>JAABKJ010000755.1:1343266-1952269 GCA_011634705.1 Andricus grossulariae
TTTTTTATTACACCTGCTTCGAATCTGCAACAAGTTATTCAATTTCTGATCTTAAATTGGATCAAAGAATTTCTTGACTTCTCTAGTCGATCGCCTCCAACTTTTCTAGAGCAATCCGCACTTCAACTTCAGAAAATATTTCAAAATTACGTTTCCCAATCTTCCAACACTTTTTTATTACACCTGCTTCGAATCTGCAACAAGTTATTCAATTTCTGATCTTAAATTGGATCAAAGAATTTCTTGATTTCTCTAGTCGATCGCCTCCAACTTTTCTAGAGCAATCCGCACTTCAACTTCAGAAAACGTTTCAAAATTACGTTTCTCAATCTTCCAACACTTTTTTATCACATCTGCTTCGAATATGCATGATACCTTCTCTAAATCTGCAACACGTTATTAAATTTCTGATCTTATTTTGAAACAAAGAATTTCTTGACTTCTATAGTCGACCGCCACCAAATTTTCTAGAAAAATTTGCATTTCAACTTCGGAAAATTTTTTTTAATTACATTTCCCGATCTCCTAGCACCAATTTATTAAATCTGCTCTAAATTTTCAAGAAATTTTTCAATTTCTGATCTTTAATCAAAGATCAATTCGATCAAAGAATTTCTTGTCTTCTTTAGTCGACCTCCTTCAACTTTTCCAGACCAAATCAAATCAATTCAAAAAGAATTACTTCTTAACAAAATTGTTTAATTTTCGATCAAATAGATAAACTATTAACCAAGTACTTGAATTTTGAACGAAGTGGTTGAATTTACAACTAAAAATGATTAATTTTCAACCAAATAATTGAATTTGCAACTAAAAAATCAATTTTGAACAACAAATTGGTAAATATTTTAGTTGAAAAATAAATTCTCAGCCAAAGAACGATTTAAAAAAAATTGTTCAAATTCAAACAAAGGAAATGAATTTTCAACTAAAATGAAGAATCTTAAACAAAAAAATGATTTTGAACAAAATTGTTGAATTTTATACAAAGTAGATTAATTTTTAACCAAAAAAGATCTCAGCGAAAAATGCAATAGTTGATATTTCAACTAAAACAGATTTTAATTTTAAATTAAAAATAGTTGCAATCAATCAAAAAAGACGAATTTTCAACCAAATAGTGGAATTTTGTAACCAAAAACACGAATTTTAACTCAGAACAATAATTTTCTCCCGAAAAAGATGAATTTTCAACAAAATACGTGAATTTTCAACTAAAAAGTTGCATTTTCAACTACAAACATTAATTTCTAACCACAAATATATTATTTACATTTTCAATTTGGAAACTTAATTTGTTGCAAAAAAGCGAATTTGCAACAAAAAATAATTCAATAAAAAAAAATGAATTTTCAAGCAAGAAGATTCATTTTCTACCAAACCAACGAAATATCAATAAAATGCATGAATTTTAAACTAACAAAGACAAATTTTCACCAAAAATGAAATAGTTAAATTTTCAGTTAAAAGAAATTAATTTTAACCCAAAAAGAACGCATTTTGAAGAAAATAATTAAATTTTTAACCGAACCACTTTCAACTAAATTCAAGAATCTTCAACCAGAAAACGGAATTTTTAACAAAGTAGTTCAACTTTTAGCCAAGTAGTGGAATTTTCAAATAAAAAAGAATAATTTAAACTAAAAATGGAACAGTTAAATTTTCAGTTACAAAAATTAATTTACAACACAAAAAAAAAGATTTTTCGACAGTATAGGATAATTTTCAACAATACAGGACAATTTTCAACCAAACAAATTATTTGTCTACTTAAATAGTTGATTTTTCAACCCAAAAATACAACTTTTCAAAAAATCAGTCAAGTTTTCAACCAAAAAAATTACTTTTCAACCAAACTGTTGTATTTCCTACAAAGTAGATTAATTTTTTACCAAATAGTTATATTTTCAACCAAAATTATGAATTTAAACGAACGATATTAATTTTCTACCAAAAGAGACGAATTTTTAACACAATAGATGAATTTTGAAATAAAAAAATATCAATTTTTTAACCAAAAATGGAATAATTAAATTTTCAGCTAAGAAATTTAATTTACAAAAAAAATTTCAACAACACAGTTGAAAAATATTTGGATTTACCTATTTATTTACTCAGAATTACCTGGATTACGCTGGATTACAAGTTAATTACTTGGGTTACTTAAATTACTCCGAATTGCCTAGATTACAAGTGAATTACTTGGATCACCTGAATCACTACGAATTAATCGGATTACACGTGGATTAAACCGCATTGAAAAGAGATTAATTCGAATTACAAGCGGATTATTCAAGCTCACAAGTAGATTACACCGAATTATTTGAATTACTCTGGATTTCAAGTGAATTTAATTTAATTTTTTTCAAGTGATTTTAGTGAAATTACAAGTGGATTACTCCAAATTGCTTGAATTACCCCGGATTATAAGTGGATTATTTCCGATGACACGGATTGCACCGAATTACCAGTTCAAAGAAATCGTTTTTTGTTCCAATGAACATTTTTCTTTAAATTAAAATGACATTCTTTATTTTTAAGTTATATCTATTTGGATGAAAAAAATTATGTTGAAAAAACCATTCATTGAATTGAGGAGAAATATTTTTCGAGTCTATCTTTTGCACGTTATTGTCAACAAGCGAAATTATTGAGGGATATAGAAAAGTATAGTGTTTCATGAAAATAAGTTATGAGATAGACTGGCGTGGTTCCGACTGGTTTTTTGTCGGAAAGGCTGAAATGATTTTGTAACGATTTATGCAAAAAATGGCAGGAGTTACTTTGCAAATCAACTGGTCCACTTAAGAGTAACGCCCGCCATAATAGCAGCGTTCCTGCTTAGTAGTTGCGCAACTAGAGAAACTCTCGATTCCTGCATCCGTCGAACTTGGATCCTCGAGAGAGGTCTGGAATCGATTACTAGACTGGTATGGCTTATTTTCCTGACTGGCTCGTAACTGCGCGTTTAATTTTAATTATAATTATAAAACGCGATCAGTACATTTAACAGAAGCAACCAGTCTTAATAGTAGTAACGGCCTTTTATTTACGCTACTATAACAGGTATTGTAGGGGAAATAGGGGAATTTTTCTTCGAAAAACTGGGATTTTTTTTTAAGAAAGGGGAAATTTTTTATCTTATAAAAATTCCAACCACGGTTCCGTTGGAATGACTTCAACCCAAACATGCGAAGACTAAGAATGTTTTGCTTGGTTTTGTATCTGGGATGTCCATGATTAATTTCTAAAAATCGAAATACTCTGTTTTTCTCGAAAACGAAGAGATAAAAAAACAGTTAAGATAGACTAATTGTTCCTTGGAAAAATTCCTACAAAAATAAAGTTTTAATCTCATTTCGTTTTCTTGAAAATCTTGATTTTTATATTTTAGGAGGTAAACATTGGGGTTTCACTGTTTTATACCATGTAAGTATGAGTACATTCCTAACTTCTCTACTTCAAATAATTATATCGAGACTAAGAAATAAGAAATAAAAAGAAATTTATAGAAAAATCGAAAAATCAAGTTTTTCCAGAAAACGAAATAAGAATAAAAATTATAAAGAGGGTCTTTGTATAGTAATTTGTTCAAGCTATTTTCATATCCCGCTTCGTTTTCGAAAAAACTGCGACTTTCCGCATTTTTGGCCAATTTTTTGTGAACTTCAAATTTTTTGAATGAGAGATGCCGCAATGAGACTTGCCGCAAATGTGACTTATCGCAATATGAATTGCCGCAAAGATTTTTTTCAAAATCCCAGACTTTTCCCCGACTTTCCATGACCAATAAAGTTCCCTGGCTTTTCCGTGATTTTCATGTTTTACATTATTTATGGCCACCCTGGTTAAATAATTATAAATGAAACTATTGATTACCTGTCGTGGATCTATTTGCAACAACGAAAGCTCCAGAATCTTCCATAGTCATCACACGCGAATTATCACGAAAACTGGGTCACTTCAGCTTTTTTTCAATGCGAGTCTCAATTTTCCGACGCAAATCATAAAACTTTCATCAGGCAGGTGGGATATTTCTGTAGCATTGGATGGTTGAATCGCATATTTCAGAGAGGTAAAATTTGTTTGGATATTCGTGGAATTTTATTAATTTCGTCAGAAGATTTGCTTCAATAGGTATCAAGTTGAAAACAGCAAGGATTATAAATCAATGAAATCTGAAACTCTCTAAATTTTTAAATATTTTCTGTACAAAAGCATTATGGATACAGGAACTTCTAAACTGCCCATACTTTGAAATATTTACAAACATTTAAGAGCCTTAATTTCACATTTTAATATTGATATTCATATTAAAACGTGTCTTTCTTAATACCAATCAAAATTTGTAAGCAACCCAATTTTGAAATCGATTCAACTTTGCAAACTTTTGCATCATTAATAGCTTTAGAAAGTGAGAATAATTTAAATTAGAGCATTTCGATAGTTCGAAATTTTTAAATTTGAAAGTTGATTCATAAATCGGAATTGGTAGATAACTACTAATTTAAATAGTGCAAAGTAGTTTTCTAATTGTTTTATTAAGCATTTTTACTACTTCAATTAATAGTAATTCCACTTCTGCTCATTTACTTAATAATTATTTGTTTGCCAAATAAAAGTGGAAATGCTGAGCTTGTAGAAATGCTAATTCACTCTCTTATTTTGAACCAGTTAAACTTTAATTACAACCAGTAGATAAATTATGGCTATAAGAATTAGTATTAATTTAAGAAATTAATTAAGACTGAATACAAGTTAAATTTAACTAATTGTTAGTCAAATGGAACTAATTTAGATTTATAGAGTTGAGACCACCCTAGACTGAAGGTACATTCTATTTTAAATGCCCTACATTTACAAATATTTCTTATTTGTAAGCGACCTACATTTCAACTAATTTTCAGGATTAAAGTCAGCTCAATTTGAAAACGATGTAAGTGTGAAACTGACTAGTATTACAGAATTTTCCGAGCGTTTCAAGCTGTAGTAGGTTGCCAGGTCGGGGCCAGATCGGGGCCACGGCAAAATTTCTGCATGGTAGAGGGCTCGTTCGAAAAAAGGAACGGTTCATCCCCAGGAGGCCAAGGCTGGGTTAGCGTAGGTCAAAAGGGAAAAAATAGGACTTTAGGGAATTACAAAACGATTTACAGAAAGAGGCATGCATCCACCGTAAGGAAGAGACACGATGAAAATACTCTTGTTACGTAAGATCAGTAAAGTCGCGAATATTCTCGAAGGTGAAAGCAAACCTATATAGAAGACAAAATATTTTATTTATTATTTGTAATATTATTTCATAATAATTAATTAAATTAAATTCTGAAAATTTGAAAAGAACATTTATGCATTTATCATTTTTATCTCGCCTTCTAAGGTGACCGAAAAACTTAATTTTCAAAATTTTCTGACTTTTTCTGTGTTTTTTTTTTCATGAATAATTTTTCATTTACCTGACCATTCATATTCAAAGACTCAAATTCTAATTTTTGAACAATTTTAGTGTGGAATATTTATAAATGGAATCAAACAATTTTAATTTTGAAATTATTATGTGCAATAATAATGTCACTTATGTTCTCTTAAAATTAAAAGAATTCGACAGAATTCGTTCACCAATACTGCAAAACAATTAAACTTTAATTCAAATTAATTGGAAAAAATCCGAAAAATTCAAAAAGGTCCACTGGTTTTAGTAAAATTAGAGTGAATTTAGAAGAATTTAGGAAAAATGAGAAGAATTCGATGAAATTCATGAAAATTCTGAGTGAATTGAAAAAATGCAGGTGAATTGAAAATAATTAAAAAAAATGAAAAAATTACTTGAATTTAGAAAGTTTGAGATGAGGTTAGAAAAATTCCAGAAAATCAAAAAAGATGTGATGAAATGCCTAGAATTCAAGTTGATTTTGAAAAACTTCAATATGACTTGAACAAAAACTAAAAAAAATGTAATCCATTTAATTTAGTAGAATTGAAGAAGTTTAAAAGAACTTAAGTGAATTAGAAAAATTTAGGAAAATTAAATTCTTTACTTCTTGTGAATAAATTCTTTGCAATCTGATATTTCCTGAAAACCTGGAAAATTGATAAAAATGTCTTGAAAGCTTTTAAAATCCATTGAAATAAAATCCCTTGGAATCTTTGCGAATATTTTCAATAATTCAAATAGTTTCGAATCCTTTAGAATATCATGAAATGTCTTAACATTTTTTTAATTTCTTCAAAATGTCTTGGAATCGTTTAAATTACCCTAAAATATTTAAAATCTTTTGATTTGCCTTAAATTTTTGTGAATTCTTGAAGATAACTTGGGATTTTTCAAAATCTTTGAAATCTTTGGAAAACGTTTGAAACTTATGAAAGCTCTTGAAAATTCCATAGAATTTTTAAAAATGCTATGTAAAATCTATCAATTTCTTTTAAATAGATTGAACATTCCTTGGAATCTTTTTAAATGCCCTAAAATTTTCCAAATTATTGAAATCCATAGAAAAATCTTCGGAATCTTTAAATATAGCCGAAAATATTTCAAATCCTTGGAAATATTTTGAAATCCCTTTCAACTTTTCAAAGCTCTGGAAAATTCCTTGGAATTTCTAAATATAACCTAACATGTTTAAAAACCTTTGGAATCTCTAAAAACTATTGACATCTATTCGAAATTCCTTTGAATCTTTTATAATACCCTAAAATATTTAAAATCATGTGAAATGCTTGGAAAATTTTTAAAGCTCTTGAAAATTCCTTGGAATCATTTAAAATACCCTAAAATATTTAAAATCCTCTAAAATATTTTGAAATCACTGAACATTTTTTAAAGCTTTTGAAAATTCTTTCGATGTTTTAAAAATACCATAAAACCCTTTGGAATCTCTTCAAATTTTTTTAATCTGTTGAAAATTGTTCGGAATCTTTTAAAATAGCCTAAACTTACTAAATTACCTTTTTTATTTTTTAAAGCTCTTGAAAATTCCTTGTAATCTTTTAAAATACCCTAGAAGATTTCAAATCTCTCAAAATGCCTGGAAATTTTTTAAAGCTTTTGAAAATTCCTTAGAATTCTTTAAAATACCCTGAAATATTTCAAAAGTGTTTAAGAAAATTCAGAAATAGGTACAGACCTCAATTCACTAGTGTTTAACCCATCGATTAATTTATTGAAAGAGAAGTTACTAAAGTGATCTTTTTTTTTTAAAGTGACTACAGTAACTTTATCTTAAAAAGGTGACTAAAAAGCAATTTAAGAAAAAAAATGACTAAAAGTGACGTTGTGACAGCTCTGATTATTCTTGACAGTTACTTAAAGTGCTTTTTACATAAACTTCCTGACTTTTGCCATTTTTTTCTCAAAATCCCTGTCTTTTCCCTGATTTCCAGGTTTACCCTGATCTGCGGCCACCTGGTTGAACCTTGTAAAGTCTCGAACTTTAAGAAATTATTTGAACTAATTTGTAAAAAAATTAGTTCCAAAAACAACTGTATCTGCTTTTTTTGTATAAGCGATGGAATATGTACGATTCATGAATTTAACACTTCAGTACCGCAATACCATCCCTTCCAAAATGTCACGTTTTCATCATAAAATGGAACTATCTCATGTTCCTGAGAGATTCTGAAACTTCGTATCTGCCGCTAAGAATACAAGGAGAAATAGGATCAACTTTAAACTTAAACTGCACTTAGCAATCCAATTGTTCCTCATGCTTACTGATCCTCAAAGAAAATCCACATACAGCAAAATCGTCCCATATTCAAAAACCAGTTAAGCACTTTAAAACGTCGAAAAACTTTTGTATACATCCTTTAAATTTTATACAAGATTGAATAAGAAAAATACTCCTTACCTTTGAATGAATTGTAACTTATTTTGTCTAACTCAGGTCAGGGAAAACCTGGAAATCAAGGAAAAGTAAGGAATGTTTGAAAAAAATGCGAAAGTCAGGATATTTCTATGAGAAGCCCTTGAAGTAACTGGCAAGAAAAATAAATTAAATGTTTATAAATTCGAATTTAAAATTATTTTACTCCATTTAACTGAATTAATATAACGCAATAAGAGATTATACCCATTTTGGTTAAAAGGTCATTCTTCTTCGATTGCAAATGCAACTATTTTATTAGAAATGTAATCTTGTTTGGTTAAAATTTCAACTGTTTGGCTGAAAAATGATCGGGTTTGGTTTAGTTTTCCACTATTTTGTTAAAAATTTGTATTTTTTAGTTGAATTAAACGGTTTGTTACTCATTTAAATCTTTGTTGAACTACTTTGTTAAGAAAACCTTTTTTTTTAAGATTCAACATTCTTGTTAAAAATTGATCTCTTTGGTTGAAAACTTAACTATTTTGTTAAAAATTCATCTTTTTTTGTTGATAATTCAACTACGGGCTTGAATGTTAAACTACTCTTTAAAAATTAATCTTTTATGCGATTTACCTCTTTGGTTACAAATTTAACTATTTTATTACAAATTCGTTTTTGTTGTTGTTTTTTTTGTTTGTTAAAATTTGTTCCTTTTTTTATCTGAAAATTTAACTATTTAACTTTTTGTAAAAATGTATTCTTTATTAGTTGCAAATTCAACTATTTAGTTGAAAATTCAAGGATTTTGTTGATTTTTTTTATAGAAAATTAAATTTTGTTGAAATGTATCTTTTTGTTGGAAAATTTATAGATCTTGTTAATTTTTTTTGTAGTGAAGTCATCTTTCTTCGTTTAAAATTGAACTTTCTTGGTTGAAAATTAATTATTATTAAAACTTTAACTTTCTTCTGAAAAATTCTTTTTTTTTTTTTTGTTGAAAATTCAAGGATTTTGTTGAAAATTTCTTGTTTTTTTTTGTTAGAAAATGAAATTTTGTTGAAATGTATATTTTTGTTGAAAAATTTATGGATTTTGTTGAATTTTTTTGTAGTGAAGTCATCTTTCTTCGTTGAAAATTGATCTTTCTTGGTTGAAAATTAATTATTGTCAAAAATTTAACTTTCTTCTAAAAAATTCGTCTTTTTGGTTGAAAATTCAAGGATTTTGTTGAAAGTGCAACTGTTTTTGGTTTTAGTTTAATCACTTTTATTTGAAAATTCGACCATTAGGTTAAAAATTTTAATATTTTGTTGCAAATTTACTTACGTTCATGAAAATTCAACTATTTCGTTAAAGATTCATCTTTTGAGGTCGAAAATTTAACTATTCTGTACAAACTTCAACTTTTTTAAATAAAAAATTCGTCCTATTAGATTAAAAATTCATCTTTGAGTAAAAACTCATCTTTCTTGGTTGAAAAGTCATTTTTCTTGGTTAAACATTTTTCTTTTTCGCTTGAAAATTCAACTATTTGATGGAAAATTAATCTATGAGATTGAAAGTTCAACTATTTTGTTGAAAGTTCATTTAGTTGATTAAAAGTTCAACTGTTCTGTTGGAAGTTCGTCTCTTGAACTTGTAAGTTTAACTATTTGGTTGTAAATACAAATAGTAAAAATAAAGGAGGTATACATTTTACATCAATCTAGAGTTCCCCTGCTACTTATTCAGGAAACACGTTCGTTCCGCAATACCGCTCCAACAACGGTCGCTATTCAATCTCTCTAGCAATCACCCCAGGTAAAGAGCTTCACAAATTTATCATAAAATAATTAGGCAATTCGTCGAAAGGTGGTGAGTCCAGTTATAACGTCAATCCCGCCCGACTTCAGCCATTCGAAAGAAAGTATGGGGACAAAACCAGAACCGAAAGATAAAATGGCAATAGATAGTACCTACTTTGAAATACGATCTGTTAAAGTCTAGCTAATGAAATTCGTGACATACGATCCTGTTTTTCTAAAATACGAGGTTGGCTTAATTAAAATAGTTTGAAAATTCTGCTTTCGATACGTCGGAAGTTCTAGAGTGAATTATGAGCAAATGGCCCCTGACCTTGTTCGAAATGAGTTTTTACAGGTATATATATCTATGTCCACGTCATCAAGAGCGACAATGGTCAAGGTAGAAGTTATTTCAAGTCAGAATTAATTGCCTCTTCTGGTTTTAAATATAGAATATATTTTTTTACTGCAGGGGAAAGGTGTCCGCAGTTGTTGTTCCGTGTACATATAGAGTCAAAAAGGATATCTGAAAAATTGTTCAATATAGTGTATTTTAAAAGAATTATTTTTCTATATTTGTCTTATTTGTTTTTCAGGTCAGGTTCGTTAGCCAGCCATTTTGGATAAAAATTCAAAAAGTGAGGACATTTTGAAAATTTTTTAGAACAATTTTTTTTTATATTTAAAAATTCTATGGACGGATATACTGAAAAAGGGTTAAGGGTGTATTATATTACTGAAAAAGGGGCCGAGCTGTGTTTCCACTCACGCCTACCCTTTTTCCATCACTAAAAATGTGATATAGTTGTATTTTCACATTTCACATAATGAAAAGAAAAATGACTGAAAATGGGATATGGTTGTATTTTCACTTTTCCCATTTAAACCCCCATATTAATTTCAATAGCCCGGGGCCCAGGGATACTGCTAACCGATCGGAAAAAAGTGGAATTTATTTTTCGGGAAAACGAACAAATTGGGGGGATCGGTCACCAAAAATCGAAAGTCGTATTTTTGGACCACCTTGATGTGGACGTTCTCTAACGTATCTTTTAGCTTCCATATGAGCTTCAGTTAAGTTACGTTATTATTATATTGGAACTGAGTTGGCATTGTATGAACATTCACCGTCTACTCGATCTCTCTTTCTCTTCTATTTTTTCGCCCTCTGTCTCTATTTCAGTGTTGAACTACTGATACACAAGTTGATACACACGTGTGTCGACAGGGGCAGCGCCATGTTTTTCGTAACTTGACTTTGTATCATGAACTTTTCGAACCTTTGCGCAGCATACCATAAATCTAGTCGCGCTTGTGCACACGTGGGCAGCAATTGTGCTTATTGCTTATTTCTTTTAATATTTCCAACAACAAAAAATGCTTAAAGATCTCCGCTACGTACAGTCTGCTTCGAAATAGAGCATTTTTTAAAATGATTGATAAATTCGGCGAAAATAGACCCAATCTCAATTCCTGCGAATTTTGAAAGAGGAATCCAGGCGTATTTTAGAAAAAAATTTGTTAGGTTGGAACTGTTTATCAAAAAAAAATTGTATGGGTTTTTGTATTTTAGCTTCAATTTTAGGTCAAAGCTGCAATTCTTATCCAGGGTGTCTGATTAAATTCCCTTACCATTCAAGTATTTTGGATTTTTTGAATTAGTCGACTCGGAACATGTATTAAAGTTGTTCGCAAATTTATTATAAATTATTTTTTTCCACTTGTGAAACTAACTTTACGAAAGAACAAGTAATTTTTGAATTGTAAAAGTTTCTGGATATTTAATTACAGTAATATCTTTAATTTAGAAAGTTGTGACAAATTATTACAGGTTATTCTTAAATATATTAATTATCACCATCGGATAATTGAATAAATAAAATATAATGAAAACATAACTAACCATTACTTGAATTTGTTCACAAAAAGGTTGAATTTTCAACCAAAAATGATGACTTAAACAAAATTGTTAATTTTTTCCTAACTTTTTAGAAGTTGTCTAGTTTGCACATTATGCTGCGTTAGTCTATTATATAATAATAACAATGAAAAAAAAACATTTTTTTATAAAAAATGATTCGCATTCCATTGTTTATGAAAATTTCTCACGAAATTATTCTTCACGAAAATTCCCGGTTACAACTGATAATTATAATTCTTCTGCATAAATTCCAGTTCCAACTGAAAATTTGTTTTTGAAAATTCCCTGTTCCAAATCAGAATTTATTTAAATTTGAAAACTACCTCTTTCGAGTCAGAATTATAATTCTTTTCAAAAATTACCTGTTAAAATCAGAATTTTTATTCTATTCGAAAATTCCCACTTGCAACTCAAAATTAGAAGTAATTCAAAAAATTCCCTGTTCCAATACAGAATTTTAATTCTTTTTGAAAAGAAACCCTTTCAACTCAGAATTAGAATTCTTTAAACAAATTCCCTCTTTTAATCCACAATTTTAACTCTTTTTGCAAATATCCCATTTCAACTCAGATTTAGAATTATTTTTCAAAACTCCCTTTTTCAAATCAGAATTTTAATTTTTTTTAACATTTCCACTGCTAGCTCAGAATTGGTAAAAATTTGAAAATTCCTTGTTCCAACTCAGAATTTCTTTAGATTTGAAAATTCCCTCTTCCACGATAGAATTTATTTATATTTAAAAATTCCTCGTTCTGTTCCAGAATGTTAGTTCTTTAAAAAATTTCCCGGTTCTAATCCAGAATTTTAATTCTCCTCAAAAAAACCAGGTTTCAACTCAAAATTATAATACATTTAAAACATTCCCTCTTTCAATCCAGAATTTTAAATCTTTTTCAAAGTACCCTATTCCAACTCGAAATTGTCGAAAACTCCCTGAAATATTTAAAATCAGTTGAAATTTTTTTACTCCCCTAAAATATCGTGAAATATGTTAAAATAAAAAAAAAATCACTGGAAATCCTGTGACATCCTCGGAAACCTTTGCAACTTTTCTTAATTCAATTTTGCATTTTTCAACGTCATTTTGATCCTGCACCCTTTAATATCATTACATAATACTTGAAGTGCCCCATTTATGATCCATCTGCGAATGGTTGAATTGTTTAAAAAAATCGTAAAAATTATTTATAAAATGAACTAAATAAACAATAATTTCGCGAGTTTAATATAAATAATTTTTTTCAGTCCTTCTGAATATCAAAATTAGCAGAAATGTTATTTTCTATATTTAAAATTGAGTAACGACGTTTTTACTTGATAAAAGTAACTCTACACTAGAACAACGATTTTCTTATTAGTAAAATTAAAAATTTTATTTAAATTTGCCTCTAAAATCCATGAATTTGACTAACAATTAAAAAAAAATCTATATTATTTTCGTAAATGAATTTTAATTACTTAATATCACAATTATTAAAAGGAATAAAAAAATGTACCGAAAAAAATCTCTGACTTTAATAAAAATTTCCTTTCTTTTTTCTGGCTTTGCATGACCAACAAAATTCCCTAAAATTTCCAGGTTTTCCAGGTAATTAGACACCTTGTTATCCAATCCTAATGCTCAAGGGCTCATTTTATTCCCGGAAAGATTCCTTATAATTCTGTTTGGTTAGGTTTTATTAAAATTAAAAGAAAGAGCTGAAACCGTGCATATATTATTTATAAGACTGTTGAAAGCTTTAAAGGTGTTTCCGATGCACCTAGGCCTAGGCCCTGAGTTTGCTACGTCCCTGGCATCACCACTGCCATAGTCCTGGCCATGGTCTACTCCTGGGGGTCGAGAAAACGCATAAACAGTACAAAGTTGGTTGCAAGTTCTAGGAGAGAGTAAGAGAGAGAGAGAGAGAGAGAGAATGGGTGTTTGAGTGGGTGGGTGGGGGGATAAGAGGGAAAGAGAGTTAGCTAAGCTCGCAGGTCGATGTATTCTCGGTTGTTTATTTAGGCCACACGAGGTGAATCGTTCGTTCGTGCTCTGTAAAAGCGCTTACATGCGCCGCGCCGCGAACACACGAAACTGCAACCACGTTTATAAGAAACAACCTCGCACTCGAGGAGATAAAACCAGGCGACAAACCCGTACCGTCGCGACGTCTTCAAAATTAAACGCGAAACGTCACTGTGTCAGGAATCGAGAACCTGCGACCAATATTACCCAGGGTACCACATTACCCCGGGCGCCATATTACCTTATATGCAACATTACCTCGGGCGCCATATTACCCCAGATGCCACATTTCCCTATGCGCAACATTATTACTCTACCCCATATTTCCACCCAAATCTCCCTCTACCCCTAACCATCCCCTACCATCCACCAATACCTTCACTAGATGCTACCATCTCTGGCCCCTATTATAGCTATTTGCCTCAACGTTATAACACTTTACCCCAAATGTATGCCATTTTGCCTCAACCATATACAACTTTGCCCCAACTTTATGCCGCTTTTCCTTTACCTAATGCCGCTTTGCCCCAACATTATGCCATTTTGCCCCAACCTTTTGCTGTTGACTGTACCTAACTTTTTTCCACATATCCAGCACTTGCGTCCTTTTGGAGTGCCAAACTGCGTCGGGTCACAGTAAAAAAAATTGTTCAAAATGCCGCCGTCCTTGGAGTAATGAAGCTCATATGTGCGCTTTTTATGGTTTCTGATCGTGCAGTGTACTTGAAAACTAAAAATATTAACAAAATCTGATATTAGAATATATCACCTGTTAAGTGTAGTTGTCACTTGAATGCGGTTAGATAAAACTTTTAGGTTATGTCGTTATGACATCGGCGTCAAAAATTGGCGGCCATTTTGTTTAGTCTGACAAATGACACTAAAAACAGATCAAAATGATCCAAATAGACAGATCATTATGATCTCGAAAGTCAAATGATCGTTGGAGCAAAATGATCTGCAACAAAAATGATACTTTTTTTTACTGTGCAGATATATACCAAATTATGAGGACCATAATTTTCCTATCCAAGCGTGATTTGAGATCCAAATTCCTTGGTTTTCGCAGAATAGACCAGCTAACCTATTTTCGGAAATTGCAAATCGGCATTTTAAGATCCATTTTTACAGTGAGCTTAATTTCAATTCAAATTAATATTTCGACTCACTCGTCACAATATATCTTTAAATAATACCTCATTCCGAATTTAGAATTTAAGAACTGAAGCGCGACGATTTACTTTGATGCGTTTCTCTTTCACGATACCTTGTAATTGCTAATTCAGTTCAATAAATACCAAGTTTTATGTTTTACAGTTTAAATTTGAGTTTCATTTCCTCATTTCTAGTTCCTATTTATTTTCTGCTTAAACATAGTTTTTAGCTTCTGTTCGTCCTTATTTTAATTTTTTTTTAATTCGTTTTCTCCCACTGGCAGAATTTGTTTATATGCCCAAAACGAGAAAGTACACCAAATTTTAGAAAAATCAGTCATCATCACCTGCATGTTCACTTTTTTTCAAGACAGTGATCTGGTAACTCACGAAACTTAAACATAACTCTAACACCAAAGTCAAGAAACACTTGATCGCAAAAAACACTCGCTACAAAAATATTACTTTTTCGTCTTAAAATATTATACTCGTAACCAAAACTGTAGCTGAACAGAATAATTCTATCTACTTACATATTTTCTTCTAACAGTTTGAAACAAAAGTCTCTAGCGAAACACTAGAACGGCAAAGTCAAGAACAGTTTGGCTTCGTGAACAAAAGACACTCGCGAAAACACTGACCTCTATATCGTTCAGTAAAAATTTCAAATATTCATATAATTTAATTTGATACTTAAATCGTGAAGCATTAAAGTCAGTTACCTTGAAATCCAATTTTCTGGATTTTTTTTGTGTGTGTTCGTTTTCTCGAATTATTTTATATTTTCTGAATCAACGTTTCTTCTTCTGATAAAGTTTAAAAGTATTTCGTTGAAAACTGTAGTAATGAGCTTTTTCTTAAATTTTTAATTGGTGACGATTTTGCACTTAGTCAAAATTTTCTGTCAAATTTAGTGTACTTCCTTTTTTTTTGGCATATAAACAAATTCCGCCAGTGGGAACAGTTCAGTTTACGCCGAAATTTGTATAAACCATTATCGAATCTCTGAATCCGGTTCTACAACGTAGTAACCAGTAGAACTCTTAAACCTTTAGCTAAAGTTCAGATTTTTTGTTCAGTTTTGCTTGAGCCTTCTTCCATTCAGTCAGTCGCTGGTCATCCCTTAAAATCAGCAGGTTCAGTATTGATTTCAACACCAAGGTACCGGTTATAACACGAGGACAAGATACCAACCCCTAAGCTCCATGTTGCCAGTAAATCAAAAATATTGATAATCCTTATCAAATAAATTTTTTGATCAATGTTACTGACTATTTTTCTCCCTTAAGGGCTGCAACACGTTGTCGTTGGTGAGAAGGCTCAAGCGTGTGGGACTAGGGGTTCAAACGGACGTCGGCCTGCATGTGTATGAATATGGATGAAAGGATCCCTATAAACGGGCTCTCCTGAGTGAGATGAAAGGATCCCTACAAACGGGCTTGCTTGGTATGTATGATATTAGTATGGTAGAAGGGTGAAAGAGCCTTCTGGATCCCTGGGTTGAGGTCCCTCCCGGACCGATATCCAGTTTTGGAATCATGACGCGAATGACCTACTGCCCGCACAGCGATCAAGAAACAGCCCTCCGTTGGTATGGTAGCCTACGAACGAATATTCAATAAATAGTCTCACTCAATTTGTCTATCCACTCCCCCCCCCCCAACCTTTGAGCCATGCATGTAGAGGGATCGTGTCCATGACGCTTTGGCACCTAGGGGTTCGAAGGTGTCCTAACGCCCTCTCGGGGATACTGGACGACCTCACCGAGTAATGAGACTTACCCTTGCCTTGCGTGCAGGGCTCCACAGGGTCGGACCTTTTATTTCCCTACCTGCTAGTAAGATCAAAATGGTAGACGAAAAAACAAAAACAAAATTGAAGGAAGCAGGAGGAAGAGAGTAGGTTGGAGAAGGAGAGGGGTTGGGCTCGAACGGGTCTAACATAACGCTTTTCTCCCAATCTGTCTCTTCGGCTAGCCAAACGCATGTGGCGGTTGTGGACCAGAAACCTCGGGAGCTGTGAGATTGAAGGTCCCTCTGAATGAGGCTATGGAAACGTGAGCGGCCAATGAGTCCCCCAAAAAGAACAAAGGCATCAAGGGTTCCCTGAAAAGGAAATTAAGGAGGCAAGCGCAGCAGGCTAGTAGAGCAGCTGCGAGGAGTGGAACATCGGTAACTACAACGCTGATAACCAGTAATGAGGCCCAGAAGAGAGGGAGGGAATCAGAGGACACTCCACCGGGGAGTGGGGGGGGGGGGATTAGCCTATGAAGAGGCACAAGACAGTCCTGCAGCCGGAGAACAGGGAGTCGTCTGGGGCTGGACTGACAGCTGCCCAGAGGACTCAACCCCTGAAGATGGTGGCGGCCGACATGAGCTACCCAGACTCACTGCTCACTGCGGAACAGTTTGAGCTCTTCATGGAGGCCACCAGGAGGACACTCGAAAGAGTCTCCCTAGATCAATGGCCAAAATTTGAGACCTGCTTTTATTTGTCGCAGCCAACCCAGCGGCTAAAGCTTGGCTACATAATACAGTGGCCGAGACAAGACCCTTGGGAAGGCGTGGACCTCAAAGTAGGTGGAGTTGAGTTGCTCGAATAGATTGTGAGGGCTACGGCGGGGTCCATTTAAGCTGGAAAACCCGTCTGTGGTCCTTCGGCGGTTTGAGAAATTCAACCCCTCACTGAGGACAGTATCCTGGCGAATCATCAGGCACTATCGGCCTCAGGAAGAAGACACAGCTGGAGGTACCAAGCAACTCCTAGTTGTGCAAGTACCTGAGTTCCAGACGAGAGCTGTTGCGGTCCTCAAAAACAGGCCCTTCTACCACATTAGACAGGTCGTCTTCAGGGTTGCCGGCTAGGGACAGGAGGAGCTTGTCGGGACACAGGAAGATCGGGGGCAGACCTCAAATTACTGCTTCTGCCCTAAGCATTACCCAAATTAACTTGCATCACAGGATAAGCGCCTCTGCGGTTCTGCAGAGAGGCATGGCTGCGAGGCGCGCAGGTATCTTGCTAATCCAGGAACCTTGGTTAGTTCGAGATACCACAATGGGTTTAGGGAGGGGGGGTAGCTGGTTTTTATTACAGGGACCCCAAAGCGGCCAAATCATGGTCCTGCATGCTGGCGGCCATGAATTAAATACGGGTTATGTTAACTAATTTGAAAAAAATAAATGGGGAATTTCTTTTTTCGGAAAGAAACAAATTGGGGGGGATCGATGACCAAAAGTCGAAAGTCGATTTTAACAAAATTGTAAACAAAAAAACGAAATTCAGTCTATAAATTCTAATTCTAACTTTATTTATATACTTTCTAAGTATTATTATACGTTTTCCGTAATTTGCATTTTAAAAACTTTATTCAAATTTTATATCTTAAAATATTTGAATAATGATTCCTGTAATAGTTAAAAAGTTTAACAACGTCTGTTTCTAGTGCGAACAGTATACTTATTCAATCTAGAGACTATCGCCTAAGCAAATACATTTTTTCAAATCCTCTATTATATAATTAATATAATAATTTATCTCTTCAAAACGTTGAATTTCTATTGTAAATACACCTTATTAACAATGAATTTCTTAAATTGGCAGCAGTTCTATCTTATCTCCTTGTTTTTTTCTTTTAAATGGCAAGAGAGCGGTTAAGTAAACAGATCTATTGCATTTGAAAATCTCTTCATTCTCAATTAATACCAGAAGTAAAAAATCTTTTAGTTTCCTTATTGAACTTTCTAGCCTCTTTTCAATGTTTGTATTTGTTTCATAATTTAAATTTTTAAATCGAGCATGAATACTTTCCTATCCATAGCACCTAATGTCAATTTCTCTTGTTCCATAAAAGCAAAATAAGAATTATTATGGTCAAGTAAAAAAATTTTGCTACAAATTGGATACAATTATTGAAAAATAATTTGTTTAAATACGTAGCATTCACATTTAAGGTGAAAATTTAGAAAAATTATGTATAAATCAATTTTTATAATCATAACGATTTGGTGCGATTTTCTTTTCATATAGAGAAGAAGAGAAAAAATCATAAACTGTATAATTATGGATAAGGTTGTTAACGAAAGGAGAGGATCTTTAATAATGATTCTATATTTTCTTCTCAAATTTGAATTCTACAATGTTTGAAAAAATTATTTTTCCGTCATCGGAACTTTTACTTCGTTTATTTTATTATTGTGAAAATAACAAATGTTTTTCTTTAAGAAGAGAACAATATTGGCATTGCTTGTTTATGAGAAATGGCCTTGCCTTCTAATTTTGTTATTCATGAAAAAAATATACAAGCTATCTATGGATATCCACATTCTTAAATCTTAAATATTCTTCAAAGTTAGTTTTTAAAAATAAAGAACTACATTAAAATATTCCCAGTAACCCTGAGAACAGTTTTTTATTATCTTGAAACTTTCCAAATCCTTTGAAAAACTTCAAAATTGTGTTTCAAAATCTTCAAAAATCTAAATTTTATATTAAGTTTTTTGAAATCTTTTCAAATTTCAAATTATTTTTTTAAATTCTCAAAAACTGTTACACATTTTAAAATGATTCAAATTTTCCCTAAAACTTTGACAAAATTCTGCAAAATTGAACAAATATCCGAAAATTTTCCAGATTCTTCTTAGACAATTTTGGAAATCTTTTTGAATGTTTACAATCTTTTTAAATATTCTCTTAAAATAAAGTTTGTAGAATAAAAAATTATTTGAAATTTTTCCAGAAATCTTAAAAAAAATGTTGTATTCTATTCAAACCTTCAACAATTCTTAAAAAGCTTCTAAGGTTTTTATTCCAAATTTTCGAATATGTCAATTTTTTCAAACATTTGTTGAAACCATTTTAAGTGTTAAAGAAAGAAGAAAATTCAGAGAAATTATTTATGAACAAATTTATTGAATTATAACGATTTGGCGAATCTTAACTGAATGGAAAATTTTTTAGTTTCAAACTTTTGTTCAATTCATTCAAATTCTTATGAATTTCATCAAGTCTCTTGAATTCCGTTAAATTATTTTTAATTGACTTCAAGTTTACTGAAACTAATGGAATTTTTTTAGATCTTTTGAATTTTTTTTTAACTCTTATAAATTTATCCTGAATTCGTTGAAATTCATCTAGATTTCTTATAAATTTCATCGAATTATTTAATTTTTTTTTATTTTAAAAGAACATTAGTCACATTATTATTGTACATTAGTCACATTTTGGGTTAGAAAATAGTCACTTTATGTCACTTTTTCGGTTAAAAGTTGTCCTTTTTCCAAATTTTCAAGTAAATTAGGATGTGTGTAATAGGTTTAATTTACCATGTGTCGAACTTATTTGTCACTTAGTTTAGCTTCAAATAAAAAAGAGTTGACTTCATAAAAAAATACGAATATTCAACAAAATAGGTGAATCCTCAGCCAAACAAAATTTTAATTTTAAATCAAACAGTTGTAATTTTAATAAAAAAGATTTTTCTCTAAAGAAAGAAAAAAGTTTTAATACGAAATAAAAGTTTCTGATAATTATTTATTTTGTAAGTTTCTTCATTTATTTGCTTTAGAATTATATAAATATAATTTTTCTAGGTTTCTCTAAAAAATTCAGAAAAATTCTTGAAAATGTCTGATATGTCGTAAATGTATCTAGAAAATTTATAACAAATGGTTTTTTGTTTTATATTACAGTATTTTACCAAATTTTAAGAAAAAATTGAGTTTAACATATATTTAGGACTTTTAAAATTTGAAAAATTTTCGAAATATTTGATAAATTTTTCGCTTCTGAAATTCTCAAATACCTTCTCAAATGACTTGAATTATGCTTAAACTAAATATATTTTAAAATGATTTGAATTTTTCCTGAAACTTAAAAAAAATCTGCAAAATTAAAAAAAAGTCTTGAAAATCTTCTAGATTCTTTTTTGACAAATGTGACATTCTTTTGGAATGTTTTAAACCTTTTTAAATATTCTTTTTAAATAAATTTTGAAATGAAAAAATTATTAAAAATTTTCCCAGAATACTTAGGAATTTTTTTTGTTCTCTTGAGACCTTTTAAAATTCTTACAAAGCTTCCAATTTTTTCGTTCCAAATCATCAAAAATATAAATATTTCAAAATTTGTTGGCATTTTTCAAAGTTTAAAATTATTTGTCTATCTTTTAAAAACTTTGTGTATCACTTGTCATGTTTTAAAATATTTTCGAATATTGTCTCAAAATCAAATTTTCAAGATAAAGAATGACATTCAAAATATATCTTTTCAAATTTTTAAATATTTTGGAAATTTTTTCAAACTTCCAAATATTTTTGAAAATTATAGGAATTTTGTCGAACATTTTTCAATCTTGCAAAATTGCAACATTTTGCTTTAAAATGTTCTGCATTCTTTTCTTAACTCTTAGGAAATCATATGAAATGTTTTAAACTATCTTTAGATATTTGCCTACAATTAATTTACCAAGATAAAAAATCATTAGAAATTTTCCCTGGAATCCTAAGGAACCGTACAAAATTTTATTTCAAAATCTTAAAAAATATACATTTTGTTTAAAATGTCTTCAAATCTTTTCAATTTTTACATCAATTTTTAATCTTTTCTAAACTTCTGAAACTTTAGAATATCTTTCAAAATAACTAAAGTTTTTCTAATATTTTTCAAATTTCTACGAAAATTAGAAGTATTGTTTTCAAATCTTCCTGATTCTTTCTCGACATATTTTGAAATCTTCAAAGCTTAAAACTAATGTTTCAAAATAAAACTTAGAATAAAATCTGAATCATTTAAAATTTTTTCAGAAATTTTATTAGTCTTAAAGTCAAACTTATTATCCAATATTAAAAAACATTAAGAATTAAAATGTTTTCTTCCATCAATAATAATTAGAAACATTAAAAAATAAATTAGATCAAACAAAATTCCTTCGAAATTTTGATGTTCTAAATTGATAGTGCATAAAATTCTTAATTAACATTAATGGATAAATACATATAACTTTCTTTGAAATGGTCAAGGGATTATGAACAGCTAAGAACAGAATTATTGCCTTTATTAATGAAGAATCATTTATAATTTAAACTTTTTATTAAAAAAAACTAGAATTAAAAATTCTTATTTGAGGATTGCGATTTAAAAAATTTCAAGAAAATTCAAAAGAATTAACTGAAAACAGACACCAAAGGCATATTTACACAGTATGCAAACAATCAGGTATTCAACAACAATGATTAAGAGATTTTCACCAATTTCGTCCAACCTATTTTTTCTCTAGATGGGAGTGAAAAACCATTGTTGTCAAACTTCAGATTTCCGTGTTAGCTTATAAAACATTGCATTTTTCAGATTTGAGGAAATATTGATTAACTTTCTATTAGCAGAAGAAAAAAGGCTTGGGTCTACTATTAAATTATGTTCTTCATGTTAAAAGTTTACCCTATTTAAAAAAAAATTGCATAGTTCTGTTTTTGTGTTTAGAAATCATAGATAGCGATTATTGTATATATAGAAGTGTAAATGTTCAAAATTTCTCAGTCATCGTTTTTGGAATCAATAAAGAGAAAATGAAGATCCTTATCAATATTCTGTTCTTTATAATCACAGCTTTTCTTAATTATGGTGGTGAGTGTATTCAATACAATATTGAATTCTTATCTCGCGCTCAGCGCTCGGTTTTTACTTTCCCCACATTTGTCCATATACCATTTAAAATTGAAGATAAAACTATAGAAAAATTTGGTGATTGTGAATTCTCTTTTGATAAAGCTCTTTCGGCTTTAAGAGAACAATTATTCCTTGGATAAATTTCTATAAACTCAACCCTTTTTCCTTTATAATCCCACTTCGTTTCCTTGAAAAAGCTTAGTTTATCGATGTAACTATAATTGTTTTCTTATTTCTTTTACTCGATATAATTATGTCAAGTGTAAAAGCTGGGAATGTACTCATACCCACACTTTTACTAACACTTAACACTTTCCATCCTAAGCTGATAACATTCTTCAAATAAAATACATCTTTACAGAATTTGAATGATAATATGTATGTGTTATAATCTTTTGAAATTAACAATTGACTCAAAAACGGCTGAAATAAAAGTTATTTTAGTAGATATTTTGACTGTTGTCACAATTTAAATTTTGAAAAAGCTCTCGTAGAATACGTGCTAATCAATCCGGTGCGCGACCCGGTGCACCCGGATCGTTGACTCACTACGGGTAGTTATTCTGGATATTGGCACAATTTAAATCTTTAAAAAGTTTTCGTGGAATACGTTCTAATCGACCTCGTGCACGACCCGGTGCACCCGGATCGTCGACTCACCACCACTAGTTATTTTAGCTTTGGCACAATTTGAAGTTAAAAAAAGTTCTCGTAGAATACGTGCTTATCGACCTGGTGCGCAACCCGGTGCACCCGGATCATCGACTCACTACGGGTAGTTATTTTGGATGTTGGCACAATTTACACTCTTGAAAATTTCTCGTAGAGTACGTGCTAATTGACCTGGTGCGCGACTCGGTGCACCCGGATCATCAACTCAGCATTGCTGGTTATTTTAGCTGTTGGCACAATTTCAAATTTTAAAAATTTCTCGTATATGACGTGTACAAAGACCTGGTGCACGATTCGGGGCACCCAGAGCATCGACTCACTATTTTGAGTTGTTTTGGCTATCGACATAATTTAAATTCTTTTTAAGTTCTCGTAGATGACGTCTTTTACGATCTGGTGCACATTCCGGTGCACCCGGGTAGTGGACTTACCATTTAGAGATGTATCGGTTATTGGAAAACTTAAGATTTTAATTTTCAACACGGTCTATTGTTCTCAAACATTTGGATGTCCTTAAGAATATTCGTTTGAGTTTAGCTTGTCCTAAGCATGGGAGACGGCAAGGCTTTAGCCATGCTACCATTTAGCCGTGACCCATGCTTTAGCCAGCTATTTCCAAGTTTATTGCCACGCATGAGCCTGCAAACTTTTTTCACGCGGGGGAACAATAGCCTGATATTCGCAGAACCCATCGATTTAATCTCTTGAAAATCACAAATCTTTATATTATTTTTATAGGAATAATTGTTTCGGGAATGGACCTAGAGGCACTCCGAATGCAGCTACCGAAAAAGTATTTTTTAAACAAAAGGGTGATTAGCAATCGATAAGAATAATTTTCTATCATAAAAGTCGAATTTTCAACTAAAATGATGAATCTTCAACAAGAAAATGAAGTTTCAACTAAAATTGTTCAACTTTCCACCGAATTTTTAACCAAAAATGAGAAATTCTCCTTGAAAAATATAATATATAGCTCAATATTTGAACAAAACAGGATTTAAATATTGAATGAAGAACAAGAAATTTTAGCTAAATTGCCATTTTTATCCGAATTCTTAAAAATTCCATTGATAGTCCTTTCCATACATTTTACATACGAAATAATAATTATTTTATTGTTATTCTCAAATTTCGCCGGCTCTAAAGTTCCAAATTTACTAGAAAATTTTGAATTTTTCACAAGTTCCCTACAAATTTCATTGATCAAAAGTGTCCTGGTTTGAAACTTTCAAAGTCGCATTGCTAATAGAACCTGATAGAGGAGAGTGAACTTACACAATACACGCGTTTTTAAATAATACGAATAATGAATTCATTCATTTCATTTCGGGCAAATCATTTAACCAAAAGTAACCTTCTCATAAAATAAGTAACTTTTTAGTAACAGATCTAAAAAGTAACCCGTTCCGAGCTCTGGTTATTCAGGAAAATACACTCAGAAAAATGTTTGTTTGAATCAAAAAAAAAAGTTGTTTATATTCATATAATTGAAAGAAACAAATTTTTTGCTTCAATTAAAAAAAATGTTTCTTTAATTTTAAGAAATGGAACATATTTGCCTTATTGATTAAGACAAATACT
The DNA here is from genome assembly GCA_011634705.1 of Andricus grossulariae. Classification (NCBI taxonomy): domain Eukaryota; kingdom Metazoa; phylum Arthropoda; class Insecta; order Hymenoptera; family Cynipidae; genus Andricus; species Andricus grossulariae. Next base: position 1,367,854 of record JAABKJ010000755.1, read on the forward strand.
TTGTTTAGTACAATTTGTTTAATTTGAACAAAAAATTTGCTTTTATTGAACAATGAATTTCTTTAAAATCTGTTTCTGAACCTCCTTTCTTTAAATTTAAATGTTTAACTCTAGTTCATTTCTAATTATTCTAATTCAGGATTTTTTAATTTAGAAATGAGAAGCACAATTAGAAATTATACACAAAATTAAGCATTCAGATTGAATAAGCGTTCCTGCTTTTACATATATAACTATTATTATGATTAACAATAAACATATCATCGAGCTTATACATTATTTTCATGAACAATGCTCAATTTTGAGGGTATGTGTAAAAGAAAGATTTATTTTACTTGGAAAAAATCTATAATTAATTAAAAAAATATATATTCAATGTAAACAAGAACTTCACTCAATTTAAATAAGAGATTTATTTAAATTAACCAAAAATTTGTTTGAACCAAATGAATAAGGACAAACAAACAATTTATTTGAATCAAAGAAACACGAAACATTTGTTTGACCCTATATCAAAGAAATAATTTGTTTGGTGCAAGCAAAAATTTTTCTCACTGTAGTTGATGGAAAAATAATTCTGCTAAAAACAGTGAAACCTTCGTTCTCAGTTTTTGAATTTCCGATAGTGCAGTCTCTCTGAATAAAACTGTCGAAGTAATAAATCATTGTTTGAACTGGCTTGTGTAAAAATCTGATTATCTTGTCCTGCCGTTTTCGAAAAACCCATTTAGCGTGAGGATACCAGTTCTCGCATAAGTTTGCGTCTCGTCGAGAGACGAGATTTACTCTACTCCCAATGAGATTTACTCCCAATTTACTTCACTTGAACAAAATCTAGAATTAATTCAAAAAATATATATTCAATGTAAACAAGAACTTCACTCAATTTAAATAAGAGATTTATTTAAATTACCCAAAAATTTATTTGAACCACATAAATAAGGACAAACGAAAAATTTCTTTGAATCAACGAAACACGAAACATTTGTTTGACTCTATATCAAAGAAATAATCCGTTTGATTTAAACAAACATTTTTCTCACTGTAGTTGATGAAAAAATGGTTCTGCTAAAAACAGTGAAACCTTTGTTCTCAGTTTTTTAATTTTCGATAATGCAGTCTCTCCGAATAAAACTGTCGAAGTAATAAATCATTGTTTGAACTGGTTCGAGTAAAAATCTGATTAACTTGTCCTGCCGTTTTCGAAATACCCGTTTAGCGTGATGATAGCAGTTCTGGCATAAGCTTGCGTCTGGTCGAGAGACAAGATTTACTTTACTCCCAATGGGATTCACTCCCAATTTACTTCACTTGAAGAAAATCCATAATTAATTTAAAAAATATACATTCAATGTGAACAAGAACTTCACTCAATTTTAATAAGACATTTATTTAAACTAACCAAACATTTTTTTTAATGAAAAAAACAAGGAAAAACAAAACATTTATTTGAATCGACGAAACACGAAACAATTTTAGGAATCTATATCAAACAAATAATTTTTTTCATTCAAACAAACATTTTTCTCATTGTAGTTACTGAAAAAAATAGTTCTGCTAAAAACAGTGAAACCTTTGTTCTTAGTTTTTTAATTTTAGATAATGCATTATCTCTGAATAAAACTGTCGAAGTAATAAATCATTGTTTGAACTGGCTTGAGTAAAAATCTGATTAACTTGTCCTGCCGTTTTCGAATTACCCGTTTAGCGTTAGGATAGCAGTTCTCGCATAAGTTTGCGTCTCGTCGAGAGATGAGATTTACTTTACTCCCAATGAGATTTACTCCCAATTTACTTCACTTGAACAAAATCGATAATTAATTTAAAGAATATATATATTTAATGTAAACAAGAACTTCACTTGATTTGAATGAGGGATTTATTTAAACTAACCAAAACTTTGTTTAAACCAAATAAATAAAGAAATTAATTTGAATCAACTGAACACAAAAAATTTGTTTAACTCTATATCAAAGAAATAATTTGTTTCTTTCAAACAAACGTTTTCTCACTGTAGTTGATGAAAAAATAGTTCTGCTAAAAACAGTGAAACCTTTGTTCTCAGTTTTTGAATTTTGGATAATGCAGTCTCTCTGAATAAAACTGTCGAAGTAATAAATCATTGTTTGAACTCGCTTGAGTAAAAATCTGATTATTTTGTCCTGCCGTTTTCGACATATCCACTTAGCGTGAGGATAGCAGTTCTCGCATAAGTTTGCGTCTCGTCAAGAGATGAGATTTACTTTACTCCCAATGAGATTTACTCCCAATTTACTTCACTTGAACAAAATCACTAATTAATTTGAAATATATATATTCAATGTAAACAAGAACTTCACTCAATTTTAATAAGAGATTTATTCAAATTATCCAAAAATTTATAAATAAATTTCATTTTTATTTTTTTTATTTATATATTTTATTTATTTTTATTTATTTATTTTTAATTTATAAATAAATACCCAAATAAATAAGGACAAACAAAAAATTGATTTGAATCAACGAAACGCGAAACATTTGTTTGACCCTATGTCATACAAATAATATGTTGGATTCAAACAAACATTTTTCTCACTGTAGTTGATGAAAATATAGTTCTGCTAAAAAGAGTGAAACCTTTGTTCTCAGTTTTTGAATTTTGGATAATGCAGTCTCTCTGAACAAAACTGTCGAAGTAATAAATCATTCTTTGAACTGGCTTGAGCAAAAATCTGATTAACTTGTCCTGCCGTTTTCGAAATACCCGTTTAGCGTGAGGATAGCAGTTCTCGCATAAGTTTGCCTCTCGTCGAGGGCTTAAGAAGAAATTCATCCGGAGGAGTAATTTATGGAGGAATAAAGATTCCGGGTGACAGTGTTTTTATAAGAAGGTACTTGAGCAGCCAGTGTTGATTGGCAATCCGCCAATAACGGCCAAAGCTCGTTCTGCGAGGAACGTGCGTTTCGGGTAATTGGTCGTGAATATTATCCAACTCGGGTTACGGGGTCGGCAAAGATCTCGAGAGGGCAAGAAGAAGAGAGAGGCAAAAGAAGGATGGCGAGGGTGGAAGAAAAAAGCAAAAAAAGCAAAAAAAAATAGAGGCATGCCTTGCAAATCGCAATTCGTGAGGGGTTTTTGCGGAAGCACTGACGCGTGGGCGATTAAAGTTAACAGAGTAGGTTATTACTATAAGCAAAACTCCACCCACATTGAGTATCCACAAAGTTTATTCACTTGTCAGCCTGCTCTTGCTCTCACTTTCTATATACCTCTCGTTTCAGTATTTCACCAGGGCAAAACTATTCTGTTCAAACAATTTTTATAATTTAACAGAAAAAACTGGGGTTTCTATAAGAACAAAAAGGAACCTCTCTGGCTGGAGATGAACCCAAAATGATAAATGGTTTCTAAAGGAACCCACAGTATGGATTTGAACCGTTCTAATAGAACCTTTTTGTCACTTCTACCTTGACTCACTTCAAAGATTTTACAAGTTGATGATACATATTTTTCTTTATAATTCGGAACAAATAAATGAGGGTAATTGAAAACTCCAAAATTTTTCAATCGATTTCAATAATTTGAAGGTATTTTAAAGAATTTCAAAGATTTCATAGGAGATCAAAAGATTTCAAAGAAATTGAAATATTTAAGGGTATTTTAAAAGTCCAAAATTTTGCATATTTCACTCTATAATTTTTTTAAAGTTTTTAAGGTAATGTTGAAAGTGAGACATTTCCAACTGCGCATGTACCAAAAAGCAAGGTACTATTTGAAATTATATGATATATACTTTCAATATTACCTCAGTATTACATTTTTAAAGAAGTTAGGCATTTATATACATATGTATATATATATAAATAAATTAAATTATATAAATTAATTTTTTTCAAAAAAGAATAAAAATCGTTCGTTAATATTTATCTGTATGATTACTCATAGTATTTATTGATTTCAAATAGGCCCGCGCTTTTCGGCACATGAGCAGTTGAAAACGTCGCCACAAAAAAATAATTACATTTTTTTTCATTTTGAAAAAAAATTATTTTTAGAGGTGGCGCAAACCCCATGAAGTTCAACCCGTTGACCGCGCATGACGCATATTGCGTCAAAAAAAAATTACCAACAGTGCGTTTGACGCAATATGCATAATGTGAAATAAATAGATTTATACTATTTGTATTACCATGAAACTTGGTATGCGAAGGTTTTTTGGGTCTCTGAATCCGAATCTGGCATCAGAATTACAAAATTCAAAATGGCGGGTCAAAATCACGTGAAATTGGCCGATTTTCGATCCGCCATTTTGAACTTTGGATTTCTGATACCATATTCGGATTCAGAGACATAAAAAACTTCAACAAACCAAGTTTTATAAAAATCAGCCAAGTTTTGTCTAAATTTGATCCACCATATTAGATCCGCCATTTTTTATTTTGGAATTCTGATGCCAGATTCGGATTCAGAGACCCAAAAAACCTTTGTGTAACAAGTTTCATGATAATCCAAGCAGTATAAATCTATTTATTTTACATTATACATATTGCGTCAAACGCACTCTTGGCCGTTTTTTTTTACGCAATATGCGTCATACACTTCAAGAGGTAAACACCTATTTCCCATAAGAAAAGAAGACATTATAAATTTTATTCAGAATCGTCAATATTAGGTGAATCGAGTTGAAACCCAACATTTCTTTTCACAAATAGCCATATAATATGAATAAAATATTACTTTTTTAATATCACCCCCATAAGTAGCATGTTTTTATATAAGGTCCCAAAAAACCCCATAATTGAAAAAATAGGTTTTGCGCTAATTACGATATTTTCAAATGAAAATTGTTCTCCATACATAAAATACTACTTCATACTGATATTTAGATGTTTATATAATTTGTTCAAACAATTTATTATTGTTTTTAGCCATTTTCTCTGAGAATGGAGTTAGAAAGTCGCGGGGTTTTCTAAAAAATTTCCAATGTTGATTTTTTATTATAATAAGGTAAAAATGAATAATTGTTAATAAACAGAATTGTTTAAGCAATTTCTTATTATTGTTAATAATATTCTTACATAATAATACTACAAAATTCCAGTTTTTATCCAATTTTCAATTCGAATGAGATGAATAATTAATTAGAATTTAATAAATTACTATTGTTCATAACTATATTCTTCTTTATTAATGCTAGATAGTTGCAGTTTCTTCTGAAATTTTTAACTTTTTACTTAAGGAAGTAATAAATGATGCAAGTTAACGAACATAGTTGTTTAAACAATTTATTATTGTTTATAACTATCTCCTCTTAGATAATTGCTAGAAAGCTGCGGGTTTTTTCTTTAATATAAAACTTTTTGACCAATTTTCACTAAAACTGTTATAAAAATAGATGAAAATCATTAAAAATAATGTTGTTAACAAATTTATATTGCTTATAACTATCTCCTTCTATATTAATGCTAGATAGTTGCGTTTTTTTTTAATTATCTACTTTTTGTCAACTTTTCATTTAGAGCGCGGTAATAATTAATACAATTTATTGAACATAATTTTTTAAGCAAGTTATTATTGTTTCAAACTATATTCTCTTAGAATAATACTAGAATGTTGCGGGTTTTTTTTTTAATTTCCAGCTTTTTTTGACTTGTCAGTTAGGAACAAGTAATAAATATTAATATTGACTTAAACAAAAAAGCTCTTAGTAAGTACATCAAGGAAAATTTACATTTAATATGATTCATAAAGAAAATTCGCAAAATATTTCAAATATCTGTTGTATTTCAGAAAAATATATTCACAAAAAAAGAGATATTTTCAAAAATAATCCTGTCTGTTTTTCATTTATTATTTGTTCATAACGAAAAGGGCAAAGCAAAGTTAAACATTTCAAAGCAAAAAAAACGCAACATTCTAGCACTCATCTAAGAGAAGATAGATATAAACAATAATACATTCTTTGAACAACTATAATTATTAACTTGATTATTCATTACTTTACTAAGTAAAACCTGGTTAAAATGTTAAAAATTTCAGAAAATAACCCATTATTATAGATAAAGATAGTTATGAACAATAATAATTTGTTTCAACAATTATGTTTGCAAAATTTAATTAATTATCAAGTCACTCAAAGTGAAAAGTGGAAAAAAGTTGAACATTCAAGAAAAAACCGCAATTTATAGCATTATTCAAAGAGATTATTATCAACAATAATAACAAATTGTTAAAAAAATAATTTTTTGGTAACAATAATTAACTCTTACATCACTCTTATTGAAAATTGAACAAAAAGTGGAAAATTTGCGAAAAAACTGCGACTTTCTATCTATGTTCTAAGAGAAAATAACTAAAAAAAAATAAATTGTTTAAACCTTTTATGTAAACTATGAATGATCATTATGATGTAGTATTTTATGTGTTAGAAACAATTTGCATGAAAAATCGCAAAAAAATCATAATTAGCGCAAAAAACCCCCAAAACCCATTTTTAAACTTATGGGTTTTTTTTGCCCCTATATAAGACAGACTTATGGGGGTGATATTTGAAAAATAATATTTTATTTGTATTCTATAGCTAATTGTGAAGAAAAATTGTGAGTTTTAACTCGATTGACCTAATATTGACGATTCTGAATAAAATTTACAAAAACGCCTTTTTTCTTGTGGGAAATACGTGTTAAACTTCATGGGGCTTGCGCCACCACTGAATATTATTTCTTTCGAAACAAATCAAAAATGAATTCATTTTTGTGTGGACTTGAAGAAATTTCCGGGCGAAATGCATAAAAATTCGAGAAAAAAGATTTCCAATGCATTTTTGGACAACCCTATTGTTTCACTCTAAATTTAAATTAGTCAAAAATTGACTGGAAAGTCAATCATTTTTACTGAAAAAACTGTCGTTTTAACAGATAAATCAGTCAATATTTCTGACTGAATTAATTAGTGAAAGCTATTGGGCAGACCATACAAAATTAATTATTTAATCAATGTAAGTTACAGTTCAGATGATTCAAAATGGCTGACTTCAGTAGTGAAAGTTACTGATTAAACCATTAAAATTATTTATAAATTGAAACTCCTAATTAAATTCCTACATTTTAATTCATGATGTAAATCAACTATAAATTACTGATTATGTCACTTAAAATGACTTTGTTCAGATCATTAAAAATTACTGATTCGATTAGTGGCCGTTATTAATTCGAGCACTTTGTCTTTATTGGTCGAAAATAAATCTTCTTGATTCAAAATTCTCCTTTTCGGTTGAATTCGACTGTTTTTATGCAAAATAAAAATATTTTTTCAGCTCAAATAACAACTATTACATTTTTTTGTTGAGAATTCATCTTTTTTTAATTAAATATTCAACCACTTGGTTCAAATTCGAATTACGTTGTTCAAGATAAATGTTTCTGGCTAATAATTTATAATTTTAGTTGAAAACTTATTTCTGTGGTGATGATTCAACTACTTTTGAAAGTTCGGGTTTTGGGTTAAAAAATAAGTTTTTAACTAAAAATTTATCTATTCCATTTTTGATTGAAAAATGATCTTTTTTAGTTGAAAAATCAATTCTTTGTTTGAAAATTCATGCATTTTGTTAAAAATAGGTTCAGATTGGAACTAATGAGTTCGAAAATAATTTTTTTGGATAATAGTTTATTGTGTTAGTTGAAAATTTGTCCATTTGATTGAAAATTTAACTATTTTATTAATACTTAATTTTTTGAAAACTCAACTTCTGGGTTAAAAGTTAAACTAGTTTTTCAAAAATTCAGTTTTTTATTAATAATTCATCATTTTAGTTGAAAACTTATTTCTGTGGTTAAAATTATTACTACTTTGTTTGAAATTCGTTGTTATTTTATGGTTGAAATACATTTTTTGACTGAAAATTTGTCTATTCCATTCAACTATTTGTTAAAAAATTGTTTTTGTTTTTGGTTGAAAATTAATCATTTTAGTTCAAAATTAATTGTCTTAATTGAAACTTGATCTCTTTGGTTGGAAAATTCGTTTTTTTCCACCAAAAATTAATCTTCTAGAGCCAAAATTCACCTTTTTAGTTAGAAATTAATCTATTTTGGTTGTGGATTAACTATTATGTTCTAAACTCGTCTTTTTTGGATGAATTTACCTGTCTTTTATTTTAAATTAAAATATTTTTCGTTAAAATATCAACTTTTATCATTTTTATTAAGAATTTATCTTTTTTTATTGCACATTTAAGTTACAAATTATTTTGTTGTTGAAGATTCATGATTTTACTTGAAGAATCATCTCTTTGGTTTAAAAATTAATTTAAAATTAATAAATTCGTTCTTTTAGGGTTAAAAATTTATTTCGTTAATTGAAAATCTAACTATTCCTTTTTTGGTTGAAAACATTTCTATTTCAACTAGGGTAAGTTGGAAGTAGAAATGCTTCAATAAAAATTCATTCATTTTGTTAATGCTTTATCATTTGACTTGAAAAGTGATCTGTTTGGTAGAAAATTGAATTATTTTCTTCAAAATTCATTTTTTTCAATCTATTTTTTTTCTTATTCTAAACTTCAACAGATTGGATAATCTAAAGTGACTGATTTCATCAATAAGTCGAATTGACTGATTTAATAATCATTAAAAATTGATTTCGAATCAGTTACTTTTGACTAATTCAAATTCAGAGTGTGGTCTTATGGTAAGGTTAATTGAAAACAATTGAACTAAATTATTATCACATTTGTAAAATTATATAACATTCTTCAATTTAAAAAAATTTTTATCTACTTACTTCATTATTAATTGATAATAAATCTTTAAATATTATTTAGAAAATTTTATAGCGACCTAGATTTGATGAAAAAAATTTTAACCAATGTTTTTGTATACAAAAATACCTTCAAATATTTTTTATATATCTATCAAAGTAAAATGTTTTCCCTTCAAAATCATGTAATGATTACAATCATTATTTTTAATTGTGGGACTTTATTGCAGTAATTTTGACTCTAGGGTAAAATCTAAGGAAAAAATGCAATGAATATCTTAATAATTTTGAAAGTTTCTAAGAAGAAATACATTTAGAATAAGCCACAACATTTTGAAAACTGGATATTATTTCCAGAGTTATGCCAATTTTTCAAAAACCTCGAAATTTGAAGTTTTGTTCAAATTCTTTTTATAACATTAACATTTTTCCTTCGATCTGGGATTATCAAACGCCGAATTTCATTACCTTTCATCTTATTATGAAGAAGAAATTTATTTAAATCTAATAACAATCAAGGACCATCACCCATCATAAGAAAATGTTATTCCTATATTAGTGTGGCAACTATTTTGAATCAAATTTGATTAAATACTATTTTTTGACCTTAAAATAATAATATACATTAGTAACAATCAAGACCTAAAATTATTAGAATTTCAAGACACAAGCATTGTTAGTTTACAGTTGTATAACACATTAAATCTATCGAATTATAGATAAATGGGTCAGATTTTAAAATAGATTTTACAACGATCAATAAATATTTATCAAGAGAGATTGATCTGAAGTTATGGTGGTATAAATTGTGAATTACCATTGATCAAAAGAAATTCTATCCATTGAGATTTTTCAACCCATTGACCAAGCTGAGAACATTCTATGTTGGAATTTATATTTTTAAATTTATAAGCGTGAATTTTTGCGTTTTGAATGCACCTAAAGTACAGCGTTAGGTGTAATATACGCAAGAGTACTATCGCACTTTTGTTTACTGAAATGGCTTGTTAGGAAGCAGCTTCTTTCGTTCAGCGACGGAAGTCATTATCCTAGCTTTTGTGTGAAAATACTAGGAGCCTTTTCTAAACTATTTTCTGAATTGACGACACTAAATGCATTAGAAAAGATGCAATTGTCTTAAATGTGTAAAAGTATATTGAATATTGAAAATCAAAAGTTTATTTATTCAAGTCGTTCAAGTTCTGATCTTATTTTAATTGAAAAATTGCAATTAGTTATTGAAGCACGATCATATTTTTATATTAAATTTAGACACTGTTATGTAAATGAAGCAACAATGCACGTGACAAGAAAAGAGACTAAAAATTTGGAAAAATTGCGTATGGTAATACATTATTTTGAATTTAGGCCTTTAAATTTGACAATTTAAAATTCAGGACAAGCAAAATTCACCAGACTGAAAAATGAACATATTTTTAGCTAAAACCTATAATAGTGCACAATATTTCATAATAATAGATGCAATTCACTATATCTCGAAAATGTCAAGTTTTTTAAAAGGAACATTCAAAAACATTTAGAGCGTGAAATAAATTAAAGAATGTTTTTTTCAATTGCGATAATACTTTTACCTGATTCTTGTAATGAAGGAGTGAGCGAACAAAACGTGATGAATCGATTAAACTCAAGTTGATACAAAAAACATGTTCCGGGTTTCAACATCATCCACAAAATAAAATCAGTTTTTAATCAAATATTCAATATTTCATATGTGAGCAAGACATTGTAAGTTTATATCATCAGGGTTTGCATTTGAAGAACTTTCCGAAATGTGTCCTTACTGAATAAAAAATGAATAAATCCATTCTCATTAAGTCGATAGATTTAAGAGTTGAAAATCAAAAAGCTTTCTTAGATTTTGACAGCCTAACTGATTACGATAGCCCATTTCAAATTTAGTTTTGATCAATGGATTTATAAATTAACTCAAGACGATTTATCACATTGTTCGCTCACGCAAACATAATTTGATTGACAATATTTTTCTCTCATGAAAATATATAATAATTGTACTTCTGTACAGCATAAATAGGAGAAAAGCAAAACCATGCAAGTGTCACGCAAAGAAAAAGAATGCAAAAAATCACAAAGTCAAAGAAAAGAACTTAGGCCACATCTCTGTAGCAACCCACCACCATTACCTTACGTATCCAGTTTAATTTTCAAACTCAAAAAAGGGGGGAAATCCCTAACTTGACAAAATGGAACCTGTTTAAATTTACAATTAATTAATTTATCTTCATTTAAAACGTTCTTTTTATATTTTAGTAGGTTCCTCTTCTGATAAATTGGTTCCACATCTCAATAATGCAAATATGATAAACGTAATTGGAGGGTGGAATGAAACTTGAAAATTTGTGTTATGCAAACTGCAGGAAAGCCCGCGGGACAGACAGTTAGGTGAACGCGTAATTGAAAGCACTTTACGGACCCTAGAATCTACAACAACCCGCTCGTACATTTACATTCAGTGTTGAGGGAAATTACTTGCGAATAATGAACGAGAAAATGGCAACGTCACTAGATTCTCATTCCGAATCTTTTTTCAAATGTTTTCAAAATAATAATTAAAATCTTCAAACTGATTATTTGAATGTAACTAAAGCTGATGATTCAATCTTTTTAATCAACCCAGAATGTCGAAAAATCAAAAAAGTCTGGTGCCAATGGCATGCATGAGTTCGAGTGTCAAACTTTGGAAAAAAATTTATATAATTTTTTTATAATTACCTGTCGAATTTTGAATATTTCCTTTCCGTCGATGTATCTCTTAATTATTAATCTTATTCATCTGAAAGATTCTAAATATTTAAAGTTGAAAAATTTAAGAAAATTAAAAACTGATAAAAAATTAAGTAAGAAAGACTTCTTGAATTGTAAAAAATAAATAAGTCTTAATTTTGACAATAAATAAATTTGGTATCTTGAAAGGAGTGGATCAAATGGGTGCTCGAATTGAAAACAATAGATTTATGCTGATTATTTTCTTATATATTTGAATGTGTAGCAGTGCTCGATACCGCTGTGAAACATTTTATATACATTCAAAGTCCCCGTCTTACATCTTTCTAAATTTCATATCGATACTATGTACAAATCTACATGATAACATTTATTTCCCTTTTTCGCGTGATACACGTAACATCGAGACAAATATGAACATTTTTTTCGAGAAAGATCAAAAACTGGATGTCAATAAATTTACAAAAATTAGACGTGAAGTAGAGATCACAGGAAATTTTTTTTGCCTTCGTCAATGTTACAAATCAAAAACACACAGCACTCGTTTCTTCGCTGACCTTTTTTTTTGAACTGTCACAACCATCAATTTGATTGATTTTTATTACACTTTTTTTTTCTTTTCTCCGACGCAAAGTAGCAAATACGCATCTTTTTTTTTCACTTTTATTTTCAGGCCCGCAGTTATCAAGCAGAAAAATTGATTAAAAACATCTTGTCCAGAGGATGAAAATCCTTTCAAAAAATTGGCCTGATCACTGCAGACCTAAACTTTGAGTTCTGTCTTGAACAGCTAGCTAATAAATTAACAAAATTACGCCGAAGAGATTTTTCTCGCACCAATAATAAGAATTTCGCAAATTTCAAAATAAATATAGACACTTTAGCACTGGTACATTAAATGTTTTCTCAATAATAAATCAGTGGTGCGAGTATGCGAAGAAACGAATGCCAAAGTGCTAAAAAGAAGCATCGGTCGTCCAAAGTACGTTCGTTCTCGCGTCGAACATAAAGCTAGTTGTCGGTTGCAGTTAAACGAGGATAACATCATCCGGCAATTTTTGCTGAATGATTATCATCATCGGTAAAAAATGACACGTTCGCAAATAAAAAAAAAGAACGAGAACAAAGGCAACAACTGAGGAAGACATAATTCGACGAGGACGGGGGAAAGACAATAATTATAATAAAGCACTAAATAATTATAATGATAATAATACTCAGTGGCGTATATAGGACTATGGCTAGCCTCCAGAATGCAGACTTTCGAAACAGAATTTTTTTTTCTTTTTATTTTTCTTAAGAAAGTAGAAATTAAGATGAAAAACGATTCCTAGCTACGCCACTGATAATACTTATATTTGAAGGGCACTGCAGCGGTGATAATAATATAAAGTATTAATATAAAGATAATATAATAATAACCGTTTAGGCCGCAAAAAAAGAAATATTAATAGTCTTTTTTGTTTTACTCGAATCACGGCAATGGAACGTTAGAGTCAAATATGTACAAGGATTCTATAAGCGACAGACAAACTATTTTATATCAATTATCTTTTTACGCGAACGCGATGCCCCAAATCTCGATAATTTCGATACCGGCATTGTCTTGCCCAATTCGCTATTTTATGGCGCTTTTCAAGTTTATCGTACTCGATTTCTATGTACAGAATGCAAGTTGCAATATACATCTATGTTTACATTTTATCATATATATATATAATATATATCTACTGCATGTGTACTATATAGATTTATATATTTATATTTGCATTTTATTTACATAACGGAGGGGGAGAAAACTCTCAAGCTACTAACGACTTTAAATATTTTGTACTTGCGATCCGAAACAATTTTTTTCGTATTTTAAAACCCCCCTCCTCAGGTTCATCCACACTCATTCTCTCTCAGGACTTATACACGATTGTTTTATCACAGTGGTTACTTGAGGAGAACGAGTCTACCCGTATACTCGTCAACGAATCACTGAGCACTTTTTTTTAGATGGGTCGTTTTCAAAAATGGGCCAATTTCCTACTTTTAAGTGAAAATGAATAATTTAAAAATGTTAACTCTAGAATAGTGAGAAAATAACTTAAATATACTCGTAAGATTGATAAAATTTGATCAAGATGAAATCAGTTTTTTGAAAATGACTCCCATGTAAAACTCTTTCTCTTGAAGTCAAGTCGGCAAATAATATTAAAAACAAAGTTATTCGTCATAGTATACAGGACTGAATAAAACGAGAAATTACAAACCGTTTTCAGAAAACTTGCACATTTCCACAAACAAGAAAACGCGACCTGCTCCATCTAAGTTTGATGATATATTTTTTCGTTTCACTATCCTCCGTCGCTCTTTCTCTGAATCGAGAGGAACAATCCCGACGAAACGAGAAGAACGTGGGGGTCGCAGAAGCGTCGCTTCGCTGCGAGATCGGAACAAGATCGTGTACATGTGTGCAAGTATTTTTTGACAAAAATGTTGGTCGTTTACGGTGATGGTGAGAGGTGGTATCGACGGTGGGCGAGATATTCGTGTGATGCCTCCTTGTCGGTTATCATGTGTCCTCCGTGCCCGTGAAAATTTCCGAAGTCGCGGGAAGCTTTGTTCTCGCAGGCCCCCACGTGCAAGCTCGTTTCTCGTTTGCTTTGTCTCTCGGTCCGTTTCTCGGGGTCACAGGCCTCGTTCATCCATCCATCCTCTCTAAGTTATAATCCTACGAGGTTAGTGATTTTTACGTTAGCTCACAATTTTTCTATTTTCGCGCGAGTATATACTTAATTACATCTATAGGGACCGATATCCAATGATCCAATCAACCCTCGGCCCAAAAAACCTTTCGTGAAAGGGGGTTCTTTGTCCAAATTCACCCCTTCATCGACCCAAATCTTATTTATCTTCTATTCAATCTTCTACCTGAACTTCTCAAAAAGAAGACCAATTATCCTTTTCAAAATCGGGCTTGTTGCGAAATAATACAAGTAGGGACATATGTTCCTAGGTGTTTGTTCGGTAGCTACAAACTCGAGTTTGAAAGGTTCTTTGAATAATCTTCAGGTACTTATAAAAATTTGAATGTGATTTTCAATTTGACAAATGCTAGAAAAAAGAGCACAGAAAAGAATACTTCGAGAGATATGATTTTTGAAATACAACAAGCTGAACAAAATGTACCTTTAATTGAATGCAAAGAAAATAAATTTGAACCCCCTTGCACTGGATCATCGGAAATTGACTATCAAACGGAAGGACCTTGTTTGAAAGTCTCTTATTTTCTATCGTTGGCATGCATGATCTAAAGAGAGGAAACCACGCGAAAAGAAAAACAATAGTAACCATTGAACAGTTAGAAATACTTTACTCTGACTAATCCAAAATTTCAATAAAGAGAAACAATATAATTTAAAATTCTTTGGCTAGAACAAACGTGTTTTTCTCTCCCAAACAAATATCTTTAACAATAAATATATAAATAACCGTCAAATTGGCTTACATGTGTGATAGAGGTGGTAAGGCCGAGTGGTGTTGAGAGAGAGAATCCGGTGATGGTCCGGTAGCATACACGGAAGGATTGTGCTGGAGAACACCCTGTTCTTGGACTCCTGGTAGATAGAGGTTGATCATATTCCTGAGATCGGGTGCCTGTTGTTGCTGCTGTTGTTGGCCCATGTACTCTCTTTTGACACTGCCACCAGCTCCCGTCGAGGAGGGACAACTTGGAGTTGGTGTATGGATACCGCCGCTCGCAGGACTCGTCGGTTCAGACTTGATGCTACTTCCACTTGGACTGTGGCTGGACATCTGAGATCCGGGTTGAGTTTGGTGATAAGGCGAAGGCGAGCCTCCAGGTACGGATGATGAGCCGTATCCTCCATATCCGTTCATGTAGCTATTGATGGGACTGGGACTACCGCCCCCCATGTGATGTCCCATGTCGTACCTGGAGTAGGCAGCTGCAGCCGCAGCATTGGCTGCCATATGACTATTGTAGGCTGGATGCTGTTGATAAGCTGAAGGATCGTGCATCATGTAACCATTGGGCATGTACCCGTTCGTCATCTGGTAAACATCTCGCTGTAACTGTTGCTGCTGGGCATTAGTGTTGCCACCAACTTGTCTCTGATCAACGCCGAGCATCCCTGCGACTCCGGATACAACTCCACCAAGAGGGAACTTGTCTTTCTTATTGATGGTCTTTGTCTTGCGACGTGGACGATACTTGTAGTCGGGATGTTCCTTCATGTGCACAGCTCTGAGCCGTTTGGCCTCATCAATGAAGGGTCGTTTTTCGGTTTCGCTGAGGAGCTTCCACTCTGCACCGAGCCTTTTTGAGATTTCAGAATTGTGCATTTTGGGATTCTCCTGGGCCATCTTGCGACGTTGTCCTCTGGACCAGACCATGAAAGCATTCATTGGCCTCTTAACACGATCATTGTTATTGGTTTTGCTCGTGTTATTGTTGTTGTTTGGGGGCTGATGCTGCTGGGCCTGCTGCTGCTGTTGTTGTTGCGTGTGGTGCTGTTGAGCCGCAGCATTTTGCTGAGCTATCGAGTGCATCACTTGCTGCTGCTGGGCCTGTTGTTGGGCTTGTTGTTGGGCCTGTTGCTGCTGTTGCGCAGCTTGCATGGAACTGTAATGGTGCTGGGCCTGGTGGTGATGTTGCATGCTTAATCCACTGAGTCCACCAGTACTTGGGGGACTAACGGACAAAGCTGGGCTGTGCACTATTGAGCCTAGAGCTCCGTAGGGTGACACGCCTGTATGGTGTCCCATCGGCGAGACACCATGGTGCGTGTGTGGTGGCATTTGCGCATGCAAATTGCTGCCCTTCAAATCTGACTCCATCGTGAGCATATCGTCCTCCCTGTGGCCGTACAGTTTGGTGCCTTTTTTATAAACAATTTAGACGATAACAACACAACTCTACCTTTCTCCCTACAGTCATTCGGCACTTTCACGTCGCGATAAGAAACATCGGTTGTGTCCAATCCGACCGAATGAACACGAATCACTGGAGAACTCACAGAATCTATAACTCACTTTTCGTGCTACCAAATTTGCGTACTTCACTTTGGTTCACGATGTCCGAAGCAGAACTGTTGCACTGTCACCGAGACCGAAGACGCGCGCGCACTATTTTTAGTTTTCACAAAATATTCGATTAGCTTCACTGGGCAGTGGTGGGCAAGTACGACGCGGGGTTCCGAAAACGTATACGGCACTCTGCTCACAGCGATCTGTACTCGAGCGCGTTGCTATTTGAAATGAGGAAACACAGACCTCCACTCTCTCGGCAACTACGAAACCGTCTGAAGAGCTTTGCCTCTTGCCTTGGGCTTTGTACCTCTGTGTTCACTTGCTGCCGTGAAAGCCGCCCCCTTCCACGCCAGCAGCCACTTCCACTCGGTCGCCCCATCCCTTTTTCCCCCTTCCAGCGGCCGATGACCAGGAAACCCGTCGCAGGAACGTCGGGGCGACCGGGTCTGAGCCTACCAACGGCAATCGATTGGCACACACGCCTGCCATCTTTCCAGCCAGCCAATGGCCTACCTTTCTCGAGCCTTAAGGGGCGGTTTCATTGTCCGTGACGTCACGAGCCAACCAGAACGACCTCTCGTGGCGGCGCACCTCGTCCTGCGCCGTCACGAGTCTTGCGAGAGTGTGTAAGTCGATGAGTGTGTGTGTCGATGGTTGTGTGAGTCGATGGCTGTCAGTGTCGCTGTGAAAATAAATGCGCACGTTGCGCGCGACGTGCATGAAGGTTAGGTACCCTATCCAGGCGACATACGCGTACAATTTTGAGGCTGTCTTCGCGTGTTACGTCGTGGCCTTCGGAATTTCAGAGCGTGACGCGTGTCTTGAGACATAAGTTTCTATTAATGAGTATCTTTTAAGGAAAAACACGTTGGAGGAAGCGAGACTTCATGTGAAGACAAAATGGTGGCGAAGCGAGGAGGAAAATTCAGTCGGTTTTTAAGCCCCGTCGCTTTATTTTTGGTTGAGTTGAAGGAATTTGAATTTGGGGCAGGGAACATTTGTTAAGTTTTGTTTTATGGTAATTGTAGGTTGTTATGATTTTTTTTTATGTAGGTAATTTTCTTTGAGAATAAATGTAGAGTCATGATTAACGAAACGGGCTTGACGGTAAGTGTGAAGGGAAGTCTAGTTTTGCAAGAATTTGTTTTAAAACCTTGATGAAGGATACTTTCGGTATTCTTTTTTACTTTTTTGCAATAAAATATTCTTTTTTCAATTTTACGAAAAAAATTTACACTAACTTTGAGAATGTTCACTAAAGTTTTCTGTAAGATTAAAATGGGATCAATTGTGCAAGACCGCTTAATTTAAGTAACTTTTTCAGTTTTTATTGAAATCAATCGTTCACATAGGAATAGAATCTCTACACAAAAAAAATACAAAAAAAAATGTTCTACAATTAGATATTCCAAAAATGTCTCGTTTTTGTAATTTTCAATTAAATCATTTCAAATTTTTATATAAAAAATGTGTGTGACTTAAGAAAGCACTCAATGATCACCGAAGTAAAAAATTAAAAAAAAATGGCAGCCGATATATTAAAATATTTTCAAACTTTGTTAGAAAAATGTGATTGAAAACTACAGAAACGAGCTACTTTTGGAATATTTAATTAGCCGCCATCTTGGATTTTTTCCAGTTTTTTAATTTTCCTTTTCACGATTCACTTTACAGTAATTTATAAAATGCTGAAAGATTCTTAGTTAATAAATAGAAACTGAAGATTATCGTCCTACGACGTGGATAATTAATTCAAATAAAAACTGAAAAAGTTACGTAAATTAAACGTTTTTACACAATTCTCTTCATTAGGGAAAATAAATTAGCATTGAATCAAGAAAATATTGATTTGAAGATAGTATTTTCAAATCCTATAAAAAGGATTAATCTCTATCGAAATTCCTTAAAATTCTTTGAAATTTCGTGAAATTTTTTAAAATCGCTTTAAATCTTGAAAATTCTTCAAGATCCATGGCAGTCCCTTGAAGTCTCTAAAAATCCTTGAAATTCCGTAAAATATTGCACAATCCCTTGAGATCTATGAAGTCGCATTAAAATTGATTCAAATATTTCAAAATTATGAAAATCTTTTTGAATCTGTTGAAATCACTCAAAATATTTTGAAATCTTTAAAAATTTATCTAAATCCCTGAAAATCCTTTATATTATTCGGAAATTTTTCTGAATTCTGTTAAATCTTCTGAAATACCTTGAAATCATCGATAACCTTTTAAATCTCTTGAAATTTATTTAAATCCCTTGAAATCTTTTCAATTCTTATGAAATCTCGTGAAATATTAAAAATCCCCAGGCATACTTCAAAATTTATCAAAATACTTCTGCATCTCTTAAATTGGAATCCCGAGAATTCCTTTGGACTATTTCGAAACTTAACATGTTTGGAAGTCACTTCAATTCTTTAAAAAAAATCCCCTCAAAATTCTTTGAGATTCCGTGAAATCGCTTGAGATTTTCAAAATTCCTTATAATCCTCAAAAAGTCCCTCAAAAATCGGTTAAAAATCTATAGGTAATATTTTCAAACTCTTAAAATTTGAAATCTTTTTAAATAATTTGAATATTCTGAGACATCACAATCCCTAGAAAGCGTTGAAAATCTCGTTATATTATTACAAATGTCGTAATTCTTTTAAATACTTTGTAGTTCTTTGAAATGCCTGCAAATCCCTTGAAATTGAAATCCTTCCAAATCACTGAAAATTCTTTAAATCTTCTAAACTCCCTTAAGATCTTTTGAAATCTCGTTTAGATTGAAAATTGATATATTGTTAAAATATTAGGTACAAAATATAAATGTGGAGAAGATTTTTTGATTGGCATTGGGGTCAATAATGTTTATTTGTTTTGTGTTCTACAATTAATTTTTAATATATGTGTTGTGTTTCTTGAAAAGTCAAATCAAAATTCATATCAATTATATTAGGTTTCAACCCCTATCCGTTTTTGAAATGCACTATATTATTGACTGCAAAATTTATCAAATTTACAAACTTATAAACGAAAAAATATTTTGTTTGAAAAATATACATTATGATGAATTTAGATCAATTAAAATGGATAAGGTAAGACTGATTCACATAGCCTTACTGAAAAGTCCAGTGAGTCGATCCGGGACACAAAACAAATAAACATTATCAACCTAGAATATTTTGTTCTTTTCTCCCACAGTTTTTATCCATTCCTTAACAATTTTAGACCTATAAAAAGCACCAATTACAGCAAAGCCCACATCAACAACTAAAATTCGCTCTAGATTACGCGAAACGGAAATGAGATCGATCCATTTCAAAAGTTGCAGTGAGACACCTGCTTTTTTTATATGTTGGATCGAAAGTTACCGAAAGTGCGACATCGCGCGACGGATAGACTCAGAAAAATATTTGACCCCATATCAAAGATGGAAATTGTTTGATACAAATAAAATTTGTTTGAGTTGACAAATCGTGTGTTCCCAGACGAAAATAATATATATGTTTTGTATATAGTGTGAAGTATTATATATAACATTCATTTGTTTTATATAAAAAATGTATAAAACAAATGAATATTGTATATAATACTTTGCACTGCATATAAACTATATATAATATTTCCGCCTGAGTTGTATCAAATAAATTTTATCTAAATCAAACAAATGTTTGTTTAAATCCATAAAATATTGGTTTGACCCTATGTCAAAGAAAGAAGTTGTTTGATTCAAACAAACATTTTTTTGAGTGTATACCCAGGCGGAAATATTATATATAGTTCATATATAGTGTGAAGTATTACATAATATTCATTTGATTTATACATTTTTTATGGAAAACAAATGAATATTATATAATACTTCACACCATATCTAAACTATATATAACACTTCCGCCTGGGTATGTCTATGGAGGAAATTTGCGAGCAGTCACCTGTGTCGCGTGACACGATATTTGACTCTCCTTTTTATTCGGTACACTAAATTCACGTATTTGTACTGTGACATGACACTGTAACTTTGTAGTACAAGTTGTCTCTCTGGTCCTTTTTCACTCGAAATCCACAAAGAGGCTCACGAGCCGCTCTGAAAGACTTCCATTGGACGATGCGACTCCGTTTAAGCGGGTTCATGCGTAGGACCTGTTGCCGCGAGATATAATAGAAGAATGCTCATAGATAATCATAGCGCACCCTGCGTGCACTCTCTGTATAGGCCCGACAATAAAAGTAGCGACGGGGAGGGACTCGAGCCACGTTCAATTTGGACGAACAAACGCCTCGAATCCTCATTGTAGTCGCGTTGCGTTTGTGTTTGTTCGCGTTCGCGCGACTCGTTACTTTTTACCCCCCTGGTGACCTACTCGAAAAATGTACCTAGCTTCGAATCACCTTTCACACAGTTATTACGCGAATCACTGGCCACGTGTTTTTCTAACAAGGAGTCAAAACCTGCCACACTACACTGTTAGAAAAATCTGTACTAGATTTAGTATACATGTAATGGAAGCAAAAATGCACAACATGAAATTAAATTTAGTATACCAGCGTACAGTAAATTTAGTATATGCATATACTGAATTTAGTATGCGCGTACATGAAATTTAGTATACGCGTATACTAAATTCAGTATACATGTATACGAAATTTAGTATACGCGTATACTAAAGTCAGTATATACGTTCCGTTTCGTGTGGGTTCCGTCTTCCTCATCTGTAAACATGATGAGATAAAAAATGAAATTAAAGAACAAAGTTTTAATTTGCAAATAATCATATGGTTATGCTAAATTTACGTTAATAAATTAAACATACCTTTTAAAGAGAATATTTCGCATATGCTCGCAGAAAGAAGCCGAAATTTTTAGCATTGCAAATAACTGAAACAAATGCCACCGACCACGTTGCCCAACTCGCGTAAATCAAAACGCACTTGCACAGCTAAATATAGTAAACGCGTATATGAATTTTAGTATACAGAAACTATAAAATTCATATACACAAAAGAAACTTACTGTACACTTAATAAATTTAGTATACGTATATCTTCATAAAAGAAATTTAGTATGCGTAAGTATATTAAAATTACAAAGTGTAATGCATTTAGTAAACATATAGGAAAGTTAATATGTCCATGTACACTAAAATTGCAAACACTTTTAACAGTGTACCAAAACTGACAAAAATTTCGGCAAATTTCTGAGGGGTTGAGGACTTGACTGATCGTGTGGACACCTACTCTCTACAACTGAATCAACGAGAAGGAGTGGTGTAGTCCTCAAAGAAAAAGTGGACTTGCGGCACTTTCTATAATTTACACTCTAAATTTAAGTCAGTCAAGATTTGACTGATTAAATTAATGAAGTATGCTTTGACTGAAAATTCAGTCATTTCTACTGACGAAACAGTAGTTTTAACACATGAATCGGTCAGTATTGCTGACTGAATCAATCAGTCAATCAAAGTGTCTCATTTATTTCCTATAATAAAATATTAAAATTATTTTTATATACAAATTCATAATTCAATTCCTACATTTTGATAAACGATTTAAATTAACCATAAATGACTGATAAACACATTGAAAGTTACTTATTAGATCAATCAAAATTACTGATGCAATTAGTGAAAGTTACTGATTACATCGTTTAAAGTGACTTTGTTTATATCATTCAAAATTACTGATTCGGTCAGTGGAAGTTACTGATTTGATCAATTTGTCCTAATTGGTAGAAAATAAATCTTCTTCATTCAGAATTCATCTTTTTAGTGAATTCGACTGTTTTTTATTTAAAAAAATAATATTTTCTAGCTGAAATATCAACTATTACTTTTTTTGCTCAGAATGAATATTTTTTAAAGTAATAATTCGACTGCAGTTAAATTTTCCTTTTGTTATGATTTATTATTTTAGTTGAAAATTCATCAGTTTGGGTAAAAACCCAACTACTTGTTTAAAAATTCATTGTTTTGTTAATAATTCATAAATTTAGTTTAAAAAATTATTTCTGTGGTTGATAATCTAACTACTTTGTTAAAAATTCGTTGTTTTTTTTGTTGAAAATTAATGTTTTTTAAACTAAAAATTGATCTATTTAATTTTTTGTTGAAAATTGATTTTTTTTAGTTGAAAATCCATCCATTCGTCTTTATTGGCGAAAACTGATTTTTTTGCTGCAAGTTTTTGAATTTTCACAACTTGGTTGAACTACATTGTTACACATTTATTTTTTTGGTTAAAGATTCATGATCTGACTTGAAAATTCATATCTTTGGTTGAAAATTTGATTCAAAAAGAAATTTAATTCGTTTTTTTTTTGTTTGAAAATTAATTTTGCTAATTGAAAATTTAAGTACTCAATTTTCGGTTTGAAATTAATTTTTTTAGTTAAAAATTCAACTTTTTGATTGAAAATTCAACAATTTAGTAGAAAATTAAACTACTTGGTCGACAAATTATCTTTTCAGTTAAAACTTTAATAACTTGGTTGCAAATTCATTTTTTTTTCTTAATTTTTTTTTATTTGAAAATTTAGCTATTCCATATTTGGTTAAAACCTTCATCCTGTATATTGGATAATTTGGAAATTTATCTGCTTATTTGAAAATTTAAGAATTTTATTCAAAATTCGTGTTTTTTTTTTATTAATTTGGCGGAAATATTCCATTTTTTGTTAAAAAGTGATCTTTTGCAAATGAAAAATTAAACTATTTGTTGGGGAATCAACTATTTAATTGATAACTCATATTTTTTTATTGAAAATTCAACTACTTGGTTGAAAGTTAAAATAATTGTTGAAAAATTCATTTTTTCATTATTAATTTATAATTTTATACAAAAAAAACTTATTTATGTGCTTTTATTTTTTAACTACTTTGTAAAAATTCCTGATTTTTTCTTTAAATTTATTTTTTTATGCATATTTATCTTTTCCATTTCTGGTTGAAAATTGATCCTTTTAAGTAAAAATTTCAACCATTTGTCTGAAACTTCATCTATTTTGTTGGAAACTCGTCTTTATGGGCAGAAAATATTTTTTTCCCCTAAAAATGTATCCTTTTTGTTAAATTCAACTGTTTTTTATTTGAAATCAAAATATTTTTGGTTAATATATGAACTGTTTTTCATTTAAAATTAAAATATTTGTTAGTAGAGATATCAACTATTATATTTCTTGTTGAGAATTCATCATTTTCACGGAATATTTTACTACTTTGTTGCAAATTTAGATTTTTTTTTAAATTAAATATTCATGATTTTACTTGAAAATTCAGCTCGTTGGTTGAAAACTTAATTTGAAAGAAATTCATATTCTTTTTATGGCAGAAAATTAATTTTGTTAATTGAAAATTTACCTGTTTCTTTTATAGTTAAAAATTGATTTTTTTTAGTTGGAAATTCATCTGTTTGGTTGAAAATTAATCTTTTTTTGTAGAAAATGCAATCACTTGTTTGAAAGATTAACTGCTGTAATAAAAATTTATTATTTTGGTTGATGACGTGTAATTTTAGTTTAAAATTCACCTGTTTAGTTGAAAATGTAACTATTTTGTTTGAAAATTTTTTTTTTTTTAAATCAATTTGTTCTTAGTTTAAAATTCAACTTTTTTCGGGTAAAACCTAATCTTCTTGGTTGAAAATTAATATTTTTTGGTTAAAGATTCCACTACTTGGTTGGAAGTTAAACTAGTTTGGTTAAAAATTCATTTTTTTGGGAAGATTCATCATTGGTGTTGAAGGTTAACCTCTTTTGATGGAAATTTACCTATTTTGTTAAGAATCTGTCTTTTTGTCCTAAAAATTAATTTTGTTCATTGAACATTTGACTATTCCATTTTTAGTTGAAAAGTGACCTTTTTTGAATTAATATTTAACAGACTGGATATTTCAGATATTCCACGACAAATTAGGAGATTTTATTACAAATATACACTTGACTTAAATTATAAGTAAAATAAATTAAAATAAACATTGCATTGTCTGAGAGCCAATAAATATTTATTGGGTTAACTTATTTTAATATAGAAATGTTACTGAAAGTTTACATTTCCCAGGGTTTAAAAATATTTGGCAATTTTCCAAGCAAACAAACTCGGGTTCGAAATTCGTAAATTAGATGTTTAGTGTTCTAGGAAGATTATGGGGATTAGTGATAAGTATTCGGAAAAGACCTGATATTGACCACATTTTGGGATTTGTTGAGAGACCTAGCACCGCCATTACCATAAATTTCTCAGCCGCAGTAAATTTAGAGTTTAAACACCTGACCGGGATTTAAAGGACCCCTCATAAAATTGTTGAAGTAGTGATTATTCCCTTCAGTTTAAACTTTGTGTATTTCTTGAATATTCTCTTAAACTTAGCCTACTGGAAACTGTGCTTTAAAGTTTAAAGTTTTCAACTTTATTTGTAAACAAAAATACTTTATGGATTACTTTATAAATATATTACTCCTAATCTAGTGATTTAATGCAAATCTTTTTACATTTTAATAATTTCTTAATTCATTCGTCAAATTGAGCGATAATTTGAATTATATATGTGACGTAGAACGAAGAAACCAGCTTTAGGACAAAAAAATCGATTTTGCAGTTTTTATTGATTCTGAATAATGATGATTACCTAATCGAATAAAAAATCACCATTGCTCCACTTTCACTTGGATTTTCTTTTTCTTGTAAACACATTTTCGGTCCTGAGGCTGGATTCTTCGTTCCACGTCACGTATGAAGAACTAAAAATCACATAAATTCACGTTTAATTAAATTACATTTACCTTGAATTTAGTTGAATTATCTTTCAATTTGTTATAAATTTATATCAAATCACAAATAAAATCCTTGAAATCACTTTGAATTCACTGAAAATCAGTTCCACTTGACTTAAATTGAATCTGGAATTAATTCTCTAATAATTAAACTCTATTGAACTCAAATGAATTGAGTTGAATTTATTTTCAATGTAATTGAATGCAGCTGAAATCACTTTTGGGAATTCGGAATTACCCACTTGAATATGATTAAAACATATAAATTCTGTAATTAAATAAACGTGGACCGTTTGAGAATTCCTCTTGTGATTATACTTTTTGTGTTATTTTCTTGAAATTTCAATTATTTCACTAAAAAATTCAACTATTTAGTGTAAAATTTACTTTATCGTTGAAAATTCATATTTTTGGTTTGAAAATTCAACGGTTTTGTAAAAATTCGTTAAATTTTTTCTTTGTTGACTGATAAATCTACCTTTCTTCAAAATTCAACTCTGTATAAATTTCATCAGTTTTGTTTAAAATTCCAACTGTTTGGTTGCAAGTTACATTTTTTGGTTGAGGATTCAACTATTTTGTTGAAAATTCGTATTTTTTGTTTGACATATCTACTATTACATTTGTAGTTGAGAATTCATTTTTTTTGCAACCTCATCTACACTCTACTCAGTTGAAAATGGAACTGCTTTGTTAAAAAATTCATTTTTTTGGTTGATGATTCATGATTTTAGTTAAAAAAAGCCTTTTTTCTAGAAAATTTACCTAATTTGTTGAAATTTTGTTATATATAATTAATTATCATAAACTGAAAGTTAAACTATCCCATTTTTATTCGAAAATTTATCTACTTTAGTTGGAAATTCGACTGTTTGGTTGAAAATTCAACTACTTGATTGAAGATTCATGTATTTTGCTGAAAATTCGTTATTTGTGGTAGAATATTAATCTTCTTGGTGACTTTTTTTTCCGGTGGCAAATTAATTTTTTTGTCGAAAATTTAACTATTTTGCTAAAAATGAGTTTTTTTCTGAAAAGATAAAAGTTTAAATTAATTGTTGAAAATTAATTTATTTGGTTAAAAATGTATCTTTTTGGATGAAATTTCGTCTTTTTTTTGTAGAAAAGTTGTAATCTCAGTAGATGAAACATCATCTCTTTCTTTGAATATTTATTTCTTTGTTTAAAATTCAAAATTTGTCATTTTTTTCTTTTTTTTTTTGAAAAATTATTGTTTCAATGAAAAATTTCACTTTCCTATTTTTCGCAGAAAATTTATCTTTCTGGTTAAAAGTTCAACTGTTTGGTTGAATATAATATTTTTTGGTTGAAGAATCGTCTTTTTTCGTAGAAAAAAAGTAATCTTATGAGTTGGAACTCATTTTTTTTTTATTGAATATTTATTTAATTAATTGGAAATTTCGAAATTTTGTTAAAAATTTGTATTTTGTTGAAAATTGACTCCTTAATAAAAAATTTCACTTTTCTATTTTTGGCTTCGTAGCCTGTTAAAACGGTCAAACCTCCCCCACCAATACTTTCCCCCCTAATCCCCCTATGTTCCCTAACTTCTCCTATCTACCCCTCCTTCTTCTCCCTTCTCTTCACCCTTCGCTTTCCCACCTTTGCCCAACTTCTTCCTTTCTACTTCCCCTTCTCCTAACTTCTCCAGCTGACATTCTTCTTTCCCTTCTTCATTTCCCCAGCCCTTACTTCCCCCTACTTTCCCAGGCTAACATGCCCTACTTCCCCTACTACACTACTCCCCTACTCCCAACCTTCACATCCGTCATTCCTCCTCACTTCCTCTAATATCGCTACTTCCTACTGTCCTTACTTCTCCAGCTGACATTTTCTCTTAGTTCCACTACTACCCCTTCCTAATTTGTTATACCTCCCCGTACTTCCCTACTTTCCACCATCACTTCCCCCCCTAATATCCGTCACTTCTTTTCACTATACTCTCTCGCTACCCTTCATCACTACCCTCACTCACTTCCCATACTTTCATACTACCCACCTTCACTTCCCCTACTGCTCCCTCTTCTCAGTTCTCCAGCTGACACTCCTCTCCTCCAAATTCTCTTTCCAGTCACAACTTCCCTTCTCATACTCACCTGAACTATCCTACTATCCCTCACCTCACTTCCCTTCACTACTCGCCCTCACTTCAAATATTTTTTCCCACTTCCTCTCACTTCCACCAATACTTCTCCCTAATTTCCTCCCATTTCTACCACTACTACTCCCTAATTTCCTGTAACTTTACATACTTTCCTACTTTTCACCCTCACGTCCCTAACCCCTCTCTCCTAAATTCGCCCACTTCCTCTACTCCCTCTACCTCCCTTCTCCAACTCTATCTACCCTACCCTCACTTCAACGTTTGTTTCCCCATCCTTCTCCAACTTCTTCCTTTCTAGTTTCCCCTCCGTCACTTTTCCAGCTGACGTTTCTGTTCTCCAATTTCCCTTGCCCAGCCGTCACTCGCACTCCTTTATTATATCATGCTCCCATACTACCCACCTTCACATCCCTTACTTCTACTTCTCCTCATTTCTTTAGGTGACATTCACCCTCCCAAAATTTTCTTTCCCAGTCACCACTTCTCCTCCCATACTCACCTGCACTACCCTACTATCCCTCCCCTCATTATCCGCCCATACTTCCAATCATTTCTCCTACTCCCCCTTACATCCAATAATTCTCCATTCTAATTTCTTCTAACTTCCCATACTCTACTACTCTTTATCCTCACTTACCTTCCTCCCCCCTTACTTCGCCTACTTCCTCCCTTTACTATTACTTGCCTTACTCTTACTTCGCCCTTCGCTTCCTCACCCTTTTCCAACTTCTTCCTTCCTACTTCCCCCACTTCTCCAGCTGACATTCTTCTTCTCCAAATTTTCTTTCCCGGTCACCACTTCCCCTCCCATACTCACCTGCACTACCCTACTATCCCACGCCTCACTTCCCCTTACTACCCGCCCTCACTTCAAATACTTTCTTCTACTTTCTCTCACTTCCACCACTACTTCTCCCTAATTTCCTCCCACTTCTACCACTAATACTCCCTAATTTCCTCTAACTTTACATACTTTCTTACTTTTCACCCTCACGTCCCCAACCCCTCCCTTATAAATTCGCCTACTTCCTCTGCTTTCTCTACCTCCCTTTTCTAACTGTATCTACCCTACCCTCACTTCAACCTTCGCTTCCCCATCCTTCTCGAACTTCTTTCTTTCTACTTTCCCTTTCGTCACTTTCCCATCCAACGTTTCTGTTCACCAATTTCCCTTCGCCAGCCCTCACCAGCACTCACCTATTATCTCATGCTTCCATACTAACCACCTTCACTTCCCTTACTTCTCCCTCTCCTCACTTCTTTAGGTGACATTCCTCTTCCCCAAATTTTCTTTCCCAATGACCACTGTCCCTCCCATACTCACCTGCACTACCCTACTATCCCTTCCCTCATCACCCGCCCATACTTCCAATCATTTCTCCTACTCCCCCTTGCATCCAATAATTCTCGATCCTAATTTCTTCTAACTTCCCATACTCCTCCACTCTTCATCCTTACTTCCCTTACTCCCCCCTTACTACCCTCTCACTTTGCCTACTTTCCCCCTCCACCATTACTCACAATACCCTTACTTCGCTCTTCAATTCCTCACCCATTTTCCAACTTCTTCCTTTCTACTTCCCTCACTTCTCCAGCTGACATTCCTCTTCCCCAACATCCCTTCTCCAGCCCTCACTTTCCCTCTTCTACATACCTACTATCTCTTTCACTTCCCCTCTTCTACACACCTACTATCCCTTTCCTTACTTCCCTTACCTTCCCTCACTACACTCCCTCACTTTCAATCATTTCTCCTACTTCCCCTCACTTCTACTACTTCTTTCTAGTTTCTCCTCATTTCACCACCTGCACCACCCTTCACTTTCCCTACTTTCTCTCCCTAATTTCTCCTACTTACCCTCTGTTTGTTTTTCATCACTTTCTCCATTTCCCTATCCCTTATTTTCTCTCATTTCCCTTCTTTCTGCCTGGGGCTAGGAAACCCTCAAAATGTATCCAGTAATGAGATTCACTATCCGAAAAGGAATATAATTTGGAAATGTGTCTGTAAGCGTGTCAAAAGCAAGCGCTTGAGATGAAAACTTTCCTTATACTATTATTCAAACCTTCGTCACCTCGGTACATCATACTTTGCAAATAAACATGAGGCTTGGTGTACGGAAGCCACAAGTGGTACGTAAGCGGTGCGAATAAGTGGGCTGATAGATTGTACAAGAAGAGAAGAGGTTTGGGTAATGAGGGAAGAGGATAGTTGAGCGGATCGTGGAAAAAGCAAAGAGAGGGAGGAAGGGAGAGAGAGAGAGAGGGGGGGGGGGAGTACAATAAAGTCAGTCCGACAATGGGATACTACGGGAGGTCTTTGTGATTCAAATCAATGTTTGCGATATACTCGATGGCAGTGAATTGCATTGTGGTCCTAGGTTTACATACGTTTAAACATCGATGCATCGTCTCGCGTCTTACATTGCATCTCCCTGCAAGCGGTACCTACATGCATTTCACATGTGTAGGTTTCTATGACTTTGTAATCTCCCTAAAAAAATTCAATTTTGTTCGAACAAAGTCAATATAGCCAGGAATAAAATACTTTTTCTCTACGCACTTTCGATCAGTTTGATTGAAAATGCAACAATTTGAGTCGATTGAAAATTGACTTCTTTGTTGAAAATTCACATTTTTGGGTAGCAAATTCGTTTTCGAAAATTAATTCAATTCTAGTTTGAAATTCATCATTTTAGTTTCAAATTCATTTCTTTGGTTTAAAATTCAACAATTGGGTAAAAAAATTCAATTATTTGATCGAAGGTCGAACTAATTTGTTGAAAAATCATTTCCTTCGTTTAGAAATCATCATTTTAGTTTGAAATTCATTTTTTTTTGTGAATTGACCTATTTTGTCAGAAAATTGTTTGGTTTTTTTGGTATGAAAATTCAACAAATCTACAAACATCTTTTTTATTTTTTGTTTGCGGATATTCATCTGCTTTTACGAAAATTTCGTATTTTTTGTATAAAAATCAATTGCCTGGTTGAAAATTAATCTATTTCAATTCAAAATTAATTTTATCGTTGAAAATTCAACTGTTTGGAAAAAAATCGTATTTTCGGCTAAAAAATTCATCAATTTGGTAAAAAATCAACTATATGCTCATAAGTTGAACTAATTTATTAAAAATTAATTTTATTTTGTTCAAGACTCATCATTGTAGTTTAAAACTCATTTCCTTGGTTGAAAATTCAACTATTTTGTGAGAAATTCGTTTTGTTTTGATTAAAAAAAACTTTTTTTTTACTGAAAATTTAAATGTTCTATTTTTGGTTGAAAATTTATATTTCTGAAGGAAAATTGATCTTCTATAGTTAAGAGTTCAAGTATTTGGTTGAAAATTTGTCTTTTCTGGTTAAATTTGATTGTTTAAAATTTTTTTCAAGTATCTTCAATTGAAATATCCACAATACCATTTTTCGTTGAGAATTTATCTTTGATTATTTAAAAAATCATCCTTTTGTTTGACAATTCAACTATTTTGGTAAAAAATTCAACTATTTGATCGAAAGTCGAACTAATTGGTTGTAAACTCATTTTTTTAGTTTAGGATTCATCATTTTAGTTTAAAATTTACTTTTCTGGTAGAAAGTTGACCTATTTTGTCAAAAAATTGTTGTTTTCTTTTTGTCATAAAAATTCAACAAATTTATAAACATCTTTTTTGTTTTGTTTGGATATTCATCTGCTTTTACGAGAATTTCGTATTTTTTGGTTAAGAATCAACTGTCTGGTTGAAAATTAATATATTTCAATTCAAAATTAATTTCGTTGTTGAAAATTCAACAGTTTTGTAAAAAATTCGTATTTTCGACAGAAAAATACATCAATTTGGTAAAAAATTCAACTATCTGGTCGTAAGTCGAACTAATTTCTTGAAAATTTATCGTTATTGTTTTGGTGAGAAAGTATTTTTTTGACTGAAAATTCAAATGTTTTATTTTCAGTTGGAAATTAGTGTTTCTGAAGAAAAATTAATCTTTTGTAGTTAAAAGTTCAACTATTTAGTTGAAAATTTGTCTTCTGGTTATATTCAACTGTTTTTAATTTTTTTAAATATCTTCCGCTGAAAAATCCACTATTACATATTTTGTTGAGAATTCATTTTTGATTGTTTAAAAAATAATCTTTTTGATTGAAAATTCAACTATTTTAGTAGACAATTGAACTATTTTGGTAGAAAATTCAACTATTTGGTTCAAAATTGAAATATTAATTTGGAAATTATATTAATTGGCGGAAAATCAACTGTTTGGTGGAAAATCAACTTTTTTTATTCAAGATTCTACAATTTGGTAGAAAAATCAACTGTTTGGTTAAAAGTTGATTTTATTGTTCAAAATTCTTATTTTTGGTTTGAAAATTCATCTTTTTTTTTAATTTTACATTTTTTGGTTATACATGCATCTGTTTGGTTGGAAAATCAAATTTTAAAAGTGAAAATTTGATTATTTTGTTGATAATTTGATTATTTGTTTGAAAATTTAACCTTCTGGTTAAAAATGAACTTTTTGGTTTGAAATTCTAAAATTTGGTGATAAAATCAACTCTTTGGTTAATAATTTTTTTTTTCATTCATATTTCCGGCTTGAAAATTTAATTGTTTTTTTTTTTGTATTTTTGGTTTTCAAATTTATCTTTTTGGACAAAAATTTCACCTTTTTTGGCGATAAATGCGACTGTTTGGTTGAAAATTCAAACCCATAGTTGAACGTTTAACTAATTTATTAAAAAATTCATTTTTTCATTCAAAGATTCATAGTTTTAATTAAAAATTGATTATTTCGGTCGAAAATGGAACTACTTTGTTGAAAATTCCTTTTTTGGTTAAAAATTCTACAATACGGTAGAAAATTCAACTATTTGATGAAAAAACAACCTTTTTTTGTCGAAAACTCATATTTTTGGTTTGAAAATTCAATTGTTTTTTTTTTTTTTTTAGAAAAATCGTATTTTTAGTTTAAAAATCTATCTCTTTTGGGAAAGTTCAATCTTTTTTCGTAATAAATGCAAAAGTTTGGTTAAAAATTCTTGTACTTAGTTCAAATTTTGTAGTTTTCGGTTGAAAATTTAATTTCTTTGTAAAAAGTTGAAATATTTTGAAAAAATTTATTTTTTTTGCTTGAAGATTCATAATTTGAATTAAAAATTCATCTTCAGTCCAAAATTGGACAATCTTGTTAAGAATATTTTCTTTTTTTTCTTGAGAAAAATTAATTTTTTCTTTTAAACTAAAAAATTACCTATTTGGCTACAAATCCATCTATTTGGTGGAAGATTACCTTTAGTTTGAAAATTTGACAATTTGGTAAAAAATTAACCTGTTTTGTAGAAGGTTCGTCTTTTTGCTAAAAAATTCAACATTTTGTATGCACTCTTTTTTGTTGACCGAAAAATATTTTTCGGTTGAAAATGCAATTCTTGTTTAAAATTAATTTTTTGGCTTGCTAATTCAACAATGTTATTAACATTTTTTTCTTTTTTGGTTTTGATATTCATCTTTTCTTGCGGAAATTTAATCTTTTTCGGTTTAGAATGCAACTGCTTGGTTAAAAATTATCTGTTTTGATAGAGAATGTAACAATTTTTTCTGAAAATTCGTCTTTTTTTTTGTTTAATCCCACTATTTTTTATTCAAACTGAAAATATTTTCTTGGCTAAAATATGAACTTTGCAATAATAATTGGTTAGAAACTAAAATCTGACATTCCCTGAAAGGAGTATTTCTAAATGTGCAGGTGTAACCAAATTGTAAATAGTTCCTTCAGTTCTAAATTGTTGCTGGTAGGGGCGGAGTCAGGTAGTGTCAACTCTACCTGACAATTAGAGACAATGGGAAAGGTAATAGAAAGTCAATTTACATTACTCAGATTTTCATGGAAAACTAAAATTACAAGTGGGATGAAGTTAACTTTAATCTGCAGCTTCAGGTGTCATGATTTATGACTTCAAAAATTAGTTAGAAGATCAGATTACGAAGGCTTCGGGCCAACAACTAATTTAGTAACATACTATAGAGGGGGGGGGGCAAAACACATTAAAGACCCGAATTTTAATCTCGTATAATTTTTAACATAGAATCTCTTATGAATTTAATAAAACAATCTGAGATCAAAATTAAAAATTTCTTTATTTTCGCTTGGAAAATTATCGGGGAACTATTCGGGGCCAGTATAGACCGTCCTAAAACGTTTCTTTGTGGTCAAACGGCTCTTTTTCTAACAGTAGAAAAAATATTTGGATGAGACACTTAGAAGAGTTTTTGGTCTTGACGAACTAGTCAGCACCCGATTAGAGCCCGAAATGATAGATGATAAGGGAAAATATTAATTTTTTTAGTGGTCCCTTTTCATTTTTGATACTTTTAAGTACTCTGGGTCTTTTTGGACATGTCGACAGAAATATTTGAATGAAACACGCAGAAAATTTGTTGGTCCTAATGGGCTAGCCAGCACTCAATTAGGGCCCTAAAAGCCTGACTAGATGACGATGAAAAGAATCACTTCTTTAGAGTTCATTTTTGATACTTTTGAACACCCTGACTCTTTTTGGAAACCAACAAAAAATATTTTAATGAGAAATTTGAAAAATTATTTGGTCCTGACGGGCTAGCGATCACCTGATTAGGGCCCGAAAAGGCTGACAGGATGAAAAGATAAAGTTAATTTTTTTTAATGTTTATTTTTCGCCTTTGGTAATTTTGAATACGGTGGGTATTTTTGGAAATGTGCAAAAAGATATTTGGGTTCGATATTTAGAATATTTTTTCGTTATGACGGGCTATCCAGCACCAGATTAGGGCTTTAAAAGCCCGAATAGATGATAACAAGAAAAATAAAATTTTTTAGAGTTTTTTTTTCAATTTTGATACTTTTAGTCACTCTAACTCTTTTTAGAAACATACACAAAATATTTGAATAAGACACTTAGAAAATGGTTTGATCCTGATAGTCTAGCCAGCACCCGATTAGGGCATGAAATAACTAATAGTTGATGAAATAAAAAATATTCATTTTTTAGGGTTCCCTTTTAATTTTTGATACTTTTAAACACCGTGGCTCTTTTTGAACATGTACACAAAAATATATGGATAGGACACTTCATCTTTTCTTGTCTTGACGGGTTAACCAGCACCCGATTAGGGCCCTAAAAGCCTGACTAGATAATGAAGAGAAAAAAATTAATTTTTTTAGATTTCATTTTTCAATTTTGATACTTCTAAACACCGTGACAACTGTCTTCTAAAAAATGTGCCTTTTTGTTTTAAAAATTTAACTATTTGGGAGAAAATTCAACTATTTTGTTCAAAATTCTTTTCCTCTGTCTGATTTTGCTTCCACCTATTTAAATAATGCCTTTATTAAGTGTTTAAAGTGGTTTTCCAACAAAAGTATCCTCTACTTTTTGGTCAGTTGTTTACCGATAAAAATTGAACTGCATTAGCAAATTGTTTTCTTGCAAGAGCGAATTTTTTGATGCACTGTTACATGAAAGCGGTGAAATGAAATTTGCTACTACAGCGAAAAGTTTTTCCCGTGTTAGAATCGGAGAACGGCAACAATCGAGCTTTGTAATCGGTCCTCGTCGATAAAGACTTTGTTGGCTACCCTTTCCAACATCAACCCCTGATTTCTACTTTACTCTGTATCTCCCTCCCTCTAGAGTCTAGCATACCCTCTTTCTCTTCCTCTTCGTTTTCCTCTTTCTCTCTCACTCTCTCGCTCTCTCTCTCTCATGATTCAAACGCTAAAAGAACCCCAATGGAATCACCTGTTGGCAATGCGCACGCCTGCGAATTCTTTCACGACCATTGTTATCGACTGTCGACTTTGCTAGAAAAGAGTTCGTTTCACGCACGAGGTTCCAACCATTTCAACAAATAGGCAAAAAATCTCCTTTCTTAATCAACAGGATTCTCATTCATTTCTCCCGCACACTTCCATCATCACATATGTTTCTCCAAAATATACAAGTTCCATAATCGATGCGTATTTGGTTGAGGAAAAATTAGATTATTAGTCTCATATAGGAGAGGGGGAGTGGGGAAGGTGAAGAAAGATTCGGAGATGGAAAGTAGTGGACGTGAAAGGATATCAGGGGAAAGACATTATGGGAAGTGAGGCAAATAAGGGGAGGAGAAGTACGGGAAATGGTAAGAAATGATTGGAGGGAAAGTGCGTTAAGTGAGGGAAAATGAGGGAAGAAGAAGTAGAGAAGTCAAGGGGAATGAGGTGAGACGAAGCAGAGGAAGTGAAGGGAAATGAGGCGAGGGAATGTAGGAAAAGTAATTGGGGGAAATGATGAATGTGGAAGTATGGGAAAATTGTGAGAGAGGTAGTAGAGGTTGTTGGAGGGAGACGGTGAAGTAGGGGGAGTAAGAGGAAATGTGGAAAGTAGAAGTATGGGAAGTGGGGAAAACTTCAGGGAGGGAAAGTATCCGAAGTGAAGGTATATAAGGGGAGGAGTAGTAAGGGATGTGAGGGGAATGAGAGGATATGGTGAGGAGAGTGAGAGAGATAAGAGTATGTAAAGGAAGAAAAAGTAAGAGAAATTATGAAAGGGGTAGTGGGAAAAGTAAAGGGAAATAAGGGCAGAAGGTAAAGATTACTTTTCTACCATGCTCTATTTTCAACCTAAGGAGTAGAATTTTCAACTACTAATTTCCCTCCCCCTTTTCCTCCTACTTTCTCTACCCTTATTTTCCTCACTTTTTGTAATAACTCTCCCCTCATATTTTCTCACTTCTACTTCTTTGCCTTCCTGAATTTTTCTACATTACCTCTACTCCTGTTCCCGAATTAGCCTTACATCCCATACTCCCACTCCCGTTATATCCAATTACTTCGACTACTTTGCCTCGCTGAATGACTCCTCACTTCCCCTACCCCTCATTCACCTCACTTCCCCTGCATACTCTTCGCACATCTTCTCTCACATCCCCTACTCTACTATAATTTACCCTCCTCCACCTGTTCCCACTCACTTCCCCTACTTGTCCTTTCATCATGTCCCCTCACTTTCACTACTTTTCTTCTCAAAATTTCTCCTCATTGACCTCAATTTTATTACCTCCCTCATGCATTTCACTTTCGTCTACTTTAGCTACTTCCTCTCTTCTTATTCCCCTTATTTCCCATACTACCCCTTGCCTCAAATCCCCTAACTTCCATTAATTTCCCTTCCGAATTCCTTCACACTTCTCCTACTCCTGCTCCAACATTTCCCTCAAATCCCATACTAACAACTCCCCTCATATCCTCTTACTTTGACTACTTTCCTTTTCCAACTTTCTCCTCACTTCTCATACCACCTCATTTGCCTCACTTCCCTTACTTAACTTTTCCACAATTTCTCTTACTTCCCCACTCTACTATAATTTTTCTCACTTTACCTGCTCTAACTTACTTCTCCCCCCCATATCATTTTCCCTCACTTTCCATCCTTCCTCTCGCCTCATTTTCCCCTACTTTCCCCACTTCTTCTGCTCTCATTTCTCCTCACTTACCCTACTTCCCCTCCTATTATTCTCCCTGCTTTCCCTTTCTTCACTTTCCCTTATTTTTCTCACTTTCCCTGCCTCATCCTCTTATTTCTCTCACTTTTCATATTACCCCTCTCCGCATATCCCCTCACTTCGACTACTTTCCCATTCCTGAATTTCTCCTTATTTTCCCTACCGCCCTTATTTCCATCACTTCCTATTTCCACATTTCCTCCTACTGTCCCAAATTCACGATAATTTTCTCTACCTCACCTTCTTCACCCTCACACCATCTACTTTCCTACTTGCCCTCACCTAATTTCTCTCCATTTTCCCTACTTCTTCACCCCTAATTTTCCCTTTCTCACCCTACTTTCCCTCCTATCATTTCCTATCATTTCTCTGCTTACCCTTCCTTCACCTCTCCTTTCTTACATTTCATGTAACTTTCCTTACTCCACAATAATTTACGCAACTTCAACTTCTCCCCCCTTTCATCCCCTGCTACCCCTCCCATCATTTTCCTTATCTCCCATACTTCTCCTTCTATCATTTCCTGTCACTTTCCCTACTTCCCCTCACCTTATTCCTCTCCATTTCTCCTACTTATTCACCCTTAATTTTCCCTTTCTTCACTTTCCCTTATTCTCCTTACTTCTTCTACCTAATCCTTTTATTCCCCTTAATTTTCATACTATCTCTCTCCTCATATGCCCTCACTTTGACTTGTTTCCCTACCTGAATTTCTCCTCATTTTCCCTACCGCCCTTATTGCCCTCCCTTCACCTTTCCAAATTTCCTCTTACTTCCCTACTGCACGATAATTTTCTCTTTATTACCTTCTCCCTCTCGGATCCCCTAGTCGCCCTCATATAACTTCCCTTATTTTCCTTAACTCTCCTCTCATCATTTCCCCTCACTTTCCTACTTTGTCTCATCCTATTTCTCTTCATTTCCCCTACTTGTTTGCCCCTAACTTTCCCTTACGCATCCCATTTTTCCTCCTATCATTTCCCATTATTTCCCTGCTTTCCCCCCCTTCTCTTCTCGTTTGACCATCTCATCTAACTTTTCCTACTTCATGATCATTTTCTCTGCTTCACCTTCTCCCTCCTCACATCTCCTACTTCCCCTCATAACACTTCACTAATTTCCCATACTCTTCCTCCCATAATTTCCCCTCACTTTCCCTCACTTCATTTCTCTCCATTCCCCCTACTTTTTCAACCCTTATTTTCCCTTACTCACTTTACTTTCCATCCTATGATTTCCTATCATTTCCCTGCTTGCTTTCCGTCCCTTCACTTCTCCTTTACACATTTCATCTAACTCTCCCTACACAACGATAATTTTCTCCACTTCAGCTTCTCCCCCCCTCACAGCCCCTAATACCCCTTATATTGCTTTCCTTAATTCCCGTACTTCTCCTCCCATCATTTTCCCTCACCTACCTCACTTCACCTCACCTCATTTCTTTCCATTCCCCCTACTTCTTCATCTCTGATTTTCCTTTACTAGCCCCACTTTCCCTCCTATCATTTTCTATCATTTCCCTGTTTTTCCTTTCTTCACTTCTTCTTTTAACATTTCATCTAACTTTCCCAACTTCACGATAATTTTTTCCGCTTCGCCTCGCCCCCCTCATATCTCATACTTCCCCTCATATCACTTTCCTTATTGCGTGTACTTCTCCTGCCATCACTTCCCCTCACTTTCACTACTTCCCCGCACCTCAGTTCTCTCAATTCCGCCTACTTCTTCACCCCTTATTTTCATTTACTCACCCTACTGTTCCTCCTATCATTTTCTATCATTTCCCTGCTTTCCCTCCCTTCACTTCTCCTTTTCACATTTCATCTAACTTTCCCTACTCCACGATCATTTTGGAAATTTCAGCTTCTCCCCCTTTACATCCTCTACTTTCCCTCATATCACTTCCCTTATTTC
This sequence comes from Andricus grossulariae, assembly GCA_011634705.1. Lineage (NCBI taxonomy): Eukaryota > Metazoa > Arthropoda > Insecta > Hymenoptera > Cynipidae > Andricus > Andricus grossulariae. Next base: position 1,406,711 of record JAABKJ010000755.1, read on the forward strand.
CCGTAATTCTCCTTCAATCATTTCCCCTCACTTTGCCTACTTCCCCTCATAACATTTTTCGTCATTCCCCCTGCATCTTCATGCCTAATTTTCCCTTACTCGCCCCACTGTCCCTCCTATCATTTTCTATCATTTCCCTGCTTTCCCTCCCTTCACTTCTCCTTTTCACATTTCATCTCACTTTCCCTACTCCACGATCATTTTAGCAACTTCAGCTTCTCCCCCTTTACATCCTCCACTTCCACTCATATCACTTCCCTTATTTTCCGTACTTCTCCTCCCATCATTTCCCCTCATTTTCCCTACTTGCCCTCACCACATTTGTCTCCATTTCAACTACTTCTTCATCCTTAATTTTCCTTAACTCACCCCACTCACCCTCCTATAATCTCATATCATTTCCCCTGCTTTCCCATACTTCACTTCTCCTTTTCACATTTAATCTAACCTTCCCTACTCCGCGACCATTTTCGCAACTTTAACTTCTCCCCCCTTACATCCTCTATTTCCCCTTCCATCATTTCTATCATTTCCTATACTTCTCCACCCATCATTTTCCCTCATTTCCCTCATTTTCCGATAATCAGCCCTACTTCACCTTCTCCTTCCTCTTTTATTTTCCCTCACTTCCCCTCTTTAGAAAAAAGAATGAAGGAGGAACACCAGACCAAAACTATAAGGGTTTCTACCCGGGACTACGGAATCCTAAAAAGTAAAGTTTCTTGAAAGCAGGGGAAAAAGAGGAATTCTTTAGAAATGAGGAAAAGAGAGGAATAGGGGAAAAAGTGTAAAAGGTCTGCAAAAGTAAATCTTGAAATTAATGTTGTTTACATTATTTTTATTTTCCTATTATACATGCTCTAAATCTGGTTTAAGTATGATATACAATTGCATGCGTGAAAGAACTTGTGCTGAAAGATCTGTTGAAGGAAGCATGAATGAGAATTGAGCATGAATGAAAGAAATTTCATCTTTCATCGAGTGTAAGACTTTGTGGCTTTAATGTTTGTCAACAAAAATGAACGATGCCTCAAAATTCACCTGTTACTAACTTTTCTTTATTGAGAGTTTGCGTATGTGTATAAAGCGATCTCATGACCACAGGTTCCAGTATCGGGACAATGCCATTATTGTTGCCCGACAATACGCATTGAGCATTGAGCATTGAACTCTGCATGCGACCTTTATGCCACGTAATCCGGTTACACGCACTTTACACGCCATCAAAAAAAAGTTTGTTGTCATACCTATTAATCGTGATACGATTAAGAATCCCAATCTTTTGTTCAAAAAACAATTTGTTAATGATTCAAGGATTGTAAGAACAAGACCAATTAATGTGCAATTGAGCTACTATCTAAATCTTCAGGGTCCTTGCATGAATTACGTACAGTTTTTTTTCAAATTTTCCAATTATTTTTTTTTTGTAAGATTATTAAAGGGTCATCCAAAAATAATGTAAGATGCTTTGGGGGGAGGGGGTTTAGTAAAATCTTAATTTTTGTTATGAATTAACAAAGTAGATCAACTTGCAACCAAGTAGTTGAAAGATTAACTAAAACAGATACATTTTCAAATCATAAAGACCAATTTTCAAATAAAAACATATCTTTACCCAAAATATTGAAACTTCGAGCCAAAAAGAGAAGCTTTCTACAAAAGAATCTAATTTTCAACCAAGTTGTAGAATTTTTAAACCAAAAAGATGAATTCTCAAGCAAAAAGTTTAATTTTTCACAAACAAAGATGAATATTCAACAAATCAATCAATTTCAATCAAACAGGTGAATTTTTAAACTTAAAAATAAAAATTTTCAATAAAAAATGAAATAGTTATAACTTTAAAAAAAACAGTTGAATTTTCAACGAAAAAGTAATTTTTAAATTGAAAATTTGAACAATCAACCAAATAGTTAAATTTCCAACTGAAAAAGATGAATCCTCAATCAAGAGAAATTCAATTGTAACCAGACAGTTTCATTTTTAACAAAAAAAAAAAGATCTAATTTCTACCAAAAGAGATGAATTTGCAAATCAAAAAGACGAAATTTTACCAAACGTTGAATTTTCAAAAATAAATTTTCAACTAAGAAGATACATTTTTTACAGAAAAAGACGAATTTTCAACAAAATACATCAATTTTAAAGCAAACATATGAATTATCGACAAAAAGGTTATTTTTTACTGAAAAAGACGAATTTTGAACAAATGAAATACATTTTTAACCAAGAAGATTGATTTTCTACAAAAAAAAAAAAGAATTTTAAAGAAATTACTTAGATTTTTCACCAAATAATCGAATTTTCGGCAAGAAAGTTCATTTTTAAGCAAAAAGTTGACTTATCAACCAAACAGTTACATTTTCAGTCTAAAAAATTAGGTTTTAACTATAAAACGAAGTTTCTACAAAAAGATTGAATTTTCAACAAAAAAGGTAATTTTCAACAAAAATGTGGAATTATTAACAAAATTGTTCAATTTCCAATTTAAAAAATTAATTTTAGAACGAAAAAACGAATTTTCAACAAAGCAGTTGAATTTTTATCCAAAAATATTTATTTTAATTGAAAAAAACTCAATTTCTACAAAACATTTGAATTTTCTAGTCGAAAACCTAAATTTTTTACTGAACAGCTCAATTTTCTACCAAATTGTTTAATTGTTATGCGAAAAATACTAATTATTTACAAAAGAGTCAAATTTTCAACAAAAATGTTCATTTTCAAACAAAATGTTGAATTTTTAAGCTAAAAATAAGAATTTTCTTCAAAACAGTCGAATTTTCAACAAAGAAGGTAATTTTTAATTTGAAAAGTTGAATTATTACCAAAATAGTTTAATTTTCACTTTAAGAAACTAATTTTCAACTTAAAGAAAAAACAAATTTTTTACAAATTAGTTGAATGTTTAACAAAAAGTTAATTTTCAACCAAAAAGTTGAATTTCCGAGCATAAAGTTGACTTATCAAATATCAACCACATGTTTCGATTTTCAGTTTGAAAAATTAATTTTTCAACGAAAAAACGAATTTTCAACAAAGCAGTTGAATTTTCACACCAAAATATTAATTATTGATAAAAAAAACATCATTTTTTACAAAACATTTGAATTTTCCAGCCGAAAATACAAATTTTTTGCTAAACAGTTTAATTTTCTACCATACTGTTTAATCTTTAAGGCAAACATACTCATTTTTCATAAAACAGTCAAATTTTCAACAAAAAGTTCATTTTTAATCCAAAAATTAAATTGTAAACTAAATAGTTCAATTTTCGATTTGAAACATTTAATTTGAATTAAAAACCGAATTTTCTACAAAACAGTCAACCAAAAAGTTGAATTTTCAGGCTAAAAATAATAATTTTCTACAAAACAGTCGAATTTTCAACGAAGAAGGTAATTTTAAAGAGAAAAGTTAAATTATTACCCAAATGATTTAATTTTCAAGTTAAGAAACTAATTTTTAACTATGATAAAAAAATAATTTCATACAAAATAGTTGAATGTTTTACAAAAAAATTAACTTTCAATCAAAAAGTTGAATTTTTAAGCTGAAAATAAAAATTTTCTACAAAACTGTCGAATTTTCAACAAAGAAGTTAATTTTCAGGCAAAAGGTTGAACTATCAACCAAATAGTTCATTTTTCAATTTAAAAAATTAATTTTCAAGTAGCAAAACTAACTTTTTTCAAAACAGTAAAATATTCTACAAAACAGTGAAATTTTTAACGAAAAAGTAGATTAATCAACCTAATTGTTGAATTTTCAGTTCAGGAAATTAATTTTCAAGCGAAGAAAATTGATTTTTAACAATCCAGTTGAATTTTCATCCAAAAAGAATTATTTTCACGAGGAAAAACTCATTTTCTACAAAACAATTGAATTTTCTATTACACTGTTAAATTTTCCATCCAAAAATACGAATTTTTACGAAACAGTCGAATCTTCAACGAAAACGTTAATTTCTAAGTAAAAAGGTACATAATTAAACAAATAGTTTAATTTTCAGTTTGAAAAATTCATTTTTAACTAAAAAAAATCATTTTCTACAAAACAGTGGATTTTTCAACAAAAAAAGTTTATTTTCAATCAAAAAGTGGAATTATCAACCAAATAGTTCAATTTATAGTCCAACAAATTAATTTTGCACCGAAAAAACGAATTTTCAAGAGAGAAGTTGAATTTTCAGCAAATTTATTACATTTTGAACCGATTAATGAAATTTTTAGGCACTGACTAGTATTACTGAATTTTCTGTAACAATAAACAATCCACCAAAAAAAAGTCACAGCAATTTGATGATTGAGATTGAACATTAAAATTTATGATTGATTTCGAACTAATCTATTTAGATTATTAGATTTTTCAAATAGGGAAAGACATAATCCAGAAAACGTACATTTCTCCAAATTTTTAATATTCAAAAACCATCTTTTGCAGAAAATTTAAATAATTATAAGGACATTACCTTATCTATGAGCCATCTTCTTGCATTGACTGACCTGCAACAGAAAACATTTTTATAGTGTTCCATATCACGCATTTGTATTGTTTACTAAAATTGTTTATTTGCACTTGAGAACAGTTTCATAATAAATTAAGAAAAAAAAAATTATCACGATTTATGACATAGTATTCAGAAAAAAATCCTAGGACATCAACTAGAAACCAGGTGAAGGACACCAAGTAGCTTAGATTAGAATTTAGATGGGGTAAAAAGGAATTTCCAGGAAGGGCAGCAATTGGCGAGAGGAAGGCTTCAATTTTGGTCAAAATTACCTGTTTTTTATGGCACACTATTTCTGGGCGAGTTACGTTTTTGGGGCCCAGGTTAGGACAGGATTCGTAAAACTTTATGGGTCGATCGTTTATGGTTATTTGGGACAATAAAATCTATGAAACCCTAAAAAAGTGTAAAGTTAAATCCCTTTTTCACGGATCTATATGCGATATGGCGATTCGGTTTAATCTCTGTTATAAAATAGTTTCAGCATAGTATTTTTATTATAGTCGTTACTCTGTATTTTATTTCTACAGATTTTCCTTTTAACCAATAAAAAGTTAATATATTTATTTCTTGCGCTTCTAAATAAAGTCTTCTTATAGGGAACGTCCATAAACGTTATCAATTTGGGACTATTTTTACCCTCCCCCCTACATATTTGACGACTCAAGTTTTTTATTGAATCTTCCCCCATAAAAAGTAAATTTCTTACCAAAAAGACGAATTTTCTACCATAAGAGATGAATTTTCCCTTTCAAATTTTGAATTTTTAACAAAAAAGTTTAATTTTCGAACAAAAAAGACGAATTTTTTAGAAGACAGTTGAAAGATGACGTTCTCACCAGAAGGGGAATTTCCAACCAAGCAGTTTAATTTTCAACTTATAGAGTATAAATTTCCACTTAAAAATGAAATAGAATTTTCAAATCAAAAGAATTAATTGAAAAGAAAAAAATGTTAAATTTTCAAGCGAGAAGGTGAATCTTGAACAAAGTTTTTTTTTTAACAAAGTAGTTCAATCAAGTAGTTAAATTTTCAAATAAAAAAAAGTTAATCTGTAACCAAATAGTTCAATTTTCACTCAAAAGACGAATTTTTCCAGAGAAAAATAATGTTTTACGAGAAAAGGTTAGTTTCCAACACGAAAAGCTGAATTTTTAACCTCAATAGTTTAATTTGCAACAAAAAATTCGAATTTAACCAAGAAAGAGGACCTGTTTTGTTGAAAATTCATATTCTCGGTTTGAAAATTCAACTATTTGGTGAAAAATTCGTCTTTTTGGCTTGAAAATTCAACAATTTGATAGAAAATTTAATTATTTGGTACAAAATAAAACTTTTTGTTATTATTATGATTATTACACTGAGATTATCTAATTTAACATATTGTTAAACTGTTTTTGCAGAAAATATTTTTTATTGAAAATTTATGCTGTTAAATAAAAATTTAAATACTTCACTTTTTGTTTAAAGACTGATCATTTGTAGTTTGAAAATGTAACTATTACGTTGAAATATTTCAAAAACGAAAAAAATATAAACTAAAAATTAATCAAATAAAAATTGAAATAACATCACATCCATTGTTCAAACGATTCAGTTGAAAATTTATGTAATTTGTTTAAAATTTGTCTCTTTCGGTAGAAAATTTTTCCTTTTGTTTGAAAATTTATGTATTTTATTGAAAATTCTTATTTTCTGAAGAAAAAAAGTAATCTTCTTGGTTGCAAATTCCACTATTTGGTTAAAAATTGATGTATTTTGCTGAGAATTAATCTGTTTTTGTAGAAAATGAATCTGCTGTCCTAAAAATTCATCCTTACGGTTAAGAATTTAAATATTTGGTTGAAAATTCAACTATTTTGTAGAAAGCTGATATTTTTTGTCAATGGTTCGACTATTTTGTTGTAAATTCGTCCGCTTCGGTTTAATCCAACTGTTTTTCATTTAAAACGAAAATTTTTTCTTCCTTAAAATATGTTTTTGAATGATCCGTGAATAAATTAACGAAAAAAATGCAGTCGATAGAAATTTCGGGTTGGGGGGGGGGGGACTTCCGGATCCTCGCCATTTTTTTTTTTAATCAAAATGTTGATGAAGAAACCCAATTTTACGCTTTTTTACAAACTGAGAATGAATAATCAGAATAGTCTTTTAAAATGGATTTGTGACCTCTCGCTTTTCATTAACGACGGTTTTAATTTAGACCTTCGTTAGCTGAGATAAGGAGGCTTTCAATGACGGAAATTTAACTTTTAAAACTTGCAGCATAAAAGTACGAAGTCGCATTTTCTATATCAAACCTCCCGAGATAATCAAATAGCCTCAGAATTAATCTGAGCGGTGGAGAATAAAAAATACATGGGCTGTTATGCGAATTCTGATTACATCGTGTTTTTACCGTGTAGATACGATTCCATCGTATACGAGAGAAAACTTTTTCCATTAAAGTCACCTAAGTGGAAAAAATATAGTGAACTCTCACTTATTCCAAGGCTCACTTATTCCAAGTCCCCCCACGCTCGGATATTTCAAGTGGAGAAGCTGCTTCACCTCCCACCACTGTCCCTGTATGGTCTCGCGGCTGACCAATTAAAAAGAGGCTCGAAGAGCGGGAAGCCCTCGTTTTGTTGCAAGGACGCTCTCATGCTTACAGCGCGCGCATCGATACAAGGGAGGGGTAGCCAATGAATGTCGCTTGACAAAATCACTTCACGACTCGCGGTAGAGGTGGGGGCCCCTCCGGACTTGGAATATCCGAATGTTTACATTTCTCGGCTCTGGAAATAAGTGAGAGTTCACTGTATGAGAAATTTCACTTTACAACTTTGCACTTTAGAGGTTTTCCATATTTTTCAAGATAGAAGAAAGAAGGAAATATCTAGAATTTGCAAGATATTTAATTCAGTTCCTGCTCGAATAATCCTCTAAATTCATCTTTGGTCCCAGGATTTTTTTTTCTAATATAACTAATTGAATAACTTTTGAAGATTTTCACTAATTGTGAATAACGGCTGAAAAACCTTTTTTTGTTCGATATTCAACTACTTGATCGATAGTTGTACTACTTTGTTAAAAATTTATTTGTTTGGTTGATTTTTATCGTTCTAGTTAAAAAATCTTTTTTTAAATTTAACAATGAACTATTCCATGTTTGCTTGAACATCCATGGTTACAAATTTATCTTTTCCAATCGAAAATTCAACAATTTGATTGAAAATTCATGTGTTTTGCTTAAAAAAATTCTATCTTTGGCTTGCAAATTAGTTTTTCTTTAATTGAAATTAATTTTTTTAACCGAAAATTTAACTATTTCATGTTTGGTTGAAAATCAATCTTCTTCAGTGGAAAATTCAACAATATTTTTGAAAATTCCTTCAAAAGTTGGAATATTAGGCTTGAAAATTCATGTATTTTATTTTAAAAAATTATTTTTCACAGGAAATTAATCTTTTTGGTAGAAAATTAATTTCTTTGGTTGAAAATTCAACAATTTCGTTGAAAATGGATTTTATTTGCTTAAAAACTTATTTCCCTGACTGAAAATTAAACTGTTTAATTTTTATTGTAAGTTTATCCATTTTAGTGGAAAATTATTCTATTTTGTTGAAAATTGATCTTTTTTTGGTAGAAAATAAACCTTTTTGGTTGAAAATTCAACTATTATGTTAAAAATTAAAATATTTGTTGAAAAATCCATGTATTTTATTAAAAATTATGCGTTTTTGATAGAAAATTAACCTTTGTGGTTGAAATTTAATTTATTTCGTTGAAAGTTCGTTTTTTTATTAAAAATTAATTTTTTATCTACAAATTTAACCATTCCATTTTTCTTCGATTTTTTTATAGACACGTAATCTGTTTGGTTGAAAATTTAAGTATTTCGATAAAAAAGTATTCAATTCAGTAAAAAAACTTATTTTTCTAACTTAAAATAAAAATATTCTATTTTTTGTCGAAAATTCATCTATTTCGTTGAAAATTTGTCTTTTTCTGGTAGAAAATTCATCTTCTGGGTTGAAAATTTACCTATTTAGTTAAATTTTTTTTTTATTATGATGCGTCATTTTAGTTAAAAGTTCATTTCTTTGGTAAAAAATTTAACAAATTTTGTTGAAAAATTTTTTTTTCTTGTTGAAAATGAGTTTTTTTACTAAAAATGTAGCTAATTCATGTATGAAAAACTTTTGGAAAATTAAATTATTTTTTCGGTATAAATATCAATTGTTACACTTTTTATTGAGAATTAATTTTTGTATCAAAGATACATCAGTTTGGTAGAAAATCCACCTATTTCGTTGAAAATTCCCTTTTCCATGATAGAAAATTAATTAATTCAACTAAAAATGTAATAATAAAATTTTACATTAATAAATCTTAAACTTTTGTCAGTGCCATCGAGATTTTCGTGTAACACCTTTTTTTAAGAGAACAGGTTTGAATTTAACACTATTTTGCTACAATTTCAAAAAAAATTAAAATAAAGGTACTATTTTTTGATCTTAAATAAAAAACAGTTGAATTGACCAAGAAATGCAAAAATTTCAACAAAATATAAATTTTAAACGTAAAATAATAATTTTCTACACACAAAAAGAATTCTTAACAAGATATATAAATTTTCAACCAAATAGTTGAATATTCAACCAAAAATGGAATAGTTAAATTTTCAGTTAGAACAATTAATGCTCAACAACAAAGAAAACGAATTTGCAGCAAAATGGTTAAATTTTCAATTAATTTTCAACTAAAATTAAGAATTTTATACTGAATTTCATACTTTTATACCAAAAAGATGAATTTTCCGCAAAAAAGATAAATTTTCAAATAAAAAAAAAAGTTTTCCACCAAAAATGGAATTGAATTTCCAGTTAAAAAAAGTAACTTTTCATTAAAAAAAGACGAATTCGGAATATAAATGATAAAATTTTAGTTGAATAACAGAACTTTTCACTCAAAAGATGAATTTTCAATCATGAAGATTAATTTTCTACCCAAAAATTAGAATTTTCAACAAAATAAATGAAATTTTCAACCAAAAAATGGCACAACTAAATCTTGAATTAAATTAATTCATTTTTAACTAAAATAATGAATCTTCAACTGGAATAGTCTAATTTTCAACCAAAAAGTTTAATGTTCTGCCAAAAAAGATACATTTTTAACAACATACATAAATTCAAAACTAAGAAAAATAAATGTTCAACAAAAATGAAGTAGTTACATTTTCATTTAAGTGAATTAATTTTAAGTTAAAGAAAATAAAGGAATAACAAAATTTGTTCAAGAGAAAATTTAATTTTTTACGAAATAGTTGAATTTTCAAACAAAAATTTGAACTTTCTGTAAAAAGTACCAATTTTCAGCTAAAAAAGATAACTTTTCAACCAAAAATGGAATAGTCAATTTTTCAATTAAAAAAACAACTTATTTTCAACAAAGAAAGAATTTGAAAAAAATTAGGCAAATTTTAAGCCAAAATGATTAATTTTTGACCGGAAAAGACACAATTTGAACAAAATATATGAATTTTAAAGTAAAAAAGAAAAATGTTCAACCAAATATTAAATAATGAAAGTTCGATTAAAAAAAAATAAAAAATAAATAATTTCAAACAAAATAATTCAACTTTCAACCAAGTAATTAAATTTTCAACCAAGAAGATGAATATTCAACTAAAATTTTGAATCTTCAAGTTTAATAGTTGAATTTTCAACCAAACAGGTGAATTTTCAATCAAGAAGATTATCTTCCTACCAAAAAGTAAGAATTTTCAACAAAATACACGCATTTTCAACAAAATAGTTGAATTTTCCACTAAAAAATATAAACTATCAGTCAAAATTTGCAAAAAATCAAAAAAAAAGCAATTTCATTAAAAATAAACAATTCATCTAAAATGATGAATCTTTGACTGGAATAGTTGAATTTTGAACCTAAAAGATGAATTTTCAACCAAAAAGTTTAAGGTTCTGCCAAAAAAGATACATTTTTAACAAAATGCATAAATACAATACTAAGAAAAATACGTTTTCAACCAAAAATGGAGTAACTACATTTTTATTCAAAGGAATTAATTTGAAATGAAAAAACAAATAAACAAAATTTTTCACGAGAAAATTCAATTTTGTATCAAATAGTTGAATTTTTAACCAAATAGTTTAAATTAAAAAAAAATGAATTTCCAAAACAGAAGATTAATTTTCTACAAAAAAAAAGATGAATTCTCAATAAAATATATCAGTTTGTAATCAAATAGTTGAATTTTCAACCAAAAAGATGAATTTTCTGAAAAAATACAAATTTTCAATCAAAAATGGAATAGTAATTTTTTTAATTTAAGAAAAAAAAAATTTTCAACGAAAAAAATCTAGAAAATATAAATTATCAACCAAAATATGGAATAATTAAATCTTCAATTAAAAAGGTAATTTCATGAAAAAAAAATTCAACTAAAATGATGACTTGTTGACTGGAATAATTTAATTTCTAACCAAAAAGATGAATTTTCAACAGAGAAGATTAACTTTTTATAACTTTTCAAACAAAAAAAAAAACAAAAAAAAACAAAAAAATACAGTAAAATACATTTTTTTTCAACCAAATAGTTACATTTTTTTGCCAAATTTTTTAATTTTCTACAAAACAGTTGAATTTACATAAAAAAGGTAATTTTCAACGAAACAATAAAATTTTCAAGCAGAAAGATGAATTCTTAAAAAAAGATTTAATAGTAGACTCTTTAACCGAAAATAATGAACTGACAACCAAAAATTGATAGATTTTCTTATTGGGTTCTATTATAATTCAGTTCACATTTAAGTGGAAAAATGAGAAAAATGGGCGAATAGAGGAATAGAGAAAGAAATGAATAAATAAATAGGAATTTTGATGTTATGTTATGTTATGATATGTTATGTTATTTATGTTATGTGTTGTTATGTTATGTTATCTTGTGTTGTGTTATGTTATGGTATGTTATGTTATGTTATGCTATGTTATGCTGTGTTGTGTTATTTTATGTTGTGTTGTGTTGTGTTGTGGTATGTTATGTTGTGTTAGCTTATTCTATGTTATTTTATGTTACATTGTGTTATTTTATGTTGTGTTGGGTTATGGTATGTTATTCTATGGTACGTTATGTTATATTGTGTTATTTCATGTTGTGTTATGGCATGTTATGTTATGTTATTTGTGTTATGTATGTGTTGTTATGTTCTGTTATGCTATTATATGTTATGTTGTGTTATGTTATGCTACGTTATGTTATGTTGTGTTGTGGTGTGGTGTGTTATTTTATGTTGTGTTGTGTTATGGTATGTTATGTTGTGTTAAGTTATTCTATGTCATGTTATGTTATATTGTATTATTTTATGTCTTGTTATGGTATGATATGTTATGTTATGTTATTTTATGTTGTGATATGGTATGTTACGTTATATTGTGTTGTGTTGTGTTATGGTATGTTGTGTTGTGATATGTTGTGTTGTGTTATGGTATGTTGGGATGTGTTATGGTATGTTGTGTTGTGTTGTGATGTGTTGTGTTGTGTTGTGTTATGGTATGTTGTGTTGTGTTGTGTTATGGTATGTTGTGTTGTGATGTGTTGTGTTGTGCTGTGTTGTGTTGTGTTATGGTTTGTTGTGTTGTGTTATGGTATGTTGTGTTGTGTTGTGTTATGTTATTTTGTGTTGTGTTATGGTATGTTATTCTATGGTATGTTATATTGTGTTATTTTATGTTGTGTTGTGTTATGGTATGTTATATTATGTTATGTTGTGTTGTGTTGTGCTATGGTATGTTACGTTATGTTGTGTTGTGTTGTGTTGTGGTATGTTATATTGTGTTGTGTTGTGTTGGGTTGTATTGTGTTGTGTTGTGTTGTGTTGTGTTGTGTTGTGTTGTGTTGTGTTGTGTTGTGTTATGTTGTGTTGTGTTATGTTGTGTTGTGTTGTGTTGTGTTGTGTTGTGTTGTGTTGTGTTGTGTTGTGTTGTGTTGTGTTGTGTTGTGTTGTGTTGTATTGTGTTGTGTTGTGTTGTGACACTATTTGGACACTTTTTTCAAATTAGTGACACTGTTTAAACTATTTTTTATTTTTAAGTAAGTCGGAAATTTGTGCCTGTTTTTTTGTATAATCTAATTTTTACGATAGAAATTTATGTCTTTAATACGTCAACTTGTAAAATGTGTTTAGTAGGAACATAATTTCATATTTACCATGTTCCATCAAAGTTCGTGTTTTATGCACCATTTGCCAGTTTCATTGCACGCAAGTATTGTGGCTACATATTGAAGTTAATAAAAGGGTTCTGAGCTCGCCATTTTACAGTGATTACGTTTTTCATTGAAGAAGGAAAAATTTTAACGAGCACCACATCTCGTAAATTCCGCGATAGTTTTTTTTTCGCGGTAATAACAATTGACATAAAGAAATAAATTTAAAAAAAAAACATAGAGGTCAGGGAATTATTACTCTTTCCGAATTTCCCCCTTTCTTAAATTGTTTAAAAAAGATTTTTAATTAAAATGAAAAACAGTTGAATTCAAACAAAAAATACAAATTTTCGAAAAAAAAGAGTTGACTTTGAACCAGACAAGATTTTTCAGTCAAGAAAACAAGATTCAACAAAATTGTTGATTTTTCAACTCAACAAGGCGAATTCTCTAGAAAAAAGTTGTCTTTTCAACCAAAAGATAATTTTCAAGCAGATTTGAATTTTCGACGCAAATGATAAATTTTTCAACCCAAAAAGACGAATTTTCAAAATAAAGGTTAAATTTTTCATCTTAAAAATTTAAGTTAAAAATTTATTTATTCTCTTAGAAATTAATTTCTTTTAAGAAAATTAATTTTTTTTTGTTGAAAATTCTTTTTTTTTCGTGAAAAATTGACCTATTTTGTTAAAAATTTGTCTTTCTCGGTAGAAAAATAATCTTCTTGGTTAAAAATTCATCTTTTTAGTTGAAAATTTCACTATTTGGTTGAAAATTCTTTTGTTTTTGTTGTGATTTCATCATATCAGTTAAAATTTAATTTATTTGGTTGAAATTTTAACTATTTAAACAATTTTGTTTCGTTTGAAAATAAATTGTTTAGCTGAAAAATCGATTATTCCATTTTTGGTTTAAAATTGATCCTCTTGAGATTTTTAAATTTCTTGAAAACGATTTTTAATTTTTAAAAACAGTTGAGTTGAATCAAAACAGAGGAATTTCCAAAAAAAGTAGATGCATTTTCAACCAGAAAAGATATTTCAGTCAAGAAATAAAATTTTAACAAAATAGTTGAATTTTCTACGGAAATAATAAAATTTTCAATCCAAAAAGATGAATTTTCTACACAAGAGTTAAATTTGCAAGCTTACAAGTTGAAATTTTGACAAAGCATTTGCATTTTCAACCCGAAAATATGATTTTCGACAAAATAGTTGAATTTTAGACTAAGAATTATTGAGTATTTTGTTGAAAATTCTCATTTTTGATAAAAAAATCAACTATTCGGTTAAAAATTTATTTTCTTGGTTCAAGATTCATTATTTTAATTGAAAATTAATTTCTTTGCTTAAAAATGTATGTATTATGTTAGAAATTCATTCTGTTTAGAAAATTAATCTTCTTGATCAAAAATTTATCTTTTTGTTCGAAACTTCATTTCTTTGGTGGATAACCGGTTAATTGTGTTGAAATTTGGTCTTTTTTGGTAGAAAATTGTTTTTCTTAGTCAAAAATTAATCTTTTTTATTGAAAATTTCTCTTTTTTTTCGGGGATTCATCATATTAGTTAAAAGTTCATTTATTTGGTTGAAAATTCAACTATTTAAAAAAAAAATTTTTTTTAATTAATTGTTTTAACTGAAAAATTGATTATTCAATTTTTGGTTTAAAATTTATCCTTTTGAGATGAAAACTCAACTATTTGTTTGAAAATTATTGTCAGTGAAAGTCAAGGAAAAACCTGAAAGAGTCACTGAATTTTCGATAAAATTTTGCCGAGACTTCACACTCTTTCCCCTATTTTCGTCTTTTTACCCCTTTTTTTTAATTTCTTGAAAGAGATTTTTAATTTTAAAAAAACTGTTGAATTCAACCTGAAAAGACGACTTCAAAAAAAAAGAGTTCCATTCTCAACCAGAAAAGATTTTTCAGTCAAGAAAAAAAAAATTTTTTAAATAGTTGAATTTTCTACGTAAATAAAATTTTCAAGCTTACAAGACGAAAATATGATTTTCGACAAAATAGTTCAATTTTAGACCAAAAATTATTCAGTAATTTGTTAAACAATCTTATTTTTCGTCGAAAATTCAACTATTTGGTACAAAATTTATTTTCTTGGTTGAAGATTCATTATTTTAATTGAAAATTAATTTCTATGGTTAAAACTGTATGTATTATGTTCGAAATTGATTTTTTGAGAAAATTAATCTTCTTGATTGAAAATTTATCTTTTTCATTTAAAATTTAACTATTCCAGAACAAGATTCACGATTTTAGTTGAAAATCTAACTATTTTGTTCCAAAATCTTCTTTTTTTTTTATAGAAAACTACATTTTTTAACTTAAAATTTAATTCCACTTTCGGTTGAAATTTCATATTTTTTGGTTGAAAATTTGTTTTTTCGTATCGAAAATTCACCTTTTTGGTTGAAAATTCAACTATTTGGTTATAAATTTATGTATTTCATCAAGAAATGATCTTTTTGCGTAGAAAATTAATCTATGGTGTTCTAAATTCATCTTTTTTGTTTAAAATTTATAAATTTGGTTAAATATTCAACTATTTGGTACAAAATTAAATTGTTTCCTAGAAAATTCGTTTTTTTAATAAAAATTTAATTCTCTTAAATGAAAATATATCTACTATATTTTTGGTTAAAAATTTTTCTTTTTCTTTTTTATTTTAGAATTCAGGTATTTTGTTGAAAGTTTTTCTTTTTCCTAGAAAATTCAAATATTTAGTTAAACATTTATTTATATTGATAAAAGTTTCTTTTTGGTAGAAAATTAATCCTCTTGGTTAAAAATTTATTTTTTTGGTTGAAAATTCCACTATTTTGTTAAAAATTCATTTTTTTGTGAAGATTCATCATTTTAGTCAAAACTTAATTTATTCGGTTGAAAATTTAACTATTTTACTGAAAATTCTTCTTTTTGGCTGAAAATTTACCTATTTTCTTAAAAATTGGTCTATCTTGGTAAAAAATTATTCTTCTTGGTTTAAAATCCAGCTTTTTGGTTGAAAATTTATGCTTTTTGTTGAGAATTAATTATTTTAGTTTAGACCTCATTTATTTGGTTGAGAATTGGACTATTTTCTGAAAAAATAAATTTTCTTGTTGAAAATTAATTGTTTGAAAAAAATTAATGTTGAAAATTCATCAACCTTTGGTGGAAAATTCAACAATTTTGTTAAAAAGTAATTCTTTTTGGTTGAAACTTCAATTGATTTGTAGAAAATTCGTCTTTTTGGCATGAAAATTTAACATTTTGAATGAAATATTTTTTCTTCATCGATTGAAAAATCTTTCTTGGTTGAACATTCGTTTTTTTTTTGTTTTTTTTTTTAATCCAACTCTTATTCTAGAGAATTTTTCTTTTTTGTTTGAATTTAATGTTTCAAATGAAATTTAACTATTCCATACTTGGTTGAAAATTTGTCTTCATTAGTTGAAAAATCTTTTTTTTGTCGAAAATTGAACTATGGGGTTAAAAATTTATTTTCTTGGTTGAAGATTCATTATTTCAATAAAAAATTCATTTCTTTCTTTAAAAATTATTTTATTATGTTAACAATTCATTTTTTGGTAGAAAATTAATCTTCTTGGATTAAAATTCATCTTTTTGGTCAACAAAATTTTTTTTTTTGTTGAAAATTATTGTTTGTAATTGAAAATTTGTCTATTTGGTTAAAAACTCTTTTTTCCAAATTCTTTTTTTGGTTTGTTAAAAACTAATTTTTTTCACTGAAAATATCATTCTTCCATTTTTGCTTACAAATTTATATTTTTGAGATGAAAATTTAACTTTTAGCCAAAAATATAAATGCATAATTTTTATTATTTTCTGTTACAGGTGAGTTAAACGTCTATTCTTGAATCAAGAGTTTGTAAGTATTATAATTTATTTCCTTAGAACTTATAATGATTTATTCATTATGGATTTTGGAATTTTTCAAAAAAATATATAATAAGAAGATTCGAAAAAATGTTTATATAAATTATTTAAACAATTTATTATTGTTTTTAGAAATTTGCTCTTATAATAGAGATTGAACGCCGCGGACTTTAAAAAAATGTTCCACTTTTTGTCTAATTTTAAATTTGAGAGAGGTAATAATAATAATTGTTAATTCATAATTTTTAACAAACATAATTGTTCAAACTAGTTATTATTATTTGTAATAATATTCTCTTGGAATAATGCTAAAAAATTTCATTTTTTTTCTGAAATTTTCAACTTTTTGGTCACTTTTCACTTAGAGTGAGTTTAATAATTAAATTAAGTTAATAATTATCTGTTTAAACAATTTATTATTATTATTAATGATATTCAATTTTAATAATGTTAGAAAGTTGCGGTTTTTTCTGTAATTTACAACTATTTGTCTACTTTTCACACAAACTAAGTTAATAATTAATTCAATTCAGCAAAAATAATTATTATAACAAATTATAATTGTTTATAACTATCTTCTTCTTTCATTATTATTATTAATATTAATCATTTAGCCGTTTCCCTTTCAAAGCAATATAATTGCGGTTTCTTCTGAAATGTTGAACTTTTAACCCACTTTTTATTTGGTGAAGTGATAAATAATACAAGTTAACAAACATAGTTGTTTAAACAAATTATAATTGTTTATAACTATCTTCTTATAGATGAGTGCTAAAAAATTGCTTTTTTTCTGAACTCTTAAACTTTTTGTCCACTTTTCACTTAGTGAGGTTATAATTAATGAAAGTTAACAAACATGCTTATTTACACAATTGATTATTGTTTATAACTATATTCTCTTAGAGCAATGCTAGAAAGTTGCTTTTTTTAAAATCTTTAGTTTCACTTTGAAGTTTTAGTTCTGAGCAAATAATAAGTGAACCTCAATAACATATTTTGATATAATAAATATAAATATATAAATAATAATAAATATATAAATAAGAATATTTTCACGAAAAACAAAAAGATTGGTAAAAATATGTTTCTCTTTAATGTTTATTTATCATTTGTTCATAACTAACCGCAACTTTCTACTATTAAGCAAAGAGAATATTATTAAAAATAATAATAAATTATTTGCACAATTTTTTTCAAATTAAATTAATTATCACTTTAATCTAATTGAAAAGTGGACAATAGTTCAAAAATTAAGAAAAAAACGGCAACTATATCTAGTATTAATATAGAAAAAGATAGCTATAGACAATAATAATTTGTTTAAACAATTATTTCTGTATATTAAATTAAATCTTCACTCAGTCCAAGTGAAACGTGAACAAAAAGTCGAACATTTCAGAAAAACCCGCAATTTCTAGCATGATTCAATGATAATATTATTAACAATAATAATAAATGGTTTTAACAATTATGTTTGCCAACATTGATGAACCTCTCTCTCATTGAAAATTGGACTGAAAGTGGAAAATTGTTGAAAAAAGTGCGATTTTCTATCTCTTTTCTGAGAAAAAATGGCTAAAAACAATAAGAAATTGTTTAAACAATTCATGTTCACATCTAATTACCAGTGTAAAGTAGTGCTTCATGTATCAGAAACAATTTGCATTCAAAAAACCGCAAGAAAGTCATAATTAGTGCCAAAAACTTTGAAAATACATTTTTTCACTTATGGGGTTTTTTTGGGACCCTATAAAACAGACTTGTGTGGTCGAGAATTGAAAAGTAATATTTTGTTCGTAGTCTATGGCTAATTGTGAAGAGAAATGTTTAGTCTCAACTTGATTCAGCTAATATTAAGGATTCTGAATAAAATTTACAAAAACGTATTTTATTCTTATGGGAAATACATGCTAAACTTGATGGGGCTTGCGCCACTTCTAAATATCATTACAAAAAAAAAATTCAGTCATTTTTGTGTGGATTCAAACAAATTTCCGGGCCTTATTCATAAAAATGAATGTTTAATAATAATATAATATGATGATAATGTTCTTTGTCGACATGGTCTAAAATCAATATTTTTTAAATATTGATTATTACTTTTATAAGTTGTGAAAAAAAATCTCTCTAGCTCCGCTGGGATTCGAATTCCAGGTCTTTCAGATTTCCGGTCTGATGCTCTATGTTTAGTAATGCTTAGTAATGTTTATTAGGGTGGTCCAAACAATTTTCTTTTATGTTTAGCCATTCAGATATGGTAATTTCCAAAGAAATTAAGAACTAGTCGGAAATGGTATTTGTTTAAATTTTACATGACAATGATCGCGCTTTGTTCATTTCGAAGGCATAATAGTGCCTGATTTAATCCAGGAGGCCGGACTAATACCAGACTTTCTCAAAAGAGATCTTGGTCTTCAAGGATATAAAGAAAGGACCCTAGCCAGTTAGCATAATAATTTTTCATCCTTCTTTTACCAAGTGTTTTACAATCAGGTAGCATTTTACAGTAAATAAATTTGAACAAATGAGAATTCCTTAACTTGTTATTTAAGTACCAACTTTAAATTGGTTCTACAAATATTAGGCTATTGTTTCGTTACCTTTAAGAAAGCAACTATCATCATATTACGAATAAGCATTAGTCTATCGTTCTGCTACGGATAAGAATCAGTCTACTTTAATTTTTTTTCATTTAGTAAACACGTAGAAAAAGAAATAAAAATGTTAAAAAATTTCTTGTTTTAAAAGTTATAGGAGCCCAAATTACGTTACAAACTGTAATACAAAATACTGCAGTTTTGAATTCGTAGGAAATTTTCCGACGAGTAATAGGCTATCGTCCATACAATATAGCATCTCAAATGTAAATTTCCCAAATAATTCACTATAATTACAAACAAATTCTTTTAGTTCTTTCACTCTACCACAATTAATTGTGCACATATTATATTATTTTCTAATTAATACATATCGATGGGTTCTACAGGCTATTGTTCCGTTACCGTTAAGAAAGCAACTATCATCCCATTACGAATAAGCATTAGTCTATCATTGCGCTACGAATAATAATAAGTCTAACTTCATTTTTTAAGAAATTTAGTAAACACTTGGAAGTGCTAGAAGAAATGAAAATATTTGAAAATGTCTTGTTTCGAAAGTTATAGGAGCCTAAATTACGTTACAAACTATAATACAAAATACTGCAGTTTTGAATTCGTAGGAAATATTCCGACGAGTAATAGGCTATCGTCCATACAATATAGCATCTCAAATGTAAATTTCCCAAATAATTCACGACTATTACAAAAAAATTCTTTTGGTTCATTCACTTTATCACAATTATTTGTGAAAATATTGTATCATTTTCTCATTAATACATAATATACCTAAAAGTTCCTAAAATCCAGTTTCCATAATGACATAACTTATAGGATATGTTTGCAATTTTATCTAGACAAATTTGACATAAAACAGAAAACTGTAATCAACAAGATAATTAATATTTTTATCAATGAGCATCTTTGAAACAATATCCTTAATTAGACTGAAGAACAGAAAATTACACATTTTTTCTCATTGCTACGACCGAGAAGAGATTTATTTTGAATTATTTATTAAAATCATGCTATGAATATTATTTCTTTCAAAACTTGTTCATTTCTTTTTAGTTCCTGATTTGATTCACGAATACAAAATTTTATTTTTTTCGCCTGAAAACTGAGCTAAATGAATTTAGACTAGTTTTTATCCGTAGCGGAACGATAGACTAAAGCTTATTCGTAATGGGATGATAGTCGCTTTCTTAACGGTAAAGGAACAATGACCTAATATTCGTAGAATATTATGCTACTGTCTCCATCAAGTTGTCATTCTCATTTCTTTGTTGATTGATTAATCTCTGAAACTGATTCGCAGTAAATATCAACTGAAATTTGAATTCATATAGCAACCGCGAGATGGAATGTGTTCAGTCTGAGATGATCAAATCGTGTGAGGAAAATTACTGACGTGGACTTATTTCCTGGAGGCAGGGAAGCAAGACAAGAAAAGTGACTCGAGGGAAAGTCTTGTCTTGAAATGCTTCAGTCTCTATGTGAGGTCCTAGTTAACGTCCTCTGGGTACCAAGCCGAGTGGTGCATTTCCATATACACATAAACGCAGGCAGGGAATCCTAGAGATTGGCGCTTTGCCAACTCCCGTAGGCGTTCTGTGACTCTGACACGGTAGTCAGCAATTTAGCCCTCTGGCTTCTCTCTTGTCCGAATACCAACATTTATGTGGAGACACATGCGTGTACTATCAGCAACCTTGTGTCCGATGTAAACGTACTTGATATTGCCTAGTCTATACTCTATAGCAATCGAATCCCTTGTAACTATTCCTCCAGGCGCCTTTGCTTTGTGGTGTCCATTCGACTACTGTGACTCGCAACAGTAGTCAAAGTTCGTGCCCCAAAAATTTCTTTTGAATTCAGACACAAAGCCACAGACAAATTTGGTTAAGAGTTTCCGCTTGTGGGCAGCCAATTGTTGAATTTTGAATGCCTACTTCCTCCCTGGTGGAAAATTTTTTACAAATAAGTACAGAAAAATAAACGTATTTTCACAGGAATCTACAACTAAATACAATAGATTACAACCAACATTACAGGAAAGTACAACTATTATCCAGACGAATTTTGTACTTTTTTTGTATTTTTTTCTTTACATTGTTGTATTTTATTGTAGTTTTAATTTACTATAAGAATATACTACCATAAGAATCTACAGGAACTTGCAGGTTTTGCAGCCAAAGAGTGGTTCTTTTTCGACCTGCACGGCAAATATTTAGCATATTACAGTGAGATTGCAATGAGTTTACACTTTCAAGGAATGGTAGAATATTAGAAGACAATAATGAATTATCCATTTTTTTTTAAATTTTAAGTTTCAAGTTTTTTTTTCTTAAATATATAGCAATCGATTGAACACGATATATGTCATTGAAAATGATGGCATTACAATCTTCTCAATATTTGTCATCCTAGATAGAAAAAGAACAACTTTTTGACTACAAATAAAAATTGAACAATTGAGGAAGAATTGATCGCGGTTATCAAAATTGAAAGATTAGAACTCCTGAAGATGAAATTTTTTTCATTTGAAGCTTTAAAGTCTTAACCGCAAAGTAAAACACTCAAAGTGGAATACCTTCGAAGTTTAAACATTGAAAATTAAAGCTTAAAAAAATATTAATTCAAACAGAAAAAAATATCACGAAATTAGTCAATTAGTTCTATTGAACATTTTTATTAGACCCGGTCAAGGGTGCGATTTTGAAACCTCTATCCATCAATAGATAATCGTTTCTGGTATTGCTCCTGGGCATGACAGAATACTAAATTCTCGATAATTAAAATTTATCATTAGTATACTTACAATTAAAATTACTTTATTGAGTTAATAATGGTTGAAACTACGATTATTTTACAAAGATCACAAAAGCTTACATTTCTGACATTTTTTGTATCTCTGATATTCCGTGAGATTGGTACGATTGGTTAACCTGACCTGTGATGACAGAAAAGTTCAGAATATTTACATACCTTAATCCCAAAAATGATATCTTTTCCATTTGACTACTTAACACAACTAAAACTTATGTGCTTTTTATTAACTAATAGTTTACGCTGTTTTCTTGGTTCATTATTCACAATAATTTGAATTTAAAAACTTCACTAATCAAAATAAAAAAAACACAATCTTTAAATTGAAATAACTGCAAGACAGTCACAGAGGTGCCAATTTTGACAGCGAAATTTTTTCGCAATTTTGGGATTATCTGATGTTGGTTATCTACTGTTGGAAAATGCATTGACTGAAAAAAAGTTCTGAAATATTTATAAATGATAAAGAAAGAACGCTTTTTATCAATAAATATTGTTCATTAAACTTCAAGCTTTGATTCTAATGTATAAACGTGCCACAGAAATGTTTCATTCAGGCAAAAATTATGAATAATGAAAAGGCGAAATTTTTTTTCAGGTTAAAAATTAATTTTTTGCTCTCAAACATTAATTAATTAGAAAATTTCAATGAAACCTCATCAGAAAATATAGTAACCTTGTTGAAATATTATACTAACAAAAATAATTAATATTTTTTGTCAGTTTTCCAGTTAATTAAGATTATCTACTGTAAATCATTATCTATTGTAGGGTGGTTTCCCCTACAGTTAAAATATAAAAAAAAAAAGAAATACACACTACCATTTTCAATGCTATGAACTGAAAAATGAATCCAAAAATATATAAATTTTAAAAATTATATCATTTTAGGCACTTTTAAGCTAGAAACATTAATTTATACATTAACACTTTTTTGACATCTTTTCAAAGATTCTCCTGAAAATTTGTTTGAAAAAAATCATTCGAAAATTTTCCAGGAATATAATAATAATCTTATCTTATTAAATATTCTTCTTAAATCAATTAAAAAAAATTATTGTTAGTTTTTATAGGAATTTTGATACAAATTGTTTAAACATTTAAAAACTTTCAAAATGCTTGAATGGCTTATAAAGTGTTCAACATTTTCAAAAATCTACATTGTGTTTGAGATGTTTTCAAATTTTTTCACGTTTTAAATTATTTTTGAATCGTTTCCAAACTTCTAAATGTATCTAAAACTGACTCGATAATTGTTCAATTGTCATTTATTATTCAAAAATGTTTGTAAATCTCTTCAAATATTCTTCTAAAATTAAGTTTTTATAGTAAAACATTTCAAATTTTCCCAGAAGGCTTAGGAAGTTTTTGTCATTTTCGTAAAATCTTTAAAGAGCCATGAGAAGCTTAAAAATTGTATTTCGAAATCTTCACAAATCTAAATTTAGTTTTTTATTTTTCCAAACCTTTTCCAGTTTTAAATAAAGTTTGGATCTTCTCAAAACTTGTAAATATCTCTTAAGCTAAATCAATTTTTTCCAAATTGATAATTGCTCAATTGTTATTTGTGCATAAAAATTCAATATTTTTACTTAGATATTAAAAATTTGTCAAATAGGACAACTAAATTTCAAAATATTTCAGTTTAAAATTGTTTAGTTTTTAATACTTGATTTATACTTGTTCATTTAATGAAAAAATATTGTCTTGAAAATTCATGTTTTTTGTTAAAATTAATTTTTATCAACTAAAAATTTTAATATTTTATTTCTGGTTGAAAATTAATATTTTTAATTGAAAATTGATCTTTTGTAGTGGAAAATTCATGTAATTTGTTATAAATTATTCTTTTTTGATAGAAAATTAATCTTCTTGGTCGAAAATTCGTCGTTTTTGTTGAATCCAACTATTTTTGATTATAAATTAAAACATTGTTTGGTTGAAATACTTACCATTATTACATGTTTCGTTAAACTACTTTATATAAAAAAAAAAAATATATTTTTTTTTTGAAAAATAATTGTTTTATGTTTCTTATTATGTTTATTAATCAACGTTTTCCTTGTAAATTTAAATATTAGGTCGTAAGTTAAAGTTTTTGATAAAAAATCGTTTTCAAAAATTGAAAATTTAACTAATTGGTTAAAAATGTATGTATTTTGTTGAAAATTTGTCCGTATTGTTTGAAAATTAATCTTTTTAGTTAAAATTGATTTTGATTTAAAATAAAAATCTGCTCTTGTTTGAAACATAAAATATTGAATTTTTGTTGAGAATTGATCTTTTTTGGTTGAAAATTTAACTGTTTTTTTCTTAATTTTAAGTGAAAATATTTTTCGGTTCAAATATCTACTTTTTCCTTCCGAATTCATCTTTTTTGGTAGAAAAATCAACTATTTGATCGACAATTAATCTTTTGGTTAAAAATTTATATTTTTGCGTTGAAAAATCAATTGTTTTGTAGATAATTCATCCTTTCGGCTTTAAAATTCAAAAATTATGTTGAAATTTGATGTATTTTGTTGAAAATTCTTCTTTTTCGGTAGAACTTAAATTTTATTGACTGGAAACGTCATCTTTTTGGTTGAAAATTAAACTATTAGATCAAAAGCTTATCTTTTTTGGTTGATATTTCAACTGCTTGGTTGAAAGTTAAGTAATATTGTTAAAAATAAATTTTTTTCCATATTCGTTTATTTGGGTTGAACATTCATCTTTTTGGGTGAAAAATGATTTTTCTTCAAATTATCGTTTTGATTGATGATTCAACTACGTATGTGATTAACAATTCGTTTTTTTTTTCATTGAATTGAACTAGTTTAAAATCTTTGTCTGTATGAAAATTTACTTGTCATTTTCTTGGTTAAAAATTAATTTTTTCTTGCTGAAAATTCATCTATTTCGTTGAGAATTAAACTATTTTGCTAAATATTCGCTTTCTTCGTTTAATTTGACTGATTGAAAATTCGTCTTGTTGGCATGAAAATTTAACTACATATTTGTTTGTCAATACAACTGGTTGTTTAAAAATTAATTTGGCGTTGTTTTTTAGTCGTCTTTTTCGATTAAAAATGCAACTATTTTATTGACAATGAAATATTTTTCTACTTGAAAGCTTAAGAATGTAACGTGTTTCATATTGAATTGAATGTATGTGACGTGGAACGAAGAAATCATCTTTAGGACCGAAAAATCGGTTAAAAATGCAACTATCTTATTTAAAATGCAATATCTTTCTACTTGAAAGCTCAAGAGTGTAAAAAGTTTCATATTGAATTTAATACATGTGACGTGAAACGAATAAATCAGCCTTAGGACCGAAAAAACGATCTTCCGGGTTTTATTGATTCTGAATAATGAAGATTTCCCCTATCGAAAAAAAAATTCCCATTTTTCCCGGCATTTTTCAATTTTGTTTTATAAATCCTACTAAAACATGAAAACAACACATAATATGATAATTATTTATTGCTATCGTTCCTTTTTTGACTGTAGGCTATTCTATTGTTTTTGACCCGCAGAATTAAAAAATGAAGGGCCCAAAATCGTAGCTGCTCCCCTTTTCAAGATATAGTCGAAAAATGTCATTTTTTATTGTTTTCATTAAAAATGATGCATATAACTGGGAAAATAAATTTTACTGTGTAATTTTGACACAAATAGTAATCATTGTTATTGCATAAAAATATATTCAATGAATATTGTTTAGAAACTAGATGAATGTACGCGATTGCCAACGGACATGTATTATAAACTATCTATCCAACTATCTTTCTTCTATATTATAAACTATTTTATACACTGCTATATTATAAACTATCAGTAGTAATGATAATGATACGATCGAAGTTGTTGAAAGATACGTCAGATATGTATAAGCGAGATTTTAGAATTTGAGACTGGACACAATAATGATGAAAAGAAAATGCCGTGTTAAAATTATAGCTGATGGTGGGCAAAGCTTTTTTAAAATTTGCATGTCTTTGATAGCTGATGTACCAACAGATCTTTCATTGGAAAAAGGAAAAAAGTAGTTTATAACGAAACAAACATCACCAGTAACTGGACTAATGTGAAAAAATTAATGATAGTTTGTATTGGGCCACAGATAAAAGAATCATATGCAAATATCAAAATTATCTATGATTTCATAAAAATTAATGATATTTCATTTAAATTTACGGCAGATTTCAAATTTTTTTGTTAATGGTAAATGGTCAACAAACAGCTACCGCGAAATTTCCGTGTCCTTACTGCTTTATTAGTTTATCAGACATGAGAGCCAATAAAGAAACAATTAATAATACTGATAACAAGCATTATGAATTGAAAACATATGGAGTTTTGAAAAAGGATAATCAGAATTGTGTTTCTTTAGGTCGTAAAACTAAATTCTCAAAAGATTGTCACAGTACAATAAATGATCCATTGTTTATGGAGAAAGATAATATATGTGTACTGAAAAAATGCATCATACCCGAGCTGCATATTCTACAAGGGTTTGTCAATCACCTTTTTAGGACGGTCTAGTACCGGTACTTGGTCGAGAAAGAGCCCTACACTGGCCTATGAAACTGAAAGTAGTATCTAAAAATTATCATGGTGAAATATTTGAAGGAAATGCTTGCAGAAAATTTCTGGAAGAACCCGATGAATTACTGGATCCTAATATTTATAAAGATGTAGGTCAGTTTGTTTTCATACCTTACGTAAGTGCATTCAAGGCGATGAACAAAATAGTTGATTTCTGCTTTTCTACAAGAAAAATTGACAATATTAATCATCTAGACAATTTGCTTGAAGAACTAGCAAAGGCAGTAATGGCAACATATATCTCGATCACATTGAGACTACATGTTTTATTTGAGCATCTTAAAGATTTTTTAACATTTTGGGAACATTCAGAAGGTTCAGGACTATGGTCAGAACAAGCTGGAGAATCGGCACACAGGGAATTTTTAAGATATTGGAAGAAAAATAAATTTGATCAGTGATTCCTCTTACCCAAAAAGATTGAAATATGCTGTTGTAGAATTCTGCTCGTTTCATTTACAAAACACTCAGTCATACGATTGTAATAAAAATGTTTACTATTTGTGACAGAATTACATAGTGTAGTTCATTTTCCCATTTTAATGGATAATTTTTAATAAAAAAATCACATTTTTCGACTATATCCTGGAAAGGAGAGCAGCTACGATTTTGGGACCCTTATTTTCGGATTCTACGGTTCAAAAACAATAGAATAGCCCACTCAGAATTTTTCGTCAGTCAAGACAAACCTATAGACCTCAGACGATCACTGTGATCGCGTATATGTGACGTGGAACGAATGTGTATTCAGATTAATATTATTTGAAAGACTTTATTCCCATATTTATTTAAAACCCACTTTATTTCGGGCTACCCTACTTTTCTTGGAGGGGGGGGGGGGAAAAAATAGACCTGACTGCAATTTCTATAGAGAAATATATTAAATTATCTCTATAACGTGAAAAATCTTTTAGTTGCACTTTCGTTGAGTAAGTTTATAGAATTTCTGCGAGAAAATTGAGGTAGAGAAGCTCTTGGTGGCTTTACTGGCATGCCATTCCTTTCGACACCATGGCAATGTGAATAATAAAGTAAAGACGATGCGGCTTCCTGAATATAAGAGCGCGCTCGGTAACGTACTTGTATGAGAGTAACGGGAAACGGGAAACGGGAAAGGGAAAGATAGAGATGTCGTTACCCTTCTGGAAGTGTTTTGCGTGGCTGGGAGAACGTCGAGCTTTACTACTGGCGTAATTCACTTGTACAATGTACATACATACATATGAACTCACCACAGATACACTTTCTCACTTTTTTATGCAGTGGTTTAAGAAATTTAAGATGATAACATCACCTCACTTTTATGCTTAAAAATTTCAATCGCCACTTATTCTTTACCGCTGCGCCTACATAAAAAGAATTTTGATGAAATATTTTATCCGTGGAACCTAATCGCGGAATTGAACAAAAGTTTTATTTATTCAAGATCGAAATTAAATCTACTTTCTTATGTATTTGTTATGAATTTTTTGAGATTTTTGAAATGATAGAACATTGTAGGAAAAAGTGGAAAACGTACTTTCATGCGAATGTCGGACTTCGAAGACCTTGCTCTTATAAAAATTATACAAGTGAATTTTTCACCACTTGCAATAAAAATAGTCGTCTAGGATGATTCATGATTTTAGTTGAAAATTAGTTCTTTTGATTGCAGATTCGACTAGTTTGTAAAAAAAATTGTATCTGTTGAAAATTAGTTTTTTTTTCACAGAAAATTTTACTTTTCTATTTTTGGTTGTGAATGATCTTATTCAGTTTAAATTTAACTATTTGTTTGAGAATTCAGGTTTGTTATGTAATTTATTATGTATATTTGATCTAAATTACTCAAATTATATGATTAAAAACAAATTGTTTTACTAACATTAATGATCAGGAAAAATGAAAAATTGGTCAAGGAAAAATCAGAGAAAATTCAGGGAAGTTCGAAAATGAAGTTCTGCGCCACCCTGGGAAAACTATCTTATTGTTTTATATTTCTAAATTTGTTGCATAAAATCAAGAATAATTGTTACTATATGTGAAATGAATTAATTATTTTGTAGGGTCTTCTTAAAGTTTTGTGATATTCTTAGCATTAGATTTTCAAAACTCAAGCGTTATGTTATGGCCATTATCGTAAAATAATGGAAGAGGCAAGTTTCTCGTTCAGCTAATATATTGGTTCCCTAGGGTGAAATAACATTCGCCCTTCGTCCAACAATGCATTTAAGCTACACATTTGGTTGCGTTTATTGGCAAGTGATAAAGGGTCTATAAAATATAAAGGGAAACGTAGCATTACCTGGACTATATAACTGCCCCAGTAAACTAATTTTATAGTTTATGGTGTGGTTTGTAATTAATCTTTATTAGAACATCATTTCCGCATATATTAATTTTCATGTTTTTATATGGTAATAAGAAACTCTACTTAATAATAATAATAATAAGAAACTAACTTCCTGTTTAACAGCAATGCATTATTCAATTAGCTTTATTATTTGTGATATACATGTATCTGGTGTTTAATGAAAATTAAAAAAAAAAATGTAACTCTGCTTTTGAAAATAGCAATGTATGCTTAACATTTTTTGAACAAACATCACTTTTTGTACAGGCGTTTCATACCCTAAAAGTTATCTGATTTTCTTCGAAGATGGCTCAAATTAAAGATCTTGGCATGTTGATGTGGATTAAAAAATAATATATTTTATAGTATTGCTTGTCAAACTTACATTTCTTTTGTTAGACCACTATGCTGGAGTGTTTTCCTTTAGTTCGATTGTCTTCAAAGATGGCTCAAATTGAAGGTTTTGGCATATCGATGCGCATACAAAAATTAAACTTGCTATGTTAAAGTGTCGTTTTTGATTAGTTATGAACAAATAGGAAAAATAGAAAAAATTTAGTTTATTAGATCACTAAACTAACCTCTTTCGGATATGCATCAAGTGGAAGGTCTTAAGATGTAGATGCGTATCACAAAATTTTAAGGGATAAAATGCATAAGAAACTGCCAATGAAACTTCCTCCATCAGGGTGCAAAGTAATGATAATTTAAAGTTTTCTGTTTTCAAAGTTCCTCTGGTACTGAACATAAAGAAAAAGTTTTATTTTGCGAAAGAGGGTCATGTTTTATGGCAAAAGGATCGTGTTTTAAGACCGCAAATAGGGTTTTCTAGTTCCTAGACATGGAACTTACTTGCTCAACTGCGTCAGTTGGTATTTATTAAGTTTGAACCAAAATCATATGAATACTTATGAGTCTCACTAAACTAGCATCGCACAGAAAAAAAGGTCTTACTTCTTTCCTTAAACAAGATCCATTTGACTTCAGACAGGATTCTCTTTCTTAAAATAAATCTTCTTCCTTCTCTCCAGTATAATAGGAACTCATTCCGTGAAGGTTTAGACCATATAATCGTTGATTGTGTCGAGAGCATTATTCCTTCTTCCTTAACTTCTTAACTTTCTGATAAAGTCAGGGTTAAATCGCATACATATTTTGATAGTACTTGAAGATGACTTTTCATTTAAGAGAAGGAACATCGAAAATGCTGATATGATATTTCATGCTGTTTTGATGATGAAAATGAAAGCTGATATTCTCAAATCCGAAAAACCTTTCAGAACAATTCCAAAACACAGAATTTAATTATAGGTTATGCAAGCGTTATTAGCTAAACTGAATATCAGCATTATGAATTACGTTGTGGATTAAACTCAGATCTGAGGCTCTGTCGCTATGTTGGGATATTGGCTTAGGTCTCAACCATCCCGTAATGACATTTCATAAGCCGCCCGTGGCAATTTACCGCAACTGATCATCCAAGGAAGGAAGCAATCTTAATAGATAACAGCCTAAAGCGTCATCAATGCCAGTTATATATAAATGCAATATACATATATACATAGGTATTGTCATAATGCTACACCTTGTATTGAATCTACAATATCATGCATAAATGCGTGTGAGTTAGGGTGGTTCAAAAAACATCAACTTCTGAAAAGTTACGGTGCACCTTGATATTTCTTATCTAGAATACATGAAATAAAATTTGTTCATACAATTGAGCAATGCAGTCGTATTATTTTTGAAAATCTGCGCAATGATCATCCATTGCAACTTTCTCTAAAATCAATATTTTGGAAGATATTAATTATTAAAAGGGTGCTCAATATATAACATCTGTTTGGGTCACATTTAACAATTAAAACATGTGAAACACAATATGCTTTGTATTGTTGAATGTTATATTTTCAATTGTTTTTCTATAAATTGTCTCTCTTGAGGCTTCAGAGGTTAAACATCCACACTTTCTGAATCAATCTTAAACCGATTTCCAATAGTTTTTGTTTCTGCATTTTGATATCGTTTCCTGTGATCCTCGAAGATTTAAAAAGTCAGTTGCTTCTTTTCTTTGATCCTTGTGAAGAATTTACGGAAAGTAACGTTCAACACATTTTTTTAACCATTTAAATGATTTAATTGTCTCCTATGCTTCCTAAAAAGATTTGAGCGTTTCAAAATAAGCATAGGGGAACCATTTCTTAGCTCAGGTACTACAAAATATTGATGAAATGCAGGAAAAGCTGCTTAAGAAATTTTTCCTGCTGCAGAAGTTTTGCTCGATACCTCATGAGAGATATGTTATAAAAAACAATTGAAAACATAACATTTAACAATACAAAACATATTGTGTTTGACATGTTTTTATTGTTTAATATTACTCAAACATATAATATATATTGAGTACACATTAAACAATAACTTTAAAAATATTGATTTCAGAGAAAATGCTAACAGATGAAAATTGTGCAGATTTATTAGACGAATACGACAGTATTGGCAAAATTGATGACAAAAGTTGTATTTTGGGTGTTTTTTATATTGTTGGTCATATGTTGAAATTATTCTTGTTTGTAAATAATCTAACATCATATACGAAAGCAAGGCGAATTCAGAGACCTATTGAAGGTGGTCGCAAGTTAGAGAGAATCTAATAATCAGAGAAAAGTCAGGGAATAGTCAAAACATTTTCTTGGTCAGTGAAAATAAGGAAAAAGTCTATCCATGGCCTGAAGCACACTTCTAATTCTCAATTCATGACGGAAAATAACGTATCGCACTTATTCTAATTTCTAACTTATCGAGATAAGTACCATACATTACTTCAGCAAATCCGCTAACGAAGCTTTTGTTACCTGAAACATATTAAAAATTTTAATTATAATATGAATATAATAAAAAAAGTCACTGCTTATTATTCAAAATCTCAATACATTAAGTTAGAGTTTCAAATATATAACTGTTGAAATTAAATTCAAATAAAGTCAAACATTTAATTGGAAGAAGACAATTTCAGTAACTTCAAAATATACATATGTATAACATTTGTACACATTATACAAATGCTTCCTAATAAATGACGATCCACATGATGCTGAATATTCAATTCAAGATGACTAATTATAATGATGACTCTTTCTTTTCCTTCATGATCATTTCGAAAAATCGGGCAAAAAT
This sequence comes from Andricus grossulariae, assembly GCA_011634705.1. Classification (NCBI taxonomy): domain Eukaryota; kingdom Metazoa; phylum Arthropoda; class Insecta; order Hymenoptera; family Cynipidae; genus Andricus; species Andricus grossulariae. The sequence continues at coordinate 1,438,858 of JAABKJ010000755.1, forward strand.
TGCCTATCATCTTCATCGTAACCATTGGAAGAAATTCTGCGCATGTAATGCGAAACAGCAATTAGTTTCAGAATATTGTTAAACTGTAATGCATTTATAAAACAACTTTTCATTCTCAAAACAGCGAACAAATTTTCTAAATAATCCTGCGTAAAATGACCACCAAAAATAAACGTAAATCCTCTTATTTCTATTGCATAAGTTCCTAATTGAATGAAAGACGTAGTGGATATCACAATACCGCTTTGAAAGGGTTTCCAGTCCCCTTTTGACCAAATTTTAGAGAAGTAATGAGTTCTATGAACACCTTCAAGAAGTCAATCATCTCGTTGAATTCTTTGATATGATTTTTGCTCACAGCAAGAGTAAGAATCCTCGCTATCATGGTTTTGAACCATCTTGAAAATAGTTTTACGATGATGTTGCTTCGTTTGTACCTATCTAAAAGGTCTTCGTTAAGTTTTGGCGCAAGTTTCAGTTGAAAATTGCTCTGAATTTGAAACAATTCATTGAAATGAGTTGAGCTTGCAGTATTTGTTGGTAAGTTGTACGTTTTGACGTATTTTTCAGGTATTGTTATTGCTTCATACATAAAGTACGTTTTGAGGTTGGCTTCACTTTTTACAACTCACACACCAACTTGAAGAATGTTTTCTTCAACTACTTGTATATTCGACCATACAAAATTATTATTAACTATTTAACTGACGATTCTGTACATCTACTATTCTGTAGTAGAGGGCCTTCAAATGGAAATCGCCCAGGATGGTTATAAGGGCAGTAATTAACAAGGAAACTGAGTTGGGGAGATCTAATTCTCCTTCCTTTCGTATCATGTTTCACAGAGCAAATCCAACTATGCTGCAAAATGTCCTGCAATTCACCCTATGATTTTATGGTCAATGGCTTATCTAATCGGAGAGTTTGGACTAAAATGGCTCCTTAACTGTTCCGTGAACTTGGCTCGAGGGACTAAGGATAACGGCACGGCACTATGAGCACGCGAAATTGTCAACTCCCTGATATCAAGTTGACTGGTAAGCTTGGTTCCTCGGGGAGCAGCGGGATTTTCCGATAATTTCGCGAAAATCATTCTACAACACTGAAAATTACAGACATGACACTTTTTCCCCTTTTACCCTCTACTTCCCCTTTTTCTCGAAAATCCAACTATTTTTTGTTCAAAATGCATCTTTTGTGATTAAAAATGTTATTATTTTGTTCAAAACTGCTGAAAATTCATACTTTTTTGTTAAAAATGCACACTTTTTATTGAAAGTTTTTTGGTTGAGGATTCAACAATTTTGTTGAAGATTCATCTTTGTTGGTTGAAGTCGATTATTTTCAATTTATCATTAAAATCCCTTTATGTTGAACATCCAACTACTTAGGTGAAATTTTAACTACTTTTTTAAACATTTATTTTTTCGGTTAAAGATTCATAATTTTAGTTGAAAATTCATCTCTTTTGTTAAGAATGTAACTATTTTGTTAAAACTTCGTTCTTTTTGGTAGAAAATTAATCTTCTTGGTTGAAAATTTTTATTTTTTAGGTAAAAATTCAACTATTTGGTTGAAAATTTATGTAAGTTAATGAAAATTTGTCTTTTCGTAGAAAGTCAATCTACTTCTTTGAGAATTCATCATTTTAATTTGAAAATTCAACTCTTTGGTTAATTATTAAAAAAACCTTATAAAAATCATAATGAGCGCTAAAATCTCACAAAGCCCATTTTTTCATATATGGGGGTTTTTTGGGACCCGATAAAACATACCTATGGGGGTGATATTTAGAAGTCATATATTTTCCATATTACATGGCTCATTTTGAAGAGAAATGTTGATTTTCAACTCGATTCACCTGATATTGAAGATTCTGAATAACATCTACAAAACAGTCTTTTTTTCTTATGGGAAATATGTCTTAAACTTCATGGGTCTTGCGCAACCTCTAAATATCATTTTTTTTCAAACAAAAAAAAAAGATTTATTTTCTCGTGGATTCGAAGAAATTTCCGGGCACTATGAATGAAAGTTGAAAAAAAAATTAAAAATTTTAACCGCCCTATTATGAATACTGAAGAAAGAGGGCTTTTTTTATTGAGAATCGATCTCAACTTGTAAGGTTAAATTAGTCCTTTGAAATTCTCTTATTCCAAACGGTTCTTCAATTCAATTTTCAAGATTCCTTTCTGAGGTGGTTCTTTGAAAAATTAATTTTCCTTCAGAACTTTAGATAAGAATTTCTTAAGGTTTTTTAAAAGTTTTTTAATGCGATCTCATAATGTTATCCTTTTTAATTAATCATTTATATTAATTTTTCAAAGTAAATTCACAATAACGGTTTTGAAAATAAATTTTCACTTTCATATTAATGCAATTATGTACAGAACGAATTCCATTAATTGAACTGTCATACAGAATTTTTTGTTGCAATTATGAAAACCGATTTTCGTACGACTCTTGAAAAAAATTCGAAAGGATTTTTGAAAATTTCAGATTTGAAAAATCAAAATTTCAAGAAAAAACTTCATCTGTAACCTAATGGGTGAATTTTTAAACAAAAAATATGAATTTTCAGCAAAAAAGTTAATTATCAACTAAGATTATGAATCGTCTACTCAAAAAATTACTTTTTAGCTAATTAGTTCAACTTTTAACCAAGTAGTTGAATTTTCAACCAAGAAAGATGAATTCTCAATAAAAAATGTAATAGTTGATTTCTCAATTCAACAAGAATTCAATCGTAAATCAAAAACAGTTTAATTCATAAAAAAAATCAACAAAATAGTTGAATCCTTGAACAAGAAGATCAATTTTCGACCAAGAAAATTAGTTTTCGGCCAAAAAAGACGAATTCTTAAGAAAGTAGTTAAATTTTCAACCAAGAATATGACTTTTGATCTAAAATGATGAAATTTCAACCAAAAAAGTGAATTTTTAAGAAATTAATTTAACTCTTAACCTACAACTTAAATTTAAAAAAAAATATAAACTCTGAATGGAAAATATAATAGTTGATATTAAAACTCAAAAATATTTTTATTTCATATCAAAAAGGTTTTAATTTACAGTTGCAATTTTAATAAAAAAAAGATTAAATTTCTACCAAAAGAGATGCATTTACAAACCAAAAAGACAAATTCTCAACCAAAAAAGATATAATTTTCCATTAATTTTACAGGAAATCACAAAATTCTTCAAACCTTAAAAAATTGTTATTCCTTTCACAATTTCTAAAATTTCTAAATTTATTTCAAGATGACTCGAATCATTCTTAAAATTGTCTTAAAATCTTCCGGATTCGGGTTTGACAATTTTTGAAATCTTCTTTAATGTTTTGCAATATTTTTAAACATTTTCATAAAATTAATTTTTTTTAAATAACTTTAAATATTACCATAAATAATAAAATTCCGGAATTAAAAAATTTCCAAATTATAAAATTACCAAATAATAAAATCCCCGAATTTTAACAATTAAACAATTTCTTTGTATAAACATTATTTATTAAAAATACAATAATCAAATATTTTTATGAAGAAAAATATATTTAATTTTTGAAGTTTCTGAAATTATTGTCTGAATTTTAAATAACAATAATTAAAAAACAATTCTATCCAGAAGTATATTTTTTCAATTATTGTTATTTTAAATTCAAAAAATAATTTTAGAAACTTTCAAGAATAAAAATAATTCTTTTATGATGAACATATTAGATTATTGTATTTTTAATAAACAATTAATATTTATGGATGAAAATTTTTCAATTGCTAAAATTTGGTAATTTTATTATTTGGGAATTTTTTTTATTTCTGAATTTTATAATTCCACAATTTTATTATCTGGGATTTTTATAATTCGGAAATGTTATTATTCGGGAGTTTTATCATTCAGGAATTTTCCAATTTGGGAATTTTCCAATACGGGAATTTTATTCTTTGGGTATTTTCCTATTTGGGACTTTTCCAAATAGGGAATTGCATAATTTAGAAATTTTATTGCCGAGGAATTATATTATTCGGGAATTTTCCAATTTGGGAATTTCACAGTGTCGGGAATTTTATAAAATTTATAATAAATACGAATAGATAATACATTTTCTTTCAAGTTTTTTGAAATATTACAAAACTTTTCATTACCTTTGAATTTTCTTTAAGCTTCTAAATATCTTTGAAAATAATTATAATTTTTCCTAAAATTTGGTGAAAATTCTGCAAAATAAAAAATAAAAAAATTAATTTTCGAAAATAAAAAATCAGTTTAAATTTTCCCATTAATTTTAGGAAAATTTTGTTATTTCCGTGAAAGCTTTCAAAATCCTTAAGCAGCTTCAACATTTTTATATCCAAATGTACAAAAATGTGTACATTTTTTTAAACTTTTTAAAAATGTATACATTCTTCTAAACTTTTTAAAAATGTTTTTAACTTTTGAAAAATAGTTTATGGGTAAATACAGAGTTAAGCTGAAAAATTCATGAGAAACAATATACGGGCTTATACCGCTAATCCGTTAGTCAATAATACTCTCGGGAAGCGACTACAGATTTTACATAGAGAATTACTCAACGAAGATTTTTTTTTCATCCCGAATAATTAATATATATTAATAAATGTAACATTTTAATTTTGTCTTTAATAAAATGGAGATATTAAATTTACAATGCAGTTTTAGTTAAAGTAAAACCTATTCTATAAAAAATAGGTTTGTCCCGAAAATCTCGATAGCAGTGACGAAAATTTAAGATTTATTAATCTAAAATTTTATTATTACATTTTTACTTAAAATAATTAATTTTCAAACAAAAAAAAAGGAAATTTTAAAACAAATAGGTGAATTTTGAACCAAACTGATGTATCTTTGATAAACAAAATTAATTCTCAATAAAAAGTGTAAAAATTGATATTTCTACAAAAAAATAATTTAATTTTTTATAAAAAATTGTTAAATGAAACCAGAAAATACGAATTTTGAACAAAATATTTGAATTTTGAACCAAACCTTTGCATCTTTGATAAAAAAAATCAATTCTCAACAAAAAGTGTAAAAGCTTATATTTCCACCAAAAAAATAATTTAATTTTCAATACAAAGTTTTTAATTAAACCAAAAAACACTAATTTTCAACAAAAGAGTTGATTTTTTAACCAAAAAGATCAATTTTCGACTAAACAGATTATTGTACTATGAAAAAAAATATATTCAACAAAAAACATGAATTTTCAACTAAAAAAGACAAAGTTTTATGAAAAATAAAATAGTTAAATTTTCAACAAAAACAATTTATTTTAAACCCATGAAATTAATTTTTAAAGGAACAGTTAAATTTTCAACCAAAAAGATAAATTTTTAACCAAGAAAATTATTGTACTATGAAAAAGAAAAATATCCAACAAAAAACATGAATTTTTAACTAAAAAGGACAAAGTTTCATAAAAAAATAAAATAGTTGAATTTTCAGTCAAATAAACAAAATTTAAACAAAAATGTTGAATTTTCCAATAAAAAAACATTTCAACAAAAAATATGGATTTGCAATAACATACATGAATTTTCAAAGAGATTATTGAATTGTTAACTCAAAAAGATCAATTTGCAACTGAAAATGGAATATTGAAATTTGCAATTAAAGAAATGAATTTTCCACAAAAAAAAAAGAATTTTTGACAAAATTGCTGAGTTTTTAAATAAAGAAAATAAATTTTAACTAAAAATAGAATAGCTAAATTTGCCAGTAAACAAGATGACTTTTTACCAAAATTGGAATAGTTAAATTTTCAGTTAAAAGAAATAAATCTCAACAAGAAAACAAATTTTAACAAAATAGTTAAATTTTTGACTAAATCAATCAATTTTGAGTCAAAATCGTTGAATTTACAATACAAAAATATGAATTTTCTACAAAAATTAATCAATCTTTGACTAAAAAGACGATTTTTCAACTAAATAAATGTATTTACTACTGAAAAAAAAACAATTTTCTAGCAAAAAAGGAATAGCTACATTTTTAGTAAAAAAAAATATATTTTCAACGAGAAAAAAAAAACTAATTTTTAACCAAACAAATTAGTTTTTAACCAAAAAGATCAATTTCCTGCAGAAAAAAATGTTTGAAAAAAATACATGAATTTTCAACCGAATATTTCAACTTTTAATGAAATTTTCAAAAATATAGTTGAATTTTCCACTGAGGAAGACTGATGTTCAACCAAACATGAAATAGTGAAATTTTCTGTTAAAGAAATCAATTTCAATCAAAGAAAAACTAATTTTTAAGTCAAAGATAGAATTAAAAAAAAAACATAAATTTTCAACCAAATTGTTGAATTTTCAATTGGAAAAAATAAATTTTCAACCATGGATATTCAGCCAAACATGGAATAGTCAATTGTTAAATTTTGAAAAAAAAAGATTTTTTAACTAAAATGATGAATCATCAACCAAAAAAATTAATTTTTAACAAATTAGTTCCTCCGTCAACTAAGTAGTTGAATTTTGAACAAAAAAAAATGTTTTTCAGGGTTAAATATAAAAACAATAAAGTAAATAAAACTGAGACAAATTTACAATTTTAATATTGAGTTTCTAATGTAGCTTTTAACATGAAAATTCAGGTACCTAAAAGCTTATCTACTTTTGAAAATTTTTCCTCTAAAGGCGTTTTTTCTGGATGCATAATAACGAAAGGTAAAACCTTTTAGTGCAGAACGATTCTCTGATTTATTTTATTTATTTAAAAAAAAAAGTTTTTAAATTTACGAAAATCCTCGAGCCATTTCATGGATAAAAACTGTAGTTCCAGACATATTTAAGTGCACTTTGCTAAAGTACGTTCGTATATATTTATACGACCATGAAAGTGGCGCGATTATCCTTTTCGTGATTTAAAGTCGACATCTCATGGATGTCAAAGAGAAAAAGAAATTTAAAAAAAAAGTGGACGGATCCTTTTTATTTATTTTCAACCAGAAATATAAATAATTCGTCAGAAATAACTTTAATAAACAGAAGACAGTATTCATTGAATCTGCAAGATTTAACACTTTTGACGATTTTTTTAATGATGGAAGTACTTTAGTACTATTTAAAAAATAAAAGTAATGCTATTTTCTAAATTGCTCGCTAATGTAATTTTATTCACTATAAAAAAGTTTTCAAGATTTTGAAGGTTTCAAAATATTCTAAGGAATTTCAAAGAATTGCAAATATTTCAAGAGATTTCAAAAAGCTTCATCTTATTTCAGACGATTTCAAAGTTTTACAAATTTTTGAAGAAATTTTGAGACATATTACAAATACCAAGATAATTTACAGGATTTCAAAAAAAAAAGAATCCAGGGATTTGTAGGGATTTTACTATAACTATGGGATTTTATAGGATCTCCCAAAGATTTCATAATATTTCAAGGATTTTCAAAAAATTTCAATTGATTTCAAGGGTTTTTAAAGGATTTTATAAAACTTCGAAACTTTAACAACTTGTTGAGTATTTTATGTAAAATATTCCAAGGAATTTCAAAGAATTTTAAAGATTTCAAGAGATTTCAAGAAGCTTCATCTGATTTCAGACGATTTCAAAGTTTTCCAAATTTTTGAAGAAATATTGAGAGATATTATAGATATAAGGAATTTCTATAAATTTCAAACAATTCTAAGGGTTTTTATAGGATTTCAAGACTTTTAGACTATTTTATGTACAAGATTCCAAGTGATTTTAGAGTATTTCGAAGACTTTAAGAGATTTTATGAGATTTAAAGAAGTTTTATCTAATTTCAGAGGATTTCAAAATTTTTGATATTTTGAAGAAATTTGGAGAGATGTGACAACTGCCAATATAATTTATAGGATTTCAAGGGACTTATAGGGATTTGACAGTACCTATGCGATTTTATAGAATCCCCAAAGATTGCCTTTTTTAAAAATATTTCAAGGAATTTCTAGAAATTTTAACAGATTCCAAGAATTTTTGAAGATTTCAAAATATCTAAAGGGATTCCTAAAATTTTTAACCTATTCCGAAGATTTTTGAAAGATTTCATAGGATTTCAATACTTTTATTATATTTTATGTAAAAGATTCCAAGAGATTTCAGAGAATTTTAAAGATTTCTTGGAATTTTAAAAGATTTCAAAAATATTCAAAGATTTCAAAATATTTCAAGGCATTTCTAAAAATTTCAATAGATTAAGAAAGGTTTTAAAGGATTTCATAGGGTTTCAAAACTCTTAGAATATTTTATTCTAAATATTCCAAGGAATTTCAGAGCATTTCAAAGATTTCAAGGAATTTGAAGAGATCTCAAGGATATTCAGAGATTTCTAAATAATCCAAGGGTTTTCTGAAATTTTGAATAGATTTCGAAGGCTTTTAAGGGATTTCATAAGATTTAAAATCTTTTAGAGTACTTTGTGTAAAAGATTCCAAGGGATTTCGGAGAATATCAAATATTTCAAGGAATTTTAAGTGATTTCAAGAATATTCAAAGATTTAAAAATACTTCAAGAGATTTCTGAAAGTAGCAGCATATTTAAAAAAGTTTTTAAGGATTTCATAGGATTTAAAAACTTTTAGAACATTTAATGTAAAAGATTCCAGGGAATTTCAGAGCATTTCAAAGATTTCAAGGAATTTTAAGAGATTTCAAGGATATTCAAAGATTTCAAAATATTTTAAAGGATTTCTCAAATTTGAAACAGATTTCGAAGGGGTTTAAAGGATTTCATAGGATTTCAAAACTTTCAGAGTATTTTGTATAAAAGATTCCAAGGAATTTCAGAGCATTTCAAAGATTTCAAGGAATTTTAACAGATTTCAAGAATATTCAAAGATTCCAAAATAGCGGATTTCGAAATGTTTTAAAGGATTTCATAGGATTTCAAAACTTTTAGAATATTTGGTGTAAAAGATTCCAAGGGATTTTAGATAAAATATTCCAAGGAATTTCAGAGCATTCCAAAGATTTCAAGAAATTTTAAGAGATTTCAAGTATTTTCAAAGATTTTATAATATTTCAAGGGATTTCTAAAATTTTCAACAGATATAGAAGGGTTTCAAAGGATTTTATAGGATTTTATAGGATTTAAAATCTTGTAGAATATTTTGTGTAAAATATTCCAAGGGATTTTAGAGAATTTTAAAGATCTCCAGGAATTTTAACAGATTTTAAGAATATTTAAAGGTTTCAAAATACTTCAAGAGATTTCTAAAAGTTGCAGCAGATTTCGGAATGTTTTAAAGGATTTCAAAACTTTTAGAATATTTGATGTAAAAGATTCTAAGGAATTTCAGAGCATTTCAAAGATTTCAAGGAATTTTAAGAGATTTCAAGAATTTTCAAAGATTTCAAAATATTTCAAGGGATTTCTAAAATTTTCAACAGATTTTGAAGGGTTTTAAAGAATTTCAAAATTTTCAGAATATTTTATGTAAAATATTCCAAGGAATTTTAGAGCATTTTGAAGATTTCAAGGAATTTTAAGAGATTTCAAGAATTTTCAAAGATTTCATAACATTTCAAGAGATTTCTAAAATTTTCAACAGTTTTCGATGGGTTTTAAAGGATTTCAAAACTTTCAGAATATTTTATGTAAAATATTTTTAAGGGATTTCAGAGCATTTCAAAGATTTCACGTAATTTTGAGAGATTTCAAGAATTTTCATCTGATTCTAAGGTATTTGAAAGATTTTAGGGTATTTTACAGGCTCAAAATAATTTTAAAGATTTAAAGAATGTGCAAGGGATTTTTAAAGGGTACTATAAATATCAAAGGATTTCAAGGAATTTTAGGTAATTTCAAAAAATGTCAATAAAGAACTTTAGGGAGAAAATGAAATTGAACGAAATGTTAACTTACTTTTAGGAAGGGATTTCAAGAAATTTCTATGGATTTCATGGGATTTTATGGCGTCTCAGAGGATTTCAATGATTTAAAATTTTTAAGAAATTTTAAAAGATATTCAAGATTTCAAAATGTTGTACTGGATCTAAAAAGATTTCTAAGGATTTCACAAGATTTAAGTGATTTTAAAAATTTTAAATTATTTTAAAAGGGTTTTAAGATATCAAAGGATTTCAAAAATGTAAGGTATTTTAGGGAATTTTAATGCATTTCTGCAAAACTTTGGACTCTCAATGGATTTCAATGAAACTTCTCTCTTCAAAAGTAGCCATATAATAAGAAAAAAATATTACATTTTAAATATCACCCCATAAGTATGTTTCACCGGGTCCCAAAAAAAAACCCATAAGTGAAAAAATGAGTTATTCGAGTTTTCGGCGCTCATTATGATTTTTTTTTTTTTAATGCAAGTTGTTCCTAATACATAAAATAATACTTTGTACTGATAACTATATGTTTACATAAATTATATAAATAACTTATTATTGTTTTTAGCAATTTTCTCTTAGAATAGAGTTAGAAAGTCACAGTTTTTTCAAAAAATGTTCACTTTTTTTCAATTTTCAATTAGAGTGAGGTAATATTCAATTAATGCTGAAAGATGAAATTGTTTAAACAAGTTAATATCATCGTTAATAATATTCTCTGGAAATAATGCCAAAAAATGGCAGTTCTCTCACAAATGTTCCACTTTTTGTCCAATTTTCAATTATGTTGCGATAAATAATTAATTAAAGGCATGAAGTTAATTTTTAAGCAATTTATTATAATTGTTCATAATATTCAATGTGAATAATGCTAGATAGTTGCTACTTCTGCAATTTTCATTCTGTTACCCACGTTTTACTTAGTGAAGTAATAAATCATGCAAGTTAACATAGTTGTTTAAACAATTTATTATTATTTATAACTATCTGCTCTCAGATAAGTGCTACAAATTTCTGGTTTTTTCTTAACTTTTCAAATCTTTGTCCACTTTTCACTTAGTAAGGTAATAATTAAGACCACTTAAAAAACATAATAGTTTAAACAATTTATTATGGTTTGCAACTATCTTTTCTTGAAGTAATGCTAGAAAGTTGTGGATTTTTCTAAAATGTTGAGCTTTTCTTTGACTTTTTTTTTTAGAAATAAATAATAAATAATAATACTAATTTCAGCGAAAAGGCTCTTGGTAACTGTTTTAAGGAAAATTTACATTCAATATGATCCATATAGAAAATTTGAAGAATATTTCAAAAAGCTCTTTTATTTCAGAAAAATATCTTCACAGAAAATAAAAATATTTTTTAAAATATGATTCTCTCTAATTTTTATTTATTATTTTTTCATAACTAAACAGGCAAAGCAAAGTTAAAGATTTCGTAAAAAACCGCAATGTTCTAACACTTATCTAAGAGAAGATAGTTATAAACAATAATAAGTTATTTAAACAATTATTTTCGTTGACCTGCATTAATTATTACCTCACTGAGTGAAAAGTTGACAAAACGTTAAGAATTTCAGAAAAACCCGAAAATATCTTTCATCAAGCATAGAAAATATTATTGAAAATAATAATAAATTGTTTAAACAATCATTTTTGTTAACTTAAATTAATTATTACTTCACTCTAATAGAAAATTGTACAAAAAGTAAAAAAATTCAGAAGAAAACCACAACTATCTAGTATTAATATAGAAGAAGATATCTATAAACAATGATAATTTGTTTAAACAATTTTTGCTAAATTGAATGAAATATTAACTCACTGCAAGTGAAAAGTGGACAAAAAGTAAAAAATTTCAGAAAAAACCGCAATTTCTAGTATCATTAAATGAGAATTATATTTAAAAAAATAATAAATTGTTTTAAAAGTTATTTTTGTTAATATTAATGACACGAACCTCACTTTAATTGAAAATTTGACAAAAAGTGGAAAAGTTTTGAAAAACTCGCGACTTTCTATCTCTATTCTAAGAGAAAATTGCTAAAAACGATAATAAATTGTTTAAACAATACATGTAAACATCTAATTATTGATATAAAGTATTATTATGTATTAGAAACAATTTTAATGTTAAAAAATGGTAAAAGAAATTATAATTATAGCCAAAAACTCGCAAAACACATTTTTTCACTTATGGGGTTTTTTTGGGACCCTATAGAACAGATTTATGGGGGTGATATATTAAAAAAGTAGTATTTTATTCATATTCCATGGCTGATAGTGTATATAAATGTTGCGTCTTAACTCGATTTAGCTAATATTGATGATTCTGAATAAAATTTACAATAACGTCTTTTTTTCTTATGGGAAATGCCGGAGCTTACCCCACCTCTAAATATAATTTATTTAAAAAAAAAAACAAATCAATCCATTTTTGTGTGGATTTTAATCAACTTCCGGGCCATATGCACATAAAATGGAGAAAAAAAATTTCCAATGTATTTTTGGACCATCCTAGTGGACATTTTATGAAACCCCTTAAAATCTTCGAAATCCCATTTAAATCCTGCGAAATCTTTCTCAATTTGATAAAATACTTCGGTATCTCTTGAAAACTTCTTTAAATTGTTTAAATCCCGTGAATTATTTTGAAATATCTCGAAAAGTCTTAAAACTACTTAAAATCTCTTAAAATCCCTTTAAGTCCCTTAAAATCTTTGAAATCCCATTAAAATTCCCTAAAATCCTTTAAAAATCGATTAAATGCTTCGGTATCTCTTGAAATTCGAAATTCTTTAAAAATCCATAAAATGTCTGGAAATCCCTTGAATTCTCTTAAAATCCCTCGCAATCCCTTACAGTCCTTTGTAATTTGTGGAAATTGTTCTGAATTTCTTAAAATTACTCAAAAGTCTTAAAAATCCTTTGAAATCCTTCAGTATCGTATCCTTCAAAATTCCGTGAAATCTCTGAAAATCTTATAAAACTCCTTGAAGTCTCTTAAAATCTTATAAAATCCCTTGAAAAATTGTGATTTCCTCTGAAATTGTACAAGGTAATTTCTTCAAACTCTTGAAATCGGAATCCTTTGAAATTTTATGAAATCCCTAAAAATCCTCGAAATTCCATTAACATCTCCTGACCTTCTTCAATAATCGGTGAAATATTTCGGTATCTCAAATTATTGATATATTGAGTAAAAAATATGAAATCTTACAAATCCTTACAATGTGGGTAATGGGTCCTAAAATTTCAAAAATCATCCTCACCTTCCCATACCAGATTACAAGTCAGTTAAGCCCTCGAAGAAGCATTAAAAATTGCATAACTCTATTTTCCAACTATTTTACAGAATTTGAACTACTATTGGCACTATTTCGAGTTTCCCAAATGAGTTCAATACCTGTACCTCAGAAATAAAAAATAAAACTGGCTCTTGCCTCGAGAAGAAATCAAGTTCATCAAGCAAATTTTGCATTCCACCCACGAATCGAGACCCTAAAAGGTGATGTGTCTGGTTTCCGTAGGCACTGAAATACTTCAGAAATGACTAGATTTACGTTTCGAGACCAAAAATGTGGAATTCCCTTGCGTAGGAAATTCTTAACGGCCCACACTCAATCCTCGAAATCGTCTTTTCCATAGAAACTGTGATTTACGGCGAAAATTATAATAGCTTTCGTTTTGAGAGTACCAAGTTCCGTTCGTTAAGAGGCTCTTCAACTGGAGGAACCTAATATGGACCTTCGAAGAAGTTCAGCTTCGAACAATTTCAAACCTTCGAGAATCCAGTGGGATAACTTACGTTAATGAGAGATTGTGTACTTGAACTATGCGATCTTTGTTTCGTTAACCTATATTAACGGAGAGTCTAGAATGTTAATTGACTTTGGAATTCACTCTTGAGTTGTACGATAGTCGGCTCATTATTCATTAAAATCTATTGTCTAAGTTCCTCTTATCAGAAATAACTTGTTTCCAACTTTGTTAATAATATTTGACCACGTTTGATATTCTATTATGATGGAAGTGGTGACAAAGGTCAAAACGACTGCTTCCGGACAAAATTAGTATAATTGTGTCAAGTTCATAACGGAATTAAAACGTACGCCGTTTCGAAACATGTAACAGTTTCGTCATCAGATTGAAATTAATAATTGAACACTTTGAATCTAATATTGATAAATTAGCAGACAACTCACATGATATGATAACTAAGGCTGATAAGGGAAATGTCACAGTTTTGATGGACAATAATGATTAGAAACAAGAAATGATAAATTTAGGTAACGATTCTAGTATATATATCAAATCAGACACCGACCCAATAACAACTTTGAAGAAATTACAAAATAAAAGATTCGATATGATTAATAAATGGAGGATTAGGAAGTATCTCAATCCTAATATAGGTAGAAAAGATATCATTACAACTAATTCTATCCTAGCGAGAATTTATGGTCTGCTATATATACATAAACAAGATTGTCCACTTTGACCTGTAGTTTCTTCTGTTAATACTCCTACTTATGTATTAGCAAAAACACTTACTAAAAACGCATTAGTAATGTTAAAATTCCTGACAATTATATTATAGCATCTTTAGATGTTACATCATTATTCATGAATATTCCTTCTGAATTAGTATTAAAAAGTGTTGCTGACAGATGGTGTTTCATTGGTTGTCATACTGAGATGCCATTAGAAGAATTCAAAAAAGGCATTTCACATCTTTTAGATTCTACAATATTTAAATTTTATGATATATCATATAAACAATCTTTTGCAACTTCTATGGGATCTCCTATTTCTGCCATATTATCTGAAATAGTTATGCAAGACTTGGAATCTTATGCTTTTTCAAACATTAATTTTGAAATTCTAGCTCAATTCTTATCATTCTAGACTGAAATTTACTTTTGAAACGGAAAATAATAATTCTATAAGTTTTTTACACCTTAAAGTAATTACCGATTCAAACAATAGTATCATCACACTAAAAATGGAATAGGTACAATCTCCTTTTTAACATTAGTATCCTCATTATTATTGTATGCTTCTAAAATAAGTCTATCTCTAGATTCCAATTCTCTTGGCCTTTTTTTAATGTGTTTATCAACAAAAATATTATGCTAATTATTATAAAATAAGTACTTCCTGACAATATTGAAGTTCTCTGTATGAAAAATAGAATTGAATAATAGAGCCATGTCAACTAAATTTTTAACTACACCAATCTTATGTTGCACAGGAAAATAAGTTGCATAGAAAATTAAGAAATCTACCTGAATATGTTTTTTTGTGGAACCAATTCGTGATGATACTATTGATTGAACCTGTAATTACTTCAAGGTTTAAAAAACTTATTGAATTATTCTTTTCTGTTTCAAAAGTAAATTTCAGTCTAGAATGATAAGATTTGAAAATTAAAAGTATATAATTGAGTTTACCACTTGATATAATTAAAAACGAGTTGTCAACATAATGTGTGTGAGCTAGAATTTCAAAATTAATTTTTGAAAAAGCATGAGATTCCAAGTCTTGCATAACTATTTCAGATCATATGGCAGAAATAGAAGATCCCATAGGAGTTCCGAAAGATTGTTTATATAATATGTCATAAAATTTTAATATTGTAGAATCTAAAAGAGGTGAAATGCCTTTTTTGAATTCTTCCAATGGTATTTTAGTATGACGACCAATGAAACACCATCTGTCATCAATACTTTTTAATACTAATTCAGAAGGAATATTTATGAATAATGATGTATCATCTAAGGATGCCATAATATAATTGTCAGGTATTTCAACATTACTAATGCGTTTTTAGTAAGTGTTTTTGCTAATACATGAGTAAATTCTACATGAGGAACCTGATTATTATAAACGTTGTTTTTCTAAAATGATTTTTAGTAAGAAAGAAGAATACAAAAACATGAATCTTATTTCGGATTTAAATACTTTCAACGAATCTTATATGATGATTATTGATTAATTATGGTAGTTTATTTATAATCTTATTGTTTTTTTCACTATTGTAAATTCCTCAATGATCTAATCATAGTTTACAATTGTCCTTTGAATTCTCATAGGAACAAATGTAGTTGAATAATATTCATTATTTTAATTTTAATTGTATTCCTATTCGATTTTTAATATTTACATACATATATATGTATATATCTACACAAAAATGACAGGTTTTTCATAACTTATTCTAACAAATTCCCACATGTTGGGTTAAAATATATTTTGGTTATTTTGGGCATTATTTATAATTTAGTTTCAGGTAAAAGAATTTTTCCTATCATGTATTCTATTTCGCTTCATATTTAACACAACTTTCAAAAGTGTAATACATGTAATCATATATTACTATTTTTATTACACGCTAATTCTTTATGACTATACTCAAAATTATGACTCAACAATCTTTTTTATCCAAAAATTAATTTTTTAAATTTTTTGCATATGAACGTGCAATCACAACATTCCTAACTTATCTTTCTTTTTTTAACTCAGTTTGAACCTTTTAAACTTGATTTTGATAGTGAAAAAATTTTTAATTTTTTAGAGCTTCTATTGTCTTCTTAAACTAATTTATTTATTATTATTGCTTATTTTTATTTATATTTTAGATCAATTCCCAGACGTTGAACATAAGAAGGATTTAATATCACCTACTTTCTTCCATATTTCTGATATTCTTTTAGCATCAATAATTCATAATCGTAGAATTTTCAATTTTAAACATAGGGGAAACCAGTACGAGGTGAAAAGAAAAACTTTTGAAGTCAAAATATTGATGAATGCTGAAGTTTGCAACGTTTAGGATACAGGGAACAAAAAACGAAAAAAAAATGTGTTCAAACTGGCAAAAATCTGAAATTTTTTAAGAGAAAGTCATTTGATTTGATGCTTATAGGTCACCAAAAAAGTTTGATCCCACTAGCGAATGTGGAACAAGCCCCAAATCAAATCAAAATTCACCAAAAATACACTAATTCAAAAGTCTGAATTTTTTCCACAGTTATTTCATTTAATGCTCAAAGATCGCCAAAAAAAGTTGTATTCCTTCAGCTAATATGAAACACATCCCTAACCATTCCCTAAAACTAGAAACATTCAATAAAGACACACTAAATCAAAAGTCTGAATTTTGTTACACAAAGTCATTCGATTCACTACCTAAATATCACCAAAAATGTTGCATTCCAAGAACTAATATGGATCAAACCCTTAATCGTCCTCCAAAATTAGAAACATTTATTAAAAACAAAACAAATGAAAATGATGAAATTTGTTTGCACAAATTCATTTCATTCGACGTTTTAATATCGCCAAAAATGTATGATCTAACGAATGTACAACATGCCTCAAATCAACCCCCAACATGTCAAAATTCACCAAAAATACTTTAGTTCAAAAGTCTGAAATTTTTACACAAGGTCATTTCATTCACTGCCTAAAGATCGCCAAAAAAGTTTTATTCCCTTAAATAATATGGAACACGCCCTAACTCAAACCCCAAAACCTCGAAATTCACCACAAATATACTAATTCAAAAGTCTGAAATTTTGTTACACAAGGTCATTTGATTCACTACCTAAAGATCGACAAAAAAGTTTTATTCCCTAAACTAATATGGATCATACTCCTAGAAATCACCTAGAACTAGAAGCACTCACAAGGACAAACTAACTCAAAATTCTGACATTTTTCTGATCTCGATTACTCGATTCTCATAGATCGCCAAAAAAGTTTTATCGCCCTATCGAATGTGAAACACACCCCCAATCATCCCAAAAAACTAGAAACATTCACCAAAGACAAACTAACTCATAATTCTAAAAAAAATTTGCACAAAGTCATTTTATATAATGCTCAAAGATCGCCAAAAAAGTTTGATCCCCCTAGCGCATGTGAAACACGCCTTAAATCTATCTTTGAGACTAGAAACATTCACCAAAGACACACTAACTCTAAATTCGGAATTTTTTTTGCACAAAGTCATTTTATTCGATTCTCATAGATCGCCAAAAAAGTTTGATTTCCTTATTTAATGTGGAACACGCACCAAATCAACCCACAACCTGTCAACATTCACCAAAAATATACTAATTCAAAAGTCCAAAATTTTTTTACACAAGGTCATTTAATTCACTGCCTAAAGATCGCCAAAAAAGTTTGATTCCTCAAGTAATATAGAACACACTCCTAATCATCACCCAAAACTAGAAACGTTCACTAAAGACACATTGACTCTAATTTCGGAATTTTTCTGCACAGTCATTTTACTTGATTCTCATAGATCGCCAAAAAAGTTTGATCCTCCTAGCGAATGTGGAACGCGCCCCAACTCAAGCCCCAAAACCTCGAAATTCACCAAAAATACACTAATTCAAAAGTCTAAATTTTTTTACATAAGGTCATTTAATTCACTGTCTAAAGATCGCCAAAAAAGTTTTATTCCCTTAACTAATATAAAACACACTCCTAATCATCCCTCAAACACGTCGAAATTCACAGAAAATACACTAATTCCAAAATCTGAAATTTTTCAGCACAAAGTCATTTTATTCGATTCTCATATATCGCCAAAAAGGTTTCAATCCCCTAGTGAATGTGAAAGACGCCCCAAATCAAACTTCAAAACTAGAAATATTCACAAAGACAAACCAACTCAAAATTTTGAAATTTCTCTGCACAAACTCATTCTACTTGATGCCCATAGATCGCCAAAAAAGTTTGATCCCCCTAGCGAATGTGCAACACGCCCCTAATCAAACTTCAAAATTAGAAAAATTCACCAAAGACACACTAACTCTAGATTTGGAAATTTTTTTACACAATGTCATTTTATTCCATTCTGATAGATCGCCAAAAAAGTTTGATTCCCTTAGTAAATGTGGATCACGCCCCAAATCGAACCCCAGCACGTCGAAATTCATGAAAAATATACTAATTCAAAAGTCTGAAATTTTTTTACACAAGGTCATTCAATTCACTGCCTAAAGATCGCCAAAAAGGTTGTATTCCCTTAACTGATATGTAACACACTTCTAATCATCCCCCAAAACTAGAAACATTCACTGAAGACATACTAACTAACTATATAAACTTAGAATATAAATTATGAAAACATTATCGTTTCTCAATTAAAACTCAAAAACCAGCAGAAAGTAGTTGAAGAATTATTAAATTATGTTTCCATAGCAATTCATTGCTACTCATTGAATTAGCAAGTCCGCGCTACTAAGCAGATTAGTATAAAACCCTTACTAATTCATTTAGTAACATTAATCTTACCATTTCATTTAGTAGAAACTGATAAGATTACTAATTTAACAGTCAGATACAATAATTTTCCATTCAGGGTTTATAGTTAGAAAATTTAATATTAATAGCGTCTAAAATTGAAAATTTTCTAATTTCGTGAAGCCGTACATAAAGTTTAAATTGTTTTCAAATTGCAAGTTGGACATTTTTAAGTCAAAATTAAGTTCAAAATGAATGTTCTTGAAGTTAAAAATTAATGTAAATTACAAACTTGTCTCACTTGAAGATAATCCAAGATGTCAAGTTTATCAGTTCGGAAAGAAATATTTCAGATTTGGAATCCTTCAAGCTGAATGGCTATTGTTCAAAAATTGTTTTAAGTCTAAAGTTTATTTTGATTGTGCAAAGAATATTTGAACATCAATAATAATTACGTCTGATACTTCTTTTTTTCATTATCTATCTTTAAAAATTTGATGCTTCAAATATGGAATTGTTCGCATTCAATTTGGAGATTATTTGTTGAATTTATTGATTATTTAATTGATTAAAGTTATAAATCGTGTAGTTTTGAAGGCTTGAATTTGAAACTTGAAATTACGAGGAAAAATGTTTAAAATCCTGGGAACCCCCACGAATTTTGTTTTGAATCACCCTGTAAATATACAATTTATTGGGTATTAATCTTTTAAAATTGAAAAGGTTTATTTTATACAACAGGTTATTAAGAACGACTTTCCCATGATTTGAAATCAGAGTTTCACAGATGGGAAGCTGACCTAACATTATTTCCACTTGAAAGGAGCGATTTTATTCTAAGCTAAATCATCAGCCCTCGGCATTGTCACTCTCGATTCATATTATAATTCCAATAACGTGTCTAAACTATCCCACCCGACGACCACGTGTTTGCAGGAGCCTACTGCTTCTACACCTGGCCAGGTGTTTTCCCCACATATAGGTATCTATATATCTATAACTCCTGACTCTTTTACTTTGTCACGCTCTCCCTCTCTCTTTCTCTCTCTAATGTGACATGGAGCGTGAACTGGCGGAGAACGTGCGAAAAGAAGACTGATAATGTTGCAAAAAGAAATATCGGCAATTCACGATAAGAGGAATTCCATAGTGGTGTCTGTAAAAACTTCACAAATCTTCTCATTCATTGCCATTTCTCACACTTCTCGCTTTGGACGCGGATCACTCTTCCTTTCATTGATAAATCCAAAGATTTCGCAGATTTGCGAAATTCGCTTTGAAGCTGAATTCATTTGCTCCTCAGTCTTGAATAAATTTCTAATTAGTTAAATGTTAAATGATAAAGTTGATTAAATTTATTTTCGGAACGATTTTTGGATCTGCTAAATCACTTTCAGCGTGGGATAATTTTTTTGGAATCAAATGTGAGGTCTCTTGGTGGTATTTATATTGATCGTTTCAGCGACCCTTCGGTTTAACATTTGCTCTTTGATTTCTATGTAATCGATAATACATTCCCTCAGGTATGAATGGGACAAAAAATCAGTGCGTGCAACATACTGCAATTCATGATAAGTTCTCACGTTATCGGTCCTCTTTTGTACTCATTCTTTTTATCGAAATTTTGAATTAGCTTTGTGTAAAAGTGATGTCCCTGAAGTTCAGAACGTTCAAATGAACGAAACCTTTTTTTTCCAGTTTTATTTTATCAACCAATATTGTTCCAACTACAAAATAACTAATGCATTCGAAGTTTATTTTGTAATATGTTATTTGCAATATAAATTGAATCAATATTTCAGTGCTGTTTCTAGTTTACAAAGCCATCAGTAAAAATTTCGTTCATTTGAACGTTCAGAACTTCAAGAACATGTAAAAGTGGTGGCAGTTTTATCTTGTGAGTGGTCAGATTTTTTTTACTTTTGATCATTTTTTTTAATTGAGATTTTTTTTACAAGTGTTTCAATTTTAACATGATGATTTCTCATTTTTTTCGTAATTTTCTACAACGTATTTTCTGCAGAGTTGCTACAGGTCAGGGAATTCTGGAAAGCCAGGGAATACCTGAAAGAGCCAGGGAATTTTCGATGGTTAAAAATTGTATTACTTGATTGAAAATTCAACAATTTGTTAAACAGTCATTGTTTTTGTTACAAAATTCAACTGTTTTGTTGAAAATGCAACTATTTTTGTAAAAAAAATCAACTATTTGGATGATCATTAACCTTTTTTTTGAAAAGTCAACTGGTTTGTAGATAATTCGTCTTTTTGGCATGAAAATTCAACTTTTTGGGTGCATTTTTTTTCTTTATTGACTGAAATTTTTTTCTTAATTTAAATTTCAACTCTTTTCTTCAAATTCAAAAAATTGGTCTCTTAGCATAGAAATTTAATCTTTTTTGGTTAAAAAAGTAACTGCTTAGTTCAAAATTAACCTTTTTTGGTTGAAATATAAACTATTACATTGTTCGTTGAGAATTTATCTTTTTTGGCAGAAAAATCTACTACTTAGTTTAAAGTGGAACTACTTTGTTAAAAATTAATTTTTTTTGTTACTGATTCATCATTTTAATGGAAAAGCCTTTTTTTATTGAAAATTAATTTCTTTAACTGAAAATTTATCTATTCCATATTTTTTGTTGAATATTAATCTTCGTGGTGAAAAATTCGTCTTTTTGGTTAAAAAATCGTTTCTTTGGTTGAAAATTTAACTATTTTTTGAAAATCTTTTTTTTTTGTGTTAAAAATATGTTTTTAACTGAAACTATAAATATTCCATTTTCGGTTAAAAACTTATCTTTTTTAGTTGAAAATTGATGTACTTTGTTGAAAATTAGTCTTTTTTAGTAAAAAGTTAGTATTCCTAATTGCAAATTCATCTTTTTTGTCAAAAATTTAACTATTTGTTAAAAATTGTTTTTTTTTTTATTGAAAATTAAATTTTTACCTTTAAAATTGAACTATTCCAATATTGTTGGTTGAAAATCCATATTTTTTGTCCAAAATTCAACTATTTGGTTGAAAATTCGTATATTTTGTTAAAAATTAATCTTTTTGGTAAAAATGAATCTTCTTGGTTGAAAATGTATAGGTTTTATTAAAAATTAATTTTTTTGTTAAAAAAATGTAACTATTCCATTTTTATTTCGTTGAAATTAATTTTTTTTTAACTTAGAATTTAACTACTTTATTTTAAGTTGAAAATTATCTTTTTTAGTTGAACATTGAACTATTTAATTCGAAAGTCATTTTTTTGGTTCATAATTAATTTTTTAAAACTTAAAATAGATATTTTTAGCAAAAATGTAATGACTTTTGTCGAAAATTCATCTTTCTTTGTACAAAATTAATCTCCATGGTTGAAAATTAATCTATTTTGCATATCTATGTGTGGATTTACTATTTTTTGTATTGACAATTTTTCTTACATATACTTACGAAATGTTTGGGGATTATTTGCCATGTTATTATGGTTACAAATTTATGTCTGAGTTAATAAAAAAATATTTCCCTCTCAACCAGGCGTATTTCTATGTCGAACCATAAAGAGAGAAGGTACACGAATACTAATATGGTTAAGGTAGTATGTATTTTTAATTTGCAAATTCCATTTTCTCAAGAAATAGCCATGTAGATTGTAGAGTATGGCTGTATCACACCAACTTTTGGCTCAACGAATGCTTCGTTTCACATTAGTTAATTAACAAATTAGGACTAAACATTTCGTCAACAAAAGTTTTGTTTAGTGATCACTAAACAAAACTTTTGAAGGATAGTGTGTTTGAGCTGCAAGAGGAATATTAATTTTACATAGAAACATACTACAAACTCTTGATGCCTAGAAAACTTCAAAAGATTTGATTTATAGTATGTGAATTTATATTTCTTTCAATTAAACGTGTTTTTCTTCAAGATTTCACTGCAAAAACTTTCACTGATAACAAATCACTTGATGCTACACAGGGTTCTATACATTTTATTGTGGCAGTCATTCCAGTGTTGAGTATAGGTAGATCTTGCAAACTCTGATATGAAAAATTCAGCCACACAAGTCTAACTTAGATATACGATTTAGGCTACTTTACGGATGAATATTTTTGGTCTAGCTAGAAATACGTAATCATAGAGGTATGTCTAAAATAGCCAATCCATATGGTTTTAGCTGAACGAGCAATACAATGTGGATGGAATAACCAGAATTATTTCTTGTAACGTCCAGTTATTTTCTTCAGTGTAAGATCTTCCAGTATGTATGTATGTTGGCAATGAAAGTCTTTAAGATAAATTGAGAAACAAATCTTTTTTTGCATTAACATTATTGATTTCCTAGGACCTAGGTGTAAGGTTGTTTTTCTTCCTAAACAAAATTTATAATGGTCACGGAAAATGAAAAATTGGTTAGGGAATTTCGAAACGAAGATTTGTAGCAACCCTCTTCTATGATGTGATTATGAAACTAGGATTTAATTTGACGAAGTCTAGGTTTTTTAAGTACCCCTATATTATATCTATGAAACAGGCGGACATATTGAGATAATAATCGAGAAATGACAGGCAGGTGCTTAAGTCTTGAGCCTGCGTGACTTGAAAAATATGTTAAACATCGTCAATCCTCACAAGGAGAGCGAAGGAAATGGTCCTTCGACCAGAATTCCTCTTTTTGTCGTCCGTCCCTTCGTTTCCTTCGTTCCTTCTTTAAGAAACTTTACTTCTGTTTAACTTAAAAATCTCTTCGCAGAGCATTTTACCGAAGTATTTTTCTGTTTGCCTGCTACGTTCCTGAACTCCGGCGTGGGCGAATGTAGTAGGCCACTAGGGACTAAAACTATAAAGTGAAACGCAGGAGCTTGAACAAGGGAGGTAGACTGGTAGAGAAAAGGGTAGTCAAGACTCAAGACAGAACAAAGCGTTCCTGAATGCCCAATGACAACCGCATCCGAAACTCGATTCCTCGAAATGTAGGGCCAAGCTAAAAAAACTTATATTTTACAATACTAAATTAAGAATATAAGCAGGTCATGGAAAACCTGGAAATCAGGATAAAGTCAGGGATTTTGAAACAAGATACAAAATTTAGGAAATTTCTGTAAGAAGCACTTTTAATAACTATTAAGAATAATCAGGAATCACACAGTCGCGACTTTTTTTCTGAAATCACTTATGTTCGTCACTTTTTTATGATAAAGTTTTTTTTTTGGTTGTTTGATTCATCCCAAATTTAACAAAGAAATAATTTTAAAAGTTTAAATTTGGTCTTTTAATATGAATGGCAAAGGAAAATAAAAAAATTGGTTATTGAAAAATCAAGGGAATTTTGAAATTAAATTTTTGCGGCCACCCTGATAAGATCTAATCTATAGTGTTCGTGTTTGCAAAATTTTAGTTCTGAGAATTGATTAGATGAATTAAAATTTGGTATCATGAACAGATTACTTGGTTTTAGATAACTACAGGGAAACAAACGTATAGTTCAATCAGAAAAATACTGTAAAGTCATATCAATAAAACTAAAATATATTTGATTAAAGTAATCTTTATTTTTGAAACTATGTGACGGCATGAGTTTCAGGTGTCATCCAAAATTAATTATAAATTTCAAACCTCTGTCGAAATTAATCCTATTTCATTAGCGCCATATTCAGGACTCCACTCTGATACTATATACTATTCTTGTTTAAAAAAAATTTATATGTGTGATTCATTAATAATAATAAATGCTGCTGCGAATCCGTTCTTTAAACATTTTACCAATATCTGTGGTTCGTTTCTAACAATAGTAACAATATTTGTAGCTAGGTCAAGGATAAATATCGCTGGTTTAGCTATTCGTCTTTTTTCCATGTATAATTTCTCTTATTTTCTTATCTTTATTTGTGGCACGTGTATGTGTGGTCGTGGCTAATTATAATTAGGGAAGAACATGTGGTTTTTTCATCCGCTGACCACCAACTTGTTTCCGGCTTGACATTACATTATTTCCTGCATTGTGTCAGTCTCACCTGTCTCTTCTATCACGCTTCGGTAATTGACTAAAGAAACCGGATAAATTAATCCTTCTCAAAATTAATATTCTTTAAATACCATTTTTGAAGCATTATTTCTTCAAACTGAGATCACCCCACCGCTGCCACCTTTAATCTTCTAATCCCGTTTATTGTGATTTTATTTTTGTGCATTTCTGATAACAGGTTTCTCGAAGACCTTTTCTCATTTCCTAAATAGATATTGACAGAAGAATTAGTCAAATGCATCCACTGATAAGATAATATCAAGTTCGTCTCACCTCGCCTATCACGCACCTTTGTTTCCCCATTTTTTAAATTTCTTTTTGAATAATTTTTGTCGACATTAAAAATTTTATCTCAGGAGTATTGTTTTGTTTATGATTTTGTATTTTGTTTGTATGCAGTTCTTATCGTGCTTGAATTATTATGCAATCAATTACGTCAATCTGGAGCGAAATGCCAATCGGGATGGCAATAGAATTTCAAGGGTCGAAGCATAATCTGGGAGAAATTTATCTTGCATGGTAACAGTTGCGAACTTTTTCATAGTTTACTTTAGCACTACTGCCGTTTATAGCCTTTAACCCCTTTCGGTCATGACCCCCGAAAATAGCAAATATAATGAGTGACTGATCTCGCAAATAAAGTTAGAAGAGAGGCTCTTGTGCTAATTCATCTTCATTTACTGGAACCGATAGCGGATAGTGATTACTCAAAAAACCAAAGTAATATGACTAATTATAATTATCCAGCAGTAATATTATCTTAATTATTTCTTTAATTTATTCTTATCCGTGCTTTCAATTAAATTAAATATGAATAGTTGATGAAAAAAAGTAAATATGTTTGCAGAGTGGCCGGCAGGTCAGGGAAAACCGGTCAGGGAATTTTCAGGAGCTTTAAAAAGTTTCAATGGATTTAAAAAAAAATCCAAGAATTTACAATAATGTCGGGCATTTAAAAAGATTGCGAAGAATTTTCAATAGATTTCAATAATTTGAAGGGATATGAAAGGATTTTTTAGGGAATTTTCAAAACATCCCAGGAATTTTCAAAAGTTTCGTTACTTGGGGTGATCGTTGGCGAGATTGGTGAACAACCTGGGTCGGAGCATTGTTGCGAAACGAACGGGTTATTTAAATAAATAACACGGGAATTCTAGATCAATCTAAAAATCTATACCCACTCCCACACATTACTCCCCTCCTCACCGAGTGAGTAACGCTTACCCCGAAAGGGTAATGGCTTAATGGTATAATAATAATAATAAAAAGTGTTAAGGGATTTTAAAGGATTTGAAATATTTTAAGATATTTTAAAAGATTCCAAGGCACTTTCAAGAGGTTTGAAAATATTTAAGTGGTTTTAAGAATTTACTACAATTTCAGAAGATAAGGAACGATTTTATATTTTCCAGGATGTTAGGAAATATGAGGTTTCATTTAATTTCATGGGATGAAGAAAAAAAATCTTTTCTTTTTTTTTTCAAATTTTTTAGCAAAAAATGTCTGTCATACGGTGTTATTGCGATCTTCAATTTTGATTTTCTCATTAATTTGTTGGTTCAAACGTTTTTTATTATCAATCAGCATCCCCATATCTCGGGATTATTTTTTTTATTTTTGCAAAAAAATGAAAAGTCCTTTTTTAATCACTATTCAAATCCGATTTTTAAAACCAATGAAATTATAATCTCAAAATTCTCGGTCGATTTTCTCGTAATTAGCCAACATTTTTACATCAATCTTTATTTGCAAACAGAGAATTAAATTTTTTATTGGAATCCGCAACCAAACCTTGTCCAATAATTTTAGATTAGTGTAACTTTAAGATTGTCAACTCCCACATCCACTTCCTCTAAACTTGATAACTTTTTTGGATCAATTTTGTTTAGCCTCCATTTAACAACACTTTTGCTCGAGAGTGGATATTTGTTTTATCTATAAATAGTGATTTCGATTTTACAGAATGTTTTTTATGCTTTTTTGAAAAATGTCCATTTTGTTGGTTATCTAGTTTTTTATATATTAAAAATGTTAAAAGATTAGAGTTTTCGTCCTTAAATATCAATGGTCACGGAAAATGAAAAATTAATCAGGCGGAAAAGTCAGGAAATTTTGAAAATGAACTTTTTTTGCCACCCTGGTTTGTCAATTTCATTCTCGATTTTATTGCAAGGATGATTGATTGTGGAGAGGATTTTGGCGCTTTGTCGAAAATATTAGATACCTACAGACATTTTATTAATGAAGTTCGATTAGTCTGATGACGTTGCATTCAAGCTTTTTATCCCTGCGAAGTCGCGGCCATGTGAAAGGTAAAAAAAAAGGGAACACTGGGGAGCGGCAAGGGCGAGATAGGGACGGAGGAATGTGCAACAGCTGCCCCTATTCCATGTACCGGATTCGCTTTTGAAACTTCCAGCGTGGCTTCCAACTAACGAGAAGTGTAGTAACCCAATATGCATCCCATCCAGCAAAACAGGGAGAACGGGAAAAAGAGAGTTGCTCGAAAATCGAAATGATAAACCTCGAATAACAGCTGCTGTTCATGTCCCAGTTTTTTGAAAGTACGCCCCCTACGTGGCAGAATTTCTTATCAAGTATCTATCCTTTTATTTTAATTTCTTGTACATTGCCATTTTTGTCGATCGCAAAAATAATCATTTGTGGTGAGCGAAAGATCTGATCTCTAAATAGTTAGTTATTGATTTAGAAATTATATTCTCTTTCGAAATACTTAAAAAATAAGCGGGCCTTCAGATTTTGAAAATTTGATGGGGATGTTTTGTTTTTTAGAATCTACTTGCTTTAGAAATCTTTCAGGAAACTTGAAAAATAGTTCTAAATCACAAAATGACAGTAGTTTTTTTTTAAAAGTAGAATTTTTGTTTTTAAGAATTGTGCGAAAAGTTCTTGGTAGGCAAGAGCTTTTTAAATAAGGCAATATTTCAATTTAAAGGGAAGCAAAGCAAACATTTTCCTTCGTTTCCCAAAAAAAGTCAACAGAAAAGTTTCCTCGTCTTATAAATATTTAATGTTGGCGCTGTGTAAACAGTCAAACAAACTAGTATTAAAAAATATTAAAGATTTTTATTTTCAAAATCGATCCTGTTA
The DNA here is from genome assembly GCA_011634705.1 of Andricus grossulariae. Lineage (NCBI taxonomy): Eukaryota > Metazoa > Arthropoda > Insecta > Hymenoptera > Cynipidae > Andricus > Andricus grossulariae. The sequence continues at coordinate 1,467,068 of JAABKJ010000755.1, forward strand.
GTAACAGGGTGTCCAGCGTATGGCAAATATACAGGGTTTTATTTTTGAAGTGGATATTTTTTATGTTTCATAGTTTTATGTTTCAACCAAAAAGTTGAATTTAAAAAAAAATTAATTTGAGACAAAATAGTTGCATTTACAACTAAGTTTTCAACAAAAAATAATTTTCAACAAAACTTTTCAATTTTCATCCAAAGAGATGAATCTTCAACCAAGAAACTAAATTCTTAACAAAGTAGTTCAACTTTCCACGAAGTACTTGAATTTTCAACCAAAAAATATGAATTCTCAACGAAAAATGTAATAGTGTATTTTTTAATCTACAAAGATGAATTTTCAAACAAAACAGAATTAACTTCAAACAAAGATAGTTGCATTTTTCACTAGATAGTTGAATCTTCAATCTTTAAATTTTCAACCCAAAAAAAGATAACTTTTTAACAAAATATTTCAATTTTCAACCAAGTACTTGAACTGTCAACCATAAGAGATGAATTCTCAACGAAAAATGGAATAATGGAATTGCTTATCTACAAAGATGAATTTTCAACCAAATGGTCGCATTTTCAAACAAAACAGAATTAACTTCAAACAAAAATAGTTGCATTTTTCACTAGATAGTTGAATCTTCAATCTTTAAATTTTCGACCCAAAAAAAGATAACTTTTTAACACAATAGTTTAATTTTCAACCAAATATTACATTTTCAATTAAAAAAGATAAATGTTCAACCAAATATATAAATATTAAAATAAAAAGTAAATTTTCATCAAGAAATGGAGTGGTTCAATTTTTAGCTAAGAAAATAATTTTTAATAAAAAAAAAAAACGAATTTTCAACTAAAATGGTCATTCTTTAACAAAAAAAATTAATTTTCAGCAAAGGAGTTCAACTTTCAACCAATTAGTTAAATTTTAAATAAAAAAGATGAATTTTCAACAAAAAATGTAATAATTGATATTTCAACCAAAAAATATTTTTATTTTAAATAAACAATTGAATTCTCAAACCAAAAAGAAAATTTTTAATACTGTACCAAGAATATAATAGTTCATATTGAACCCAAAAAGAGTTATTAAATTCAGCAAATGTGTGGAGTTTTTCAAACTAAAAAGTCGAATGTTTTAGAAAACTGTTGACTTTGAAACCCGAATTTGCTGAATTTTTAATCAAATAGTTGAATTTTCAAGCCAGCCAGAGGAGCTTTTCAGAAGAAAGTTTAATTTTCAGCAAAAAAAGTTCATTTTCAACAATTAAGATCATTTTTAAATAATAAAAATGTTTTCTTTCTACCAAAAAAGCTGAATTTTCGATCAAGTCAGATCAAGATAGTGGAATTTATAACTTACAAAGCTGATTTTTCAACTAAATGGTCGGATTTGTAAACAAAAAAAAATTAAACTTTAACCAAAAGGTGAATAGTTGAATTTTCAGGCCAAAAAGACGATTGTTTTAGAATACAGTGGAATTTTCAACAAAAAAGTTAATTTTTATTTGTTGAATTTTCGACTAAGAAATTATGCATTTTCATCAAAATAGTTAAATTTTCAACCAAATAGTAGACTTTTCAAGAAAAAAAATGTACTTTCAACCAGAAATAGTTGGACTTTTTTATTGGGTTCTATTAATTCAGTTCGCATTTAAGCGACAAAAAAAGGGGACGATTCTTGAAAAGTATGATCTTCCAAAATAACATTTTTTTCTCATTTTTACTATTCCGTCCCGGAAACTGAATCTTTATAATGGAAAGTCTCTTGGGTATTTTTTTCCGATTTTTAAAATAATAATTGAGCTAGCGCATCTTTAATCAATTTATTATAAAATTATGCATATAAATTATTGTAATAAAATAATTAAATTTAAGAAATTTAATACTCAGTATATCAAAATGGCGTTTTTTGCTTAAAAATGCTTAAAATGATGATTTTCATGAGCAAATTTTGAACCATAGATATTGGTTATTTTAGTTGAAAAATACTACACAGTGGTTTTTCATAGTCATTTCCTGATTACTTACCCCCAAAAAATATCAAATTGCATACATTTTCCTGATCAACTACATTTTACAACAACCAAGGACTCTTCTATAAAAAAAAAACACATAAACATTCTGATTTTCAGCTTGAATTTTTATGGCCTCGAAGAAAGGACCTCAGCAATAAATTCCCGGTGATTCAGCGCTATCGAGAACCGTTTTTTTTTATTCAGGATTAACGAATCGATAATTTAAATTGCCCGATGAACGATTGGCTGAAAAGGCCCGCCAAAAAGCGTGCGAGGCGAGAGTTCTTTTCTGGGAATTGATTGTGAATCGAGTATTGAATATCAATAGATATTTTGGTATGATCTGGTGGTTTGAATTTGAAAGAATAAGAAGAATGGTTGGCTTTGACGGAAATGATGCTTAAAAATGTGCTCCTGCTTGGAAACCAAACCAGGTAAAAAGTGGGGCTTGTGGCGGCGTCAATATGGGATACGCGTTTTTTCTCCCATACGTTCAAATTCTGCTGCTGTTGCTGACCGAGTGATTCTCCTGACGTCACATGGCCATATGACCTAACACTGAACCCTTGTGCATCCTAAGCCTAGTCCCAGCTGAGTAGGTCCGTTCCGTCTGCAATTAACTCTTTTTTTCCCCCACTTTCTTTGTCCCGTTGCTGTCTTCACACTCTTTCTTCTATTCCCCCCTTTTCCCCTTTTTTAAAGAATTCCTCTTTTCACCTGTTTTCAAGCAACTTATCCTTTTTTCGCTTAAATGCGAAACTGAATTAATAGCACCCAATAAAGTGCCGTCCATAAACTACTTTAAGAATTTTAAGTGTGGGGGGGGGGCTAAAAATTACGGTTGGTAACAGGGGGAAGGTCAGTGGAAGTAACGTTACGAACTTATATAACTCTTTGTGTGCAATTATTTTGCATAAATTGAATTTCTTGAGTATTTGTTTGTTAAAAAACAGTCTTTTGAAGAATATAAGTCTTTTTAAGCCTTTTTGTGCAATTTTGTTGCGCAATTTAATTTTTTTTAAGTTTGAATTGGTTTAAAAAATGTACTTCCAAAGTTTTCGAATTTTGCGAAAGAAAGCCTTTCTTATTTTTTAAAAGAATTCTTTCAAGAAACTAACCTCTTTTCCCCCCTTTTTCTGTTAATAGAACCCAATACGAAAATTCATCCATTTTTAGTTAAAAGGTGTACCATATTTTCGGTTTGGAATTTATCTTGTTTGATTAAAACTTCTAGTATTTGGTTGAAAAGTGTATTACTTTGTTGAAAATGCAGTTGAAAAGTAATCTTTTTTGCTAAAATATTCAGCTACTTGGTTGAAAGTTAAATCACTTTGTTAAAAATTGATTTTTTTTTGTTGAAGATTCATCTATTTGGTTGAAAATTTGATTTCCATTTTTTTTAATCTATCTTTTTGATTAAAAAATTATCTTTTGTGTTCAATGTTGAACACTTTTAATTAAAAATTGGTCTTTTCTCATTGAAAATTCATGTATTGTGTTTAAAATTCGTTTTTTTTTCGTTTAATTCAACTATTTTTATTTTATTTTAAATAAAAATATTTTCTAATTAAAATATCAACCTGTTTTATTGCAAATTCATCTCTTTTGGATAAAAAATCAAATACTTTGTTTGAAGCTAAATTAATTTATTTTAAAATCCATTTTTTTGGGTTGATGATTCATTACTTTAATTGAAAATTTATATTTTCTAGTCGAAAATTAACTTTTTTGTTGAAAATCCATATTTTTTGGTTGAAAATTCAACTATTTGTTTGAAAGTTGAACTACTTTGTTGAAATTTCATCTTTTATGGCAGAAAAGTCATCTTTCTTGGTTAAAAATGAACTTTTTTGTTGAGTATTCATCTTTTCGGGTTGAAAATTCAACTTCTTTCCAAAAAATTCATATTCTTCGCTTGAAAATTCAACTATTTTTGGTTGAATTCTAATCGGTTTGGTTTGGAAATTCGACTATTTCCTTGAAAATGCATCTTTTTTATATGTTGAAAATTCAGCTATTCTCATAAAGTCATTTTTTTATCAAAAATTTAACTTTTTTGTTAAAAATTGATCCTTTTAGATTAAAAATTCATCTTTTATGATCGAAAATTAACTCTTTTTTTTTTGAAAATTCAACTGTCTTTGAAAAAGTTTGTCTTCTTGGCTTGAAAATTTAACTATTTGGTTAAGAGTTCAACTATTTTTTGGAAAATTCGTCTCTTTTGCTCGAAAGTTCAATTATTTAATTGTTACTCCAACTGTTTGGTTAAAAATTAATGTTGTTGAAAATGCCTCTTTTTATTTGAAAATTCATCTCTTCTGTTATAAAATCTTAAAATGGTTCAAGTGTCAACTATTATATTTTTCGTTAAAAATTCATTTTTCTTTTTTAGTTTATAATTCAACTTCTTGGTGCAAAGTTGAACAACCTAATTAAAAATTTATTTTTTGTTGTTGAAAATTTGTCTGTCTTAAAATTTAATCATTCTGTTGAAAATTCGTTTTTTGTCAGAACTTTAATATTTTTTGAATAAAAATGCACCTGCTTGATTACAAATTGATCTATTTTGGTTGACGATTCAATTATTTTATTGAAAATAATTGTGTTTGGTTGAAATATCAACTATTATATTTTTCGTTGGAATTCATCCTTTTTGGATTGAACATTAATGTTTTTTTTTTTGGTAAAAAGTCATCTTGTTGGTTGAAAATGAACTTTTTTGTTGAAAAAATCTTGAAATCTTAGGAATGTAAAGCGTTTTATATTGGATTTAATATAATAGCCTCATTCATTTTATTTTAAAGAATTTATTCCCCTATTTTCGTGAAAAATCGCCCTATTTCTCCTATTTTGGGATGTGAAGTCTATTAATTGGAATCGCGATTTATACGTTTCGGAATTTAAAAGGAATTATTTAGCTGGCTTTGTTTATGCGAGCGATACAAATTTTCATTAAATTGCACTGCACGTGGTGAATAAAATTGTGAATGGCGCTAAGAGGAATCCCTTCCCGCGAATTCATTATTCGTCATTCGTCGGGCATTTCCGCCGCTTGGCGCGTAAACTTTTCGTTCGTTCATGAAAATGAACACGTGTATCTAACGTACTTATACTTTAATTCAGGTCAGGTTAATATTAACCCATTTCGCGATTATGCAATCTTGGAATAAGAATGTCACAATTTCAGTCAAATAATCTGCTGGGAATACAAATTTCGAAAATATTTTTACTGGCTCAGCTAAGCAACAGGTTGTTCCTCTGCCGCAATAAAGTCGGAGAAAAACAAAAAAATTACTGAAACTCTCATTACACTATTTTTTACTTCCTCTGTTGTAAAGAGTGCTCTATTTTGGAATACCACAAGTGCTTCTAAATTATTATTATTTTTTTAATTTTTAAATTTGACGCAACACAGAGTGTGGTACTTGATATCAAATTGCAGATTTTTTCTCACTTTTCAGCGGAATTTGCTAATTTGCCTAGGGCGTCGACATCAGCTCGTGACTGCTGTGAATATCGCATTCGTATCAGAAAGCAGGACGAGGCGTGGGTCCGAGAGAGAGAGAGAAAGAGAGAGAAAGAGAGAGAGATTGCATATATAGATAAAGAGAGAGAATGAAGGAGGTAATAGAGGGGGAGGAGAAAAACGACCAAGTGCCAAACTGCGTCTTCCTCTCCGGTCTCGGACCGCGAATAATAATCACAGTGGTTTCCATCTCTCTCCATTGCCTTCAGTTCGCATTCGTAGTGGGTGATGGGCCTCTCTCGCGGATCTCTCTCTGGAGCCCTGCATAGCAACAAGGACCGTTCTCTCTCGCGAAGCAGCCGGCGCACGAGGCAAGAAAGTCGCGCGCCCAAAAGAAAGAGAGAGAGAGAACTAACAACAGAGAAAGAGAGAAGCGAGAGAGCTGACTGGCTGGACGTGAGGGAGACGAGAGACATGAAAGAATGACGCGATGGAGCGGATCTCTCTGTGAGCGATACTGCGAAATGTAAAAAAAAACATCTTTTTCAAAGAAGAGAGAGAGAGATGATAGATTTCTACAAGGACAATTATGTCAAAGAGAATATACCAAACGTCAAAAGGAGTGATTAGAAAAGTAATTAATTAAATTTTGTGGTTGATTCTGAACCAATTCAGATTATTACATTTTCCAAATAGGGAAAGTGATAATCTGAACAATCACACATTTCGAGGACTGCCACAGAGTAAATTTTTTTTTTTTTTCTTAAATCACTTTTTAGTCATTTTTTAAAGATAAAGTTACGATAGTAACTATTTTAAAAAAGGATCACTTTAGTCACTTATTGCAATAAATGAAAACAGAACCCAAGAATTTCTTAATTTTATTGATTTTTTTTAACTCTTTTGAATTTACCCTGAATTCTTCGAAATGCCCTTGAAATCTACTGAATTCAATGGATCTTTGTTGGACTTAACATTTTTTTAATTCAGCCTGAAGACTTTTAAATTCACCATGAATTCTTATGGATTGCATCAGATTCTTATTCGCTAATTCTATTTACTCCCATTCTCGCTCCCATTTATCTGCATTCAATGCATTTTTTATTTTTTTTATTTTCTTCTATTCATTTGAATTATTTTTTATTTATCAAGATTTCGCATGAATTTTATTCAATTAATTTGGAAATTACCCTGCATTCTGTCTAAATAAAAAAGAAAGAAAATACATATATTGAATATATTGAAAAAAAAAAAATTAAAAAGAATTCAAGGGAATTTAAAAGAATTTGATTAAATACATAAGAATTCAATGTGAGTTTAAAAGACTTTAGGTGAATTTAAAAAAAAACTAAAAAAATTATCTTTATCGATTTAATTGAGTAGAATTTAGAAGAATTCAAGTGAATTGCAAAAAAAATCAAGAGATTTCCAAACTTTTAATTAAAACATTTAAGAATTCAAGATGAATTTATAAGAATTCAGGTAGAATTCCAAATGAATTCAAATGAATTGAAAACAATTTGACAAATCCAAAATATGATACTGATTTCAGTAAAATTTCAGTGGATCTAGAACAATTCAAGAGTATTTATCAGAATTTCAGGTGAATTCTAACGACTTCAGAACAAATTCAAAAAATAAAAACTATGAGTGAAATAAAATTCGAGTGGATTTATAAGAATTCAATAAAATTTCAAATAATTTGTTTAAATTAATCAAAATTCAAGATAGGTTTAAAAGACTTCAGGGTGAATTGAAAAAAAATTGCTTATTCTATTTAATTGAGTAAAATTGAGTGAATTTCGAAGAATTCAGTGAATTCAAAAGAGTTCAGCTAGAGTTAAAAAATGAAGATGTTTCCAAAAAATTCATTGAAATTCTTGAGAATTCAGGATAAATTAATAAGAATTTAGGGCGAAGTCCAAATTAATTAAAATGAGTTCAAAAAATTTCACAAATCCACAATATGCTACTGATTTCAATATCATTGGAGTGAATTTAAAAGAATTCAAGGGAATTCGAGAGACTTTGATGATATTCATAAGGATTTGAAAGAATATAACTGCACCAAATTTAAAAAAAAATTCCATCGAATTGAGTAACATGGGAATGAACAAAATTCAGGGTAAATTCAACAAAATTTAAGTGAATTGAAAATAAAATTAAAAAAATAAAAACAAACCAACCAAAATTCAAGTGAATCGAGAACAATTTTCTAATATTTAAAAAGTTCATTAAATTGATTAAATTTGGAAGGAATGGAGAGAAATTCAAGTAATTGAAAAGAAGTTTATGAAATGCCTAAGAATTCAAGGTGACATTAAAAATCGTAAGGATTTGAATTAGCAAAAATCTATTAAAAACTCAATTTTTATTGAGTAGAATTTAGAATAATTCAAGCAAATTAAAAAAATGCACTGTAAATTAAAAAAATTTAAAAGATTTCCAAGGAATTCAAAAGAATTATTTTTATTCTATACTAGTCTCAATAATTAGGTCGTAAACATATTGATCCCTAGTAATATAAAAATGACGGTTGAAAAGTTTCTTTTAGAGTCTATATTATTAGTTTCAATGTAGAAAAGTCAGTATTTTATTACTCTTTTTAGTTAAAATTTCCTTAATTTTAAAGTTCAGAACTACCAGCACATTATTTATAGCATGACGTATATATCAGTGGTTTACATTTCAGTAAACAATGTATGTACTGTGTATTATCGCCTTGCGTCACGTACGACCCTCGGTACGACCCTTTATTATGAGTTCTGTCCCCCATTGAGTTACGAGAGAATTAGTTTTAAATTTAATTTAAAACTGACGTAATTTTATGTCTTAAATTTCAAATTTTAAATATTAAATCTAAAAATAATCCATTTTATTAGGAAAAATTATCGAAAACATTATGCAAATTGAAAAATATTTGTGTTTAAAAAAAATACTTTTGCCCATTTAAATTAAAACTAATAATATAATAATAAAATAATAATAAAAATAATATATTAAATTATTGAAAATATTATATATGTTTTATGTTAGTGTTTTTCGCTGGAAACTAGTATGTCTTTTAAATGAATTTTATTATGAAGGCCGTGCTGTCTAGGTTCACCGAAATTCGGCGATCGTAGGACAAATATTTTAGGTGAGTTTAGGGGAGCTGGAAAAGGGCGGCTAGGTTAACCGAAATTCGGTTTACCGGAAATCGACATGATTAAAACAAAAATGATTCGATTTTAAAGGTTCATATTTTTTCAACCAAAAATTGGTATTTTAGAACAAAAATCATGAGAATTTGAACAAGGTTTGAAAATTTTGAACAGTTTTAGTTTATATTAACGTTTTTCAGGAGAAATCCATTATTTAAAAAAAAATCATTAGATTTGGAAAATGCTTCACAATTCTGAAGAATTTGCTGTTATGTTGGTGTTTTTCTTCGGGAATTATTAGCATTTTTAATAAAAAATAATTGTATTTCAAAGAATATTTTTTTTTAAATGTAAAAAAAATTGATTTTTTTTTAATTTTGTTTTAAATTTACAAGCTTGAACAATTTCGGATTGTGTTAGTGTTTTTCGTGGGAATAAAAAATGTTTATACAACAATCATTAGGTTTAAAAGAAGATTCATTATTTTTTAACAGTTTTAGGTTACGTTGACGTTTTACATCGAAAATTGATATTTTAAAACAAAAATCATTATAATTTTACCAAGATGTAGAATCAGTCAAAAATGTTGGATTATGCCAGTGTCTTTCGTCAGAATTAGTATTTTTAATAAAGAAGAATTATATTTCAAAGAAGATTCCCACCTTTTTAACCATTTTAGATTATTTTGGAGTTAAAATTTAAGAATTTTAAATTAGATTAAAATCAAATTCAAAATCCCATTTAACGTCCAAACTCAGGTCAATGTATAGAATTCCTGAAAATGAAACAAGAATCCAACGATCAAATTTGGCCAACCGCTACAAAGTGCTCCTATTGCAATTCCTAAAAACAAAACAAAAAACAAATTTGTTTCTTTGAACAGAAATAAAAGAGAGGAAAGAAAAATATTTTGGCGTTTTACACTAGAAATCAGCATTTTCAGTAAAATAATTCAGTAGATTTTAACGAAGATTACATTATTTTCTTTTTAAAATTGTACTGGTTAAGCTAGCGATTTTCATAGGAAATATCGTTATAAATTCCAACGAAGATTTACCATTTTGGAACACTTTGAAGTTATGTAAACGTTTTTCACCGGAAATCGCTTTTTTAAACCCAAATCATTAAATTTCAAAAAAGATGTACAATTTGAAACAATTTTAGGTTACGTTAACATTTTTCACCGGAAATCGATTATTTTAAACATAAAAACTTAGATTTAAAAGAAGATTCACAATCTGCAACAATTTTTTGTTATTCTAGTGTTTTTGCTAGTCTTTGAATAAGAATAGAGTATTTTAGCGTTTTTCACAGAAATATTATTTAAATCAAAAATCATTTGACTTCAAAATTTAAACTTACAATTTTGTACAACTTTAGCTTATCTTTGTGTTTTTCATCAGAAATTGGTATTTTTAAGCAAAAATGCAACAATGAATAATTCTAAAGTAAGGACATCAGTTTTCATAAATCATAAAAAAATATTGGCCTTGCTTTTCTTTTCGATTATGTTAGATAACAGATATGCTATGAAATACAGAAATTTTGTATTAATTTTATATTTTAATTAAAAAATTGTTTCGGGCAAAAAAATAATCACGCGTGTAGCGCAATTGTTGGGTTTCTAGTTATTTTAAAAGACTACAGAAGAAAGAATCAATTGTGTTGTAAAATATTAGTAAAATTAGGCTGAAATTTGGAAATTTGTATTTGATCTAAATTAAATATACATCCTTACATAATTTTGTGCATGACTAAATTAATTAAGCCTTACACGTGCAGTATTGATAAAATATTTCCTGTATCGATAATCTGAAGCCGTTGTAATATATGAATGAATTGATAAAGCCATAAATTTTAAAGTTATCCATTTTTAAGCAATTTAGATAAGGCTATTACGGTTTCAACTATCGCCTTTTTGCATTTTATTTCATTCATCGAACCGAATTATCGTAGCCGTGCCAATGAACTGGTGAGTTCATCAAAAACTTATTTTGGTCAAACCATTCCCAGGAAGATTGCAATTGTATAATCCTTCTTTAAATGCTATAATATTTTGTCACTCAAAATACATTGTATTTTTTGTAACGCTAATTTCATCCTTCAACACCTGACTCATCGAGCTTTTATCACTTTTACTTTCTGCATCCTAATGAGCCGAGTGATGGATAATTCCCGTTTCTCCGAGTTGCAATGCAACTATGCAAACTGATATGACAAATCGATTAACAAGAAGAAAATCTGAGTTGACCGGTTATAGAGCCGGAAATAGCGGAAGGATGTTCAATCTTCATTACTCCGTTACAACGGAGAAAACAAGTCCGTGAGAACCGAGTCACCGAGTTATCAAGGACGTCTGGAAGCTTTGCTGGTACTGTCGCGGAATACCGTCATTCCATTCCGTTGCATCTTGTTCACTCGACCATTGACTAGGTCGTGAAAGGAGGAATGAGGAATCAAGAATGAGGGGAAAAAATGCAGAAAAAAATTATTAAAAGGCAATGTTACGCCAAACTAAACAATCAGCGGAACGCATCAATCCCCGAAAAAATTGTAACGCTGATTTGCACGCTCGCACATCGCTTTATCGAAAGAAAAGAGACCTACTTCAAAAAAGTCGGGAATCCCTGGAGACAATGAACCAGAATTCCCTTAGTAAAAAGATGTAAACAGAAATTCAGACTTTGCATTCTTTCCCGTATTCTCCTCTTTTCTCCTTTTTTTAACCCTTAAAGTTATCCCCTCTCCGTGATAACATAAAGAATGAGAGGGGTCGCTGAAGACCCCAGCAGAAATTTATTTATTGTAACAAGGATTTTTAATATTTTTGCATGACATTTTTTTTTTGATATACTTTTTTATATCCTTCATAAGATAAAACTAGTTAATATATATATTTTTAATTTTAACATATGAAAAAAAAGTGAAAACTAAAAACAAAATGAAAAAAATGACTCACGATTTAAAAAAGGCTGGATATAAAAGACCCCAGGGATAACTTTAAGGGTTGAAGAATTTCTGTTTTTTTTTCAGTATTTTCAAGAAACTTCCCCTTTTTCTTCTTATTGTCCTTTTTCCCCAATAAGAAAATTAAACTATTTTTGGTTAAAAGCTAAGTCTTTAATTGAAAAGTCTAGTATATTTTTGGTTTGAAATTAATCCGAGAATTAATCGCTTTTGGTTAAAAATTGAATTATTTTGTTGAAAATTCAACTATTTTTGTTGAAAATTCACCCTTTTTGCTTGAAAACTCCACTCTATTTGTTGAAAATTAATTTTCTTAGCTAAAAAATTAACTATTATTATCTTTTTTGGTTGAAAGTTAAACTGCCTTTTTAAAAAACTTATTTTATATGTTAAAACTTTTGTTGAAAATTCGTTTTTTTTGTTGTTGAAAATTAATTTTTTTAACTAAAAATTTAACTTTTCCGTGTTTGGCTGAGAATTGATCGTTTTTAGTTAAAAATTCAACTGCTTGGATGAAAGTTGAACTTTGTTAAAAATTTATTTCTCTGGTTGCAGATTCTACTTTTTGGCGTTTTTAGTTAAAAACTCAATAATTTGTTTGAAAATTAACTTTTTTGTTGTAAATTCATATTTTCGGCTTGAAAATTCAACAATTAGGTTGAGATGTTTTTTTCTCTCTTGACTGAAAAATCTTTCGTGGTTGAAAATTCGTCTATTTGGTTTAAGAATTTATCTATTTTTTTATTTTAAATTAAAAGACTTTTTTAATTCCACTTTTTTTATTTAAATGTAAATTTTTTCTGGTTGAAAACTCGCTTTTTTTGTAGAAAATTAATCTTCTTGGTTGAAAATTCAACTACTGGGTTGAAAGTTGGCCTAATTTGTTAAAAATTCATTTTATTAGTTGACATTTCTTTTCATTTCTTTGGTTGAAAATTTAACAATTTCGCTGAATTTTGTTGTTGGAAATTAATTTGTTGAACTGAAATATTAACTTTTCTATTTTTTGTTGATAATTTATCGGTTTAAAGTGAAAATTCAACTGTTTGGTTAAAAATGAATTTTTTGGTTAAAAACGCATATTTTCGTCTTGTAAGTTCAACTGTTTTGTTGAAATTTTATCTTTTTGGGTTGAAAATTCAACAATTTAATAGAAATGTTTGTTCTCTCGTGACTGAAAAATCTTTCTTGGTTGAAAACGCAACTCATTTGGTTCAAGTTTCATCTTTCTTGGTTAAAAATGCAATTGTTTGGTTGAAAATGAATTTGTTTTGGTTAAGGATTTTTGTATAAATTATAAACTTTTACATTTTTCCTTGAGAATTCAGTTTTTTTGTTGTTAAATATTCATCATTTTAGTTGAAAATTCATCTCTGGTTTAAAATTGAAATATTTGGTTGAAAATTCGTTTTTTTAAAAATTAAAATGTAATCTTTTATATTTGAAAATTCAACTATCGGATTGAAAATTTATCTTTTTTACTTGAAAATTCAACTATTTGATTGAAAATGTATCTTTTAGGTTGAAAATTCAAAATATTTGTTTAAAAACTCCACTACTTTGTTTAAAATGTTATTATTTTGTTGAAAATAACACTATTTTGTTAGAAACTTTTTTTTGTTGTTGAAAATTAAACTGCTTTGTTGAAAATTTGTTTTTTTGGATTAAAAATTCATCTTTTTTGAGAGAAAAGTCTCTTCGGCTTGAAGATTCAGCTTTTTGGTTGAAGTTTAATTTTTTTGTTTGAAAATTCGACCATTTGGTTGAAAATTTATCTTTGTATGTTGAAAATTGAACAATTTTGTTAAAAATTCAATTATTCTGTTGAAAATTCAACTATTCTGTTGAAAATTTAACTATTTTGTTAAAAATTCAACATGTTTCAACTTGAAATTTTAGAAAAATTTTTTTGGTAGATACTGATAGATTTGAGAGAAGATATATAGTCAGTATATTCAGAGCTTAGTGGGCGGAAGAGAGATATTTTTTTTGAAGTTCAACTGTCCGGAAATATCTTATCAAAAATAAACTTCGATATGAAGTTAAAGTAAACCATTGATCCCAAAAGCGAAAAATTCTCAAATTTTCAGATAAAAATCCACATCTTACAGTCTTACACCATAGCGCCAGTCTCAGGTAGGGGGTATTGGCAGAGTAAAATAAACATTCAAAACGAAAGCAAAGAAATCGTAGCTAGGAATGCGACTAGAAAAGATAGAAAATTTCAAATTTCAGGAAGTCAAAGACTCAAAAAATAAAGCCTCTTTAAAGCAAATAAAGAGCTAAAAATAATGGAATTACTGATCTACACCGATGACGGCAATATGTATGTTAAAAAATAATTTAAACCAAAATTCAAAGACTACAAGATAACTTCAAAAAAGCGGATTTTTTCTTCAACCGGATGAGTACTTCCGGTCGAGGAAAATATCCACGGCGATTCTAAAATGGACCATTTAGGAAGAAACAAAGCTTATTTTCATTGAAGTATGCTCATAAAGTAGAGTGATAAAATGTGAGATGAAATTGGCGGAACAAGCAAAAGGCGAAAACGCAGGATGCAGATGCTGAATCGCGGGGCAAATGAAAGCAAGTGGAAAGAGATGATTCAGACATGAGAGAGAGAGAGAGACTAGAGAGAAATGAGAAACAGAGGATGGATGCTGCGGACTAAGTCCCACCCCCTACCTCCCCCTTCTATTTTTTTCGTCAGAGCATCACACTCGTCTCTCTCTCTCTCTCTCTCTTTCTCTCTTTTTAGCATCGCGGAAGGCGACCTGTTGCCAAGGGAGAACTTCAAAGTAAACAATGTTACGTCATCATCGGGGCCCAGCAACCCAGTCTAGACTCCTTAGCTTGGTGGGAACGCAAGCCAAAAAACGGAGAGGATGGATCGAACTCGCAAGAGTGATTGAACTTTATCAGTATCCGAATCAGGAATGTAGCTTCTTCTAGTAGGCGCTGCAAAAATTGGTTTCGAGATAATTTATTTTTAGGTATTATGAATTTCTTTTGGAAAGGATTCAGGTTCTGATACTAATGGACCCTCGTGGAGAGCTTCAGTTAGTGAAGATGATTAGGGTAAAGAGTACAGATCTTATGGTGGGATTATAAGTCACTTTTCGTCTTTTTGTGTGATCTATGATATATGATGACTTCTGAAGCTCTTCCCGTGGAGTGATTGCCAGAGAGATTGATCAGCGATCAGACCCAAAAATCAGATCTCTGGAAAAAAGTCTGATTTTAAGAATTGAAATTATCATTCATGTCTTATGAAAGAAAAAACATTATTTTTTATCAAAAAAATGTTTGAAACTTACGAAAAATAATCGTTTTAACAACAGTTTTTGTGATTTCAGTTTTTTCTTACTGTTGCTTCTTTTCAAATTTTCAAAAATAATTAAATTATAATCAATCATAGGTAATTTTTTCGGGGAAAAGATTACCTATCTCTACTGTTTCGAGTTTAGAAAATAAGTAAATAATTTTCAAATACATGTGTTTAAAATTTATTTGATTTTTTTAATTGTTTTAACGATTCCAGCCTTAGACAAATTTACTTTCAAAATTGAAAACAGTATTTGTAGAAAATGTTTTTTATTTGAAATAAGATCATCGGTAATATTTGTATTCTCAAAATCATCGAAAAACTATTTGTTTCTGATATCTGATTTGTGGTACAACTATACTGCAAGAATTTTTTTCGGGAACATTCCCTAAAATTATCGGGACGCAATAAACCTGATAATTCATTAATTATTCCAGAAATAATATCGGGAAAATTCCCTACTAAGTTCGGTAAATTTGCGAGGTATTTTTGAAAATTTCCCAAAAGAAAGTTCGGGAAAATCCCCTAACGATTTCGGTAAATTTTCAAGTGCTTAGAAAATTTTTCCGAAAATAATGTCGGGAAAATTTAGGCAAATTGTTTAGTTATTTGAGAAATTTTCATAAAATCGCTTCCATTGGTCTACAAAAGTGCCAACATTGTTTAAATACTCGAAATCGTTTATATAAAAAATTTAAATGTACAATTTGTTCAGGAGTTTAATATAATAATAATGATTATTTAATATAATATTATTTTAATAGTCATATTTTTTTATTTTCACGGGGTAAACAGATATTCCCAAAATATTTTAACAAGTAGAGTCAGTACTGATGCTTATAATAGTATTAGAAATATAGATTATAACATCTTCATTATAACGTTTTTTATTGTCGAACTTATTTGGAAAATTTCTGTACAGAATAGAATTATTTCCTACAAAAACATAATATTCCACAAATATTGGAAAAATTTTTTTTTCAATCTTACCAGAAAAACTACAAATGGTTGAGGAAAAATTATCTATTATATTTAAACTTATTTCCCACTTTACACTGGAAAAATTACTTCAAAATTTGGAAAATTCCCAAAACATAATGTTTCTTTATTCCACCAGTAATTGGAAAAATTACAATACATGATGGAAATATTACCTTTAAAACGATAATTTGTCCTAAATAATGGACCTACCAAATTGTTGAGAATATTCCCGAAATTTTTTACAGTTTACCTTAATTGATTTTGTTGCTCGTTTTGTTGCTCGTTTTGTTGGCGTAGTAAAAATTGAGTTTTTCAATAAACCAAATTTAATAGGGACAAAAAAAAACATTTTTCTCAGTAACCTTCTCTTTTTTTCTTAACTCTTATTTCACGATATTTATTAATTTAATTTTAAATTGAACTGCATCAGCAACTTTAGAAGCTAAACTTAATTCCAAAGCATTATCCATTGCGTGTGGAGTGCATTGAAATGCATCAAGTGGTACAGACAAGGCGTACCGACGCCTTTATTCTCGGACTCAGTACACCCGCATTGTGGTCGCTATGGAAGTGCATGTTCGCAATTACACTTACCAAGCGACTATTACTTCCCCCATAATTATTCGTCGCACGACTCACGTCGCATAAAAGGCGTAGGATCATTACACCATGTCTACAAGAGTGCACATGTCTTGAGTTCGGTACTGAAATATTAATTATTTTTACTTTGATAAGAAATGTACGATGAAGAGTGTCAGCGGAGTGAGAGACGTCTGATACGATTTTGGATACTGATGAGACCTCGTGGAGAGCTTTACTTACTCGATGTGATTAGAGTAAAGAGTATACTATGGGATTATCAGTCAGTTTGCGTATTTTGTGTGATATGACATATGATGACTTTGTGAAGCTCTTCGCCTGGGGTGATTGCTAGAGAAATATAACGAGACTAGAAACAATAATAATAATAACTTCCCTTTTCAAGAAGTACCTACCCAAAAGTCTTGTTCATATTCTCTTCTCTCATTTATTTTTAAAACAGAAACACATTTTTAGTGAAAGATACGTTACTTCCTAATTCAGGGAACGACCCTATAAAATAAAGTGAAACATATGCGAACATCTAATAATTCACGATTCACCCCCTTGATGAATGAAACGAAGTTTGTTTTTGAGGCCAGGTGCTTATTGTAAAACTAAACTGATGAGCTGGATGACAACTTACTGTAAGCGTGGGAATCGAAAATTCGCCCAGCTGTGACAAATTCCAGTCCAAAATTAGAATCTATTTCCTAATTTCTCAAATTTAACAATTAAATATAAATATATTGCAGACTTGGCACTCTTTCCCATATTCCCATTTTTTTAAATTCCTCTTTTTATCCCGCTTTCAAGAAACTTCTCTCCTCTTTCCCAAATTTTTTTGTTTTAAAAAGTTTGTTAAAAATTCGTATTTTTGATCGAAAATTGAACTGTTTTTGATATAAAAAAAAACTCGTTCTTTTGGGTTGAAAATTCAACTGTTTCCTAAAAAATTCGTATTTTTTTAAAAAAATTCAAATATTTCCTATTTGGTTGAAGGTTAATATTTTTTATTCATAAATTAGACCATTTGGTTGAAAACTCATCTGTTTGCTTAATAATTGAACTATTTAAAAAAATTCAATTATTTGGTTAAAAAATAAAAATTAATCTCTTGTTGAAAATTCGTATTTTTTGGTTGAACTGAACTACTTGGTAGAAAATTCGGTTTTTGGTTGAAGATTCATTATTTTAGTTGAAAATTCAGTTTTTGATTGTAAATTAACTTTTTTGGTGAAAGTTCAACTGGTTTGTAAAAAATTCCTTTTTTTTGCTTGAAAATTCAAGAAATTGGTAAAAAATTAAAATACTTGGTTGATAATGAACTTTTTTGTTGAAAATCCATGTGTTTTTTAGAAAATTCTTCTTTTTGGTTAAAATTACATATTTTTTTGCATAAAAATGCAATTGCTTGGTTGAACATTTAACTATTTATTTGGAAACTTAACTATTTGGTAAAAAAAAAAAAACTTTTTCGTTGAATATTAGTCTTTTTCGCTTGAAAATTCAACTATTTGTTTGAAAATTAATCTTTTTGGTTGAAAATTTAACTATTTGGTTAAAAATTAATCTTTTTTGGTTGAAAATTCAACTATTTGATTGAAAATTAAACAATTTTGTTCAAAATTATTTTTTTTTTATTGAAAATCTATGCCTCACGCTTACCAGTTGAAAATTTAGGTATCTGGTTGAAAACTCATCTTGAGGTAGAAAATTAATCTTCTGGGGTGAACATTCATTATTTTAGGTTGAATATTCAGCTATTTGGTTAAAAATTCAACTATATTGTTGATAATTTATTTATCTTGTTGGAAATTCATTTACTTTGTTAAAAAGTCATATTTTTTGTTAAAAATTCAACTATTTGGTTGAAAATTCAACTATCTTGTTGACATTTCAATATATTTCGATTGAAATCTTAGAAATTTAAAGTGATTCAAATTGAACTTAATATAGTTTCTATATTAATTTTATTTAAAACAATTTATTCCTCTATTGTCCATTTCGGGCTGCGAAATCTGAAATGCAATTAATAATTGAAATGAATACCAAGCAAAATCACTGATTAAATTCAAAGAGAATATGCCTAAGAAATGAAACTGTCCAATCTTATAACCATAACCGGTTAAGATCCAGACCATCAATTGTAAGTACTTAAATGAAAATTGCTCATTCTCGAAACTTGCAATTTTTATATTATAAAGAATTCGGAATTTTAAATAGCCTCGATTCGCCGTCCTTGCCCGCATCGCATTTTTTCTTTTATTTCTACTAATAATTGCGATACAAGATGCAAAAAGTAGATATAGAATTATTTCACTGGTCATTCGGGTTTGAACGTTCAAAGGACTCCCTCCATTCACAGTGAAATATATTTTTTCTCATTTTTGCACCTGCTGGCGCCTCAATTTGAGTTTATCTTGTTAGTTATGATACTTACCAACAGTGTCCTTTTTTTCGGGGCACACTTCGCACGTGATCTAAATAATTAAATTACCCGAATTCCACACGTCACGCCTAATTGGTCTAAGTAGTAGCAATGAGGTATATGAGGTGTTGTGTACGGAAGTTGAAAAAAAATGGGTGTAAATAAGGTTAGAGCTGGCGCTAACCGCGGAGATAAAACCGGCCGCGGCCTCAGCTTAATCTCATCCGACTCGTGCTCGATAACCTCTACCTTTACGTGTTCTTCATATTTCTCCATACCGCCGTTCATTCATCAGAATTCTCTTCCATTCTCAATGAAACTGACTTCAGCTTATGGGGCAAAGCTTATGGGCTTAAGGACACCGCATTGTCATGGAAAGTAAATTGAAAGGTAGCATGCCATAAGGTCCTAACTCGAAAAGTTTCATGAATGAGATTATTGGCTCAAAACATCAAAAAAATTCTAATACACATTCTGGCGAAACGATTTTTTTATAATCTCATTTTTAATTTCTTTTCCTTAGCATGCCATAAGGACCTATAACCCTGAATTTGCGCTTAGGCCTATGTGCCGCAGTCCCATCAAGCTGAACGGCTGATGAAGGCTGACTAGTTTTGGAACCGAAAGTAAATTCTCACTTTAAAAAAAAAATGAAAAATTGGATTTTTGAGGACGTTTTTTGTCTCTTCTGTAAAATTGTGAAAATATGCCATTTTCTCGCAACCTAATATAATTTTTTAATCAAATCTTTCTTATATCTACTCTAAATTCAATAACTAGAAAGTAAATTCTCACTTTTTTTTAAATTGAAAATTGACTTTTACATTACCGTCCAAAGTTAAAAGAATGTTCTCCCTCCATTTTTTCGGAAACTAATAACATCTTCCACTCAAACTTTTCAGGGTTTAATTTAGCACCGACTTATCTCAAAAAAACTTCATTTTTTTTTTTTTAAATTAAAAAATCGATTTTTGAGGACGTTTTTAGGCCCTTATGACATGCTATCTTTCAATTATTATTTAGCCTTACCTTGCCTTCTCTGAACGAGTACATTAAACTTGAATATTCAAGAATTCGGATGAAGAAACTACGAGTTCCTTCATCTCTTCAGAAGCTGTAGAAACTACATTTTTTAGAAACCGGTTCTCTCGTCAAAGATTCCATCACCCGATTATAGAAACCAACCGAAATTATCCTCAGATAAGATTCTGAAAAAAAAATTTTAGGTGATTTTAAAGTGATTCCTTATTGGTGAATTGTGAGCTTTTATTAATACTTATAGACTTGTTTAGTTTTTTATGTATGATTCGAGAGGCGTGGAAATGCCCTTCGTTTTTACTTTTCCCTCTCGTTTTAAAAATACTTTTTTAGTTAATGGTTTTTTGTTCGTCTGAAACAGAAGTTTTACATTTATAATTTTAATATTTATACAGTCTTACAATTAAAATTTAATAATTTACAATTAGGTATACTGCGATATTGATTTGTTACTATTTGGTTGAAATTTTAACTATTTTGTTATATTCGTCCTTTTGGATTGAAAATTCATCTTTTTGGGAAAAGAGTAATCTTTTTTGGTTGAAAATCAACTTTTCTTGAAAGATTAACTTTTCTAATTGAAAATTCAATTTTCTTCTAAAAAAATTGGTTAAAAAATTCAACTATTTGGTTAAGAAGTCATCATTTTTTAATAAAACAAAAACTTTTTGTTGAAAACTCAACTTTTCCGGTTAAACAATCACCTGTTTTCTAAAGGATTCGTTTTTTGGCTTCAAAAATTCAGCTATTAGATTAATAACTAAACTATTTTTTTAAATTGATCTCTTTCGTTTCAAAGTTCACCTTTCTTGGTTGAAAATACCGAACTTTTTTGTTCAAAATTCATCTTTTGGGGTTTCAAAGTCAACAGCTTTCTAAAACATTCGACTTCAAATCTTTTTTTTTTCTTGAAAATTTCTTTTTTGGTTGAATTCAACTGTTTTTGACTTAAAATTGACATCTTTTTTGGTAGAAAATTCAACTACTTGATTGAAAGTTTAACTACTTTGTTAAAAATTCGTTGTTTTTTCTCTGAAGATTGATCTCTTTAGTAGAAAATTTAAATATTTTGTTGATAATTCGTTTTGTTTTGTTGTTGTTGAAAATTCATGTATTTTGTTAAAACTCCCTACTTTTTGGCTGAATTAAACTGTTTTTGGTTTAAAATTAAAATCTTTTTTAGTTGAAATGATACCTATTATATTTTTCGTTGAGAATTCATCCTTTTTGGATTAAAAATGCAACTATTTTGTTGAAAATTCGTTTCTGTTGCTTAAAAGTTCAAATATTAGTTATTATTATTTTATTTTTAAGATTCAACCATTTGGTTGAAAATTCATCTTTCGTGGTTAAAACTGAACTTTTTAGTTGAAAATTCACATTTTCGGGTTTAATGGTGACGGTTTTGTGAAACGTTCGACTTTTTAGCTTGAAAACTCAACTTTTTTGGTAAAAATTCATTTTTTGTTGGTTGAAGATTCATCTCTTCAGTAGAAAATTAAACTATTTTGTTAAGAATTCGTGTTTTTTGTGGAAATTTAATTTTTGTAACTAAAAATTCAACTATTTGGTTGAAAATTCATATATTGTGTTGAAAATTCGTCTTTTTTGGTTGAATTAAACTGCTTTTCATTTAAAATTAAATTATTTTTTGAGTGAAATGTTAACTATTATATTTTTCATTGAGAATTCATTCTTTTTTATTTGAAAATTCATCTCTTTTGGTAGAAAAACTTTTTTGTTTATAAATTCAACTATTTTGTTGAAAATTAAATATATTTAGACTTTAAATGTTATGAATTTAAAACGTTTCATATTGAATTAAAAATGGTGTCTAAATTAATTTTATTTAAAAGAATTTATTCCCCTATTATCGTGAAAAATCTATGTTTTCCAAAATTGAAATACTTCAAATTTGAATGGTTTTCAGTTGCAGGATTGTCAATAGATCTACGCGTGCCGAAATTTCGGTATGAATAGCCGTATTTTTTGTGCTTCATTTTTTGAAGCTTTCAATATCGTAATTTTCCTAATTGTAATTGTTTAACCCCAGAGCTTTATTTTTTGAATTTGTTATTTTCAACAATAATTTCTTTTTTAAATTCAAGTCCTAAAATTTGAGATTATTGAATCTGGTTCCTCTTAACAAAAAAATTGCCACTTTTCAAACTTTTTTGTGACACTAGCAGTTTAAAGCCGCTTCTAAATCAAAATCACTTTCTCAAATAAATTTTTCTGCCTCTTCAAGATGAATTGGTCTCTCGAAAAATTTATTCCACCTAAATGAGACATCATTCTAGGCGTATTTTTACACATTATAGTGGGTAGAATAAACTACTCAAAATTTACTCACTATTGAACTAGTTTTTTTTGTCTCTTTCCAAAAGTTGTTGAATGACGCCTACGTTTGATCAAGTCAACGAAGCTAACTGCTTTGCGAGTACTATTTTGTAAATAAACACCCACTTGATGAAAGCAGATTCGCTTCTTCTAAAAATATATAATTGCTTCGAATTTATACAGTCGCTTTGAATCCAGTAACAAAAAAACCACTCCATCTGGATTTTTTTTATTTATCTCTTTCTCTTTTCTATTAATCTTGACTAGAATTTGCAAAAACTCTTGAAAACATCCTGATATCCCTGATGGAGGGGTTTTGTAGCAACGGATAAATTAAACGTTTCTTAAGTTGATTTAAATGCAAAATTTTCGGCAGAGATTTAAGGATAGTTAGAATTGTGTATGTCATACAGACGAGCAAATTAGTGTTTTTTAGATGATAGACAAAGCTGATAGTACAAAAGAAGTAGCGAGCAAATATTTTAAATTCATGAACTCTGTTTTGCTCATATTCTTTGAATTAGATACTCTTTGCACGTGAAGATCATAAGGAATCATATTTTAAATCAGATTTGGCTTTTTATTATTTATAGAATTTCAGGATTTCCAGTTTCTACAGGTCAGGGACTTTCAGGTTCGATAAACTGAAGTTGAAGTTAATTTTATTATTTTGGTTAAAAATGACAACTGTTTGGTTGAAAATTAATCTGTTTTGGTCGAGGATTCAAATATTTTGTTAAAAATTCGTTTTTTTTTAAATATCAACTATTACATTTTTCGTTGAGAAATCGTCTTTTTTTTTGGTTGAGAGATAATGTTTTTAACTGAAAATGTAACTATTCCATGTTTGACTAAAAGTTGATAGTTTTTAGTTGAAAATTCATATTTTTTTGAAAATTCAACTACTTGGTTGAAAGTTGAACTACTTTTTAAAAATTCATTTTATTGATTAAAGATTCAAATTTGGGGTAGAAAAATGAATTATTTTTATAAAAATTCTTTTTTTATTATTTTCTTGAAAATTAATTTTTTGAACTAAAAATTTAACTTTTCTACTTTTTTGTAGAGAATTCATCTTTCTTGGTTGAAAATTCAACTACTTGGTTGAAAGTGGAACTCCTTTCTTGAAAATGCAAATGCACTTTTTGAAAGATTCATCATTTTAGTTGAAAATTCATCGCTGTGGTTAAAAATTTCAGTACTTTGTTAATAATTCATTTTTTGTGTATTAATTCAGCATTTTAGTTCAAAAACTGTTTTAATTATTCTATATTGAATTATTTTGTTGAAAAGTATGTTTTTTGGTTGAAAATTAATTTCTTTAACTGAAAATTGAACTATTCCATGTTCGGTTAAAAATTTAACTATTTCGTTGAAAATTTATTTCATTTGGTTGAAAATTTATTTTATTTGGTTGAAAATTTATTTTTTACTGGTAATAACTGTTGTACTTTAATTTAAAAATGTATCTGTTTCAGGCGAAACATCTACTACTTTGTTGAAAATTCGTCTTTTTGGTAGAAGAATAATGTCATTAGAGTCCCATTAGTTCAAACTGAATCTTTTAACTTCAAAATTCATTTCTTTTGTTGAAACTTTAACTATTTTTTGTTTGTTTTGAAAATTCATTTTTTTCTTTTTAGTCGAAAATATATCTTTTTTAGTTGAAAATTCATGTTATTTTGTTGAAAATTGGCCTTTTTTGTAGAAAATCCATGTTTTGGGTTAAAAATTGAACTATTCGGTTAAAAATTCATTTCATTGGTTGAAAATTGAACTATTTGGTTAAAAATTCGTTTTTTTTTAGTTAAAATTAAATTTGTTACTGAAAATGTAACTATTACATTTTTGCTTGAAAATTGATATTTTTTTAGATGAAAATTCATTAAATTTGTTGAAAATTCGTCTTTTTGGGTTGAAAATGTAATTTTATTGGTAGAAGATTCATATTTTCAGGATGAAAACTTCATTCTTTTTCAGGAAATTCGCCTTTCTGGTTTTTAAAGTTCAACATTTTGGAAATTTTTTTTATTCATCATCTTAAAAATCTTTCTTGGTTGAAAATTCAACTCTTTTGTTGAAAAATCCTCTTTTTGGTTTCAAAAATAGACTGTTTTGGTTGAGGATTTAACTAATTTTTTGAACATTTATATTTTTGGTTTCATCCTACTGTTTCAATTGAAAAAAAATTTTTTTTTGCTGAAAATATCAACTAATTACTTTTTTCGTTGATAATCAATTGTTTTAATCGATGATTGATCACTGTGGTTGCAAATCTAACTATTTTGTTGAAAACTTCTCTTTTCTTGGTTGAAAATTAATTCGTTTCACTTAAAATTCAATTCTTTCAGTTTTGCTTCAAAATGTATCTTTTTGAGTTGAAAACTCATTAGAAAAATTAGAAAAATTGGAAAAAAAATTGGTCAGGGAAAATGAAAAATTGGTCAGGAAAAGTCAGAGAAAGTCAGGGAATTTCGAAATTGGGATTTTATAGCAACCCTAAAATTTCTATTGCGGTGAATTTTGATTTAAACATACATTATATTTAAATTTACATTTTTTTCGGAGAGTAACGGTTGACAAATTGTTTTGAACGGATCTTTCGAATTAGAATCTACACTCTAAGGCAAATAGGATCTCCAAGTCGTTTGAATATTGTACAAATAAAAGTATTGCTAATATTTAAATACTAATAGGCTGAGTCTTTGACGGAATTTGCGAAAAAGTTGCGACAACGAAATCCGACCAATCAGGTGACAGTTCGTTTTGGGCCTTTACCTTTTTGCCTCCTCGTTCACATTCGATTCTAACGAAGCAAAGGTTACCTCGGTCGAAAACAGATTAACGCTCTCTATTCTCCCATAGCAACAGGCGGCTTCCGTCTTATCTTTCTCTCTATAAAAAAATTGGCAAAAAAACAGTCCATGGATAAGAGGAGTCGCAAATAATGAATAATTAATTGCTCTTTGACCACCTACTCCGCAATACTTTGAACGTGAAAATGTTATTTGCAAAAATTCTTTATTCAGAGTTGTAAACAATTTATTTTATATTATTTTAAACTCAAATTTATATTAAACTTTTAAACAATTGCATTCTAAGATCAGGTATAAATAAATTGAACAATTTGGCTTTAGGTTCAATAATAATTTTTTTAAATAGTTTATGTAGTTGTACATATACATGTTTGTGATTGTTCGTGATTTTTAGGCATGATACTATCTAAAAAACGAGGTCACTTCTCTAAATGTTAATCGTCGAGAAAGCGAGGACCATCGATTGCAGATAGTTACTCAAATCTAGTCGCTTGTTGCTATGCGGTAGTTAAGATGCATCTGATCGAGTTCAGAATAACCATTTTGGCATTTGCTAGTTGAATAATTTATAAAGAGTAAATGACCCCGAATTAGTTGCTATTCTCCTCTAATCAAAAACCTTATCCAAAACGTCCTTGGGTATCAGATAGTACGTCATCAACGAGAACTTACGTCCTGGTCAATTATTAGTCATCCAGGAATTTTTTCGAATCATACGATTAGTCGATCTCATTTCGGGAAGAAACCTAATCTCAACCTTTTTCGTTATTTAGTCATTTTTGACTCAACTTTTTTGTATTTATTTATATTTCTGGTCATCAGACTGGAAAACCCAGATGATTTTATTCAGAAAGAGGGAAAATCCGTTTCAAAGCTTCAGATTTAAAAAAATACTAGCATACTAGCTGTTTCTTTAATTTTTCCAAAATTTGGACATGTACAAACATTAAAAATTAAATAATTTCAGATAAAAAATATTTACAATGGAAATTTTGGGGCTTCAAAGATTTTTATGATTTTTGGATATTATATACTCCTTAGGCTTAGGGTAAGAAATATTAGTATCAAATCGGTTTTCAAAATACTAAATATTTTTCAAAATTTGCAGTTGAAAAATTAGGCTTTTTATTTTCGAGAATTTGTAACTCCGTGTTTATTGATCATACAAAAAATGGATTTATACAAACTTTTTCAAAAAAGTATTGCTATATGTCAGGGAATGTCAGGGAAAACTAGAAAGATTCAGGGAATTTTCGATAAACTTAAGTTGTAGTTAATTTTATTATTTTGATTAAAAATCACAACTGGTTGGTTAAAAATTAAATTTCGTAACTAAAAATTTAACTGTTCCATGTATGATTGAAAATTTATCTTCATCAGTGGAAAACTCAACTATTTGGTTGAAAATTTGGTTGAAAAATAATTCTTTGGTTGAAAATTTAACTACTAGGCTGAAAATTCCTTCAAAAATTCAAATATTTGGTTAAAAATTCATGTATTTTGTTAAAAATTAATCTTTTTTGGTAGAAAATTAATCTTCTTGGTGGAAAATGGATCTTTTTGGTTGAAAATTAATTTCTTTGGTTGAAAATTATTTTTTTTATTGATAATTAATTTTTAAATTAAACTCTGACTATTCTATTTTTTATCGAATATTTATCTTTTTTGATACTTAATATG
Organism: Andricus grossulariae; assembly: GCA_011634705.1. Lineage (NCBI taxonomy): Eukaryota > Metazoa > Arthropoda > Insecta > Hymenoptera > Cynipidae > Andricus > Andricus grossulariae. The sequence continues at coordinate 1,493,842 of JAABKJ010000755.1, forward strand.
GTGCGGTGGAACAGATTTTTTACTGAAAGTCGTTTGCAAATGGAATTTTGTTTTGAATTACAATTCTTTGGCATTCTACTAACAATTTAAGTCCAAATTTGAAATAATCGATCAGGTCCCTTTTGAAAAAATCAATGTTCTGTTTTATCAATTTTTAACGAAGAAAATTTCAGAAAATATCATTATAACTATATTTTTAAACTCGTTTTTTAGTATAATTTAAATTTTAGAAACTGGAAACTTTAAAATGAGATTTTTATTTGACAGCTAGTCATTTATAATTTCGAATTTGTCAATAATAATAATAAAATTATTTAACATTAAATCTACTAAATACTTGTAAATTTATCATTTCTTATTTAACACAATTTAAGAAATGCATTGTTTTTAATTATAAACATATAAAAATAAGGATATGAATTGAAAGGCTCAATATTGAGAAGTTCGACTTTATAAGCAAATAATAATCTCAAGTTGAACTTTCGAGTTTCAAATATTTTAATCATACTAAAAGAAAAATTAATTAAACAGAAAATTTTATTTTTTCAAAGGTGTTCAAACGAAAAAAAAAATTGTTATTTTTATACCTAAAATAAAAATTTATAACGGTCAGGGAAAATGAAAAATTGATCGGTGAAAAGTCAAAGAAAGTCAGGGAATTTCGAAATTGGGATTTTGTAACAAGACTGAAAATATTTATTTTTTTAGAAATTATACAAATTAACCACATAAAAATTTGTGTACTGTAATCAAATAATAATATTTGACAATTATCTAACCTAACCACAAACACCGAGATTTTAAGCTTCTAATATTTTTGAAAATATAGAACATTTTCAAAAACCTTTTTATACTTATATTTTAAATTGCAATAACGAAAAATTATAGATATCCATGACTTTACTATTTCCTGTAAAATTAAACTCTTTTTAAACAAATAACTATTATATTTAAATATTATTTACTTATTTTTGAAATTGAAATCAAAGTTGTAAGAAATTTTTGGCCGAAAAAATAAGCCATAATTTATTAAAATTGAACCATTTTTTTTAAATTGGTAAGAAGCGATAGTAAGGAAAAATTCAATTACAAAAACTATTCTTTATATAATTATATTTCGTACGTTTAAAGTTTTTTTCATAAAATATGTTTTTTTTTTCATAAGAAATGACTGCTAATATTATTTAAATTCTTAAAATCATAGAAAACCTTTTTTTCCATAGACATTATTTTTGGCACAACTACCTCAAGCTCAAATATGCTAAAATATCAAATTCATCCATTTCCATTCCTTCAATTTTGAACACTTTGAATTTAAAAAATTTGATTTCGAAAACTTAATTTTAAATTAAAAATTTCTTACGTACAAGCTCGAAAAATAATTCAATTGTCAGCTGAATTGGGCCGAATGTTTGACTCTTTTTTAAGTACAATTTCGTGTAGTATGTTTTTTTCTTTATTGTCGGCAGATTAATTAATTTAGCGAAATTTTTCGCATGCGATAATAGGAAATAATCAAGGGTAATAATTTGAGGTTTGTGACTAAAGCGTCCTATTAATTCCCCTTATCACGTACGTCCTCTGTTCTGTGGCGCTTTGAATTGCAAGGAAGATAAGGTGGACCTCAGTGGTCCAATGGACCGACCAATCCCTGCGAGACCATTAAGTTCCATTTGGCCTTGAGGTACGGGGGGCACGCGTAGGCGGAACGCGTGCATTCCTTACGAGCGCGGGAAAATGCAACATGAGATACGCCAAGATCCAGTTGACCTCATTGGTAACTTGAAACAAGTGCAACTTTTCAAGTTCAAAAGAATTACTCTTAATTTCATTATTTTCAAAATTATCACCTGTTAAAGTATCATATGAGTCTAAAATTTTTGAAATTTAGCAGGTCAGGGAAACTCTGGAAATCGGGAAAAAGATAGGGAATTTTGTTGGCCAGGGAATGTCACGGAAATAGTCAGGGATTTTGAAAATAAAAATTGCAAAAGTTAGGGCATTTCTGGAAGAAGCACTTTGAATGAAATCAGGACTGCCGCACAGTCCCTTTTTTTTCTCAAATCACTTTTAGTCACTTTTTAAAGGTAAATTAAACCGAGACTTAACTATTACTTTTTTCTTGAATTCTTTTGAAATATCTTATGTTATTTTAAAAGCTTCCAAAATTTTTTGAATTGATTGCAATACTTTGAAGGAATTTCAAAGAATTTAAAAGATTTTTGGGTATTTTTACAAAGTTTCAAGGGGTTTCGAAAGATATCAAAGGATTTGGAATATTTTAAAAGATTCCAAGGAATTATTAATGAACTTAAATAATTTGAATGGCTTCTAAAGGATTTTAAAGATTTTAGGATATTTTAAAAAAATGTAAGGAATTTTCAAAATCTTTAAAGTTTCAAAGGATTTAAAAATATTTTAAATATTTTAGGGTATTTTAAAAGATTCTAAGATTTTTTTAATAGATTTCAATACTTTGAAGGATTTTCAAAAGCTTTTAAAGACTTTTGGGCATTTTTAAAAAGTTTCAAAGGATTTCGAAGGATTTCAAAAGATTTGTACTATTTCAGGGTATTTAAAAATATTCCCAGGAATTTTAAATATGCTTCTATAACTTGAAGAGATTCTAAATGATTTTAAAGATTTTAGGGTATTTAAAACAAAATTAAGGAATTTTCAAGGTCTTTTAAAAGTTACGAAGCATTTCAAAAGATTTGAACTATTTCAGGGTATTTAAAAATATTCCAAGGAATTTTTAATAGATTTAAATAACTTTAAGGTATTAAAAAGGATTTTAAAGATTTTAGGATATTTGAAAAAAATGTAAAGAATTTTCAAAATCTTTTAAAAGTTTCAAAGGTTTTCAAAATATTTTTAATATTTTAGGGTATTTTAAAAGATTCCAAGAATTTTTTAATAGATTTCAATACTTTGAAGGATTTTCAAAGGCTTTTAAAGACTTTTGGGCATTTTTAAAAAGTTTCAAAGGATTGCGAAGGATTTCAAAAGATTTGTACTATTTCAGGGTATTTAAAAATATTCCAAGGAATTTTTAATATACTTCTATAACTTGAAGGGATTCTAAAGGATTTTAAAGGTTTTAGCATATTTAAAACAAAATTAAGGAATTTTCAAGATCTTTTAAAAGTTTCGAAGGATTTCAAAAGATTTGAACTATTTCAGGGTATTTAAAAATATTCCAAGGAATTTTTAATAGATTTAAATAACTTGAAGGTATTCAAAATGATTTTAAAGATTTTAGCATATTTGAAAAAAATGTAAGGAATTTTCAAAATCTTTTGAAAGTTTCAAAGGTTTTCAAAATATTTTAAATATTTTAGGGTATTTTAAAAGATTCCAAGAATTTTTTAATACATTTCAATACTTTGAAGGATTTCCAAAGGCTTTTAAAAACTGCTGGGCATTTCAAAAAAGTTTGAAAGGATTTCGAAAGATTTCAAGGGATTTGACATATTTTTAGGGCATTTAAGAAAATTCCCAGGAATTTTTAATATATTTCTATAACTTGAAGGGATTCTAAAGAATTTTAAAGATTGTTGCAGATTTAAAACAAAATTAAGGCATTTTCAAGATCTTTTAAAAGTTACGAAGGATTTCAAAGGATTTGAACTATTTCAGGGTATTTAAAAATATTTGAAGGAATTATTAATAGATTTAAATAACTTGAAGTTATTCAAAATGATTTGAAAGATTTTCGGGTGTTTTTTTTAAACTCCCAAGGAATTGAAACAGGTCTCAAGGTATTTTAGTAAATTTTCAAGGATTTCAGAAAATATCAGATTTCATGTAATTTTATATGATTTTATAATATTTAAAAAAAAAATTAAAGAACTTAATCACAAGACTTGAGGAATTTTGTAGGATTTCAAAGACTTTCAAATATTTCAAAGTATTACCAAATTCAAAATTTTTCAGGATATTTTAAAAGATTCCAAGAAATTTTCGATTGATTTCAATAATTTGAACGATTTTCAAAGAATGTTCAAGATTTTAGGGTACAATGGAGTCCCGCTTTACTGGCTGTTTCGGGGGTACCCTCAATGGCCTTCACAGTATCTCGGGACTCTCCAAAACATAAACATTCAGGACCGTATGAACCATTTCTGTTGGAGTTTTGTCCCAAAAAATTTTTTCCTTGTATTTTTGCCATTTTGGTTTTATAATATTATAATGAACGTGAAAATGTTTGTGCTCGAAAATCAAACTTTGCAAAAGTACCGATTTTAGCAGAATCAAGCAATGAACTTTAAAATTTTATTATTTTAAGTAATTTTAAGCTAGAAACATTGAGAATTGAAAAATGGAAATTTTTTTAACTGAACACTTCGTAAATTAGAATTTAAATTATTTTCATTTCAATTAGTTAAAACATCCTTGAAAAACTTCAAAATTTCATTTGCGAATCTTGAGAAATCTGGAAGTTGTTTTTCGAAAGATAAACGCTTTCTCTTGTTTTCTTTCGACATTTTTGTAACGCCAGGTCACACCTGAAAATGTGCTGCCTGTTTATCTTGTATATCGGGAACCAGTATAGCGGGACTCCAGTGTATTTCTAAAAATTCCAAGGAACTTTTAGAAATTTAAACAATTTCGTGAGATTTCAAAAGATTTTAAGAGATTTGAAATATATTAGGGTAATTAAGAAAAATTCCAAGAAGCTTTAAAAATTTTCAAGGGATTTCAAAAGATTTCAATGAATTTTAAAATGTTTAGGGATTTTATAAGATTTCCAAGAATTTCCATGATTTCAGGGGATTTTAAAAGCCCTGAAGGTATTTTAATAAATTTTCCAGGATTTCAGGAAATATCAGATTTTATAGAATGGAATTTTATAATATTTTCATTGATTCAACAAAAAAATTATTCACAATAAGTGAGGGATTTCGTATTACTTTCATGAATCTTTTCATAATTTTTGAATTCTTTAATTCACTTGAATTTATTTAATTAATCTTGAATTTTTATGAATTTCATCGAATTATTCTCATTTTTCCTTAAATTCCTAAATTTTTTTTAGAAATCGATTCGGAATCACTCAATTTTATTTTGACGTATTTATGCTCTTGTAAACAAGTTTTAATTAATACCGATTACAAATATGTTTTTTTTTTGCAGAATCAGGTTCTGCAGCATTTTATTGTCATTGACAAATTGATGTGAATGACACTGACAAGCAATTTCGTGGAATAACACATTCAAATCAGTTGATAAAGAAAGAAGGCTATCGGTTAATGATAGGAGATGAATCTTTCAATTGAAAGTGAAAGTCCTCTCGCGAATAAAACTCAATTTTTTATAATCAAAGCAGGATGTTTTTGGAATTTTAAAATATAGATAGTACAAGCTCCTGATTTTTTAAGCGCGTGTAGATTTTCGGTTTGAAGGGAACAATAAATAAAATGATTCGAATTTTTCCTAACATTTTGAACTACCTTTCAGAATGTAAAAAATTGCCTTAAAATATTCTAGATTTTTTCTGCATTTTTATAAATCTTTTGAAATTTTTGTAAATTTAAGTTAAAAATTAATTTTTGTAAATAAATCATTTTAAAGTTTCCCAGGGATCATTAGAGATTTTTTGTATTCTCTTGAAACCTTTAAAAATTCTTAAAAAGCTTCAAATATCAGAATTTTCTTTTAAATTTTTAAAAATCTTTACAAATTTTAAATTAGTTTTAATCTTTCTAAAATTTCTGAACCTTCTAAATATCTTTGAAACTAATTCGATTTTTTTCTACATTTTTTCAACAATTCTGCAAAATTTGAAGAATCGCCTTAAAAACTTCATATTATTTTTGACAATTTTTTAAAATTAATTCTTTAATTTTCCCAGGATTAATTAATTTTAAAATTTTCCAGGAATCTTAAGAACATTTTTTTATACTCTTAAAACCTCCAAAATATTCAAAAATCTCAATTTAATTTTTTTCGAGTCAGTTTAAAAGATATTGAGATTTTTAGAAGTTTGGAAGAAATTTAAAAATATTTTATAAATTTTTGGAAGTCTTTTTAAGTTTAAAAATATTTCTAATCTTTTTAAAACTTCTAAAATTCCTAAATATCTTTTAAATTGATTGGAATTTTCCCTCAAATTTTCAAAAAATTCTGCAAAATTAAAAAAATTGTCTTAAAACCTTCCAGATTCTTGTTTCACAATTTTTGGAAAATTCAAAGTATTTTTTTGAAATTATTTTTTTTTAATAAAAAATTATATAAAATTTTCATAGGAAATTTTTTTTTATGGAACTAGATAAACATTTTTCCGAAAATGGTCTTATTGCTAAAGAAATGAAAAAAATTAAATACACGGTTTGTCAAAAGGATTTGTTCAAATTCTTACTTTTTAATATAATAATAAACAAAATTATATATTTAAATTTTAGTTACAAATTCAGCATAGTATTTGTAGAGTAGAAATAATTTTTTTCCACTTCAGCATAAATATTTCTTAAAATTATTATCGTTTATTTAAAAAAAAAATCTTCTTTACATAGTTCTTTCAGCAAAAAATCGTTTATTGCAGTGTGATACCCTCACACTAAATTTTTATTTTCTCGGCACAGAATAATTTTTTTATATCAAGTATCTGTTATCCTTATTCAGCGTTCCCATATCCCGATAGCAAGTTTTTATTTTTGTAAATAATTGAAAATGCAATTTTCAGTCGCTACCAAAAGCCGATATTCGTAACATGTGAAATTATAATCTGAAAATTCTTGGACGATTTCCTTGGACTTGGTTACATTTATTTAATCAAACCTTTTTTATTCGGATGTAGAAATTCAATATCTCGAGAGTAAGATTTTATTTTCTATTTAAATTGATGGTCGTTTTTTTATCGCAATCCGCAGACGAGCCGAGATTGTCAACTTCCACATCTGTTTCCTCAAAAATGGATACATTTTTCTATAATCAAACAAAAAAGTTTGATTATAGAAAAAGCGGAAGTGTTGCCTCATGAAGGCCAAAAAAAGCCTTCATTAGGCAACACTTCCGCTTGAGAGTGGACTTTTTTTAATCTTAAAATGGTGATTTTGATTTTACAGAATCTTTTTTCGTATCGCTGAATTAAAAAAAAAAATTGAAATATCTTTCAGTGTTCTCGCAGAATTCATTTTTCAAAATAAAAAATTTCAAATTTTCAATAAATTTTCAGAAAATTTAATTATTCTCTTTAAACCTTTCAGAGTTCTTGAAAAGCTTTTCTAATTTCATTAAAACTTGTAAATATCTTTTGAAACAATTCAGTTTTCCTAACATTTTTAAAATCCTAGTACATTAAAAAAATTGTCTTAAAATCTTCCATATTCTTTTTCGACATATTTAGGAAACCTTAAAAATTAAAAATTAATTTTATTTTCAGTAAATTAAGCTATTCTAAGCTTTTCTCCACAATTTCTTTTTTCTCATTCTCATATAAATGTAAAATATTAAGAATCGATTTATTTCGGAATATTGAAAATTAAAGATTAAAATAAATTAAAAATTAAAATGTTCTCTATTATCAATAATGTTTAGAAACATTTAGAAATAAATTTGATCATGAAATAAAATTACTTATTTGGACATTTCGATTTACAAAATTGATGGTGCAAAAATTCGTATATTTTTAAACACGAAATGAAAACAGCCACTAAAAATCACATACACTAAGTTGCGAAACCAATCAGGTTTTGGACAACAATGTGTCCGATATTTTCAAGACATTAGGTAACATTACTTTTTTTTAGATAGGAAGAATTTAGAAGACAGGATTTGCAAAGTGATTTAAATCGTTCAAAGGACCTGAACTCTACAAACCCAAATTTTCGAAATTTGATTGGACTTTTTGGTGTTGAGTAATTAATGGGCAATTATTGGATCAGGAAGATCGGCGATTTGAAGGTGGGGGCGATATCCACGTGTTACTGTTATTGTTGTTGTTGGCATCTTCGTCGCCTTGAAGAGACTCTTCGTCCGTCCTTGTCTTTCCCCTTTCCCCATTTTTCCCTGGTCCATTAGTTGATATGTCTTTCTCCATCGTTTGGTAACTACGTGCTCTGAGATTGGTCAGACCAGAGGGCCTCCCGATTAACGGATTCTAATTGCATAGCAACAGAGAAGCCATGAGATAGGATAATATATTTGGCGCGCGTCTCCAGCGGGCCCTGGCTGGCCCCCTTTCGAATCCAAATTCCCGCCCGCGTTGCTCTGTCTTGACTTTTTTTTTCCCCCCTCCGCAAACTCTTATGTTTCACTGTGTGAGTACGAATGCGAGTACAGTGCATCAATTTAAAGCAATTGATTCGCATATCTTCAGCTGAAGGGATCAAACTTGTTGTGGATTGATTCATTCAGTCGAGACATAATTAATTCGTTTAATGAATCACGAAAATAAACAATTTTTTGTTCGAGACTTTCTGGGCGTTCTGAGTTTTTTTCTATTTTTTTTTATTCCTATATTACCGACATGTAGTGACATCGAGGGCCGTCAATGATTCTGATTGAGGAAAATATTCGTATACTTAATCGTAGCACGTTTTTGAAGAGAATTTAAGGCGAACTTTAGAAAAAAATATTTCATGGTAATATTGGTTATTTAACAATAGTTATTTAGAGTTTTATGTTTTTTCATTCTCTGTAGGTAAAGACAGTGTCAGATTTTACAGGCCAAAATGCTTTCAAAGCAGGAGAAATAGGGTAATATTTACCGAAAATAGGAAAATAAATTATTTTAAGGCCATGTGACGAGTGGGTCACATGGCCTGCTTCCTACCTTACCGACACTTTTTTTATTTGTAAACTTATTTTCACACGAATAGCCACAGCGAGTTGAGAATTTGGGATAATAAATAAGAAGCACTAAGAAATGTGGCTCTGGACCTAAATGTTTATAATTATGAAAAAAGTTTTTTTGTAAATAATTTTTTGTTGCTTTTTTTCATAATTATAAAAATTTAGGACCGTAGCCGCGTTTCTTAATGCTTCTCATTTATTATCCCAAATTTTAAACTCGATGTGGTTATTCGTGTGAAAATAAGTTTACAAATAAAAATAAGTGTCGGTAAGGTAGGAAGCCGGTCACGTGACCCACTCGTCACATGGCCTTGAAGAAAAAATAGGTTTGACTAATTTGAAACTGTTTAATTTGAATTTGAAATTTTTTTATTTCATTTATAAAAGATTCTATATTGAAAATGTAACAAGATTAATATTGTGGTATTTGAATATTAATGGTCGGGGAAAATGAAAAATTGGTCAGAATAAAGATAGAGAATTTTGAAAATGATGTTTGAGGCTACCCTGATATACCAGATTTTCTTCCTACAACCGCCGTACCACATACTTCAATCGCAGTTTTGATAATGATATCCCGTAACATAGTCCGCGCACCCTCTACATCTTCAATGATTCTAAGCGCCTCCCAAATTGCCTCATATATGCGTTTGTTTATCTTATTCTGAAAATCTATAAGCACTTCCGGTTTCTGTAAGTTTTCAATCTTGATTCGCGTTTGTTTCGTTTTTGTTGTTTTCTTTCTTTTCCATCCCCGTATTAAGTTTATTTTGAAGATTAAAAGGTAATGATCAGTATTGCATTCGGATCCCCTTATGACTCTTCTATCTTTAACTAGTTCCCTTAGTCTTTCATCCGCAATAACGAAGTTAAAAAATTGCGTCACACTGTCAGGGTAAGATAGGTAATAGGATTTGAAAAAATTTGTGACATAGGGGCAGGGTAAACGCAGAATGTGATATCACACAACGAAAATATGCATGTGAATAACAATTTTTTTAAATGATTATAAAAATAAAAATAAGTGATTTTATTTTACGGGGAGAAGCATTCGGTTGTAAAATTCGATATTGCATTATTTCTTTTTACAATAAGACAATAGGAAACCAGGATATAGCGTCACTATTTCAAGAATTGCTATAGTGAATATTGAATTGTGAAGTTACTAACAAGTTTATTGAAATATAATAATAAATGCTTGAATTATTGTACTTATACCAAAAGAAAGTTTCTATATTTCATAGAAGAGACTGTGGCGTTTACAAAACAAAATGGGAAAGACATTCTTCTTATGCACATTCTAAGTATTTCTATTTTTTCCTATAGAAAATAGAAAAATATTTCATTGTACATTCCTATTAGGAATGGTAATTTTTCGTAACTATTTTGCCAGTTATGTTATTTAAACTGCTAGTTATTGCAATTACGCTTTGATGATTTATTTTTGTAAATATCTTTTCTTCTAACTATAATTTCTGTAACAAAAACGTTAGTCTTTCTGACTCTGAATCTCAATTTTTAAGTTAATTGTATATTTATAATTAATGTGGAAAAAGTATTTCTTCGTATCGCTGCGGAAATTAATACTAAATTTTCGACTATATCCTACTTTGCCATCAAACTCTTGTAATCGAAATTTAAATACAGGCTTTGCTCTCTTTCTCTCATTCCCCTCTTTATCTCCTTTTTAAGGAATTCCTATTTTTCCCCTGTTCTCAAGATACTTTTCCTTTTCTCGTTTTTTTCGTTTAAATCTGAACTGACCAAATAGACCCAAAAAGAAAATCCAACTATTTTTTGTCGAAATTTAATTATTTTTGGTTGAAAATTCCTCTCTTTTGATTAAAAGTTCAACTACTTGGCTGAGAATGCATCTTTCTTAGTTGGAAATAATCTTTTTTGTTAAAAACTCAACTTTGAAGGTTAATGATTTAACGGCCTTTCAAGAGATTTGTTTTTTCGGCTTCAAGATTCAACTATTTGGTTAATAATGCAACTGTTTTTGGTTGACGTTTAATATTTTTTATTTGAAGACTCAATGTTTAGTGAAAATTCATCTTTTTGAATAGGAAATTCAACTATTTAGTTAAAAATCAAATTCTCTTGTTAAAATATCACCTTTTTAGGCGAAAAGTCATCTTTTCTGGTTGAAAATGATTTGTTTGCAAATTGATGTATTTTTTGTAGATTAGTCATTTTTGGTAGAAAAATAAACTTCTTGATTAAAAATTCAACTGCTTCGTTAAAAATTAAACTACTTTGTTAAAAATTTATTTCATAAGTTGAAGATCCATATCTTTAGCTGAAAATATAAACATTTTGTGAAAAACTCAGTTTTTTTAATAAACTGATTTTGTGAACTGCGAATTTAACCGTTCCATATTCGATTGAAAACTGATGGTTTTGAGTTCAAAATTCAACTATTTGGTTCATCATGAACTTTCCTGTTCAAGATTCAACTGTTTTGTAGACAAATGATCTCTTTGGCTTAAAAATTCATCTATTTTGTTGAAAGTTTGTCGTTCTGGGTTAAAAATTCTATTATTTTGGTCAAAAATTCAAATATTTGGTTAAAAATTCATACTTTCAGTTAGAAAATTCAACCGTGTAAAGAATTCACCCGTCTGGCTTGAAAATTCAACAATTTGGTTCACATTTTTTTCTCTTTTGAATGAAAAATCTTTCTTTGTTGAAAGTGAATATCGTGTGGTAAAACTTTGATTTTTTTGGTTTGAAGTTGCAACTGTTTGTTTCGTCACAAATTAATCTGTTTTTGTTGAGGATACAAATATTTTGTTGAAAATTCTTTCAAACTACGAACTCTAAACAATCCCATATTTTGGTTGGGCTAAGTCAAAATTGAACGTAATGTTTTCAACAATTAAAAATTTTTAATGTTTATTCTTTCGCGTATTTTCTGAGCTTGCGACTTAGGGTAAGAGCACTGGCACCAGTGGTTGGCAGCCACCTCTAATTTGCTTTTACAATAAAAAAATGCAAATATTCATCATATTTTAATCACATGAGAGTAATTTGAACAGAGAATGTTAAATATTTGCATTTTTCTATTGCTTAAACCAAATTAGCGAGGGGGTGCCAACAACTGGTGCCAGTACAAACCACTGGTGCTTTTATACCTTATAGCATCATTAGTATCTGTCATTTTGATTCAGGAAAATCAGAATCAAGTCTTTTTATACCTTTTTAATTATAACTCTGTATTTAATAGTTCCTACTAACTCATCGAATTACTTGCGATCTCGCTTTAAGTGTAATTTTCAGTTATAACTTGACGATAACTAGAATTTATTCAATTATTTAGTCCAATAATTAAGAAAATTCCTCCTTTATTTGAATTTTTTAGATTAATTCAACAATTTGTACCACGAATTCGATAAATGAGTATGTAGCACCAGTTTTATTTAACGTTTTAATTTTCTTTATAAAAATACAAACATAAATTCCGTCCAGGCAAACAAGTTTCGAAGTTGTAAGAGTTCTCCTTTATAAGAAAGATGATAGCAAAGTTTGAGGTTGCTCATTTTCTGGACAAATTATTACTTTACCCAATCTGACATGAATAAAGCTAAATTATGGGTGTATATAAATATGGCTATTTTTTTTTTAATTGAAATCAATATATCAAAATGCCTAGCTTGAACGAAAATATTTATGTTCGGCATGGAAGAAATATAGTTTGAGACAACGTCACTAACTTTCGAAAATAAATAGCATCAAGTGATATGCGAATTATTTCTCCGCGTTTTGCAATTTCGAATGGGAGATTTCCAGCAAAAGAACATATATTGGGGTTGCACTGTACAATGAAAAATATATACAAACTGAAATATGTGTATTATCACAATCTTAAAACAAATACATTCACACGTCAGAATTTTATTCCCTTCATTACTACCACATTCTCACATCGATGCCCGTCTTCATTCAATTTTCATTTCCTGCCGACTCACACACATTGGCGTGATTTTCACTTAATTTCCGTTTCCTTTTCCTCCGTTTAAGTCAACGGTGCTTGCCCGAATGGAATTTCTGTGGTTGAATTAAATTTACTTGGAACCATCGCTCTTTCTCAAATATAAACTAAAATATATGAATCGAAAGATTGTTATTATTCTAGAATGCAATAATAGTTTTAATTTAAATTCACCAGTTCGTTATTCTATTTCGTTGATTAAAAAGTACACTAATGAAACCTGCGAATGTTCCGAAGAATCTGTGTTATTTAATATAATAAATTAATAAAATTTTAGGGAAAACAGATATCTTAGATTATACAATATCTCCAAAACACTGAACTTATTATTAGCATTAAGACGATTCTATTTTGTGAGACCAAATTTTTTTTTATTCTAAAGAAATTTCTTCCTGTATTATTTTATCTATTTCTTTATTTATTAATATTTTATTATTTACTCTTTGTCAGTAGAGCATCGATAAAATAAAAAGCTCTGTAGAGTTTCCCTGAAAAAGTATGGTGATAAACAAATAATAATTAATAATTGTTTAATTTAAAGTAGGTGCAATTTTATAAATTTGTTGAATAATGTAAATTTTCAAGCAACTGAAAAAACAATCAAAGATAAAAAACGAATTCGATTTTTTCAAATTATCAAAAATAAACAATAATAAAAATATCGAAAATATAAAATTTTTATTTCGTTGCATATGGAGTCATTTTGGGGGGTTTAACTGTAAAAAGAAAAAATAATCCTTATTATTTGGGCATTGACGAAATTTTCCATTACATTTTTAACATTCTATGGCAAACATACCAAAGATTCTTTTGCCTATATGAGAGATACGTACAAAACTTCATCATGTTTGATGCATGTGTTTTTTTTGTAGAATAGACAATCTTTTTCTTGTACCTCGAATAATTTAAAATTACTAAAAATATATTTATCACGAAGACAAGCACAAAGAATTTGCTTCTTATTATTTCTCTACAAATACTGTTTAAAATTATTTCTATACATTTTCAAATAAACAAGAAAACAAACACGCGCGCTGTTGTTAAATGTTTGATTTTTTCCTTCTGTACCACGCAATTTTAAAATAAAGATATAAAATAAATACAGTATTTCATAGTGTCTCTTACCTTGAACAAAAAGAAAGCGGAGATAATATTTTTGCTCATTGATGAAAATTGATGTCTTTACATCAGAATTAATAAACAGTGGGACATCTCAGATCGGACCTTGAATTATAGTGCTAGTCGTTTGCACGGTAAAATGCATATTGAAGAAAAAGTACATTCATTAAAAAGTATTCATTCAAGGGAACTAAAATTTACAATACAAGCTGAGTGGTTAAATACAGAAATATTAAAAACACGAACCGAGGAAAGCAAGGTCGTATTCGTTTCGCGGTTAGTACAAGAATGTCCTCCGCTGAGGAGCAGGCACGGGTGCAGCTAGATTCCGATGTTGCCAGAGACAAAATCTAGGTACAATTTTAAAATTTGGGGGTTGGCAAACTCGAAATTGGTCCGTTTGGTAATTCATCAAGCAGTGAAAGCTGAAGATCAGCACGCTTTCCTGAAACTCTAAGCCTGCCTCAATAAACCCTTGTCCTGGTCAGTTTTCAATATCTACACTGAAACTTCCTCTGACTCGGTCTTCTTAATGACCCATCTCAGGAAAAATTTCAAGTTTGGGCATTTTCAGTCGTTCCAAAATTCATACGAGTATAATGCATAAACCAAAACCTGAAGAAATATCGATGCTGAAGTGGAAGGATTCAATACCAGCACAAATATGAAAATATAGAAGATATAAGTCACAAATACACATAATTCATACAAAATTATTAAATGGTATTCATTCACTCAGACATCCCGCCCACATTAAAAGGTCTCCTTTCTAAACATACAAATAAATTCAATCAAAGAATTCAGTTACGAGTAAAATGCAGTACATATAGACAGCTTATATAAAATGAAACAAAAATGCAAATTTAAATTTATAAAACATATATATGAATGCTAATAAAATATTATACGCAATATGTTTGAAATACTGAACTTATGTTTAGCATCAAGACGATTCTATTTTGTGAGACAAAATGTTTTTTCAATAATTGACGATGATTTGAGACAGGTCGCTCTAAGCTAGAACCAACGATTCGAACTGTAGCGATACGAATCACGTTGTCCTTGCCTGGATGTAGCTCGGTGACATGTCCAAGCTGCCACTTAAGGGGAGGAAGGTTATCATCTTTCAGGAGAGCCAAGGATCCTAATTCAATAGGATCACAATCGTTGCGGGACCATTTGTACCGCTGCTGAAGCTGGTGTGAATATTCTTTTTGCCAGCTGTTCCAGAAGTGCTGGACCATTTGCTGTAGATGCTGGCACCGGTTTAAACGCCGTACAGGAAGTTGGCGCAAATCTGGTTGCGGTAACGCAACTAGTGAGTCTCCAATAAAGAAATGTGCAGGAGTTAGAGGCTCAATGTCATTGGGGTCATCGGATGAAGAATATAGAGGATGGGAATTTAAACAGGCTACAATTTGAGTCAAGACAGTATACAACTCTGTGAAAGTAAGTTCAGATTCCCCAATGACTCGCTTCAAATGATCTTTCACTGATTTTACAGCACTTTTCCATAATGCACCAAAGTGTGGAGCATGGGCAGGCATAAAATGCCAATTTATTCCTTTTCGAGATGAAAAATTGGTTACCCGTGTTCGATGTTCAGTGTCAAGCAGAAGTCTTGCTAGATCGTTAAGCTCATTATTTTCATCGAAAAAATTTGTTCCGTTTCCCGAATGCATGTCTAGAGGACGACCTCGTCGAAATACAAAACGCTGCAAGCAACTTAAAAATGCGTCTGGCGTCTAATCTATCGCTAATTCCAGGTGAACTGCCTTTATCACGAAACACGCAAAGATGCATAGATAGGCCTTTGCCGTTGTCCGAGTACGATTTCTGTCCTTCACATAATACGGTCCTGCACAGTCGACACCAGAACTATTAAAGAGACGAAAAGGTTTGACTCGTGCCGCATGTAGACTTCCCATGATATATTCAGTGCCTACTGGTTTGACTCGAAAGCAGCGTAAGAATTTTCGAAGCACATTTTTGACCATATTCTTGCATGATAACGGCCAGTATCGCGTTCGTAGGGATGCGATCACAGTACGACACCTGGCGTGTATTATTCGAATGTGTTCGTCATTTATTATTAATCGCGTTACCAAGTGATCCAAAGGCAAAATGATTGAATGTTTTTGATCATATGAAATTGGTTCATAATTCAATCTACCGCTCACTCTGAGCAGCCCTGAATCGTCGAGAAATGGGTTAAGTAATTTAAGCCTACTCGACTTTTCGATTTCCTTGTTGCGTTCAAAGCAATGAATCAAATCCTTGAAAGATTCTGCCTGAACTACTCTTATGAGTCAATTTCTTGTAACTACAATTTCTCGCGGCTTCAAAAATCATACCTTGAAATCCATTGTCGGCCTAGCTTGATCATTTCTGACCCGATAAATATAAGAAAGAACCCTAGTCAATGTCGTGAAAAAAGAAAAATGTTCAAAAATGCTAGGTCCTTTCTTCTCGACAGTGATTTGATTCGAAGTACATTTTTTTCCACCGGGTACATTTTGTAGGTCAAGAACAGGTGGGATTAGCTATTTGTGTGAATGTTCTGATAACTATTTCAGTCGATGCCACCACAGTTCTGGTGTCTTCAATTCAGCTGGCGCAATTCCTCTTGAAATGACATCTGCAGGGTTGTCCGAAGATGACGCGTGGTTCCAAAGTCCTTCCTTCGTGAGATCCTAAATTTTTGTGAACCTGTTGACAATACAAATTTCCCACCTACGCCGGAATCCTTGATTCCATGCTAAAGTAATTGTTGAATCACACCAGAAGAATTTCTGATCAAATTTCATATCCATTGAACAAGTGACCTTGTGAGAGTTTTGCAAGTATTTAATGCCTGATTTGAATAGTGGTATATACTAATTTTTGGAATGCCCCTATCATTGGCGATTGCTTTAAAAGAATCTCGAAACTTGATCCAATTTTCGAAAGAGCCGTCGAAAGTGGGTAGCAGCATTTTTGGCAAACTATATCCTGTATCACTACTGATCGTGATTAGTAATTGCGGTCCTCGATTCTAAGCTGAATCTGAATAATCAAAATTATGAATACTTGTTGGACGAGTTTTGGCTAATATATATTCTCTAGCTAAGGCCACCAATCAACAATATTTACTCTCGAAGGCAATTTGCTTTTCTTCCCTTTCTTGATCTTCTACACTGAAATTTGTAGGATGTAATTCTATTTCAAAATTTGTTGAAGCGAGTCACCTTACTTTCCATTACGGCACGCTCAGAGATAAGTTGCTCAAGTGTTTTCGTATCTATATTTCAATTAAATATCACGGAAAGCTGAGGAGAGGATAAAAAATGGATTTGGATACTCACCGTTTGCAGAGCGTTGCAGGTCTGCTTCAAATGTTAAAATATGTGTCACAGTCCTTGACGCACAGTGCAGCTTCAGATCACAGTAAATTCTTTATAAATTCACATCACAATCACATTCAACATTTGAAGCTAAGTGAATGTTCAAGTTTAAATTTGGAGAAAACGAATGATAGTTTTTAATGTTCAAATTACAAACTGCAAGAATGTAAGTTTATAATTTCAAGTTCAGAGCTAAAATAAGAAAATTCATAGAAATTGTTCAAAGTGATACGAAACACACAATTTTGTAAATCCGAGTCTTGACTACCATCAATTACACGTCAAACCCAATTTATGCTGGAACACATTTGATTTTACTAATTACCACGTACTAAATATTCTTAAGTGTACATAATCTCATGAGTGCTGTGAGACCAAAAAGTTTACTGCGTTCAAAGTCACAATTTTCAATCTAAAGTCCAATATAATCACAAATGCAAGGGATAAAACAAGTCCAAAGTGATTAAATACACAAATCACTGAAGCTCATCGCCGAGTTTGTAGTCACATAAAAGAACACGAGAATCAGAGTTCAATTTCAACTTCAAATTTATTCACTGACTCTACATTCATCCCATCACGAAGGACCAGCATTTGCACAATAAAATGCATATTAAAGAAAAAGTTAATTTATTACAAATTATTTATTCAAGGTAAATAACATTCACAATACAAGCTGAGTGGTTAAAGACAGAAATATTAAAAACACGAACCGAGGTATAAGATTAAGCATGGTCGTATTCGTTTCGCGGGTAGTACAAGTCTGTTCTCCGCTGAAGAGCAGGCAAGGGGGCAGCTAGATGCAGATATTGCCAGAGACAAAATCTATGTACAATTCAAAATTTGGATAATTGGCAACCTCGAAATCTTTCCCTTTGGTAATTCATTAGGCAGTGAAAACTGAAGATCAACACGTTCACCTGAGACTCTAAGCCTGCCTCAATAAACCCTTGTCATGCTCAGTTTTCAACATCTTCACTAAAACTTTCTCTGACTTGGTCTGCTGAATGACTCATCTTAGTATAGATTTCAAGTTTGGGCATTTTCAGTTGTTCCAAAATTTATACGAGTATAATGCATACACTGAAATCTAAAGAAATATCAGTGCTGAAGTAGAGGGATTCAATACCAGTACAAATATGAGAATATAGAGAATATAAGTTACAAATACACATAATTAATATAAAATTATTAAACAATAATCATTCACTCAACACGAGTAGGCACCTTTAAATTCTGTAAAGGGTGTACACCTACTTCAATGGATTGTCAAAATACAGGGGCCCTAATTTCCGACGATTCACCCCGACCGCTAACTTTCAGTTGTCTTTTAATGAGGTTTACAATAAAAATTATCATTTCATAATAAAAAAATTATTTCACCTTTATTTTTTATTTTAAAGAACATTTTTTTGGTTCTCTTCAAATGAGGCATTTTTTATTTTATTTTTTTAAGGAAGCTAATAAAAAGCTAGATTTTTTCTCTTCAAAAACATACCAAAACGAAAATAGGATGGATAGTATTGGTTAAGTTGTAGAAAGTCATAAGAATGCTGGTGCCCCGCGCCAACTAGCCGCAGAGCTACCAGGTGTGCTGTAGTGTCTCAGTGGTTCTAATACTTAATAAAAATGACTTTTCTGTTCACGTGCTAATAACATTTCATTTTATACTTACTTCTTCTTAGTTGGAGAACGATTGAGATGTCTTCTGAATTAAATTTCCAAAACGATTTCATTGTAGGAAAACTGTAGTTAATAATAAAATAATAAACGATTATATTGTATGGTTCTGCTCGCCTGTCACATTTCCGGGTGTTTTTCATTTGGAAGAAAAAATTCAGCTTTTTTTCTTGACAACTTTAAAAAAATTAAAAATGCAGCATTTGGAGAAAAATTTGAAGATGTTTTTTAAAATCAAAAATCAAGTTAAAATAATTTTTTTCATGGTAAAATTATTATTTTTATTATAAACCTCGTTAAAAGAACTTTTCAAACACCGAATGAAAAAAGTAAAATTGGATAACTCTATCAGGAGCTACTTCAATCTTAGCGTTTGGGGTGAATCGTCAGAAATTCGGGCCCCTGTATGTCGACAACCTTTAGAGTAGGTGCACCTCGCTTACAGAAATTTGGGAGGTCCACTAGCAGTACATTCTGGCGGAGTTTCAAGCAGATAGGCGACAACAAAATTTTATGCGGGGCCACTTGGCAAGTTTGACCATTGCATTTTAGTTTTAAAATACCAATTTCCGATAAAAAAACTTCATGATATAACCTACAGTTGTTCAAAATTGTAATTTTAATTTTTAATGTAGACTGTAGACTGTAGGCAAAAGCATTAAAACATTAATTTTTCGCTTATGTGTTTAATGCTATTGTTTGATCCTCAATATCAGGCATCTTCCTAGTTGACGTCCCAAACTTGAAAACATTAGTAAAGTTTAGGGGTAGAACTGAACTTATTTCCATGAATTTGTTGAATTCCTTGAATCCCGTGACTTCTGTGAATTCCTTAAATTCCGTGAGTTCCGTGAATACCATGAATTCCATGAATTCCATGAATTCCATGAATTCCGTGAATTCCGTGAATTCCACGAATTTCAGGAATTCCGTGAATTTTATGACTTTCTTGAATTTTGGGTGTTCCGTGAATACCGTCAATTCCTTGAATCCCGTGTATTCCTTGAATTCCATGAATTCGGTGAATTTCATGAATTCCGTGAATTCGCTGAATTCCACGAAATCCGTTAATTCCGTGAATTCCTCGAATTGCATTAATTCTATAAATTCCTTGAACTCCATAAATGCCTTGAATTCCGCGAACATTATTAATTCCATGAATTCCATGAATTCTTTAAATTCCGTGAATTCCGTGAGTTCTTTAAATTTCGTGAATTCCGTAAATTCTTTAAATTGCGTAAATTCCGTGAATTACAAGAATTCCAAAAATTCCAAGAATTTCAAGAATTCCTTGAATTTCATGACTTTCTTGAATTTTGCGAGTTCCGTGAATACCGTGAGTTCATTGAATCCCGTGTATTCCGTGAATATCATGAATTCGGTGGATTTCATGAATTCCGTGAATTCTCTAAATTCCACGAACTCCGTGAATTCCGTGAATTCCTAGAATTGCATTAATTCTATAAATTCCTTGAACTCCATAAATGCCTTGAATTCCGCGAATTCCATGAATTCCATGAATTCCTTGAGTTCCGTGAATTCCGTGAATTCGAGGAATTCCGTGAGTTCCGTAAATATCATAAATTCATTGAATTGCAAGAATTCCGTGAATTTCATTATTTCCCTGAATTCCTCTAATTCTTTAAATTCCGTGAATTCATTTAATTGTGTGAATTCCATAAATTCTGAGCATTTCTTGAATTCCAAACATTTCTAGAATTCCATAAATTCCTTGATTTCCATAAGTTCTATGAATTCCAAGAATTCCATGAATTCTATTAATTCCTTAAATCACAAATTCCTTGAATTCCATGGATTCCTTGAATTCCATGAATTCCTTGAATTCTATGAATTCCTATAATTCCATGAATTCCTAGAATTTCATGAATTCCAAGATTTTCATGAATTCCACGAATTTCATGAATACGAGCGCTCAGCTCGCTACCTTGCTGGAGCGTGACGTGATGCTCGAACGTGACGTGACGATTCTTATGAATTAATTCCTCGTGCAAAAGTGCCGTACCGCGCTCTGAGAAGTTTCTCTTCAAAAACAAGTTAGAAAATTTGTCAGTACCGGTAACTTTTCTACCGGTACCGACAATTCTTTTTACCGTTACCTACAGTGTATACGATTCGAAATTATAATAGATTTTGTCTGAAAGTACCAATATTCGATTTAAAACGCCAACGGAACTCATAATTCTTCAAAAATTATGAATCATCTTTGAAATCTAATGATTTTTCAATGGAAACATACTTCTTTCATTATAGGTCTTTTTGTGAAATTAGGTAACACCAATTGACTTTCTTTAGTTTCCGTTAAAAAAACTGATTTTTGGAAACATACGTCTTTTTAAACCTTTTTGTACAATCTTGTCACACAATTTAATTTTCGTAAAGTTTACCTGTTCAAAGATTGCTGCCTAAAAATTTAAATTTCCGATGAAAAACTCTAATACAATCCGCTGCGAAATTATTCAGACTTGTAATATTTATTATTCTAAACAAAAATAATTGGGTCTAAATCTAATAAATTCTGTTTAAGGGTGTTGGTTAAATCCGACTTTGAATTTTTTTGCATCGGTGCCGTACTGACCCAATATATATTTTTTCTCCGCGTATATGAGAATAAAAAATAGAAAACTTACAAATAATCAAGGTTTTTCTTGATCATCAGATCGATAAAATTTTGGAAGACAGACCCTTGTGCTAAGACACACAATTTGATGATGGTGAACCTAAATTTCACGAAATACGTCCCAAAACGGAGCAAAAACTAGAGAAAATTGACATGTCCTGTATGTAAAGACCACGAGACAGCATTTGTAAACAGTCGACATTCGTCAAGCCATGCAGGCTCTGGCAATAGCACTGCAAATGACACGCTTACGACGTCAGTTAGAACCCATCAACATAACCTAAAGATGCTGCAAAATTATAAGTATTCTTTGAAATCTAGTAGTTTTTTTTAAAGTACCAATACATCCCAACGTAGAACACTAACACAATTCTAAATTATTCAAGCTTATAATATCCATTATTCTAAACAAAAATAATTGTATTCACCTTGTAAAGAATTTTGAATATTCTTTGAAATCTACTAATTTTTCATTGAAAGTACCAATAATTTCCGACAAAAATACTAAACTGAAACCTAAGAAAATTACTTAGCATTTTAAATGCTCTTGGAACTCTAATGATCATTTTAATCTGAAACCGTTCAGAAATTTTTAAGAATTGAAAACCTTAATAAAGATTTTTATTTAAAAATAGTAAGTCCCAGTGTAGAAAATTAACACAATCTAAACTTTGCAGAAATTTTAATTCAAATTTGAAAATTTATTATTTTATGTTGAAATCGTGTTTTAGAGATACTCATTTCCAATGAAAATCACTAACTTAAAACATGTATGATATTTTCAATAATTTACTGGATAATTCGGAGGTTTTAATTTAACCACGCAAGAGTATTAAAAACCACAAATTTTTGTCAGTTCGCTTAATTTTTTCTTTGATTTTTGTTATTGGGAAGGATCATTTGAGGATTTATTTTTGAAATTTTTGAATTTAAATTACATGTAAAGCAACTTTAAGTAATAAAAAGCTGCAAGCTGCGCGGGCAGACTCTCATCGCGTGCTGCGCGAGCGGCTCGCTTCGCTCGCAACTTTGAGCGCGCCTAGAGTGCGCGACTGTTGGTTCTCGCGCTTCGCGCTAAATAAAGTATTTATCTCGCGCTTCGCGCACGATAATGTATTTACCTCGCGCTACGCACTCGATCTTTGTATTTACCCTACATTTGTGCACAGGCATTTCAAAAATAAAGGTCAAGGCATCGACAAGTGTAATTTGGTGATTGAGAATTCTCTTTTGTTAAAGCTCCTTCGTTTTCAACGAACACGTTCTCATCACGTATCAAATGTATATTATATTTATTTCCGTACCTCGATCTGGGGCGTCTTATTCAGATATAGCGAAATAAAGTACAAATTTTATTTTTAATGATTACTTTCATATTTGTTTCTTATTTTGCATTATATTTCATTCTTAGCTACCCAGAAAAATGTATTATCTCAATAAATTCATATTATTACAATTCATAATATACATTGATATTGAAACAAAAGTATTTTCATTTTTTTTTTCATGATTAAAGACAAGGGTGCATCCTATTAAGAAAACTAGTTATTAAATATTCTTTGCAACTTGAGTCGTTTTTCCATAAATTTAATTTGTTTATTTTCAATGTTCTTTTTTACGATTTCAACTAAAAATACCCATCCTGGCGTACGGTGGTTTCAAACAAATTTGTAGATATAATTTAGGCAAACAATGCTGTTAAA
The DNA here is from genome assembly GCA_011634705.1 of Andricus grossulariae. Taxonomy (NCBI): domain Eukaryota; kingdom Metazoa; phylum Arthropoda; class Insecta; order Hymenoptera; family Cynipidae; genus Andricus; species Andricus grossulariae. Next base: position 1,517,155 of record JAABKJ010000755.1, read on the forward strand.
TAAAATCTTATTGTACCTTGTGTCCTTTTTCCAGAAAGTTATTATTTGTTTATTTTCAATATATTTTTATAACAAGAGTTTATACGAAATTTGTAGATGTTTTTTAGTGTAACAACTTTTGTGGTTTCAGTTTTTTCGTCTGTTGTGTCGATTCTCCAAAAATTTAATTTTTTTATTTTTAATCTTACTTTTTACAATTAAAAGAAAATCTACTCGTCCCAACTAAAAATTATCAATGAAGAATTTGTAGATCCTGTTTGCTGAAATAACTTTTTTCTATTTTTTTTGTACCTTGTGTCGTTTTTCAATAAATTGATTTTTTTTATTCCGAATGTTATTTTTTACTATTAAAACAAAAACTGCGCGTCCTAGTCAAAAATTATCGATGACAAATTTAGATGAGTTTTTACTCTTTTCTGGAAAAGCAACTTTTGTCTTTTCATTTTTTTTCATACCTTGTATCGTTTGTCCAACAATTTAATTTTTTTATATTTTTAATGTTGTTTTTTACGAATAAAGCAAAAACTACAAGTCCTGTCAAAAAATGACTAATAACAAATTTTCAGATCTTTTTTGGGTCAACAACTTTTGTGAATTTATTTTTTCGTCCCTTGTGTTGTTTTTCCAAAACTTATATTTTTTTTTAAATTTTAATCTTGTTTTTCAAAAAAATAAAACAAAAACTATGTGTCCTGTAGAAGATAATTAATAACAAATTTGTAGATCTTGTTTTAGTGTACAATTTTTGTTAATTTATTTTTTTCGTGTCTTGCATAGTTATACCGCAATATGGAATTTTTGATTTTTTATTATTTTTTGTGCGATCAAAATTTGAATGTTCGATTTTTCTAAAAAATTTAAAAAGTTTTTGTGATTATCTTATAGAGCTTTCCAAAAGAAACGTTTTTCTTTTCTTGAGTTATTTTCCTTTCATGTGCTTTTTGGCTTGATATGTCCATTTTCGTTTGTTTTTTATGTATTTTGAAAATGCTATAACTCTGATAAGTTTCTTTTTATCGAAAAAAGTCGTGAGGGTAAATTTTCTGAGTTTCCGAGTACTACGAATAACCGTACATAGAATGGTACATAGCTAATTAACAAACTCGTTATTTCTTTTTAGGCCTTAAAAAAGTGTGCTAAAGCACAATCCAATCTGATCAATCTTTCGGAAGTTATCGTGCCTACACGATACTATACTGAGAAAAATACTTATTTGAATCAAAGAAAATTTCTTTTATTCAGAGAAATGGTAGATCAGAATATGGCCGAAGAAATATTTCTTTACTTTAAATAAATGCTTTGTTTGTATCTGAGGAATGCTATGCTTAGGACATCAAAAAATTTACTTGACACTGTGAAACATTCGTTGAGCGAAATAGATTTGTTATTGACTGTAATAATAATTATTTGATATGATTAGGTGAGTTCTGTAATGTAAAAATGTATGGCCTAAGTTCAAGAAGATAATTATTACATACAAACAAATGTAACTTTGACTAAGGAAAAGTTTTTTTTGAACCAAATATATGATTCTCTGATTCAAATAAGCGTATTTTTTGGTAAAATAAACATTTCTTTGCAGCACAGAAATATCTGCAACGGAAATAAATATTTAATTGTTTCTAAGATGCGGCATATTGTTTAAAGAAAACACGTAAAACAGAGTTGATAATATATTAATTGATTCAAAGAACAAAAATTGAGCAGGCCCATTTCTTAAAAAATATTTGATGCAATTATGATTTTTATAATTTATAATAATATATTCATTTTCATTTTCGCGGAATATAAAAAAGAATTTTAATCAAGACCAACTGACTGATGCTTAGGAAGACCGGTAAACACCAATCACCACATTTTTTCAGAATATATCTACGGTGAAAATGTATGGCTAACTTAAAGACTGGAGAATCCATTTCAAATGTGAGACCATAAACTCTGCGCACCTGGCGGCATAGTTCTGAATTACTCTGTACAAATGAAGAATTATACAAAAATATTTTTTCGAACGAATGGTGTATGAAGCTATTTCAAAAATATATTTCTTCGCTTGAAGGAAATGATTATTGGGCATAAGTCGCTTGACTCTATTTATCAAAAGAAACATATCTTCCAAGTGAATACATAATTTCTGAAGTAAAAAAATTCCTTTATTCGACTAATGATATGTTCAATTAGAACGACAGTATCAATACCCTTATATGAAAGAAATATCGCTTTCACTTAATTAATATTGTCTTCATTTATCTCAATATTTCTTTGCTTCAAAGAAACCAAAATATTTATTTCACGCATTAGAGAATTACTTATTTCAAATATAATGTTTTTTAATTCAAAGGCTCCAAATCATTGAACTAAAGAAATATTTCTTTGAATGCGAAAGCGAGATTCAAGTAAACTAGGTTTGTAGTTTTAAAGATATCAATTCCTTGAGTTAATTATCTTATATTCTGAGAGCAAGAAATATTTCTTTATTTTAAAGAAATAGCGCCCAAAGAAATGATTTATTTTAATCAATGCACGAGTTTGTTGCTTTTAAACAATATTCAGTACAATTAGGTAAACGGTTTTCATGGCTCAAATAAAAGGAGTCAAAGAAATGGATTTCATTGGATTCAAAAATTTTTTTTCAGTGTACAGACTACAGACTAGATACTAGACAGACAGACATACAGAAACCTTCGTGAAAATCATTTTTTCTGACTCAGAGGTTCTCCAAACGTGGAAATTTAGTGAAAACCGACAAAGTAAAATTTTACATCAAACTAATACCTTCTCATTAGAATGAGAATGTAAGAATTAAATTAGTTTCTCAACACAAATGGTTGCGAGAATTTCGATACATATATCTTGACACTCCATTTTTTAGATAGAATTTACTTGGGAATATGATGTGTAGATAAGTCCAACGACTTTAAACAACACAAATTGATTCCACAATGTTTAAAGAATATCCCAGAATTGTTAGCTAGATTATCAAAAAGTGTGTAGGGTCACATTCGAAAAAACAGGTGTGACCTCCGAGGGTCAAAGGAAAAAATTTCAGAAATATATCTATGTTTGTTTTGCTATTTCTTCCTTCTTTCATTTGCTTCCCATGATCTGTTACTTATGCAAACTGGATTCGCGAATTTTCCAAAAATTTTCGAAATGCTTACAACATTTACGAATGACCTGTAGAATTATTATTCAGGAAAATATTATGCTCAAGAATTGTAAATGAACATTTGCAAATTAGAATCACTTCAGTAATTGAATAAACATAATATGTGCAGATGAATGCACGTTTTATTTCAATGAAATTACGCAAATCGATTAGACCAGCGATGATTCTATACTATTATTCATGTAACCCTTATAGACTTTTAATTTTCTTTGCAATCGTATAGTTACATGATTGTGATTGAGTCCCGGATTGAAAATTGTGGGATTGACTGCGCTCATAAAACCAGCTTGCCGAACTGGTAGATGAATTGTTACAGAGAATGTAGCTCATGGATTGACAATTAGTTTCTCGTTTTACAAACTGGTAGCTGATCCTATTTCGTCGAGTTTTCAATTTGCGTATAAAATAGGAATTTGCGATAATCGAGCTAGCTAAATGATGAATTTTGCTACTATGCTTCTGATGGAAAGTTTGATTAATGTGAAAATTAAAATTTGAACTGTATAGTATATAGAATTTACACAGGGCTGCCACAAAGTCACTTACAGTCAGTTTTTAGTAACTCTTTGAAAGAAAAATTCACTGTAGTCACTTTTTTGAGGAAATGGCCTCTTTATTAATGAGATATATAGCAGTCTACGGTATCAAAATGCTATTTCATATCAGACATCACACTCTTTACCTTATTTTGAAGAAACTTACCATTCTTCTAATTTTCTTTTTGCTTGAATGTGAACTGAATTATCAGAATGAAATGAGAAAGTCCAACTGTTTTAGGTTGAAAGTTAAGTATTTTTGACTAAAAAATCTACTATTATATTTTAAGTTCGAAACTAATATTTTTTGGTAAAAAATGTAATTATTTGTGTGAAAATTGAATATAATAATTGAAAATTTAACTATTTGGTTGAAGAATCATGTTTTTTTTCTCACAAATTTAACTTTTTCGTTGAACACTTGTCTTTTTATATAGAAAGTCTTTTTTTTTTTAATGTGTATAATTTGATTGAAAATTCAACTTTCTGGTTGAAAATTCTCCTCTTAACTTGAAAGTGCAACTATTCTGTTTTAAATGCTACTGTTTGATGGAAAATCATATTGAGAAAAAAATCATCTACTTGTTTGATGATTCATCTTCCTTCACTAAACATTAATTTTTTGGTTAAAAAATTATCTTTTCGGGTTTAAAGGTCAAATTTCTTATAAAAAAAGACTTTCCAGGCTGAAAACTTAACGTTTTTGTTGAAAATATATCTCTTTTAGTAGAAAATTCATCTTTTTAGGTCAAAAATACATGCATTCGGTAAAAAATTTAGCTGTCTATGTGGAAAATACAACTATTGTCAGAACTTTATCTTCTTGGAATTAAAAGTCAAGTGTTTTTGAAAACATTCGACTTTTTAGACTAACAACTCAACTCTTTTGACGTTTTTTTTTTTGGTAGAAAGTTGATCTTTTTGGTTTAAAATTAATGCTTTTGGAAAAAATTCGCCTATGTGATTGAGAACCCATTGCTTTTCGTACAAATTTCATCTTTTTGGTGAAAACGCAACTGTTTGGTTGAAAATTAGTAATCTTTTTTGATTAAGAATGCAAATATTTTGTTAAATATTCGTCTCTTTGATTGAAATATTAACTATTACATTTTTCGTCGAGAATTCATACTTTTTGTTTAAAACTTCAACTGCTGGGTAAAAGTTGAACTACTTTGTTCGAAACAAATTTTTTTGATAGAAGAATAATCATTTTAGTTAAAAACTCATCTATTTGGTAAAAAATTCAACTCTTTTGTTAAAATTTCAATACTTTTACTTGAAAGGTTAAGAAACTAGAGCGTTTCATACATAATTCAATATAGTACCTAATTACCCTGCTTTGAAATCATTTTGGTGGAGGTCTGCAATATTAAAATTTGAATTATTTTAACTGACAATTTTCTGGTTTTCTAGATCCTATTGTAAAGCATATAAATATCAATACGACATTTAGTGTAAATGGTTTATTTAGCTTGTAATACAATGAACTACAATTTGTCTAAACATTACTTGTCAAATTTGTTTCAGCAACTGTGACCTTGAGTCTTACCTCTAAATTTAGCAATAGTTATTCATGTCATCTCGTATAGCAAGCCGATAAATTAAATGTGTAATGGAATCTACATTTTCGTGTAGATAAGTGTTTCTTTGTCACATTACAGGCCTCTTTTCGTGTCGACAGTAGTCACTTTTAGTCACTGTTTAGATTAAATTAGTCAGTTTTTCCACCTTTCTTCAAGTACGTTAGTCTGTGTCAACCCTGAATCTATAAGATTAATTGAAAATAGAACTTAAATAAGAATTTTATTTGCTCATTTCAAATATAACAATTTAAAGCTGAAATCTTACGTACCCTAGCTTTAAGGTTCTAATATGATATACGAAATAGAGTATTGATTTGCGTTATTTAAATTCGCGGATATGGATATTCTGTTTTCTTGAGCCGACGGAGTGTAAACTAAAGTCGATTTCTTTTGCATATAGGCATTTTCGAGATGTGTGCTGACTTCTCGGCACAGGTGTCATTGTAAAACTCTGGTGAACTGTAAAAATAGAATCAGAAATTTTATTTGCCACACAAGCGGAAGCAAGGCGAACTTCCGCAGTCTACGATTGATTCACATTTCGAATCTCATATCCTTCCTTGCACATCGATAGTGCCAAAGCTTCGAATAGTACGTGAATATTTTTGAATATTTGAGACCGAAGTCACGAGTGGTACGTTCCCAGGTGCCAAAACGACGAAGGTTGCAAGATATAAAACCTTCGTTGCACAAATATTGAAAAACTTAAAAAGATGAATGTAAAAGGTAGATACAACCCTTGAAATTTTTTAACTACGAAATAAGGAAAATATGCAGATAAAAAATAAAAGCTAAAAAGCGTTTCAGGTGAAAAGGCTGGGGTTAATTTCGGCATTCAAAAACAAAAGATCGGCAAGGGCAAAATAAAAGATCATTAACATACAATTATTATCAATTTTTCATTTTTTTTTTATGGCAAGATTAGCCCCAGCATTTTCACCCAAAACGCCTTTTACCTTTTGTTTTTTCTGTGCGATCATTTTCATGAAACGTAACTCATTTAATTATATAAGTTTCAATTTATTCGATTTAGAGAGGAATTATGAGTTAACGTCATACCATTCGTATTATATTCATAAAATAAATTTATATACTGTTTATTAACTAAGGCTCACATATGAAAACCGTTTAAAAACTTCTTTGCGATATTTTGAACACTTTTTCCACCCTTTCCCTTTTTTGTTACAGATCCTCACACAAAGCTTGAACCCCCAAAAATACGAACACCCACCCCACATGCTCTCAAAATAATACATTTTCAGCCAAGAAGTTAAGAAGATTAGTTATCAAATAAAAAAAGGGAATTTTCATTGAAATATTTAAATTTTCAACCAGGTAGTAGAATCTTCGCCAAAAAGAGATTTTTCCATTAAAAAAATTAAATTTCAACCAAAAATAGTTGGATTTTCTTATTGAGTTTTATTAATTCAGTTTGAGTCCTACGTAATGCCTATTATTGATTAGGTTCAGAACAGAATCCGATAAGAATCTTTTTTTTTTTCGATTTCACATTTTTCTTAAAAATCGTTTCAGATGTGATTTTTTTGAAATTTTCATTATATTTAGGAAAAAATAATTTTTCATGTATATTATATATTAGGAATATAGAAACATGATAAGTAAAACATTGTTTGATTTTTGAAAAATGAACATACACAGATTTTAAAAGTTCTTCAATGTTTGTAAGAAAAAAAATCTCTAAATTTTTGGGCCTGTATGATTAAATAAAATTATTATATTTACAGCTTTGTCAATGTGTTTAACGTTTATAAAATAGAAATGCTTCATTCTTTAAATACCGTTCTGTAACGTTTTTACTGGTTTTTTGAGAAATTTCGGATTTAATTGACCCAATTATTCAATATTTTAACTGTTAAATTTATTCGTTTTGATTAAGTGAATCTTCTTATGCTCCTTTTACAAGCCAAAGTCCTATTTTCAAAAAAAAAAAAACAATTAACAAAGATTAAACTTATTTGACAATAATTTACTATTAAATTTGGTAAAAATAACATTTGAATTATCTAAAAATCTGAACGTTGAACAAAGTTGTATAAATATATGTAATCAATAATATTTTCTTTTACCGCGTCTGACCAAACGTCTATTCTACTACTAGGCGAGGCACTAACGTATTCTGGACACGCATTTGAAACGCTTGTCTTCGTAAAGTTATGTGAATTTTCCAAATTTTTCGCTACCGCATTTTCGGCGTTCTCGCGCTTCGAACTCAATAATATATTTATCTCGCGCTTCGCGCTAGAAAATGTTTTTACCTCGCGCTACGCGCTCGGTCTTTGTATTTCCCCCACATTTGTTCACACACCTCTTAAAATTACAGGTCAAAGCATCGACAACTGTAATTTGGTGATTGTGAATTCTCTTTTGCTAAAGCTTCTTGGGCTTCATCTAACACATTCTCATCACGTATCTCGTGCTTCGCACTTACTTGGTCCAAAATGTGAACTTGTCGACATTATGTTCAACACTATTATATCAAATGTATATTTTATTTATTTCTGCACCTCGGTCTGATTTTGCTTACTCAGATATTGCTCCTTATTTTGCACAAATATTCATTTTCAGCTACCCTGAGAAATCTAGTATTTCCATGGATAAATATTATTACAATTCATAATATGTATTGGCCTTGAAAGATACGTATTTTTATTTTCATGTTTTTGTAAACAAAAAAGTGCGCATTTTATACAAAAAGTGCTCTTATTATACATTTGATTGAAACTTGTGTCGTTTCTCCAAAAATTTAATTTTTTTATTTCCAACGTTATTTTTTTACGTTTTAAATTGAAAATACGCATCGTAGTGTAAAGTGGTTTTAAGTGATTTTGTAGATATAATTTAGGCGACAAATTTTATTGAATAAAAAGTTATTGTAGCTTGCTTCATTTTTCTAAAAAGTTAATTTTTTATTTTTAATGTATTGTAATAATAAGAGTTTATAACAAATTTGTAGATCTTTTTTGGTTAAACGACTTTTGTTTTATCTTTTTTTTCGTCTCTGGTGGCGTTTTACCAAAAATGTAATTTGCTATTCTTATTCTTATTGTTTACGATTGAAAGCTAATCTACTCGTCCTTTCTAAAAATCATAAATAACGAATTTGAAGATTCTTTCCGAGTGAACAACTTTTGCCTTTTAATTTTTTTCTTTCCTTGCCTCGTTTGTCAAAAAAATAAATTTTTTTAATTTTAATGTTATTTTTTAGATTAAAACAAAAACTGCGCGTCTTATTCAAAAAATTACTCATGAGAAATTTGTACCTCTGTTTTGGATGAGCAATTTCTGTCTATTTATTTTTTTCATAGCTTTTGTCCTTTATCCGAAAATTTTTAATGTTATTTTTTACGATTAAAACAAAAACTACGCATCCTATCAAAAAATTATGGCTGACAAATTTGTAGCTCCTTTTAGGTTTAACAACTTTTGTCGAATTGTTTTTTCTTAGCTTGTGTCGTTTGTCCAAAATTTAATTTATTTTCATTTTTAATTTTGTTTTTTACGAATGAAACAAAAACTACACATCCTATAAAAAAGTGATTAACAAAAAATTTGTAGGACTTTTTTGGGTGTACAATTTTTCTCTTCTCATTTTTTTTACCTTGCATAGTTTGACCGCAAAATGGAATTTTTTATTATTTTTCGTGCGATCAAAATTTGAATTTTTGATTCTCCGACAAAATTCAAAAAGTTGTCATAATAATCTTCTAGGGCTTTCAAAAAGTAAGGTATTTCTTCTTGACTTTTTCCATATCGTGCGTTGTTTGGCTTAAAATGTTCATTTTCTGGTCATTTGTTTTTGATTGAAAACAGTTATTAGGATAAATTGTTCGCCTTTTTGAGTACTATGAATTGCCGTACATTCAATTTTCAAATATTGAAAAAAACTCATTCTTTCTTTTTAGGCCTTAAAGTAGTGTGCCAAAGCACAATCCAGATGTTCAATCTTTCGAAAGTTATCGTACAGACATACAGACATACAGACCGACAGACAGACACCTTCGTAAAAATCGTTTTTTTTTTACTCAGGGGATCTCAAAACGTGGAGATTTGATGAAAAACGACAAAGTCTAATTTTACATAAAACTAATACCTTCTCACTAGAATGGGAATGTAAAAATTGGTAAAAAGGTTCAGTAATATTGAACAATGCATGATAGTAATGCAAAATTTTAAAATACATACAATAAGATAATCTTGGAATCTACCATATTTATATTCTATCGTAGAATTAAGAATTCCATTTCCATAATAACCTGAAAATTATTTCAATACAGAGCTAGTAGATATATATAATAATCATGTATACCCGAGCACTTAAAACTTACTTTTATCAATGGAAAAGGAAAACTTTCTAATCTCAAGGTACTTATAGGCAAAAACTCAAGGTGTCCTTTTAGCCTAAAAAAATCTCAAAGAGTGTCCTTCTATGAAAAAATATCAAATTCATATTTGACCTTTATTTTCGAAGATCAAATGTTTATAAAAAAAATAGTCACCATCAATGACAAGGGCGTGAAGAAGTCTATCGAAGTGGTAATAAGGACAAATATTTATTATTGCTATTAAAATAGTTAAAAATCGCCAAAGCTGATGGTATAATATGTCATCTCATCCTTTTTACGAATAAAATATAAAAATTGTACTTTTTAACCTTAAACCTCTTGAAGGTTTCATTTTTGAAGGTCAAATCTTTATTTTTCTTAAAAAATGCTCATGATCAATGGAAAACGCGCACAGGCAATTGTTATACATTTTTGACGTTTTCTTTCTCAAATAAACCTAATAAAGTCACTTGATTTGCAACAAATTTTAACAATTAATGAGCAAAAAGAGTTTTTCAGTTGAAACAATGAGAGTAAATAAATACTTTGTTATACTATAAATAAATTTTATAACGAATTATCCATATCAGGTATTTTTGATGGATTAAATAAAGTTTTTTCACGACATCGATCATAAATTACTCAGCGATACAATTTATGTATCATATTTGGTCATCCAATAAACATTCATAATCTGTTAAACAATATTGATTAAGAAATACACAATTTGTCTATTTTTGGTTGTACACACTCGGTTCTTTCGAAACAGTCTACTGTGAGTAACTAAATTATAATTTTTTAAGTACAATAGACTGAGACTTGAGACTTTTTATTTGTTAATAACAATAGTTTAAACGAATTTTTATTATCTTTTGTATTTATAAATAATATTTCGCTTTTTTACAAAATTAATAGCTTATCGTTTAGCAATAACTTGATGCTGTGAATCAATAACGTTTGATAATTTTTCAAACCGAACTTAATTAACAAATGAACTATATTTCTATTTTTCAGCACTTAAACATAGTCCTTCTCACGTAATCAACCATAAATAACAATTCTGAGACTTTTTGAAACACTTCGATAATGATCCACTATTGTATATGCACACTATTGTGCAATTAATAATTAATATTGTTTAAAAAATCATCAATTTTCATCGTACGAACAAATATAGTATTTAGATTTCATTGCCAAGTAGTATATGTGACGTGCGCCGAAGAAAGGGGGCTTACACTGAATAGTGAGATTTTTCAGGGCGAGCGGTCGACGTCAACCCGATATACGCCGATCTCGGGTACCTAACAACCCAATTATTAGCAATAATAACACTCGAAAAATTATTTCGATGGTTTCATTGAAAAGAGCAACTCAAAAACTATGGAAAGGTGTAAAAACCACGATTTCGATTTTTTTAGAGTAAGCCCCCTTTCTTCGGCGCACGTAACATGTGGTCCATTCCTCAGAAGAAACTTTATTTATTCCATTATGTATACATACCTGATATGAATAACTTTATATAACATTTGTTTATAAAATATCATTTTGTTTATTCATTTTTATACTCAGCTAAAAGACTCTGTTACTCCATGATTGTTTAAATTTTATGCCAACTGAGTAACGATTCGCTGTCAATCCCCACGAAACAATTGTCATGCACTTATTTATTTTTTTAAAAGTTATATAAATTTTTAAACATTTGCGTTGCTACTGAACATACATTTTGATGTGAATTTGATTAGATTCAATTTTTTTGAAAAGTTTTTAAAGTGGTTCACAATTGCCTTCAGAAAATCTCTGAAAACTATATTGGACGAAATTTTTTGTATAGCCATAAGAAGGGTTAAAACTCCCCGAAATGGAAGATATCCACAAAAATGCGAACATGTTGACACTCGAAAAATAATGCCCCATATAATCATGTCATTGTTATAAAAGTAAAAAAGTTTTATTGAATTTGGGAAAGAAGGTCGAAGCATTGTTAGGTAAAATAGTATTGCTCAACATTAAAATTAAATTTTATTATTTTTTATTCAGCTATATATATTTTTCTTACTTCAGAGTTGCTTGATTTATGAATTCTTTTTAACTTTTTTCGATCTGTAAGTAACATTTTTTCAGACATAATAATTACCAGAAATCATGTTTAGCATTATAGAAATGGCAGCGTAATATAATGATGTGATACGTTATGGGAACCGGGCCACTCGTCATTTTATATTTTATAATTTTATTTCATTTTAATGGATAAAAATCCGAAATATTTTTCATTTTTTCGTGTAAAATAAATGTTAAATTTTATTTGATAGGAATTTTGCTTCAGTTTTATTTATAAATTTCGATAAAAACGATGTTCATATACAACTTTAATTTAATGCATTTGTGTTAAGTCGATTAAAACTTCAATTGCATTTTTTTTATATTCGTGTCACTTATCATATTGTACATCTTCTTATCAAAATTATCTAAAATTGGAAGTAAGCTGAGATACTTCGTTTATGCTGAAGAATAATTTTTATGCAAATTTTCATAGAGAAAAGTAAAACATATTTAATGAAGGTAGCGTCTATACATCCGGACATAAGCTCCCTCTTCCCCTTGCCAGGTCAGTACGTTTAGACTTGACCCTGTGATAACCGTGAATAAATATACAAACTGTCCGGACGTTTAGACTCGGCTTTTAATTAAATACTCTCATGAACAGTGGCAAAATTTTATTTACAAATATGTTTTCTAATATCGCTAGAATTATTATCTGATGTTGTGTCCATGTATTTATAATCTGACATATAAGTTAATACTTTCACTGAAAATAAAAACGTACTTTTATGTTGGTATACTAATCATATTTTTTTGATTCACTCTAAAATAACTATATAGGCTCCTATTTTATGATATTTTTCCACTTGATATTATTAGAAAGCTACTTTTGTCATTTAATTGAAAGTGGACGGCTAAACTCCATACTGAAGGATAAAGATGGACACACTTTGGACTGTAAGAACAACTTACTTATCGCTAAACTAAAATTTTGATCTTCAGGATACGGAAGGGGAAGAGTTCGATATTATATAGACGTGCCCAAATGACAAGGTTCAATCTCGGAGAAACCAAAATCATGTGGGATTTTGAAGCTTCGAGAGTTCGACACAGGTGTTAGCACATTTTCATTTTGTACCCACGAATTAGCACCTTTTCTTTTGGTCTCTCCGAGATGCAAGCTTTTCATTTGGAGGCATCGATATATTCAAAGCATTAATGTATAATTTCAATTTTTTCTGGTGGTATATTGCCAAACCCCTCAAGAAGGACGTCCCGCTTAGCCCCGCCTTACGGTACTGTTTCAGACAAATTTTACGATTTAATGGCATCTGTATCAATACACGTAGGATGTAGGCGATAAGACAGAAAAAATGCAATACAAGTTGTTGTCAGTGAAGGCATTTACTTGAAAATCCTTTCTACGGAAGGAACACATAGCACACCGGATGTGGTGCATTCTACACTGGGGGACACATGAATAAAACATGAATTCATCTGCGTCTTGTGTACCTTGGAAGGAAACTGAAGAAGAAAGTACTGACGAAAGAATGAGAGAAGAACTCAGAAGCAAGTAGAGGTTGGAGATAAGAGGATAGTATCTGGCCTTACGAGGCTTTTCTGCATAGGTCGGCATCCAAAAGGCCTCTGAGAAATCAACGAGATAAAGTAAACTCAATAAAATTCGCAACTTTCTTTACAAGAAATACAAAGAAATATATGCTTCATTTTAAATTATTTTCATTTCGAAAAATGCAAACAATGTAAATTCAGTTTAAAGTTTGAAGACCATGTTTTAATTTCAAACTCAAGCTGTAGGGTCTCACATAAAAGCATAGGTTTTTAATTACAACATTTTTAATTTAAAAAATCTATTCTGAATTAACAATGGGAAATGGAATGAAGTAAAATGCACAGTTTCATATTTCAAACACTAAACAAAAAAAAGCGCGCGATTATTCATGTTGCCTCACGCAACTCTTAAATTCTAATATAAAATTAATATTAATGTATGTGTTACAGGCAAAGTATATAACCCAGGCGTTATATATAATCCCTAGGCATTATATATGATGCCTGGCTATCTCAGGCAAAGTGTGTAATCGAATGCATATTATATACATTGCCTAGGCAATCTATATAATCCCTAGGCATTATATATAATGCCCGGCACGAGATAGGTGAAGTATATGATCTTGATTTTGAATATAACACACGTTTACTCGTTGTTTATTAAAAGCATGGCATACTGGAATGACATTTTGCTTGACACTAAACTTTGTTTTTTATACACAAACACTTTTTTATTTAAAAAAAAAGTTGATTGTTTTAAATTGTCAAAAGTGCCATTTTTCAAAGATTTTCCAATTTTCAAAAAAAACGTCTTGAATCAGGACATGAATAGGGTGGTCCAAATTTATACCCGTACGTACGTCTCGTCAAAGTGGGCGGAGAACGTCGGCAAATTTGTATGGGACATTCGATTTTAATTACATGCCAGTTTGAGAGTAATTTAGATTAAATTGTAGATTTGAATTTAACTTAATTGTCATCAAAATAATATATATTCATTACCTGAGTTTGGTCCGACATTACTTACAATGCCCAGGCAATTTGTAAAATGAGCAATTCCATGTCAAATCATGAAGTTTAACACGAATTTCCCATAAGAGAAATACACATTTTTGTAAATTTGATTCGGAATCGTTAATATTAGGTAAATCAAGTTGAAATAAAACATTTTTCTTCAAAATTAGCCATTAAATACGAATAAAAAATTATTCTCTAAATATCACCCCCGAAAGTCTGGTTTGAAGGCATCCAGAAAAATCTTGTGAGTAAAAAATTTAGTTTTGCGAGCTTTTGGCGCTAATTATGATTTTTTTTTAAGTGTAAATGATCAATAATGCTACTTTTTATTTTAATTAGATGTTCATATAAATTATTCAAACAATTTGTTATTATTTTCAGCAACTTTCTTTTAGTCCTGAGTTATAAAGTCGCGGTTTTTTTCAACTTTTTCAACTTATTATCAACTGTCAGGTTAACCCTTATGTAGGCAACCAACTTTCTTCACTTTGTTGGGCAACCGGGTACCCGGGTACCCATCTCTTACTATTTTCTCTTCTTGAGTACAAATATGAATAAAATCGTCTTAAACCGATTCATTTTTATAAATAAACATAAGTGGAAACTATTCGGGCTATTTTCAAGACACGTAGAACAGTTCAGACGTCTTAAATGGAAATTGGAGCAGTGGTTTCGAGCGCACAGCGGGTGGCGCGCAGTCAGTTTTCGTGTTCGGGGATGTCGGCAGATGTCGTATTTTCTGACGTCAATTGAGTTAGTTGTGTAAACCTTTGATCGAATACTGCCCTTCAAATAATCAAATCATGCGCCACCACTCAACAAAAAATGCAATCGAGGATATTGTCGGAGCTCATCTCGGTGCTGTTTCTGTTGATGAAAGAGATGATCAGCCTCGAGATAGATCTGGTTGGGTGAAAGTAGCAGGTTCTTGTCATCTTTGTTATAGATTAACAATTAAAAGGCATAGAAAGAGTAGAAAGAGTTGCGCAAAGTGCGAAAAATCTGTATGCGATGAATATTCGTCATCAATAGTATTATGTTCCGATTGCACTGAGTAAATGTAAAATTATTTATTTTCAACGCGTAAAGTACCATCAAATCATTGATTTTCAACTTTAAAATTATCGCAATTATTTATTTATTAATCTGTATTACTTAATTCTCATATTTATTAATGATAAAACTCATTTCGAAATAAATAAGTCATTTTTTATCTAGTGGGTACCCGGTTGCCCCCTGGGGCTACTTTTTCTCAACAGCTGAATTTTCACATAAAAATTTTGTTTATACATGTAAAATAGTCAATAGCTTCTAAAAAGGCCAAATCGCGAGGATCCGAAATCTCCGACCGTAAAAAAATGTTTTCAAAAAATGATCGATAAAATTGTGACGCGGTGGAAACTCGGGTACCGGGTTGCATATATAAGGGTTAAGGAGCTTGAAGGAGCTGGGATGGTTTATCTTAAACGGAAATATAGAGAGAGAGATGAGGAAGGGGAATATACACGCTCAGGAGGAGGAAGGGGAACGGTAATTAGAGGGAGATAAAAGTAATAACAATATGGATAAAAAGGCAGCGAAGGTAAAAAGAGCTGAAAAAGAGGATTGGTCAATGGAAGGAAAAGAACAGTTCAAAGAAAAGGTTAGACATATTAAAATGGGAGAGGAAAATGTGGACGAGGATATGGAAATGCTGATAGGAGAAATAAGAAGAGGATCAGAAAGTACAAGAAAAAAAGAAGTTAGTAAAGGAGGGGATAGAAATGGATGGGATGAGGAATGTAAAGAGAAAAATAAGGAGGCCAGAAAGGAATTAAGAAAATGGAGAAAAGATAAAAGTAGTGGAGAAGAATATAGGGAAAAAGAGAAAGAGTATAATGAGTTTTGTGATCAACAGAAAGAGGAGGAGAATAAAAGGTTTGAGGAAGAGGCGGAGAAGGCTAGGACGGAAGAAAAGGTTTGGAAGGTAGTAAATAGAGAGAGAGAGAAAAAGAAGAAAAAGAGTAAACCAGGATATTGAAATGGTAGAATGGAAACAATATTTTATGGATTTGCTAGGAGGGGCAGAGAGAAAAGTTAGGAAAGGAGAAAAATATGGTAGAGAAAGAGATGAGGAACATGACATAACAAGGGTAGAAATAGTCAAGGTGTTAGGAATAATTAAATATGAAAAGGCACCTGGTATAGATGAGATTCCAAATGAAGTCTGGAAATGTGGGGGGACAGAACTAAATGAATGGGCATGGATAATGTGTAATAGAGTATGGAGGGGAGAGCGGTGGCCACAGTTGTGGAAAGAAGGAGTAGTGGTATCCATAGCGAATGAAGGCAAAGACAGGGTTTAGAAAAGGGATGGGGGTGATCGACAATATAAGTTTTTTGAATTATCTGATAAATAAAAGGATTAAAAGGGCTTAATTACAGGATTGGAGAAATACTTAGATGGGAAAAGTTGAATTTGAATGTAGAAAAAATAAAGATAATGAGGTTTAGATAAGGAGGCGGAAGAAAGAAAGAATGGACTGGGAGATAGAAGGGAATAAAGTTATAAGAAGTAAAGGAGTTCAAATATTTGATATATACCTTGCAAATGAATGAAGATCATTGAGTTCATATAAGAGAAAGGATAAAAAAAGCGGCAGGGATGATGAAACGGATATGGGGAATAAGAAAAAGAAGATACAAGAAAGATTGGAGGAGGAGAATGTGGTTACTTAATACGTTGTTATGGCCGGTATTAGGTTATGGAGCGGAGATATGGGGGTGGCAGAAAAGGAAGGAGATTGAGAATTTACAAGAAAGGTATATAAGGTGGACTCTAGAAGCAGACTAGAGGACACCTGGATATACGGTGAGAGAAGAAGCACAAAGGGATAAATTAGGTACTAGAGTGGGTAAGAGAGCATGGTAATTTGAGACGAAGTTAAGGGAGGGGAAGGGAGGGGAGTTAGCGAAAAAGTGTTTGAAGGAGGTAGAAGAAAGGAGAGGGAGGGCGGTAGAGCTAACAAGATGGGAAGAAGAAAGGAGGGAGCTTTTTAGTGCTAGAGATATAGGAGAGGGGAATGGAGTAAGCTATGAGGAATTGGAGAGAAGGGACAGGGAAAGACAATTAATGGAAAGATGGGTAATGATTGAGGAATTGAAATATAATAAATGGTATAAGATGATAAAAAGGGAAGGAGTACAAAAGTATTTAGAAAAGGGATAGGGACAGAGAAGATGAACCAGAATAGCAAGATTTAGATTTGGGAAACGAGGTAAGGGAGGGGTTGTATTGGGAAAAGGAAGAGAACAGTTTTTAGATGGTCTTGTAAGAAACGGAAGTCATGTAAACCCTTAGGGGGCACATTATGAATAAAAAAGAAGTCAAACATCTGGAGCTGTACACCGACCAAATACAACAGGGCGTTGTACAATGCCTGAACGCGACGTGAAAGAGTCACTTTTTATAGGTACAATTTTGTTTGAAGAAAGAATTTTGAAATGTGTGTTTTTTCATTAATGCTAGAATAAGCAATTTTGAAGCACTTTAATTCCAAATATTTCTTTCATATTTCTTAAAACAATTTTTTGAAGAGCTCATGGGTCGCTGAATCGTAATTTTATAACAGACTTTCCAAATTCAAGTTGGCTGATCTATTATGGCGAATTAAAAATTGGAAAATGGTGTCCATTTAATGAGAAGGAGTTTATTAAGCCATTGTGGTATATTTTCAAAATTCAAAATTGAAACTTATTCAACTTTGAAGTTGTATAGACAAATATTCTTAAATTTTGTAAAGACTTGAGCGTTTTCAATACTCAATCTTCGATATTTCAAATTTAAATCATCAAAATTACAAAAATTTCAATTGTAAAAATTAAAACTTTGCATAATTTTTTATTGTAAATTTGCCAAATCTGAATATTTAATAGGTGTAATAGAAAATGATGCAATTTTTCATGCAATTTATGGAATAGTTCAATTTTCAAAATTAAAAATTGAATTTCATTCCGTTTTCAAGCTGTATCAATAAAAATGCTTAAATCTTATAAAGAATCAACAGTTTTAAATTCTTACTCTACAATTTTAGAGAGTTACAATTGAAAAATCTTGAATTTAAAATGATATGTAGAATTGCAAATTATGCAATTTTCAAGATTTTTATTTTAGAGATGCGTGATTTTGAAGGTTTTTGTTTGTAATAGTTCAAATTTCGAGATATAGAATTGAAAATCATAAAGTTTTGAAGACTTAAAATTCAAATTTATTTACCTGTATAGAATTGGTTTCATAAGCTCCAAAAAATTTACGGCGTATGTCGCATGAGAGCAAGACAGTTAATAATTAAACTCAATAATAATAATTGTTTACACAATTTATAATCAATTTTAATAATATTCTCCTTGAATAATGCTAGAAGGTTTCGCTTTTTTCGGAAATTTTCAATCTTTTCTCACCTTTTCCCTTGGAATGTGGTAACAATTGACGCAATTCAAAGAACATAATTGTTTAGTGAATTTATTATTCTTTATAACTATCTTCTCCTATAACAATGACGAATAGTTGCGGTTTTTTTTTAACTTATATATTTTTGTCCAATTTTCAACTAGTGAGGTAATAATTAATGCAATGTAACAACCAATATTATTTAAACAATTTATCATTGTTTATAAATATCTTATCTTAGTGTCATTCTGAAAAGTTGCGGGTTTTCCCCAAAAATTGTTATATTTTCTTTCGTTTCTCGTTTTCGAACAAATAATAAATAAACATCAAAAAGAATCATTTATTTAAGCAACCTCCTTCTTTTGCGGATTTTTCTCTGAGATAAAATTTTTTTATAAGTTTACTTAATACAGCCTTTTTGTTTGAATAAATTGTTTAAACAATAATGTTTGTTAACTTGCATTACTTATCACCCCAATAATTAAAAACTGGACACGAAGTCAAATTTTTTAGAAAAAATCGTAACTATCTAGTATTACTATAGGGGAAGATAGTTATAAATATCAATAAATTGTTTGAACAATCAGGATTGTTAAATTGCATCAATTATCACCTCACTCTAAGTGAAAAGTGAACAAAAAGTTGAAAATTTCGGAAAAACCACAATTTTCTGACATTATTCAAAGAGAAAATTATTTAAAATGATAATAGATTATTTGAAAAATTATTTTTGTTATATTCTATTATTGATTATCTGACACTGATTGAAAAGAGGACAAAACGTCGGAAATTCCATGTAAAAATACAACTTTCTAGCATTATTCTATGAGAATATTGTTATAAATAATAAATAATTTTTAACAATCATGTTTGTTAATTTAAATTAATTATTGCCTGGTGCAAACTGAAAAATTTAAAAAATCAGAAAAATTCGAGACTTGCTAACTCTATTCTAAGAGAAAATTGCTGTAAACAATAATGAATTGTTTGAACAAATTATTTAAACATCTTGTTATCAGTAGAAGGTAATATTTTATGTATTAAAAGAAATTTGCTGAAAGAACCCGCAAAAAATAATAATGAGCGTCAAATTGCTGTAAATAATAATGAATTGTTTAAACAAATTATTTGAACATCTAATTATCAGTGGAAGGTAATATTTTATGTATTAAAAGCAATTTGCTGAAAAAACCCGCAAAAAATAATAATGAGCGCCAAAGTTTCGCAAAACCCAGTTTTTCACTTATGGGAATTCTTTGGGACCCTATGAAACAGACTTACGGAGGTGAAATTCAGAAAGTAATTTCCATTCCTATATTATGGCTAATTGTGAAGAGAAATTATGATGATCAGATTATTGGTCATCTCAATGCACGAAATATTGACTAAAAAAAATTATAGTAGGGGGGAAAAGCATGAAAATTAAAGAGAAACAAAAAACCAAATATAATTTTATTGCCTTATTTTAATATGGTTATCATCAACGTTGAATCTTTGTCACAGAAAATATTTAAGCCCGTCGTATTTACGTTGTTTAAAACTCGTTGTACAGAAGTTGAGAATTTTTATGGTTTCTTATTGTTCCCTTAATTATTGAACATGTTTTTTTTTTGTAACTGAGTAGTGATCCATAGTTACACCGCTCCACGTCGCCTTTAGGCAGTGTACAGCGTCACTTCGAATTCGGTCAGTATACAGCTCTAAGTCCTGTGTATAAGCATACCCAGATAGCAATATGCGCGCACAGTAAGACGCACGTTCGTCGCACGCGTGCGGATTTGCAGATTTTGTCGCACGGCTTGCATACAAGCGATGACGCACATGCGTCATCATATGCGTAACAGGTGCGTCGCACGTCGTGATGGTCGTACGTCGTGCGGGCATAGTGCGAGCACACGTTGCGGGTTCTTGCGGATGGTATATATACATATATATGTATATGTGTGTGTGTACAATATTTACATGTAGACTGTTAAATAAAAAGCAGGTAATGCATCTTGAACGTAATTTTTATTAAATTAAAAAAAGTATTTTTAAATAAACGCATTCGAAAAATATTTTATGTTTCAAGCCTCATAAAAACAATCGTGAATTCGCTGAAAAACATGCGACTTCACACTTTAAAATGGTCTATATTTAGTATCACACAGATATATATATTATTGCGAAATATAGGAAAATTTCTGACGCACTGTCGTAATATATAATATGATAAAATTTGTGACATACTCAACTATATACATAAATACATATAATAATGAAATATGCGATGTTGATCCTATATATTTATACCCCATCAATTTTTACTATGTCGCAGCAAAAAGTATGAGGGTAAAATACAACAATTGTCATTATTGTTTTAAATAGGAATCTGTATTATCATCGGAGATTGTAATTATCGATCCGTTGAGAAATCCAATCACACATACTGTGCATAATTGAAATCTACATTATCGACCAAAGTTAAATCCTCTAATACAGAAAAATAATTTTCATCGTACAAACTCGATGGGGATATTAAATTAAAATTTATTAAATTCAAATTTTATTCAGAAGTGGAGTTTTTTTCAGTGGAGTGAGAGGAGAGAGATCCTTTTTTCTGAATAAAAATTGAATTTTTGTCATGAATGTGTAAAGTTACTTTGTGAAATTAAAAATATAGGCTTCAACATAACATAAATATCTTTGTATGCAGCTATAAACGCACGATCGATGAGAAAAACACACCAAACAAAACAAACCTCGAGGTTAATTGTTTAAAATGTAATGAATGAAACATAGAATAAAACTGTAAATACTGAAGAGAAAATAGCACGCATACACATCCAGGGACTAGAGTCACAGCACAGAAAAAATGAAAAGTGTTGAGAAAACTCGGGAAAACATGGGAAATGATGCAAAACTAGACCGCGACGTCAGAAGTCGCCATAGAAGTCGCGAAGACACTCGTGGCGCGTCGGGCATTTCCGTTAGATCGACGAAGGCTGCTACGCCATAAATGTATTGTTCAACGACAGCGCGCGGTTTTTAAATACAGCTTTCTTTATTCCACTTGTAAATCGTAAAAATACATACAAGTCCATTAGAAATTAAAGACGCATTCTTTAAACTTATTATTCAATCTTCTGAAAATTGATTTTAAACTTCCTTTAATATTAAACATGACATTCAAACTACAAATTGGAGTTATAAAAATAAAAAAATATTTAAAGTTGAAATTATTCCAATAGTTTCATCTTTAAAAAAAAATCCAATTTAAATTGAAAAATATTATGTAAATACAAAACGCAAATTTCTGGCTAATTGGAATTTTTTACGGTGGACCAAGGTTTAATGGCATATTTCACTTCTTAACTTTTTCATGTTTTTTTTTGTTTTTTTTTTAACATTCGGAATGACCATACAAAATATTTCAAAAAATTCTTCACTTGGTGGAAGCATTTTTAGAAATATTTTTTAACCATTTTCTTTTACTCTTCATTCTTTTATAGTTTTTTATGGGTATGAATTTTTTTTTGTAATTACTCTGCTGTAAAAATGTTACTTGATGTAAGAATTTTTTCAAATATTTGTTTGTGGTTATACTGAATGTTCAAAAAAAGAACCAAAGATAATAGAAAAAGAAGTTTGAAAAGTTAAAAGTTATTTTTTTCTTTTTAAAAAGTTAGAGAATAACCAAAAAATTGTCCTGGTAATCTTATGCCGATCGAGTAAAGGAATATAGTATTGAATGATCGTTTTTAAATAAATAAAATGCATTTCACATTAAGCAATTTTACAAATGCATTCAATAATGTTATTCATACAAATTTCCTTATTTATGCTTACGATAAAATTGAGAATGTGTCAATTTTTATAAATAAACCATTTTAACAATAATTATAGTCGAAATTATAGTTATAATAATTATTATTATTAAAAACTACGCCTCTCATTTATGTATTCATGCTATAAATAATGCCTCTCACGAAGTGCGAAGCACATGCGCCGCATATCGTGCATATCACGAAGTGCGACTCATATGTCTCGCACGTGCGTGCCCCTTACACAGTGCGGCGCAGCAGGTATGGCGTTCCTCGCATTCTGTGCATGTAACGTGCCCCGCACGCTTGCTATCTGGGTAGGACATGGAGCTATACAGCGACTGCGCGCAGAAAAATGGAAAGTAGATTTGGCCATCTAGATGTGCCGACAGACTATATTGCCGGGTAAACTATAGGACAGCCATTAAAGATGGCTAACGCGACTATCTCTAGAGGGTTAAACAAGAGGTTCAAGTCGATCATCTTAGAGTGACGACTTGGTCATCTCGAAAGGTCGACTCAAGCATCATAGAGTCGAACCAATCATCACAGATGACGAAATTGATCATTATAAAGGGTCGAATCGCTCATCATAGTGGGTCGATTTGGTCATATCAAATAGTCGACTTGATCTCCTCGGACAGTCAACCTGGCGACCATAGGGGGTCGATTTGATTATCCTACATTTTCTATACTTGTTGTCCTTTTCCTACCTATTCGAGTCACTCTCTTATAAGAGACTGCAAATTATGAAAGTAACTGAATCCTATGAAGCCCACAGATTTATATGAAATATATGAATTCTGAAAGCATTTTTTATTCTTTGCGGAGAGTAAGGTGAATGAGACATAATTTGATATACAAAAACAGTGCACATTGACAATATATTGTTTGGAACGCGAGAGGCTAAGGAAACGGCACGGTGTCACACTGAATTGTGAGATTTCAAACATTCAAGCGAATTCAGAAGACAATATCTCACATCTCGTTACTTTCTGGATCACCAATGAATGCTAAAAATGTTTGCATGTTTTCAGTTCAAAACGACACGGTGACAACAAATTGATGGCTGAGCGTCCAGTTACGCCTTCATCCTGAATCCTTTGAAAGCATCAAATGTGACGTTGAAAAATCAAAAGAATAAGCCTAATTCACTTTCCATCACGTTCTTATGAACTTCACTCTCCACGAATGTTCGAAGTATCGAAAAGCAGTTTAAACTTATTAAAAATATGTTTGAGTTCAATAAATAGCAAATGTAACGCTGGATGGCGCCATGACATTCACTCACTCCGAAAATACTCTGAACCACGGTGCTTCCAACACTCGTATCCTTTCACACTGCATATATCGTGTCGAGAACCGGATTGGTTAAGGTTGGCGCGCTTATTTGAAATGTTTACATGTGAAAAGCAATTTTATACAGCAAATAATAATAGTCAATATATTTGAATAAATTTCCTTAGGTCTTACGATCTATTTTTTATTAAAGCATTCACTTAGTTGACATTTTGTTTTATTAAAATAATCATTTCATGCTATGTACGTTTCAACACTACTGTGTGTCTTTTTCAAGCAAACCTAAATTAAAATCAAATAGATGTGTTTATATAATTTTCCAAATCTATAGACGAACAAAATTTTATAAATATAAAAACAAGGGTTTTAAACAGTTACCTGTAATAGTACGGAGTAAAACGTGTAAAGCGAGTTATTTTCTCGGAGTAAAACATGTGATACGATGAGTCAATATTAATTTCAGTGTCGATTTCAGCGTCAAAAACTTATGAAAAACATGAAGACGCTTTACATGTTTTACTCC
Organism: Andricus grossulariae; assembly: GCA_011634705.1. NCBI lineage: Eukaryota > Metazoa > Arthropoda > Insecta > Hymenoptera > Cynipidae > Andricus > Andricus grossulariae. Next base: position 1,541,466 of record JAABKJ010000755.1, read on the forward strand.
GAATTATTACAGGTAATTGTTTAAAACCCTTGTTTTTATATTTATAAAAATTTTGTTATCTATATATTTGTACAATTATATACACACATATATCTAATTTTAATTTAGTTTCGCTTAAAAAAGACACACAGTAGTGTTGAAACGTACGTAGCACGAAATTATGATTATTTTAATAAAACAAAATGTCGACTGAGTGGATGTTTTATTAACAAAAAGACCGCAAGACCTAATGAAATTTATTCAAATATATTAATATTGACGGTCAAATGAAAGGATTAGACTTGTTTCCCAAATCTGTTATTGAATAATAGTCAAGTTATTAAAAATAATTCTTTGCTTCCAAGAAAGACTTGTAAAGTAAAATTCAAATTATTTATTAGATTTTCTTCTTAAAAGTAAATGATCGATTTTAATTTTAAAGAAAGGAATATCTTTTTTATTTTAATTGTGGATTTGCAACGGTAACTAATCAGGTTGGCCCTCCGCCATTGGTCATTTGCTCTTCCGTGGATGGTCGAAATGAGTGAAAACAAGATGATCGTAGTGACCATCCCGAAAGGATACCCTGCTTATCCCTTATAGTGAGTCTGACCTACTTATAACAGTCAGACTGGTCATAAAATGACAGCCTCTCCGACTATGTCAACAAAATTCTGGATGGCTCTTTAGACTATCTAGAAGAACAGACTGGCTCTCTTAATTTTGACCCTCTAACTTTGATCCTACATTTTTCTCCGTATAAACTCGATGTAGCGCTGTACACTGCCTAACGTGAAGTGGCGCTGTATACCGCCTGAAGGCGACGTGGAGCTGTGTTGAATGGAGTTGTCGATTTGATATATTTCAGGAAGGGAAAAATTTTAAACTATGAACCACTATTCATATCTAGTTTTGTTCTCGACAAAATTAAATACTTAATCGTTAAAAAAAAATAAAGAAACATTTAATTCAAAAACGTGGTATTTGCGATTTTCTTGTTTCTTTTCTTAAAATAACCGAGGGCATCATTGAAGCACGTTCCAAAGAGAAACTGGACGTGCAAAAACTTTCGAGTTGAACTCTGGGTTTTGCTGTCTTGCGTTTTCCTAATTTCCATATAAAATTGTAATTATTTTGATAACTTGCGGTATGAAGCTAAATTATGTAACGGATTATCGGCCCTTTCGAGACGCCCCCTATTCTTCTAAACATTAAAGTGTAACAAATTTATACAGAGTAAATTGCGTTCCCCCTCTCCCCTGAGCTGGTACATAATTTACGTAAAGCCCCTTTGCAAAAAATCATAATTATCATAAACTTGCAAAAGTACTAGCTTGAGTGTCTGATTAAGTTTATATTAATTTGATTGCTTAATTTAAAAAAATGATGTAGGTTTTACGAGTGATAAATCAATTAGATATAAAAAAATTCTGACATCTGATATCCACAATCTTCCTCCATCTACATCATTCCAAAAAATAGATAAACGCCTCTTACTCAGGCAGTAAATGTTCACTTTTATATTCAATTTCAAACGTTTCACTGATTGACTAAACCGGTGATTCTATTGTGCAAAAATCAGTTTTCCGTTCACTATTATTGTCTCCATCTAGAAAAAATGAAGATCCTTATTCTACACTTAACCTACATGACTTTTTTTTATGTTACAAGTAAGTGTGATCCAAAAATAATATTAACAACAAATTAAAATTGACCAGAGAAAAATGGATTTGAATAATAATTTTTTTTTTTGCAATTTCGCCAATCAGCGTCAACATATCCTTTGAGATTCTCGTTGTCCTTTTTGTAGACTAGTTTTAGATCGATGGTTCCTTTTAAATATCTTAGGATACCTTTGACTGCTGTCCAGTGAACTTTCCGCTGACATTCATTGAACTGGCTCAACGAGTTGACTACGTGAGTAATATCGGGACGTGTCCCTATGGATACGTACATAAGTGCCCCGATGAGATCTCTGAATGGATAGGCAGTCGTGTCGTCCGTGTCTTCTTCTTCGGAATTGATTGATAATTTGGTAACCAGAGCGAGTAGAGTGCTGACGGGTTTGCTCTCAGACATTCCGAATTTATTTAAAATATATCGGATATAACCAGATTGACAAATACACAATCTCTCCCTGGTTCGATCAATCTCCATGCCCAAACAGTATTTTGTCTCACCAAGATCCTTGGTAGTGAAATCTTTGGAGATACCTTAACGAGCCCCACCTTTCGATTCTGTTCGCATTGCGCCGCATAAATCGGTCTAAATAATATCTAAGATCGTAGGTGAGCGTGCGATGCGTTCCAGGAACGGGGTGCTGGTCAGTTTTCCGGCGACGCATGATTTGCACGAGCGTAGATCAGTATCGTCCTTGAACTCCAGACCTACGACGATGTGATTTTTCAACATATTCACCATGTCTTTTGAGTTCAAGTGACCCAAACGTTCGTGCCATATTGTGGCCTTAGATATTTTGCAGCTTGAAACTGCGCAAGCCGTCTCAGATCGGCTGCGTAAATAAAACAAAGCACACTCACGGTCAGCAGCCATCCTGATGTTTCCTTCAAGGTCTTGGATAAAAGCACGATCTTCTGTAAATGAAACTTCTCATTTCCTGTCAAAAATTTTGGCGACAGACATAAAATTGATATTCAAGTCTGGGACATTTAGGGTGTTTTCGAGCTTGACAGACTTGCTTTGGTTACCATTCGATGTCCTTATTTTGATGTGACCTTTTGCCTTTACCTGAGTGACCGCGTTACTGCCCAATTTCAGTCCACTCTAAACTTCCCGAGAATCAGTGAACGATGCTTTATCGTTACAGCGGTGAGAAGTGCACTTGCTGCCCAAACATCATTTTTCATTGTCCTTGTTGTTGTATACAATTTTCGCTTATCCGTTGATTTCTGTGCTGTTTAATAAGTAGGTTTCTTCTGTAAATTTGGCATCTTATTTAGAAGATTGATTTTTCTTCCTGTAACAGTTTGCCTCTTTATGGTTTCGTTTTTCACAAAACCCGTACTTGTACTTCACTCTTGAACCGCCTGGACTCTGTTTTCCCTCGTCTTTCTGTCTGCTGTTTCCTTGCGTTATATTCGTCGAGAATTTTAAACTTCAGATCATTTGCGCCAGGTGAATTATCTCGCGTCGCTATGGCACAATGGAAATTCTCGAAACTTCTGGGTTAAGGTATTGAGAATCGTGATCGAGAGTAGCTTGTCATTTATTTCAACATTCATGTCTTCTAATTTGCCTACAGAATCAAAAAATTTGGACAAATGCTCCCTCACGTCCTCGCCCTCCTGCAATTTTTCCTGCGTAATTTGGTTTAGTAATAAAGCCGTGCGTCGAAGAGCCTTTGATATATAACCGTTTTCTAACTTATTCCATACTTCTTTACAGGTTACATAACATCGGATTTGCTTCAGTTCAGAAGGATTAATTGATCAAATTAGATCAGACTTAGCTTTGCGATCCTGGCTAATCCACGCATCCTATGCTACCCTGGAAGCTGCGTCTCCTATGATGATTGCAGGTTTTTCTTTTTCACCGAAAACATAGCCCCAAATATAATTTTATATGAGGAGCGCTTCGACTTGGATCCTTTAACTATCGTAGTTGTCATTTGAGAGAGTCTCGAGTCAGCTGGAGTTCACTACATTTGTGTCTGCCATCGTGGATACAGAAAAAAAAACTGTTGCTTGTGTAACTGGAAGTCACTCAATTTTTGGTTAGGAATCGTTCATGCGCGTTAATTTTAATTTCACCACTGCAATGGGAAAATTTGGAAGATTTCTCACTCTTTTTCGAGCGTTTGTTTTGTGTGACTGTTCGTACTTGGAATTTGTTCGAAATTCAGAGTTTTATTTACACTGAGAGAACACTTCACATTCGAACACGTCACGCGCTATCATGCCCTTACAGTTTTTGGTTTTATTTTTGAGGTTCTACGGATCTGGGCCAATAACCTGATAGAATATTAACTCCGAACGATATTGAGCATCCTGACATTCAGACATAAACGTTTTGAGTCATTCTTTCGTTTATATGAGATTGTTTTAGAAGGTCCGTTTATCATGTAAGCCACTTGGAAAAGTTGAGTCCGGAAGGTAACGCCTCTAGGAACAGAAGGCCCGAAATGGACTACAGTTCCAGCAAATTCATTAGGGGAAAGTAGGGCTACAATAATGAACATTCTTTCCTTTTTTTCTAATAAATGATAAACAAAGCATCGTACTTTAAAACCATCAGTAACATTTTGTAACCAACTAAATTCTTGATCCAACAATACCTGATACATTGTCAAACCATTTTTTATTAAATTAAGAAACGTCTTAAAAACAAATGGCGGCCAAGCTTCACTATCCCCAACCTATAGTTAGGGGCCGTCCATAAACTACGATACCAATATGAGGGGAGAAGGGGGTCATGCTAAAAGCTACGGTTAGGAACACAGAGAGGGGATTGAAGGTCAGTGGCAGTAACGCTGCGAACTGAAATAACATTTTTCAAATAATGTAAAAAATTCATTTTTTTTTGTAAAAATTTAGGTACTAGGTTGAAAGTTAAACAATTTGTAAATTCATTTTTTCTGTTGAAAGATTCATCTCTTTGGTTGAAAATGTAACTATTTCATTTTTGGAAAATTAATCTACTCGGTTACCAAGCCATCTTTTAGCGCCAATGTGGACATCATTTATTAAAAATTCATTTTTTTTACTGCATGGAGAGATACCAATTACCAACGGAAGAGCGGATCGTGGGAGAGCGGGAGGTGGCCACTGAGAGTGCTGGCAGTGTTGGTAGTGAAGTTGACGGAGACGAAATTTTGCACACACTACGACGGTCAAGAGTGCTTGGCCCGGTATCGAGTGGCGCGTCGGGAAGAGGGAAAAGGCAGAATTTCGGGAATGAAGGGAGCGAGAAGGTGAGGGAGAGAGCGTCTAGCGCAAGTGACGGGGCAGGATCTCTTGGAGAGGAAGAGAGACAGCCAAAAGAGCACGAAGAAAAGTGCGGTGGAGAGTCCGTTTAAAAAAATCGGAGGAACTCGTAGGTCACCCCCCTCACCCCCCCAAATGCCGGGGAAGTCGAAGAAGGAGGCTCCCGGGATGCTGCTAGGCGAAATCAGGGGACTGAGGGAAGACGTAAGGGGGACTAAGGAACAGATGGAAGGTAAAAAGTTCAAATGAAGCAGATGGAAGAGGAGGTTAGAGAGTGGAAGGAAGGGACGGAAAAAGGCTCGAGAAGGTCAAGGGCAGGTCGGAATGGTATGTTAACAGGGGACGAAGAGGGACAATACACATATGTAAATAAGATAGGGATGTTGGTGATAGACTATGTAGTCATGAATATGCAAGGGTGGGAGGAGACGGAGAGTTTCGCAGTGGAAGGGACGGTAGCATCAGACCATCAGCTATTAGGGTTGCGGATAAGTGAGAAGAGCGGCGGAAGGCAAGGTGTCCAAAGAAGTGTCAAAGGGAGAGGGGGTGAGCTGGACGAGGGAGGCAATAGAGTGGTTTCAAGAGTAGTTAGGGAAGTTACGCTTTGAAGAGGAGTCGGTAGAAGAGATATGGAAGAATTTGAAAGAGAAAGTGAAAGGGTGTGTGCAAAAGAAGGTATTCAGAAAGAAGAAGAAAGGAATTAAGAAGCCGTGGTGGGTTAGCGAATGTAACAAGATGAAAAGGAAGGTGAAGTGGAAGTACAAGAAGCAGAAAGAGGCAACTGCGAAAAGGGGGGAGTACGTACAAATGAGGAAGGGGTTTAGATTGATGTGTAAGGCGAAAGAACAGGAAAAGGAGAAAGCTCTGGAAGAGGAGTTGGGAAGTATTGAGATAGAGGAGGACGTGTAGAAGATATAATAAATAGGGTTGGAAAGCGTAGAATGGGGATAAGCGGGAAGATAGGGAGTGCGGAATGGAAGGAGTTTTTCAAAGAATCATTTCAGGGCTCAGATTTACGGAAGAGAGTTGATGGAAGGAGCTAGGTTAGGAGGGGTTAGAATTCGGTCACTCGCGTATGCAGATGACATAGCGTTACTGGCAAAAAGCGAGGATGCCTTAAAGGAGATGATGAAGAGGTTCACAAGATACCTGAGTAGGAATGGGTTTGAGCTACGTGCGGAAAAGTCCAAGGTTATAGTATTCAGGAAAGAAGGTGGAAGGGATAAGGGATAAGAGAGGGCAGTGGAAGTGGAAGGGAAAGGCGGTGCAGGAGGTGAAAGAATTTGTGTACCTGGGCTTCTTGTTTCGGAGAAATGAGGGAGTGAATGATCACATAAAAAAGAGGGTGAGGAGGGCTAATGCGGCAATGACGCAGGTGTAAGGGTTGGGAAAGATGTTATTGGCAGATGATTTTGCAATAATAATGAAATTGTTTGAATCACTAGTGATGAGTGTGCTATTGTATGGAGTGGAGGTGTGGGCTGGAAGGAAAATGAGAAGGTAAATAGGACACAAGAATGGTAAATAAATCGGACACTGGGGTTGGCAAGGAACACGTCAAATTATATTGTCAGTAGGGAGACGGGGAGAAGGAGTTTAGGGATTATAACTTGGTATTATAGTTAGGGAGTGTTGTTGGGTGAAAAGTATTTTAGAACGGATGGGCGCCAGATGGATGAAGTGAGAAGGATGCGCGAGTAAGGAAGGAATGTATATGGGACGGTTAAAGAAAACGGCAGGAAGAGAGAGAAGGCAGCAGGGGAGAAAAGAATAAGAGAGTCAAGGTTTAACGGGAACTATTGGTGGATTATGCCAAGGGAGAGAGCGCAATATTTATGTGACACAGAAGAGAAAGGAAGTCAGAAGCTTATAACGAGGATGAGATGTGAGTGCATGGAGGATTTTAATAGGTTCTGGCTTTCTAGGGAGAAGAGGATGTGTGAATTGTGCGGGAATGGGGATGCAAGAGTGAAGCACTGTTTGGAGGAGTGGTTGGAGGTGGAAAGGAGGGGGATAAGGACGGTGGTATTGATGCATGAAAGGGGGGACAAAAGGGCAGTAGCATGGGTGAAGGGGGTTTCGCCAATCGTCTGGGACTTGTCTCACCTCGATACATAAATTTATCAATTCGCACAACCTGTGAGGTATGTACTCGGCACCGTATTTAAGCATTTCAGCGCTAATACTGTCTACACCAGCAGCCTTAAATTGAACCCCTATAAACTGAAAGACCATTATTCATTATAATTAATGAATTAATTAATTAACTCGTAAAACTGTATACATATTCTGTATCGATTGTTTTGAAAAATGAAAAATATTTGAATGTTTTCGTTCGACGGAAAATTATTCCTGGAAAAAATTTAAGATACCTGAAAGAAACCTGAAATTGTCAGGGAATTTTTTCCCAGGATTCGTGTAGACATCCTGTTATAGAGCTTCTACAATTTATTTTAAAAATATGATTTTCTCACTGATAAAAATTAAAATTCGTAAAAATTTACCAAACTAAAGTGCTTGGGAATATTATTCAGATTATAACAGAAGATTTATCTAAATTTTTTTTCAAATTGTGCAATCAAAATATAGAATATAGAATGCTAGGATTCAACTTATTATTTTTTTTTAATTCATTAAGTACAATAAAAATTAATGTATAGTTATAGGAGGATGAAATGAATTTACTGAATTTAAAAAATCCTGAGAAATGAAAATTACCGAACAAAAGAGGTATTAAAAATGACTGCAAACAAACATTAATCTTTCGAAATTGTAATGGAAATATCCGAGGTACATATACAAATTATATTTTGGATTCATAGTGAAAATTTTTAAATAATTCATCCAGAAGCTTAAGAACGCAAAAAACAAAAACTATAAAGTATAATTGAAGTTTAATAACACAAAAGTTTCTAAACATATCTAGTAAATTACTCTCAGATTTTCAATTTAGTTTATGGAAGACAAAGAATTTTCTGACCTGAAACTTTTTATTTTTTAAAAAACTGTACGAAAAGAGAATATTTTATGGAAAATATAAGAAATTACGTTTTTTAAACTTTGTCTCATATACTGTATTTTTTAGGTAAATTGAAAGACATAAAAAATGTTGAATGTAGGAAAAATACATTTTTTCCAAAATCACACCTAACTTCTTCTTTAAAAATAAAAAATTTTCTCACACAAAGAAACAGTTTTGTTAAAACATCAATTTCGCACATTTTCTGAATGTAAATTTCCCAAATTCTTTGTCAAGGGGATCTTTTTGGTTCCATGACGCCTTCACATCAAATCGATTTTCATAATTTAAATAAAAAATTCTGTAAGACCGTCAAATTTTGTGTCTGTTTTATAAAAAACTGTGTAAAGAATTAATTATTAAAAGGAGAACGCATAAGGCAACAAATTAAAAAAAAAAGTGGTGGAAGAAGTGGACATAAATGGATAGCACTTTTTCGTAGAAGGTGTAGGTGGATAATACGTCCATAAAAATATTTTAGATGTGAGATACGTTTTGTAATCTGGTTTCTGTATGAAAAAGTAATTTTGAACTTTTCTTTAAATACTTTCATCATAATGGGATCCGAATGGACCCTTTTTCACTTAGATGTTAGATTTCTTTTTTGAGTGACTTCTCAACAGTTTTATCTCCAATTTTGTAATATTTCCAGGAAATATTGAATAACACCGTAATTTTGGATGATGTAATCAGTAGTAGTTAATTTCGTGTACACTGAGTAGAGGAAGGCTTGAACGGCTGACAACTGACTTTTGTTGGTTGCAGATGTCGCCTATCACCGGATGCTTTTAAGCCCATAGGATACACAGTACACACATACATATACAAAAAACATAAGCATATCCAGTGCCGGTTTACCCATTAGGAAAAGGTAGGCAAATGCCTTTTTCTTTTTTTTTTTTAAGTTGGGCAACAAGACGTAGAGGGTTCCCGAAAGAAGTCAATTTTTGATCGATTTTGGATTTTTCTTATAGAAAAATTCTTCATTCAATTGTGTGTGTGTAATTCTTCGATTTGACGAAGAAAACACTTTTTAATTCTAAGTAAAAATTTCGAATAATTATTGATATTTTAAGTTTATCTGTGTTTAAGGTTATATAAATATAATTTTCCTAAGATTCTTGAGAAAATTCAAAAAGATTTTTGAAGCTTCAAGACATATGTCAAATCAAAATTTCAACAAAAAAGTTAATTGGCAACGAAATCTTTGAATTTGTACTCAATGAAAAATTTAATAGTTGATATTTTAATCCAAACTGATTTTACTTTTGAATCAGAAGCAGACGAATTTTTGATATAATACATGAATTTTCATACAAATAGTTATATTTTTAACCCAACAGATGAATTTTCAATGAAAATGATGAATTTTTGATAAAAGAAAAATGAATACTTAACGAAAAATGTAATAGTTGATATTTGAATCCAAAAAGATTTTACTTTTCAATCAAAAACAGGTCATCCTATATAGACGAATTTTAAACAAAATAGTAGAATCCTCTACCAAACCAGGTTAATTTTTAAATAATAACATTAATTTTCAACTAAGAAGATTAATTTTATGCCGAAAAAGATGATTTTTGAACAAAGCACATGAAGTTTAAAAAAATTATTTACACTTTCAACCACAAATTTTCAACATCGTTTTCAACCCAAAAAGTTTCTAATTTCTACAAGAAAAAATTACTTTTCCAACTTTCTTGAAATTAGCTCAAATTAGTGATCAGATTTGGAAAATATTTTGTTTCAAATATTTAAAATCTTTTCAAATTTTAAATTATTTTTTGAATTTTTTTCAAAACTTCTAGATATTTTTCTAACTAACTCAAATATTTCTTAAAATTTTGAAAAATATTTCAAAATTGGAAAAATGTTGCCCTCAAATATTTCAGATTTTTTGGCGACATTTTCAGAAATCTTTTGAAATGTTTTAAAATCTTTTTTAAAAATTAATTTTTCCAAATATAAAACATTTCAATTTTTCTCAGTAACTTTAATATATTTTTTTATTATCTTGATATCTTTCAAAATCCTTGATAAATTTTCAAATTTTATTTCAAAATCTTCAGAAATCTGTATTTTGTTTTAAATATTTGAAAACTTTTCACATTTTAAATTATTTTGTAAATTTTTTCAAAACTTCTAGATATATTTTGAACCGTCTCTAATATTTCTTAAAATTTCGAAAAGTATTCCAAATTAAAAAAATTTCGCCCCAAAATCTTTCAGATTTTTTTTGCCATTTTTATAAATCTTTCAAAATCATTTTAAATATTCTTTAAAAATCAATTTTTTCAAATAAAAAATCATTTGAAGTTTTCCCAGTAACCTTAGGATTTTTTTATTATCTAGTTACCTTTCAAAATCCTTAGAAAGTTTCAAAATTTTGTTTCAAACTCTCCAAAAAACTACATTTTGTTTAAATTTTTTTTTTAACTTCTCAAATTTTTTCAGAACTTCTAAATAACTTTTAAACATGAATTCAGTTGTCTTAAAATTTTGAAAAATCATTCAAAATTTTGAAAATGTTGCCCCAAAATCAGAAAATCTTAAACATTTTTTTTGAAATTTTGAGAAATCTTTGGAAATGTTTTGAAATTCTGTTTAATTTACTCTAAAATTTACATTTTCAAAATAATAAATTATTTTAAAAATTCCCAGGAATCTTGAAAAAAAAATTCTTAAAATCTTGCAGTTTCTTTTTCGATATATTTTGATATCTTCAAAACTTAAAATTAATTTTTTTAAATAAAACCTAAATCTTTTTAAATTTTCCCAGAAATCTTTTTGTGGCAGTAAAGGCTTTTTTACTCTGTTTTAATAGTATTTCAGAATTGATATTATGCGAAAAAAGGTTTAGCGTAAATTTAACAATTATTATTGGTTATAACCAACATTCATCTGTTTGGTTAATAATTATCTATTTTGTTGAAAATTCATATTTTGGTGTTAAAAGTCAACTGTTTTGTAGAAAATTTGTCATTTTGCAAAAAATAAACTTTTTTTATTCAAAATTCGTCTTTTTGCGTTAAAAAATTTATTATTTTAGTATAAAATTTAACCAGATGGTTGAACATTAACTGCTTGATTGAAAAATAAGACTTTGGTTGAACATTAACTGTTTGGTTGCAAAATAACAATTTGATTGACATTTTTTTCTTTCTTGACTACAAAATCTTGCTTTGCTGAAAGTTTAACTCTTTTGTTCAAAAATCGTCTTTGGGGTCGTGCACATAATATGTCACACGTTTTTATTTTTTTTATATCGTTGTATCTCTTTTGGCTTCAAGGCAATTTTATTCTCATCTTTATTTTAACAAAGGAAAACCATGTGACGTATTATGTGAACGACCACTTTACCGTTTGAAAACTCATCTCTTTTAGTAGAAATTCCAACATTATTCTTGTGGAAGATTCATAATTTCAGTTGAAAATTCAACTATTTTGTTGAAAATGTAATTAGTTTGACAAGAAGTCATCTTTTTTGGTGGAAAATTCATCGTTTTTTGTTAAGAATTGAACTATTTAATTAATAATTAACTATTTTGTTGAAAATTCATATTTTTAAGTTGAAATTTCAACCATTTTCTGGAAAATTCGTAGAAATTTTAGCATTTTTATTCTTGAAAATTCATTATTTTAGTTAAAAATTCAACTATTTGTTGAAAATTTAATTATTTTGTTTAAAAAGTCATCTTTCTTGGTCGGAAATTAAACTGTTTTTTCAATTCATTCTTTTGAATTGATAATTCAACTTTATTTTAAAATCTTTGTCTTTTTTACTTAAAAATTCAACTATTTGGTTAAAAATGCAACTGGTTTCAGATGAAGTTTAAGAATTCCATCATTTGGTTTAAAATTCATCTGTGCAGGCTTAAAATTCAACAATTTTGTTAAAAAGTCGTCTTTTTTTTTTAAATCAAGCGTTTCAACTATTCATCAACTATTTGAAAGTGCAACTGTTTGGTTTTAAATGCAACTGTTCGGTTATACTTTTTTTTAATACACCTATTTTGTTTAAAAGTTATCCTTTTTGCACAAAAATTGAACTGTTTTGTTGAAAACTTGTCTTTTTTCATAAAAAATTCGTTCTTTTGGATTGAATATTCTTTTTTTTTGTAGAAAAGTTGTTGGTTGAAAATTTGATGTCTTCTGACAAATTCGAATATTAGTAAGATCTGATGATGTAATTCATTCATTTACTATTCCTTCAATAGGAATTAAAGTTGATGGTATACCAGGCTTCAAGATTCAACTATTTGGTTAAAAATGCAACTGTCTGTGGTTGAAGTTTAATCTTTTTTATTTGAAAACTCCACCGCTTGATTAAAAAAGCATCTTTGTACTTCAGAAATTAAATTATTTCGTTCAAAATTCGTCTGTTTTGTTTAAAAGTTCAAATATTTGCTATTAAATGCAACTGTTTGGTTGGAGACTAATTTTATTTTAAATCAAAGGATTTGATGAAAATTTGTCCTTTTGGATTGAAAATTCGTCTTTTGTAATAGAAAATTTCTTGGTTTAAAAATCAACTTCTTTAGTTGAAAATTAAACTATTAAAATATCAACTATTTTGTTGAAAATTTGTCTCTTTTCTTTGAAATTTCAACCATATTGTTGAAAATTTAATTATTTTGTTAAACTTTATCCTTTTTGGTCAAAAAGTTACATGTTTTTTTGAAAATACAACGTTCTTCTAAAAATTTTGTCTTTTTGGCTTGAAAATTCAACTATTTGGTTGAAAATGAAACTGCTTTTGGTGAAAGTGTACTCTTTTTTGTTTGAAAATTCCACTGTTTGATTAAAAATTCATCTTTCTATTTTAAAAATTTAACTATTTTGTTCAAAATTCTTCCCTTTATTTTAAAAGTTCTGCTATTTGGTTATAAGTCCAAATATTTCGTTGGTGATTAATTTTTGTTGTTGTTGAAAAATCAAAGAATTTTTTGAAAATTGGTTCTTTTGGATTGAAAATTCATTTTTTGTAGCAGAAAATGTTATGGTATAAAATTCATCTTTCTTGGTTGAAAATTCAACAATTTGGTTAAAAAATCAATCATTTTGTTGAAAATGTGTCTCTTTTCTTTGAAAGTTCAACTATATTGTTGAAAATTTAATTATTTGGTTAAAAGTTCATCTTTCTTGGTCGAAAAGTTACCTGTTTTTTTTTTGAAAATGCAACTTTTTTTGGTTAAAGTTTTATCTTTCTTGTTCAAGAGTTCGCTCATTTGGTTGTAAATTCATCTTTGAAGGTTCAAATTTCAACTATTTTGTGTTAATTTCAACCCTATTTGAAAGTGCAACAGTGAACTTTCACTTATTTCAAGGCTCACTTATTCCAAGCCCCCTACGCTCGGATAATCCAAGCGGAGAAGCTTCTTCACCTCCCACCACTGTTCTTGTATGGTCTCGCCTGCGCCAGTGGCTGACCAATTAAAGAGGCCCAAAGAGCAGGAAGCTCTCGTGTGTTGCAAGAACGCACATATGCTTACAGCGCGCACATTAATACAAGGCAGGGGCAGCCAATGAACGTCGCTTGACACAATCACCCCACGACTTGCGGTAGACGACCTGCATACTTGGAATATCCGAATTTTTATGTTTCTCAGCCCTTGGGATAAGTGAGAGTGCACTGTATTTGGTCGTAAATGCAACTGTTCAAATGATAATTATATTTTTTTAATTCAACTATTTTGTTTTGAAAGTCATATTTTTTGTTCGCAAATTCGTCTTTTTTATCTTTCTTGGTTGAAAATTAAATGTTTCCTATAACAAATTTCTTTTTGGCTTGAAGATTCAACTATTTAGTTCAAAATTTTATTAATTTCAAAAGAATTTATTTTCCTATTGATCACCTATTTTTGGGAAAAATCGCCGTATTTCATTTTTATTTTTGGTGTTTGTCAAATGAAACGAAAAACATTTTTTGACTAAAAAGAGAGATGGTTTAAGCTTTGTGTGACGATCTGGGACGAAGAAAGGGAAGGGTATAGAAAAAGTGTTCAAAATACTGTAATATAGTTTTTAAACAACCAAAAATAATTATAAGTTTTACGACACACATATTTTGTAATTACACATGTACATATAGATTGCTGGATTGCGTGTTCCGCACCTCAAACATGCATCCACATATGTTTTAGCTTACGAGCATTGACCATAACGTAATGAGCTGACGGGTGTCGGCAGTAGACGACCAGATAATTGTTATTTCAGGGCGTGTAATTATTGTTTCTCAATTTAACCGCGAGAAACACAAATATTCAAGGACCGTGGGGAAAAACAAATAAATAACCGTATTGAGTAAGATTTCTTGCGAGCAGATGGTTATTCGAAACAGGAAATGTGACCGAAATGAACAACCTGTTTTGATAGCTTCGAATTTGAAATTATATTAGGTCGCAGGTATTCTTCTTTGCCAGAAAACCCAGAAGTGAGGCGAAAGTACAAATTGAATCTGATTGGAGAACACAGAGAGCTGATTCAAGGAATTTTATACTAGAATCGGATTAAATTGGGTATGTTTCTCCTTTGTAAGGAAGAGGAGGATAGCTTTCCTCTAGATTTTTCTTTCAATTTCAGGGAAGTCGAATTGAAGAGTTAAGGAGCTTCTCTTTTTGTAAATCTGGAAAAAATTTAATTGAGGATAAGATTTATTGAGGTAAAATGTGAGGTACATTCTTGGAGAATACATCATTTTAATTGACTCTGCAATGTTTTTTTGCATTCTTTTATGCGAATATTCTAAGGAACTTCACAAAGATCTAAATTTCATTTCAATGGAATGAAAATAATGTATTCATCTGAGACATCTTTTGAAATTTACAAATTCAAAATTGAGGAAGCGTTTAAATGTAAAATGTTTAAAATTGACAAATATTTAGTCTAAAAAACTGTATAATTTAAAAACTCGAATGCTTCAAAAGGAATAAATCTGTCATTTTTGGACGTAATTGAGGAAAAATTGAAATGTTGCAATTAAAAATTTTATAAACTAATCAGGGTAGCCGTAGTTCAGGAAAAACCTGCAAATCAGGGAAAAGACATAAAATTTTATTGGAAAAAAGATCTTGGAAAAGTCAGGGAATTTTTACGAGAGGCACATTAAATAACTGTCAAGAATAATACATTTTAAATCTTTAAATTTGAATTAGAAATTGTTTTGTTCCGTTCATATCAAAGCTTCTATGTTAAAAATTTTACATGATTATAATTCTGCTCTTTGAACATTAATGACCAGGAAAAATTAAAAATTGGTCAGGGAAAAGTTAGGGCATTTTGAAAATTAAATTTACGGCCACCCTGATATAAAATTATTGGCAAAAAAGTTTAATTATTTTGTTGCAAATTTAACAATTTTATGGTAAAAAGTCATCCTCTTTGGTTTGAAATTCCTCTTTTTGTGTTGAAAATTCAACTATTTTGGTAGAAAATTAACTTTTTTCTTGAAAATTTATATTTTGATGTTGAAAATTCAACTAAAATCATTTTGGTTGAAAATTCAACAATTGTCATGAAAATCCATCTTCCTGGTTTAAAATTCATCTTTTTTTATAGAAATTGGTAAAAAATGCAACTTTTTGGTTGAAAATTCATCTTCTTTGATTAAGAATTAAACTATTTTGTTTTCAAATTTGTTTTACTTTGGCTTTCATCAACTGTTTTTTATTAAAAATTATCATCTTTTTTGGTGGAAATATCTACTATTATATTATAGGTTAAAAATTCATCTTTTTTTGGTTAAAAATGTAATCACGTAGTAATTAAACTATGTTGAAAACTTTTTGTTTTTGATAAAATTTAATTTTTGCAACTGAATATTTAACTATTCCACTTTTGGTTGAAAAATGATTTTTTAGTGAAAATTCAATTTCTTGAGAAAAAGTTAAGATACTTTGTGAAAAATGCATTTTTTTGGTTGAAGGTTTATCTGTTTGATTGAAGATTTAACTATTTTGTTGAAATTTCCTTTTCCTTTTGTTTAAAACTATTTTTTTTACTGAATAAAAAATCCATTTAGTTAAAAATTGGACTAATTTGTTGGAAATTCGTTTTTTTTCAAATTCATTTTTCTTCCTAAAAATTTAAATTTGCCATTTTTGATTAAAAATTTATCTTTTTTAGTTGAAAATTCATCTGTTTCTTTAAAAATTCATACTCATTATTGAAAAGTCGTGTTTTCAATAGAAAATTAGTCTTCTATGTTTTATTTAGGATCGAAATTAAATCTAATTTGTTATGAATAATTTATTGCAACGAAATGAGGGCATAAAAAGATTCACAATTTAAAAATAGACTTCTAAAAACAATCTCCTTTCTGGCTCATGAGAGACAAATTTAGTTGAAAATTCGTCTTTTTGGTTGAGAATTCATCTTTGTAGGTTTAAAATTCTACTGCTTGCTTAAAAATGCAACTATTTTGTTGAAATTTTGATTATTTTGTTGAAAGTTTAACTCTTTGGTTGAAAATTAAATTTTGTTGAACATTTAACTTTTTAGGTTGAATATCCCACTGTTTTTTTTAAGTTCGATCTTTTTTGTTTGAAAATTCGACTATTTAGTTTAAAATAGATTTTATTTTATTAGTATATTATTAGCATATTATTTTGTTGAAAATTTAATTATTTGGTTGAAAATTAAACTATTTTGTTAAAAGGCCATCTTTTTATTCGAAAATGCGACTGATTTGTTGAAAATTCCTCCTTTTGGATTGGACATTAATCTTTTATGGTAGAAAAATCACCTTTTCTGGTTTAAATAAATAAATGATCAAAGATTCTATGTTAAAAGTGTTATAAGATTAAGATTCTGGTCTTTGAATATTAATGGTCAGGGGAAATGAAAAACTATTCAGGGGAAAATCTGGGAAAAGTTAGGGAATTTTCAAAATTAAGTTGAGCGGCCATTAATTTTATATATCCCTCATATAAAGAGCATATTCAAGGCACACATAAAGTGAAAAAGCCACATTACAGAGCATCCTTCCACAATCCCACATTGTTCGATAAAATTACGTTATTACTTTGTTGGCTTATTACGCTCACTACGTAGGGTCAATATACTATAACGACCGACATATTACGTGATATCATACTCGTGAATCTAAATACCACATTCATTTTGAATAAAGCAATCTATTTACAGTATAAACATTTAATAAACAGGCAATTTAACTTTTATTATACAAATTGAAGTATTTTTATTTCAATTATTATCTCATAAAATCACTTTTAAAATTACTTCTGCCATGAGAGTTAAATTTCTGTTTTCGCTATTGAATTGAACTGATTGGTAACTTTGTTTCGTGCAATCATTGTTTTCACGAATGAATCAGAAGTAAATGAATAAAAATCCAGAGAGGTAAAAATTTAAAACAATGTACTATGAACTGCAGGTTTTAGTAGAGGATTCAGAACATAGTAAACTGGCTCGGTGAAACAATAACGACTACAGCAGCGGCGAGTGCTGATTGGGTCTAATCCGTTTAATTCGGGGAATGAGTTTCAGTGGACCATTTTAATTCGAGTTCGTTTTCCTCATGAAGTGGCCTCCTTAACTTCACGTCTCAAGTGCCTTCAGCTTGCTTCAATCCCTCGCCGTGGATCGTTTATGGGAGACTTTACGACCAATCGAAACTTTTTTTTCGTTGTTCGACCGTCACTCTTGAAAATATTGTTTCCAAGACAATTGCTCTGAACTTCTCTCAACAAACAAAACCTTGGAGACACTAACTTAATTTTTATTATAAGAATCAATAATAATAAGTCACGTGGAAAATATTTAGACACTTCTTAAATATATTGCACTTTCGTAACCAATAAGGATTGTGAAAGTGTCAGATTATCGCCAACCTTATCAGCACTAATGGTTTTTAAATTCGCTTTCCTGAAATCAGTGAAAGTGCATTGGCGAACAAGTAATTTCGGTTGCTTTATATATTGCCAAGTACAGAAGTAATTATTTGTTTTATTTAATCAACATATACACTGAGAAAAAATACATTCTCAGTAAGTACATATATACTATTGAATCAAGGAACCTCATTCAAAAGCAGGTATTTGTTTCCGTAGTGATGCTATAAATTCTGTAATATACACGTTTGAATCGATAAAATATCTGCTGCTGAACAAGGTTTATTTTTAATTCAATAGTATATTTTATTGAGAATGTAATAATTTTTCCCCCAGGGTATATTAATAACGAGCGCCCTTTTTTGTATAGGGATTACCGTACCCTATAGATTATACAATTTCATACGAAGACGGCTCAAATTTAAGGTCTTGGCATATAGATGTGCATATAAAAATGAAATTTGTTATGTCATACAGATGTCTTTTTTTTTATCCAAGATTAAAAAATGAGAAAACTGCAGAAATTTCATTTTTAGACCACTATGCTGGAGGCTTTCCTTTTAGATCGATTGTCTTCGAAGATGATTCAAATTGAAGAATTTCGCATATCGATGTAAATTAAAAAATAAAATTTTCTGTGTGGAAGTGTCGCTTTTTGTTATCGGCAGTTAAAAAATATTAGAAATAAGGACATTTCGTTTTGTAGACTACTATTCTAGAAGCTTTACTAGTCCAATATTTTTCAGAGATGGCTCAAATTGAGAGCCTTAGCATGTAGGTTCATCAAAAAGTAAAATATTGTATGTTATACTGATGTTTTTTGTTACCGAAGGTTGAGAAATAAGAAAAATAAAGAGATTTTTTAAGATGACTATGCTTGAAGCTTTTCTTTTAGTCCGATTATTTCGCGGATATCTGAAACTAAAGGTCTTGACATGCAGATCTGCATTGAAAAATAAAATGTAGCATGTCCTGGTATTGATTTTTTGTCAATAGTGTGTAAAAAATTCGAAAGTAAGGAAATTTTGTTTTCTAAGATCACTATGCTGGAATCTTTTCTTTTAGTCCAATTATTTCAGGGACGTTACATATTAAAGTTTTTCGCATGCAGATGTGCATTGAAAAATAAAATATACCATATCATGGTATTGCTTTTTTTTGTGCAAAGAAAAAAAGAAATAAAGTAAATTTCGTTTATTTATCACTGTGCTGGAAACTTTTCTTTTAGTATGATAGTCTTAGAATATAGATTCATTGGAAAATAAAATTTTATATGTTGTATTGATGTTTTTTTGTTATTAGTAGTTGAAAATTAAGAAAGATGAAGTAATTTTGTGTATTAACCCACTATATGCTACAAGCTTTTATATCAGTCCGTTTTTTATACTACTATGCTGGAATCTTTTCTTTTAGTTCGATTATCTTTGAAGATAGCTGAAATTAAAGGTCTTGGCATGTAGATGTTTATTGAAACATAAAATTTTCTATTATAGTGTCGTTTTTTTGTTATCAGCGGTTGAAAAATAAGAAAAATGAAAAGTTCTGTTTATTTGACTACTTTATGCTGGAATCTTTCCCTTTAGTTCAATTATCTCAGAGATGTCTCAAATTGAAGGTTTTGACATACAGATCAGCATTAAAAAATCAAATTCACCATATCATAGCATTGATTTCTTGTTAATTGTGTGTCAAATATTCGATAATGAGAAAATTTCGTTTTCTTAAATCACTATGCTGGAATATTTTCTTTAGCTATGATAGTTTTCTAAGATAGCTGAAATTAAAGGTCTTGACATTTGAACGTTCATTGGAAAATAAAATTTTCAATTAAATAGTGATGTTTTTTTGTTATCAGAGTTTGAAAATTAAAGCAGATGAAGTAATTTTGTTTATTAGTCTAGTATATGCTAAAAGCTTTTCTATTAGTCCGATTGTTTTGAAAATGGTTCAAATTGAAGGTTTTGTCATGCAGATGAGCACTAAAAAATAAAATTCACCATATTATGGCATTGATTTCTTGTTAATAGTGTGTAAAATATTCGAAAATAAGGAAATTTCGTTTTCTTAGATCATTATGCTCTAATATTTTCTTTAAGTATGATACTTTTCGAACATAGCTGAAATTAAAGGTCTTGACATGTAGACGTTCATTGGAAAATAAAATTGTCAACTGAATAGTGATGTTTTTTTGTTATCAGAGTTTGAAAATTAAAACATTGAAGTAATTTCGTTTATTAGACTAGTAGATGCTAAAAGCTTTTATATTAGTCCGATTGTTCTGAAAACGGTTCAAATTGAAGGTTTTATCATGCTGACGTGCATTGAAAAATAAAACTTACCATGTCATAGTACTGATTTTTTGGTAATAGTATGTGCCACTATATGCTGGGAGCTTTTAGTATTTAGTCTTTTAGTATGACAATCCTCGAAGGTGGCTGAAATTGAAGGTTTTGTCTCTAGATGTTCATCAAAAAATATAATTTTCTTTATTATAGTGAGGTTTTTCGTCATCAGAGGTTAAAAAATAAAACAAAAGAACAACTTTCGTTTGCTAGACCACTATGTGCTGGAAGTTTTTCTATTAGTCAAATTTTTTCGGTGGTGGCTCGAAATGAAGGTCTTGATATTTAGATGTAAACTAAAAAATAAAATTTGCTGTCCTAATGTGTTGTTTTTTCTCAACAGTCGACTGTTATGCAGGAAGCTTTTCTGTCAGTCTTATTTTCTTGGGGTGCATCCTGTCATAACCCACATCAAAATATATCTTATATATGTGCCCTCCTTTAATACTTCCTTTTTTATTTTTATAATTAGGACGGAAAATTATTTTTAAAAGAAAAGTTTTCATACAAAAGCATGAGATTTTACATACAAGGAAAGAATCTTTTAAAAAATGAAGCCGTATGAAGATAAAATTATTCTTCAGTTTATAGCAGAAAAATTATGTATTGTGATCGACATCTAAATAGATTGCCGCTCTCGATCTTCCCTCTTTTGAATTTAGTAATTTAGAATATCTTGATCCTTAAAAAATCTAGATAAATATCTGTAATAGCTTGATGAACACAACGGGTTTAACGGTGAAAAATGTAGGTGATTGCGTTATTAATTCTTATAATGAATGTTACTAAGTTAATAATACCATTATAAGTATGACTTATTACAATTAAGATTGGACAACTAACATTTTTCCGCCTACAATAAATTTCAATAGTTCCAACATTCTTCTTGAAGCAGATTGAATGCCAAAGATCAAATATTTCCGTTACAAAAGATCAAACTTTCTAGAATTAATTACTAATACCTTGCAATCACCGAGAGTCAGGTAACAATAACCATAAGTGCTATTTGATGCCTTTATAGCAAACAAAGTGCAATTTTCTCCCCAGGTATCTTTTATGCTTACTATATTGCCTCGAATGATGCCTTTACGACCCCGGCAACGAGATCAGTATTTCGGAGAGCTTTTATAGACTCGAGCGAGCGTTTTATGGCTCGGACATACTCGTCACTCTTTAGAAAAACCGCAAACTATTGACAAATTTGGGATCTCATTTCTCGGGACTGAGGGGAGCTTTTTCGAGTGGACCGCGATTATATTTCTGCTATATAGGACCTTCCCTTGCGTATTAAAATCATGTGCCTGAAACCATGGCTACGCCCCAAGCGCGCATCAATAACCCCGTAAGTGTACACTGTATAGCAAAGTACATAGACGAATGCCCAATAAGTACTCCATAAGCAGACACACATCACATTTTGCACATGCATCTAAATTGTAAACTGCAATGCAAGTCTATTATGATACGCCTACATATTTGTGATATGCCTTTGTGATTTCAAGACTGACCTGACCTATTGAGAGAGGATAGTCATTTTTCATGGATGAACTATTATTATTATTATGATTTATTTCAACTTCTCTCGACTAAGACAATCATGGTCTTTTCATGTTATTTGTATTTTTATGAATGTGTTGCAGTTTATAGCTTGGATATGTTAAGGGTTTCTTTTTTCGAAAGAATAAATAAATAAATGGGCAATCATCTCCTAAAAATGCGGTACAGCGGAGGTGGATTATTCAGAATTATATCGGATTACCCTGGATTACCTCTGTAAAAATAATTACTCTGGATTACATAAAATTATGGTGGATTATCCGCCTTAACTAGAATCGTCCGAATTTGCAACCAAAAAGGATTCCTTTTTAACAAAAATTGTTGAATTTTCCAAAAAATAAATTCACTTTCAACCAAATAGTTAAATTTCAAAAAAAAAACATAACTTTTTTTCCGAAAAAGACGAATTTTCCACAAAATACATGAATTTCTTACGAAGTAGTCGAATTTTCAATTAATAATGATCGTATTTAAACCAAAAATCAAAAAGTTAAATATTCACTTAAAAAATTATTTACCAAACAACAAAAAATCAACAAAATAGTTCCACTTTCAATCAAAGAGATGAATTTTCAATTAAAATAAAGAATCTTCAAATAAAATAAAAAAAAGATTTGTTATCAAAATTGTTAAATTTTCTACAAAGTACATTAGTTTTTAGCCAGAAGAGATTAATTCTCAACGAAAAATGTAATAGCTGATATTTCTACCAAAATATATTTTAATTATGAATAGAAAAAGTTAGAGTTAACCAAAAAAGACGAACTTTCAATAAAACAAATGAATCCTCAACCAAAATGATGAATTTTCAAAAAAATACATAAACTTCCAACTAAAAAAGATACATTTTCAACCAAAAATGAAGTCGATTTATTTTTAATTGAAAGAATTAATTGTTGACAAAAAAAATTTTTTTTAACAAAGTTAGTGAATTTTCAACCGTAGAGGTGAATTTCCAACTAAAATTTTGCATCCCCAACAAAAAATGAATTTTTAACAAAGTAGTTTAACTTCCAACCAAAAAGATTAATTTTCTACCAAAAACGACAATTTTTTAACAAAATACTTGAATTTTCAAGCAGATAGTTGGATTTGCAACTTAAAAAAATAAATTTACGATAAAAAATGGAATTGTTAAATTTTCCATTAGGAAAATTTATTTTTTAAGAACAACTCATATTCAAACAAAAAGATAAATTTTTAAACAATAAAATTAATTTTATACCTAAAAAGACGACGATTTAACAAAAACATGAATTTTCCACTAAATACTTAAATTTTCAGTTGAAAAAGATAAATTTAAAATCAAAAATGGAATACATAGTTAAATTTTAAGTTAAAAAAATGACTTTCTAACCAAGAAAGAAAACGAATTTTCAACAAAATAGTTCAGTTATCAAACAAAAAAATAAATTTTCAAGCTAGAATTTTAATTTCCTACAAAAAAAAAAGAAATTTCAACAAAATGCATGAATTTTCAACTAAGAAAGAAACATTTGCACGACAAATGAAATAGTTCAATTTTCATTCAAAAAATGACAATTTTTACCCAAAAAGAACGAATTTTCAATAAAATAATTAAGTTTTCAACCAAAGCACTTTCAACTCTAATCAAGAATTTTCAGTGAGAAAAATTCATTTTTAACAAAGCAGTTTAACTTTCAACCAGTTAATTGAATGTTTAACTAAAAAGGATACATTTTAAGTTGAAAAATTAATTTTTAATTAAAAAATAAAAATTTTCAACAATATAGTTAAATCTTCAACCAAAGAAATGAAATTTCTACCAACATAGTTGAATTTTCAACCAAGAAGATTAATTTCTTACGAAAAAAAGTCAAATTTTTAACGAAATACATGAATTTCCAATCAAATGATTGGATTTGCAACTCTTAAAGATAAATTTACAATATACAATAGAAAAAATTATTTTATATCCAAAAAAGGAAACCACTTTCCAACAAAATACCTGCATTTTCAACTAAGAAAGAAAAATTTTCACCAAAAATGACATAGGTTAATTTTAATTTTTTTTTAAATTAATTTTTAATTAAAAACAACGGATTTTCAAGAAAATAGTTAAATTTTCAACCGAAACAATTTTCAACTCCAATAAAGAATTTTTAACTAGAAAAATGAATTTTTATCAAAGTAGTTCAACTTTAAACCAAGCAGATAAATTTTCATTCGCAAAGATTAATTTTCTGCCAAAAAGGACAACTTTTTAACGAAATATATAAATTTTCAACTAAATAGTTGAAATTTCAACAAAAAAAAGATAAGTTTATAATATAAAACGTAATAGTTAAATTTTCCATTAAAAAAATTAAGTTTCAACCAAAAAGATCAATTTTTAAATAATGAGATTAATTTTCTAGCAAAAAAAAGACAAAGTTTTAACAAAAAGATAAATTCCCAATCAAATAGTTGTATTTTTAACCAACAATGATTTTACAATCAGAAATCGAATAGTTAAACTTTCAGTTCCAAAAATTATTTTATAACCAAAAAAAGGAACCAAAAAAGTGAATTTTCAAACAAGAATCTTAATTTTCTAGCAAAACGAAAACAAAATTTCAACAAAACACATCAATTTTCGGCTAAGAAAGAAAAATTTTCACCAAAAATGAAATAGTTAAATTTTCATTAAAAAAAATTAATTTTTAACCAAAAACTACGAATTTTCTAATCAAGAACTTTGTACAAAAAAATTAATTGTTCACAATAAAAATGAATTTTTTAAGAAAGTAGTTCAACTTTCAACCAACTCAACTAAAGTAGATAAATTTTAAGTTAAAAAGATTAATTTTCAATGACGAAAAATCGAATTTTCCACTATATAATTAAATTTTAAACCACAAAAATAAAATTTCTACCAAAATAGTTGAATTTTCAAAGCATAAAGATGAAATTGCAACATAACAGTTGAATTTTCAACCAAAAATTACTTTCTAACCAAATTGTTGAATTTCCTACAAAGTACATTAATTTTTCACGAAATAGTTGAATTTTTAACCAAAAACAACGAAATTTCAAAAAATAGTCCAGTTCTCAACCAAACCAATTTCAAATCTAATCAAGCATTTTCAACCAGAAAAATTAATTTTAAACAAGAAAAATGAATTTTAACAAAATAGTTCAACTTTCAACCAGTTGGTTGCATTTTTAATTGAAAAATATAAATTTTAAGTTAAAAAAATTAATTTTCATCAACAAAAATCGAATTTTTAACTATTTCATTATATTTGCAAAAAAAAGAAGTGAATTTTCAACCAAAAACATTAATCTTTAACGAAGAATATTTATTTTCTACTGAAAAAGACGAATCTTCGACAAAAAGTACGCCTGAATTTAAGACTTCATTCTTAAATGCAGGTAATGATATCTTAAATTTAGATCTATATTTTGATTAAACCTGTTTCTTGAATATTTTACTCTTCAATTTAGTTTTGAAAACTTCAAATTTCAAATTAGTCAGTGTTAAAAACATGAATCTGAAAAGTTGAATCCTCGTAGAAAAAAGCGGAAATGAAAATACTTTTTTTCCATGGCCTTTATCTCAATAATGTCATTATTGGTCAAAATTGGATTTGTGTCAAATTATCACAAAGAATCAATGATGAAAATATCAATTTTGAAACATCAACTATCACATATGATTTTGTAGTACAAGTTATTTTATATGTATTTGTTATTATAAAATATAAATTTCAGATTATATAATTCTTTTGTAATATAGACCCAAGATTCTTTATTTAAAGTATAATTTGCATGTAATTTAGAGATAACTTTCATAATAAATATGTATTATGTTCTCTGCAAAAATTCAATATTTTACACACCAACATACTTCCCTTATGAAAGGTTTTTATAATGAGCACCTTATTCGCAAAACACAATGGATGTTTTTATCGTCTGTTTCTTCACAAAATATATGACCTGCCTATCATATTACAAGGAGGCATTGACCGATTTCTATCGATCGATTGTCATTATCTCGAAAGTTTGTGCTTCGCTTACATGAACACCCACACAGTTGAATTGCCCGGCCGAAGCTACATTTCTCTCGAATCTCTAAATCATTTCAGGAAACTGTTTAAATACATAAGTATATATATACAGTAACCAACACGCGTAGAAACTTTATCAGATATCTTCGGACGGTTCAATATTGACTCTGGGAAAGTGCCCCAGGGAAGAAGCCTTCTAATTTTCCAGATTCGAGCCCCAATGGCGAAATGTAAATACCCGAATATAAGAAGAAACCACCCTTATTTCAAGGGTTGTTCAAAAACTATGTCACGCTATTTTGAAAACTTTTTTCCAACCTTCCCCTTCTTCGTCACAGATCATTACACAAACCTTGAACCTCCCAGAGTGACGTCACACATACTAAGCAATAAAAAAAATAAAATATAGTAATAAGGATATAATAATAACATAATATAATGTTATAATATTAATATTTAAATATTAAATGTATAAATTCTAAATTTTGTCTTCGATTTCATTTGATAATCGCCTAAAGTAAAACACAAAACCTACAAACATGAACTGACTTCACAGCCAAAAATTCTCTCAAAACAAGGAAAATAGTGTTCTTCACGAAAATAGGGAAATGATAAGAAAATAAATGTTGATCCATATTGAATTCAATAGAAAACGCTTAAGATTGCAAGACGAATAATATTGCATTTTCAAGAAAGTAGTCGAATTTTCAACTAAAAAAGATTAATTTTTTACCAAAAGAGATGAATTTCCAACGAAATAATTTTTTTAAACAAGAAAGATTAAAATTCAAAACAAAAATAGTTGAATTTTCAAGCCAAAAAGACGAATTTTTTAGAAGACAGTTGAATTTTCAATCCAAAAGGACGATTTTTCTATCCAAAAATACGAATGTTCAACAAAGTAGTCAAATTTTCAACAAAGCAACTAAATTTTTAAGGAAATAGTTGAGTTTTTAACAAAACAATCATATTCTCAACAAAATAATAAAATTTTGAACAAAATATTTGAATTTTCAACTAAGGCGATAAATTTTAAACAACAAAAAAGAATTTTTAAGAAAGAAGTTTAGCTTTAACTCAGTACTTGAATTTTCATCCAAACAGAATTAATTATGAACCAAACATTTGCAATTTCAGCTAAATAGTTGAATTTTCAACCCAAAAGGACGACTTTTTGACAAATGAATTGAATTTTCGAACAAAATAGTTGAATTTTTTAATCTGCATAGATGAATTTGCAATCAAATGTTCGTATATTAAAACAAGAAAGATATAACTTCAGCCACAAATTGTTGAAATATTAAACAAATAGTTGAATCTTCCAGAGAAAATGATAATTTTTCAGAAAACAGTTCAATTTTTACCCAAAAGAGATGAATTTTCAACCAGGAACTTTCCTACCAAAAAATGCGAATTTTCAATCGAATGGGACGAATTTTCGATCCAAAAAGACAAGTGTTCAACAAAACAGTTGAGTTTTCGAAAAAATATTACTTTTTTATAAAATCGTCAAATTCTTAACCAAATAATTGAATTTTCAACAACGATCAAATTAATTATTAACCAAATATTTGCATTTGCTACCAAATAGTTATAATTTCAAGTGAAAGGAACGCACTTTCAACAAAATAGTTGGACTTTTTACCAAATAGATGAATTTTCTAGCCAAAAAGAGGAATTTTTTACAAAATCTTTGAATTTTTAATGCAAAAGGACTAATTATTCATCTAAACAGACAAATTTTCGACAAAACAGTTACGTTTTAGAACAAAAAAGATAACTTTCTAACAAAATAATTACCTTTTTAATAGAATAGTTGAATTTCCAACTAAAATGGTGAATATTCAACAAAAACAATTCATTTTTAGCAGAGAGGCTTAACTTTCTATCAAATAGTTCGAATTTCAATTTAAAAAAAAAATTTCAACAAAAAATATAATAGGTTGATATTTCTACCAAAAAAATATTTTTATTTAAAATCTAAAAACAATCTACTTTAAACCAAATAGATGAGTTCTCTCGACAAAATGTAATGGTTAATATTTCAACCAAAAAATATTTTTATTTTAATAAATAAGTAAAATTGAATTTAACCAAAAAATACGGATTTTCAACAAAACACTTGAATCCGCCACCGAAACAGAATAATTTGTAACCAAGAAGTTGCTCATTTAACCGAAAAATATCAAATTCTACCAAAAGAGCTGAATTTTCAACAAAGAAAGATTTTTCATTCAAAGGAGGAAAATAATTCTAACCAAATTGCTGAATTTTCAAACCAAAAAGGCGATTTCTCTACAAAAAAGTTGAATTTTGAACAAAAAAGTTTATTTTAAACCAAATAGTTTAATTTTAAACTAAAAATGGTGAATTTTTAACCAAGAGTGGAATAGTTAAATTTGCAGTTCAAAAAATTGATTGTCTACTACAATAATAGAATTTTCAACACAAAAATATGATTTTTCTACAAAACAGTTGAATTTTTAAGCCTGAAAATATCAATTTTCAACAAAACAATTCATTTTCAACCAAATAGTACATGTTTAAACTAAAAACGATCAATTTTTAACCAAAAATAGAAAAGTCAAATTTGCAGTTCAAAACATTTATTTTCTACAAAAAAAAACAACTAATTTTGAACAAAATAGTTAAATTTCCGACTAAAGAAATGGATCTTCAACTGATAAAATACATTTTTAACGAAGTAGTGGAACTTTTAACCAAGTAGTTGAATTTTCAACCAATAAGATTAATTAAAAAAAAAAAAATAAGAATTTACAACAAAATTACATAAATATTCAATCAGCTAGTTGAATTTTCAACTGAAAACTATCGATATTTAACCAAAAATGTAATTGTTCAATTTTAAGTTAAAATAATTAATTTTCCAACAAGAAAATTAACAAAATAGTTCAATCTTAAACTAATGAAATAAATTTTCAACAAAGTAGTTTAACTTTCCACCAAGTACTTATTTTTTCAACAAAAAAAGATGAATTTTCAGTGAAAAATTCTATAATTGAATGTTCAACCAAAAACGATTAAATTTCAGCCAAAAATAAAATATTTATTAAATTTTGTGTAAAGAAAAACTAATTTTGAACACAATAGTTAGATCTTCAGCCAAACGGTAGAATTTTTAACCACAAGAGAATGAATTATGAACCAAAAATATAATAGTACACATTTCAATAAAAGTAAATGAACATTCAAAGAAAAAGAATTGGATTTTCTTATTGGGTTCTATTAATCAAGTTCTCATCTAAGCGAAAAAACAAGAAAAAGGAGAAAAACGAGAATTATCTTGAAAACAGGAGAAAGAAGATCAATTCTTTAAAATAACGGAAAGGAAGAGAATCGGGGGAAGAGCATCAAGTCTGTATTTAGATGCTTTATTTGTAAAATAAAATCACTACTTTTCATTTTTTCAAGCATTAAAAAAATTTGTTCTTCACATTGGAATTTTCTATATGTAATGTCACATTCTCATTACAAAGATACGCAGGAAGTCGACAACTTCCTGTAAATTCTGAGGTTCATATATAATTTTAAAGTCACATTGTGGAAGAAGTGGGTCGATTTGTAGAAAGTTAATAATGGATGCTTTTGTGGCGAATAATAGACCCTGGATATTGTATTTTCAAAAGTAGAATGCACTTTGTTAACTTATTCATGAGAAAAATGGTGTGATGTAAGCATTTCAATGTATGCTATTCGACTCGAAAGATTACGATAAGAATCGAGCTGGTAAGAGATAATAGTTGAGGTATGAATTCGTGAATGTAGAATTTTTTTATCAATTTCCCTGCATGAAAAGTAATACCTGGAGTATATAGAATTACCACTTGACCTGTGAATTATATTTCTTTTTTTAGATTTGAATAAGTGAACTATAGAGGTAAAAAGAAAGTTATTTTTCACTTTATAATATATAAATAATTTGTCAATAAAAACAGTCGATGTTTATAATATCTCCTGCAGTCTCGAACCGCATTCATGAAAGGAAACTTTCATTTTCAAATTAAAAAAAAATCCTTTTATCTTGAATCAAACAAAATTTGTTTGAACCCAACAAACCATTTCCTGCAAATATGAAGCCTCACATGGTTTTTATATTGAGGCAAATATTAATCAGCGAATTTCATCCACCCGACACTCCGTCTATTTAACCAGAGATCTCATATCAAAAAGAAAGCGTCACGTTTTCCGATGTAATCATTTACTCACTTTCTCTCCGACTCCGTTTGAAGAGCCCCTCTTTTTTATTTTTGTACAGTACAGACATAAAAGGCGCTGACAACATTTTTTTTTAATAAAATCTTTTTCTTAGTCAAATTCCCGGGTAAAAAAATTATCGGGGAACTATTCGGGGCCAGGATAGCCTGCCCTGACCGCCAATGTGGTGCTGTCAAGATGGTCTATTATGGCGCTGAGTAGAAGTGAAAAGTTCTTGTATGGTCAAACGCTAGTCTATTTAAGCTAATCTAGCGCTAGTTAGTCGGCCTTGTAGAAATCTATTTTAGATGGTTGAAATTAAAAATTATTTCGTAGACTGTCTAGATGACGGGGAAAAAATTCTTTGTTTTCAATTTAAATTATTCGTACTTTTAAATATTCTAGATAGTTTTGTGAATATGCAAAGAAAATTTGGATTTAACACTTAGAATATTTTTTGGCCCTGATAGGCTAGCTAGCAACCTATTAGGGCCCGAAAAGACTGAGTAGATGATGAGGACAAAAATGCATTTTTTGTGTTCACTTTTTATTTTTGAAAGTTTTAAATACTCTGGCTTTTTTTGGAAATGTGCAAAAAATATTTGAATAAGACTCTTAGTAGTTTTTTTGGTCCTTAGAGGCCATCCAGCACCCGGTTAGCGCCCGAAAAGACAGACTTAATGATGAGGAAAAAAATTTTTTTTAATGTTCTGACAATGCTCCAACGCAAATCTGCCCCTATAATCTTGTACCTGGCTAGAAAACTTCAGAAGGACAGTAACTTTAGAAGATATATCTGTCAGAAATAAATGTTATGCAAGAAACTTTTGTAAATAAGAAATCAAACAATTTTTTGAAACGTGACTGAACATGTCCATTTTTATTGAATTTCAGCTTTTGAATTCCCTGGCAACGGATTTGGACTGCATGCTGAACGAGCTTTGCGCAACCTCAGATTCATATAAACGGTGAGTTTTACACTATTTTTTTTAATTGGGCAAGATTAAAGACTAGTTTTTGATTTGAAGGGAATTGAAATTTATTTTTAAGATATAAAAAAAATGAAAATAAATAGTTAGTGTTGCCACAGGTCAAGAACAACCTAAAGTCTGGAATAAGTCATTGTCAAGAATAATCACAGCAAGATTTCAGAGGATTTCCAAGATTTTAGGGTATTTTTAAAAATTCCAAGAAATTTTCAAAAGTGTTAAATAATTTCAAGAGAATTCAAATGATTTCGAAGGATTTTACATATTTTAGGGTATATTAAAAGGTTTCAAGGAATGCTTAATAGATTTCAATAATTTGAAGGGATTCCTAAATATTTGGAATATTTTAGAGTACTTTTAAATTTTAGAAGGGATCCCAAAGGCTTAAAAACATTTTATGGTATTTTAAAAATTCTAAGAAATTTTCAAGAGCTTTAAAAAGTTGCTAGCGATTTCAAAAAATTGCAAAGGATTTGAAATATTTTAGAATATTTTAAAAGATTCCAAGGCATTTATGAAGAGCTTTAAATACGTTCAAGAGATTAAAAGATTTGAAGGAATGTTTAATAGATATCAATAATTTGAAGGGATTCCAAAGGATTTGAAAGATTTTAGGATACTTTTAAATTATAAAATCTTTTAATTGTTTCTAAGGATTTCGGAATATTTCAAAAGATTTGAAATATTGTAAGGAACTTTAAAGATTCCAAAGAATTGTTAATAAACTTCAATAATTTGAAGGGATCCCAAAGGATTTGAAAAATTTTATGGTATTTTAAAAATTCGGAGAAATTCTCAAGAGCTTTAAAAAGTTGCTAGCGATTTCAAAACATTTCAAAGGATTTGAAATATTTTAGGGTATATTAAAAGATTTCAAGGAATGTTTAATAGATTTCAATAATTTGAAGGAATTCCAAAGTATTTGGAAGATTTTAGGTTACTTTTAAATTCTAAAGTCTTTAAAAAGTTCCGGAGGATTTCGGAATATTTCAAAAGATTTGAAATATTATAAGGAATTTTAAGAGATTCCGAACGATTTTATAATATTTCCCTGGATTTCGAAGATTTTAAGGAATTTGAAAGATTTTAAGTAATTTTGAAAGATTCCAAGGAATTTTCACTTGATTTTAATCATTTGAATGGATTTCAAAAGATTTCAAAGGATTTTAAATATTTTAGGATATTTTTAACAATTCTAAGGAATTTTCAAGAGTTTTAAAAAGTTTCGAAAGATTTCAAAGGATTTGAAATACTTTAGGGTATTTTTAAAAACTAAAAAAAAATTGCAATATCTTTAACAAATTTCAAGGGATTTCAAAATATTTCAAAGGATTTGAAATATTTTATGTAATTTTAAAAGATCCAAAAGCATTTTCACGAGATTGATAGATTTTCAGGAAATTTCCAAGGATATAAATTAGATAAAGGGATATAAAAAAATGTTCATAAGGTTTTGAGGAATTTCTGAAGATATGGAACAAACTTGTAGTTCAAGGTTTTATGATATTTTTTTAAGTTTCCAAAAGATTTTATAAGTTTTTCGAGGATTTCAATGATTTTAAAAGCTCTCAAACTTTTTTAATAAATTTGGCAGGATTTCAGGAAATTTCATAGAATTTTATAGGATTTTAGAATATTTGAATGAATTTCAAACAATTTATTTTTGAAAAGTGAGGGATTTCATAGGGTTCCAAAGATTTAAAGAGATTTTCAGATATTTCTTACAAATCATTGGAATCTATTTGGAATTCACCCTGAATTCTTATTTATTAATCCTGGCATCTTTCTATTATTTTTAATTTTTTGAATTATCTTGAATTGTTTGAATTCACTTGAATTTTTCTGAATTCACTCAATTCCAATTTTTTCATGTTTGTATAATTCATTTTAAAGTCGTTTAAGCTCGCCTTAAATTCTTAGACCTTTCATCAGATTCTTTTGAATTTCCTTGAACTTTTCTAAACTTATTTTAAACTTAATGAATTCAATTAATTTTCGTTTTTTTTTAATTCCTAAACATTCACCTGTAATTTTTATTAACTTCATCCAACTGTTCTCATTTTCCTTTAGTTCCTCTAAATTCACTCTAGTTTTGCTGAAATGAAGAGCATTTTCTGCATATAAAACTTTTTTAACTTATTTGAATTCTCCTGATTTTAACTAGAATTGTTTTGAAGTCTTATGAATCGAATTCTTTTTCTATTCAAAAGAACATTACTCACATTTCTAACGTACACTAGTCACTTTTAGTTACTTTTTGTGTCAGAAATTAGTCACTTTTTCGGTTTAGATAGTTTACTTTTTCCTTTTTTCATGTAAATTGGGCTATGGAAGCTCTGATAATAATATATAAAAAATTCATACATTTTTAAAATTGTTTTATTCCATTTATAAAATATTGTACATTAAAAATGTTACAAGATTAGAATTTTCATCTGTAAATATTAACGGTTACAACATGAAGTAATCAATTTTTATAGTATCGAATAATTATTAAATTCTAAAAGGTATCTCAGAAAAAAATACATTTAAGTAAATGATAAACTTGTCTAATCATTGTCGCACAAAACGTATAGGAACCTCGTGAGTGAAATCGTTAATTTCGATAATTTATAGTGGAAATCTTCTTCACACCCCTGTAATGATTTCCATATCGTAAAGACCCTCCTTGATCTATGGAAGTCTTCGAGTATATTCGTAGGGCACGATATAGGGTGACTAAGGCGACAAGAAACTCAGATAAAAGTCACATAAATTATTAAAAATGATACCTATCTTTTATTTCCTTAACGTACGCTGAGAACAACTGATTGGGACATGAAACCATTAACTGGCACCGAAAAAAAAATAATAATTTTGCTCTAAAATCACGCACACTTTTTATCACCTATCACTGAGAAAAATGTTTAGTCGGACAACACAATATTTTGGTTATCTCGAAAAAACTTTTTCTTTACACATACATGCAAAATCCTCGTTTGGCCACCGTTTACAGAAATCTAAAATGGTCGATTCCGCATCGTGTGAAAAGGCGATGAGTAAAATCCCCAACATCTGTGAGAAAAATTATTACACCGGTGAGCAAAATTCTTACACTGGTGAGCAAAATTCTTTCACCGATGAGCAAAATTCGTTCAGTGGTAAGCAAAATGCTTCTCATGGTAATGAGATTTTGCATTGTAATTTGTAAAGAAAAATATTATTCGATACATCATCCCATTTGGCCTCTCGTATCGAAATATAGGGGAATGTGGGGTATGGTGTCAGTGCGGAGCACGGCGACTCTTGCAAATAATTCTCGTGTTTGTTTATTTTCATATTAATTTTTTTACTTAAAATAGCTTTCTTTGGTACTCAAGGAAGATATTTTATGTGAAAAAAACTAATATGAATCTCAAGAAACACGAGCATTATTTGCAAGAGTCACCATGCCCCGCACTGACACCATACCCCACTTTCCCCTACTATTCTTGAATCATACCAAAATTAATTGAAACAACAAAAAGTCGATTTTGGTTGAAACAATCAAATCTTCTTGAAATACATTTTGTTAAAGTAAACCAAAATTAGTCAGGACAACAATATTTTATTGTTTGTATAGGCAATAAATCTTTTTTGACCCAACCAAGCTACAAAAAAAACCATGAACTAAGTTTTCCAGTTATATTCCGTTTTTTCACCCTATGCATTAAAACCATACTATATATTATATGAACGTAGCTCTTCCGGAAGTTTGACTGTATATATAGTACACACGGTAGGGTTAAGGTGTAAGATTTAACGTTCTAGACCAGCTTTATTCAAGGGGAGAAAGATGAACGACATCTTCCTGAAAGGGACGGTGAATTTCAATGGAAAATCTGGAATGGCTTCGCTTTACGAAATTTCTCCAAATCGAACGAAACTCTCTCAATCATGTGCGAAATCATTCAAGATATAACTGCAAATCTATTTAAATTTCGAAATTGAAAATATTTTTTTACCAGATTTTTTTCTTAATATTTTCTTCCGAGGGGTTGAACACTTCGATTTTTCGTGTACATTAAATTACAAGATTACAGCATTACATAAGATTACAAGAGATTATATCGCATTACAAAAGATTACATGAGATTACATATGATTACATGAGATTATATAAGATTACATGAGATTATATATGGGATTACACAAGATTATATGGGATAACATAATATTACATGGGATTACACTAGATTATACAAGATTACAAGAGATTACACCAGACCAAACGGGGAACAATTGAAAAACACAACTCAAAAAAGAGTATACTTACAAAAATTTAAAGATTTAATCTTGGATATAATGCAGAAATATAATTTATATTTAAACATTTTTTTAAAGTTTGCTGGCATGCGAAAAATTCGGTAGGAAAAAAATTGTCTATGATTTTGAGATTTGAAATGATATCATAAGTCATGTATTATAAAGGAAAAAACATAATTTTGTATGAACAAAATTTAAGACTTACAAAAAATAATTATTTTAAGAATATTTTCTGTCACTGAATTTTTTATCGTCGTTTCTTACAAATTTTTTTCAAAATAGTTGAAATTTAATAAATAATTACTCATTCTTTCAGGAAACATATTCCCTACAACTTTACTGTTTCCAGTTTATAAAATAAGTCAAAATTCTTCAAATACATATAAGTCTTGACGATTTCAGTCATAGGGAAATGTACTTTCAAAATTGTATACAGTAGAGTTGTAGAGAATATTTTCCCCCAAAAAATAATTAATCATTTATCTTCTTGGTTTTAAATTCGACTATTTGGTTAAAAATTTATGCATTTTGTTGAAAATTCGTTTTTGCAACGGAAAATCAATTTTTTGGTTAAAAATACAACATTTCGGTTGAAAATTAATCTGTTTTGGTTTAGGATTCAACTATTTTGTTGAAAATTCGTCTTTTTTTGTGAAATTCAATTGTGTTTTATGTAAAATTAATTTTTTGTTCTTGTTGAAATATCAACTATTATATTTTCCATTGGAAATTCATCTTTTTATGTTGAAAATTACACTCCTTGGTTGAAATTCGAACTACTTTCTTAAAAATTCATTTTTCGGTTGAAGATTCATAATTTTAGTAAAAAATTCATCTTTTTCTAATTGAAAATTTAACTTTTTTGTATATAAAATTCGACTTTTTCTCTTGGAAGTTCAACTGTTTCATAGAAAATTGAACTATTTTGTTGAAGATTCGTTTATTTCGTGCCGAGGTTTACTCACAATTAATAAATTAAAATTAAAATTTAACTATACCATTTTTGGTTCAAAAATGATTTTCTTAGTTTAGCAATTAAACTATTTGGTTATTATGGTTTGTTGAAAATTCGTCTTTTTTGGTAGAAAATTAATTTTCTTATTTGAAAATTTAACTGTTTAGTTAAAAATTTATGTAGTTTGATGAAAATTCATATTTTTTAGAAGAAAATTAATCTTTTTGTCTGAAAGTTCAACTATTTGGTTAAAAATTGATATATTTGGTCAAAAATTTATTTTTCGAGTTAAATACTAATTTTTTATCTTAAAATTAAACTATTTTATTAAAAATTTGTTTGTCAACTTTTAAAAAGTCAAATTTTTCGAACCACCGTAATTTTCATGCAAGCGAAAGAACTTCACGAGCCAAGCGAATTTTAAATGTTTTGATTTTCAATCTTAAACGCGACATATATTAATAAACGGTCACATTGACCATAATTTTCAGGACCATAGAAAACTGGTCAAAAATTGAAACTTTGAAAGTCGTGTGCGACCTCAAGATATTGACCGATTTCAATTTTTTTTGTCCCAATTTTTGTTCCGACAAGGTAACTTTTCCGGACTATTACATTCCAAGTTTCAAAAATCAGATTTTTTGCACCACCATAATTTTTTGTCGCGACAAAAAAAATCCGCCAAAAGAAAACTTCAATCTTGAGAAAATTATTTAATGATGTAGATTATTAGTATTGAATTTACCAGAGATGTATCTTTTACTTTAGAAGGTAAACCACAATTTAGTTCGCAATGAAGAAAATTCAGGTGAAATTTTAATTAGATAGGGATTTTAATTTTTAAAATCATTAAAATGGAGTATATAATTTTGAAGGAATAGTTCGTGTCTATAAGGCGAATGCCTGGATAATCCTAATCTGCATAATCGTCCTCTTGAGTATATGCGTTGAACACATTGTTCTTGTCGATCGCAGAACATGGCAGTCTATGGCTCTATTAGGCGCAAGAAATGGCCAGCAGCTGTCGTCGGACGGCCATTATGCATAATTTTATGTTACTAATACCGAGCACATGCCTTGAACTTTAAATTAGGTTATATCCGAGAACTCTAATTTCGCACCTATTTGTTGTCCCAACCTCTACCATCTATTCTTAATTACTCTTCTTGAATAATCTTCCACAATAATTGACTTTATAATGACTTGCAAAGTATCTCTACAATAAAAGAATTTTATATTAGGTACAAAAAGTTATTTAACTCATTTATATTTCAATAAGTTTTTTAGTGGTTTCTTGCAAGGGAAAACTGAAAATTAAAAAAATGACTTCACCCCAAAGGTGTGGGCTACTAAGAATGTTTCATGGTTTTGCATCTGAGATGCCTCACAATTATTTTTTAATAAAAAACAAAATCTTTGTCTGAGCCGAAAAAAAGTTGAGAGAACAAAATTATTCCTTGGAAAAATTCCTACAAAGAGACCCCCTTCATGATTTTAAATCTCACTTCCTTTTCTTGAAAAACTTGATTATTCGTTTTACATTGTCATATACCAGAAAAAATATTAGGACAGATACATATTATTATTCGAATTGCTTGAAGATATTTTTTTATTTTTTTAAAGTTATCAGATTTGGATACAAATTTTCTAGTATTAAAAAACATGTGAATATGAGTACATTCCTGGCTTTTCTACTTAAAATAATTATATCGAGAACTGGAAATAAGAAAAGAAAAAGCGTATAACAATTTTTTAAACTTTGGAATTTTTAAATATTATTTTTAAATAAAAAACTTCCTCAGATCTTAGACAGTTTCTTTATTATTTTGAAACATTTCAAAATTCTTTAAAATTCTTTAAAATCTACTATTTTTTTCGAAATCTTCAAAACCCTAAATTTTGTTTCAAATTTGTTGAAATCTTTTTAAGTTAAAAACGACTTTTGTATCTTTTCAAAACTTCCTTGAACTTTTTTTAAATCCTGAGAAAATTAAGAACATTGTCTTAAAATCTTCCAGATTGTTTTTCGACATATTTTGAAATCTTCAAAGCTTAAATATGATCTTTCAAAATGAACCCTACATTATTAAAATTTTTTATCTGTTCCCCTAATTTTTTTTTCATCTCTTTAAAAGTTTGAAAAAGTGTATTAACGATATACTTTGGTAGAAAAATGTTAATAACAAAATAATCTCAGAATATTAAAAAGAATTGTTTCCATTTGGAAATTGCGATTCACAAATTTTCAGAAAATCTAAAAGAAGAAAGGCAAAATAGCCAGTCAAATCCATATTCAGGTAGTTATAAATAAAAAACGTCTTTATACTATAAAGTTTCATATTAGGCCCCCTATAAAAATTGGAACGAGGCGATTATGTAGTTTATGCAGAAGAATAACTCAGTGCTACAGGACTCATAATAAATTTAAAATAAATCTAAAAATTCTTAGCAATTATTATAGATACGAATTTCTCTGAATTTTTGAAAATTGCCGTGCGTTTAAAATGCTTATAACTGAAAAATTGAGAAAACCTTAGTAATTAAAAGATTCAGGATCTTGCTCTTTTACATTTTTTGTAGATGCATTTTATATTTTCAACATCAAAAAATTTCCTAATCACCAAAAAACTTTCAAGATAATTTACAGAGCTTCTAAAGAATATTTTGAAAATATGATTTTCTCATAGATACAAAATAAACATTCCTAAAAATGTACAAATCTAAAGCTATTGTGTATACTATGTAAGTATTTAGGCTATGAAAAAAAAACCTTTTTCAAAATTCTGCAATTGAAAAATATTGAATCTTCTTTTGCAAGTTTGACATATTTCCGTTTAGGGCAGAAGTATAAAATGAAGTATTTTTTAATTACTCAATTGTTTAATTTAAAATTTTATTTGGAAGTTTTTAAACCATTTATCCACTGACATGAATTTTTGAGAAGCTAAAACATTAAAGTAAGCAGAAATTTTCTAGTTTTTAAAAATCTATAAAAACTGAAAAGAGTTGTTTAATCAGAGGAGTAATCAATTTTAATTTTCAACATTGAAACTGTTTAGGTAAATAATATATTTATATAGTGTATAAACTTTAAAGGTTGATTTAAATATTAACAATACAAGTTTAAATTTCAATCCAGTTTATGAAAAAAATATTTTTCATAACCAAGCGAACGTCACAAATCTATTAGCAATTTAAAAAATTTTAGCTTTGCATTTGATGTTATGTTTCTTGAACGGAAAACATTAGATTTTGTATTTCAAAGTGTATTCTCAACGAAAAATAATTATATTTCAACCAAAAAGATGAATTTTTACCATTTGCGTTTTTAACCAAAAAGGATGACATTTTTTTCCAAAAGACACCAATTTTCTACGAATCAGTTCAACTTTTAACACGAAAATATAAATTTTTAAAGAAGTAGATGAAATTTCTAGCAAGAAGATCAATTTTCTACTAAAAAAGACGGCTTTTCAACAACATAGTTACATTGTCAACCGGAGAGATAAATTTTTGAGTGAAATGATAAATCTTTGATAAAAAAAGTTAATTTTCAACCAGTTTAATTTTTAACCAAAAAAGAATAATTTTTAACTAGTTGCATTTTTAATAAAAAAAAATACGAATTTTCAAAAAAACAGTGGAATCCTCAACAACAACAAAATTAAATTTCAAATCAAAAAGACGAATGTTTAACCAAATAGTTCAATTTTTACCCAAAACAGATTTTTCAACCACGAAAGAAAAATTATTTCATCCAAATTATAATTTTAAGGGAGAAATAATTTTTAATACAAAATAAAAATTTCAAATGAATATGTCTATTTATATAAATATAATATAATTTTCCTAAGATTCTTGAGAAAATTTAAAACAAATTTTGAACATTTCAAATATGTCGAAAAAATCTCATTTTTTATTTTTCATGATTTTTCAATATTTTAGGAAAAATTTGAGTCAGTTTGAGAGATATTAAATATTTTTGAAAATCTTTTCATATTTTAAATCATTTTTCAATCATTTAAATAGCCTGTTAAGATTAATTATTCAAAATAAAAAATCAGTTTAAACTTTCCCATGAATGTTGAGAACATTTTTTCATTATAGTGAAACCTTTCAAAATATTTAAGAAGCATCAACATTTTTATTCTGAGTATTCAAAAATCTACATTTTTTAAAAACATTTTTGAAATTTTTCCAAATTTTTCATTGATTTTGATTCTATTTCAAACTTCTACATATCTCTTAAACTTACGCGAATTTTTTTATTAAACTTTGTTATCTTGCTAATTGAAATTTTTTGCTTTTGAATTGTTTACATTCTTTTTCGAAATTTTAAGAAATAATTAAAAATGCTTGTAAATCTTTGTCAATTTAATCTTAAAATTTATCTTTCAAAATAAAAAAGAATCAGTTCAAATGTGCCCAGCAATTTCAAGAAATTTTTTTTTAATTATTTGGAAACCTTTTCAATTTCTTAAAAAGCTTCTTTATTTTCGAAATCTGCAAAAATCTACACATAACATTTTTTATATCAAAGCACTAAACACCTTTGTTTCATTGATTATTATTATTGAATTTATTGTTCAACCAATAATGAACGCGGGCTACCCGACAACAATAGTTCCGAGAACTATTGTTTCAAAATTACTTTTTTTTATTGACAATAATTTTTTTTTAACTGGAAAAGTAACTATTCCAATTGAATATTCCATCATTTTAATTGAAAATGCGTCTCTTTGATTAAAAATTAATTTTTTTTATCTGAAAAGTTAACTATTCAATTTTTGGTTGAAAAATTATCTTTTTTAGTTGAAAATCGATGTATTTTTATAAAAAATAAAATGTTTTGGTAGCAGTTAATCTTCTTGGTTGAAAAATCATCTTTTTGGTTAAAAATTCAACTGTTTCAGTTAGATTCATAATTTTAGTTAAAAATTCATCTTTTTTGTTTAAAATTTAACTATTCTAATGGAAGATTCATCAGTTTAGTTGAAAATTCACCAGTTGGGTTGAAAATCAATTTTTTGCACTTTCAATTTAACTAATCCATTTTCGGTTTAAAATTGATCTTTTTTAGTTCAAAATGCAACTATCTGGTTGAAAAAAATTTCTTCTTTAGTTGAAATTTTCTGTTTCAAAATTCATCTTTTTGGTTGAAAATTCAAGTATTGCCTTTAAATATTTATCATTTTAGTTTAAAATTCATCTTGTTGTTAAAAATAAAACTACTTGGTTTAAAGTTAAACTCCTTTGTTAAAAGTTCATCTTTTTGTTTAAAAATGCATATCTATTTCAGTTGAAGAATTATTCCTGTTAACAAAATTTGAAATATTTTATCCAGTAATCTGAATTTTCGCGTAAACATTAAGATAAGTCTAGAAACCTTTTTATTTTAGAAGTTTCAAGGAAACTTTTCACATTATTTCCCGATTTTTCCATTAAAACTATAAAGAAAAAAGTGTTGTTTTAGATATCTGCTTAATTATAACTAAAAAGAATCTCTTTAGCCTCTGAAAATTATTATCCAAATTTTTTAGCTAAAACTTGCTACTTTTTAAAAATCTATAAAAATTGAAAATATTTCACCACTATTATTTTAGAATATTTAATTTTTAATCAAGTATAGTGTATAAACTTTATAGGTTACTTTAAATATTGACTATGTAGTTTTTTATTTTAATCGAGTTTAAGAAAAGTTAATTTTTCGTATTTTGAGTTGTTTCGAGAGAGTTTCGAAAATTAATCGAAAATGGTGCCATGCACTTTTAAATAATTGGGCAAGTAGCAAAAGCGCGCTACGCGCGCGCATGCATCTTTTTTAACATCTTGAAGAGATGATTATTTTCGTGGATCAACAATACACATTTTTTGAAATAAAAAACTTTAATAAAAAATGTGAAATAAATTTAACAAATTTTTTTGAACTCTTGAAAATTGTAATGTGTTTAAAATACTGGTAACTAAAAAATTAGGAAAAATTTAGCAATTAACAGATAAAGTGTCTTGTCTTATTTTCATTTATGATAACTTTTACATTTTTTTGCAGATAGGTTTTATATTTTTAACATGAAAATGTTTCTAAATCACCAAAAAAACTTTAAAGATCATGTGTAGAGCTTTTCAAATTTATTTTGAAAATAGGATTTACTTAGCGATATAAAATAAATATTTATAAAAATTTACAAATCTAAGGCGATTGGGAATATCATTTACCGTGTGACAAAAGATTGACATAATTTTGTATTCAATTGCAGTTATTTACATATTTTGAAATATTTTATTCCGTTTTAGGCAAAATTCAAAAGTTTCATTTAATTATAATTTAAAAAGCTTATTCACAAAAAGAATCTTCTTATAGAAAGAAGCCTTGTAAACTTCTGCTCAGAGCAAAAATATGAAATTTAATAGTTTTTAATTGTTTAAATGTTTAATTTATTCTACCTTTTGGAAAATTTGAAACAGTTTATCCAGTAAAAGGAATTTTCAAAAATTTAAAACATTGAAATTTGTTAAAATCCTTTTCATTTTAAGAGTTGCAAATAAACTTTTCACATTATTTTGAAATTTATTTATTATTATTATTAAAATATTGAATGTATTATTTAGATAACGTAAATTATATTTCAACCACAGATTTTAATTTTAAATAAAAAACAGTTGAATTCATGCCAAAAAAGAAAAAGTTTTAACAAAACAGCTGAATAGTCAACGAAAAAAAATTCATTTTCACCAGTTGCATTTTAAGCCAAGAAAGATTAAATTTTGTTGAAAAGAGACGAATTTTCTACAAAACAGTCCGATTTTTTAACACGAAAATATGCATTTTTAACGAAATAGATTAATTTTTTACCAAGAAGATCAATTTTCTATCATAAAATACGAATTTTCAACGAAATAGTTCCATTTTTAACCAAAAAAGTTTTTTAGTCAATTTTTTTTTTTAAGGTAATAGAAATATAATTTTTATAAGATTCTTGAAAAAATTCAAAAAGATTTTCGAAGATTTGGGTTATCTTAAAAAAGTCTGATTTTTTATTTTATAGGATTATGCAAAACTTTAGGAAAAATTGGAGTCAGTTTAAAAGATATTTAAGACTTTTAAAAGTCTTGAAAACAAATGTTTCAAACTGACTCGAATTATTCTTAAAATTTTGAAAAATCTTTGATAATTAAGAAAAATTGCCCTTGAATTTTCCAGATCTTTTTCGAAGTTTGTAAAAATCTTTTGAAATGTTTTAAAATCATTTTAAATTTTCTATAAAAATTTTTTCTTTTTTGTAACCATTTTGAAAACTTTTTAACCTTTTGAAGATCTTTTAAAATTATTTGAATTATTCCAAACATGTTTTTAAACTCAGCAAAATTACAAAAATTGCCTTCAAGTCTACCAGATTCTGTTATGAAAATTTTAGAAATCTTTTCAAATATTTTAAACTTGTTTTAAATATTCTACTGAAATTAATTTTTCAAAATAAAATATCAGTTTAAATTTTTCCGTGAATGTTAAGAAAAATTGTTAATTCTTATGAAACCTTTCAAAATCCTTAAGAAACTTCAAAAATTTCATTTTTAAATATTCAAAAATATACGTTTCTCCACTTATTTAAAACATCTAAATATCTCTTAAACTTATTTGATTTTTTTTTATAAAACTTTGTAGTCTTGTTCATTGAAATTCTTTGTTTTAAAATCTTCCACATTCTTTTTCAAAATTTTAGGAAATAATTTCAAATTTGTTAAAAATCTTTATCAATTTTCTCTTAAAATATATTTTTCAACATGAAAAATCAGTTAAAATATTTCAAGAAATTTTAAGAGTTTTGTTGTATTATCGTGAAACCTTTCAAAATCTTTGAGATGCTTAAAAGTTTTTATTTACAGATATTCAAAAATGTACATTTTTTCTCACTTTTTTAGAAATGTTTTCAAATTTTGAATTAATTTTAAATCTTTTTAAAATTTTTTTTGTTTTTAAAATCTCAAAATTTGTATACATTGCACGTTGTATATTAAAGTGCTGCCCAATTTTGTGCCATTGGTTATTATTATTATTATTATTATTATTGAATATATTATTAAAATAACCTTAAATTTCTCATAAACCTGAAGTTTGCAGACTTTTTATTTTAAACGGGAAAAAGGAACGACAGCTTCATCCAGTCACGAATACGGGTTTCCCGAAAACAATAGTTTCAAATTGTTTCGAGTAATTTCGAGATGGTTCGAGAAAAAATCGAAAATGGCGCCATGCGCTTTTTAATAATTGGATAAAATACCATTTTTTCCTCAAGAGTTTAAATTTTGCATCGAAAGAACCTAAGTTTCAATAATTTTTGAATCCGTTAAAAATATTTGCCAATAGCTCCTCAAATATTGAAAATTCCTTGTACATATTGAACTAATGATTAATTATGAATTCTTTCACATATAGCTAAGCTAACACGATTTTTATATTTTCTCATCACTTCCACAAATAGAAAATGTAGATTCCACTTTGCAAATAACGTTTCTCTCCTGTTTAACTTGATCCAACTTAAACGTTTGAAGCAAGACGTTTTCTCGTCTTTGTCGATCTTGGCAAGCTTCATCGGCAGTAATTGTATTTTCCGCTTTTCCATACCATCCTTTCCAGAAAATGGCGTCGCAAAGCGGCTAATGTTCTACCTCTTCAGCGTCAAAAAGCCTGCCTATAGATAATGTAAAGGAACACCCTCGAGCGACGCGTTCTGAATTTCATAAGCATAAAAAAATGAGACAAGAAGAAAGAACGACGGAATCGAAGGGAGCACCATTTCCGGATTTTCTCTTCCCACCACCCCCTCACGCAAAAACGGGTTGT
This sequence comes from Andricus grossulariae, assembly GCA_011634705.1. Taxonomy (NCBI): domain Eukaryota; kingdom Metazoa; phylum Arthropoda; class Insecta; order Hymenoptera; family Cynipidae; genus Andricus; species Andricus grossulariae. The sequence goes on from JAABKJ010000755.1 coordinate 1,586,452, forward strand.
GCAGCGTCAGGATTGATATCGGTAGTAATAAAAAAAAATGTAAATTTCATTTATGTACATTGTACACTACAACTTCTCTCGTAAGTCTCGCCTGTAATCTAACATGTTCATTACAGTGCCTTCTCTTCTGTATGCACTTTTTGTTACTCCTCGAGAATATAAACGTCGAAGAGACGAAGCGATAAAAGCGGGCGTAGCCTCCGTTTTAATAGTTTTCACTGCCTCGTTAATATTCATAACTTAGACCCTTGAACGAGACTGCGAAATTTCTCTCGACAAAATTACATCGTCCATATCAGAAAATTCGTAATTTAATTATTTTTTAATCTTGTTTGTGAATTAATTTTCAGGAGCAATTACATTTTCTTGTGAAATTTACATATTAAGAAGTCTTGTAAAAATCTGTGATTTGAATTTTCAATTATCCAGACTAGTTATTCATACTATTCAGCCTCGGAAGTCATATTTTAAGGAACTGGAGACTTAAAAGTTCTTTTTTTCTCAAATAATTTAAATTAAGAATCTTTCCACTGTTAAGAATAATTAAAAATGTATTTTACTCGAAATTAACAAATTAAAGGAATCGCATTTAAAAAGAATCTGTACAAATACCTGTCTAATTGGAAAACATCCAGCACGTGGGCAGTAGGTTCCTGTTACCAACATGTTACCAACATCGAGACCATTCCACAGATCAAGTGGTTCGTGTCCGTGCTAAGTCTCTAGAATATTCTCGAAGATTATCGATCACGTCATAAAATGATATTGCGCAATTGTTAGTAACGAATTCTGGAAAAACAAGTTCAAGTTTATTTATTATCTTAATTAGTATAGTTATAAAAAATCAAAGATCTTTGTACCAAAATTTCGGTACGTATAGCTGAATTTTTTCGGTATGCGTAGACACTTCCTTATTTATTTATTTGTTTAATGCGCAAAAGATGCAGGTGTACAAGTGTAAGTTGATACAGGGTAAGTAAGCCATTCTGTTTTGTCTATAAATTCAATTTACTGCTTCCTTATAGATAATGCACTTCATTAAAATTTCCTGTCTTTAGTTATTGAGCGAATAACTTATGGAAAATATTCTTCTGCAGTCTAAAACCTTCTACAAATTTTAAATATTGAAAATATTATTAGAGACCACGAAACCTACCTTACCAACATCGAGAACATTCTACAGCTTTAGTGGTTTGTGGTCACTAATAATATATCTGCCTCTTTGTTTCAAAGTTCTAGAACGTTCTAGAAGGTTCTAGATAGCACAAGATTGTTTTTCTTATGTTATTTGCGCGTTAAATAAAGACAGGAATTTTTAATTATATGTATTATTTATAAGGAAGCAATAATTCAAATTTATAGACAAAAGAGAAAGGCATACTTACCCCACATTAAATTACACTTGTACACCTGCATCTTTTGCGCATTAAATAAAGAAAGTAATTTTGTAATTAAATGTATTATCTATAAGGAAGTAATAAATCATACTCGTTTTTTTCATAACTATACTTCTTGAGATAATAAATAACCTTGAAGTTGTTTACGTAAATTTCTTTAGTCACAATTGCGCGATATCATTTTATGACGTCATTGGCAATCTTCTAGGATATTCTAGAAACTTAGCACGGACACGAACCACTTGAGCTGTGAAATGGTCTCGATGTTGGTAACATGTCGGTAACAGGAATCTTGCGTTCGAACTCTCCTTACTTGTCTACTGTAGATGAATTTTAAATATTCTAATTAAGAATTTTGAACGCTTTTAAATTTTTTGAATAGTTTAGTTTGAATTTTATTTTTGAATACTTCAAATAAATCATTTTCAGTATTAAGGACTCTTCAATTTTTGAGGCGCTGACTAGTATTATGGACAGTAGACAGCTGGAATGTTTAAATATGAATGACCCAGTCAAATGTTTGAAAACCGGGGAAAAACAGAAAATAAACATAAATTTCTGTTTGAATTTGTTATTAAAAACTAAATTTGCGTCCAGCTATTCTAAAGTCACTTTATAATATAAACAAAGTTTTAAAACAAAAAAATTTCAAACAAGTAAACATTTAAGAGGTTCTATGTGGACAGGGGGTGGGGGATTAGGTAACTTTTTCATTTTCATTTCCACTTTCATTTTTCGAACATAACTTTTGTTTGTTTAAGTTTTGTGATAATTAAAAAACAAGACAACTGACGTGAATTTCGAAAAAGTGTGAGTAAAACTGAAAAAGTTACACAATCGTACAACAGGTTTGTCCAAAAAAATCGAAGTTCAAATTTCTTTTGGGATAATGGCTCATTTTGTGAGGTTCCTCAAAAAAAGAAAATGCGTATTTTTTCGATCAGACAACATTTAGTGGCTTCGCCCAGCTTATCCATTTTCCCATTGAAAATACATGGGGAAATCCCATTTTTACGAATATGAGACGAATATGACGTATGCAATGATTTTTTAATTACCCCCCCCCCTCATCTCCTTTTAAAATGCCCCAAAAACCACCTTCTAAACGAGAATCAAGTATTTTGTGGTACAAAAATACAATTTTCACATTATTGTACCTTATTGTCAGTTATAGTATTTTATTGTGAAAATGCATTTCCACTAAGGTAACTATTTAAAAGAGTGAAAGGAATATGACATTTGAAATTTTTTTAAAAAGAGTAGATAAAAACGAAGTGTCTACATATACATATACCAAAATTGGGTGCAAATAGCCGAGAGTGCTCCTATTTTTTTAAATTTATTAAACTTATATTCTCGAAATTGAAACATTTGAAAAAATGCTGTGTTTTTTTAAATCAGTGAATAAATTTTGTCTTTGTAGCACTATTTGTATCAATATTCTTTCATTAATATTTTGTGTTAATTAAGCTAATGTATTGGTTTTATTATCAAAATATTTTTTAATACTTTATGAGCATAAGAACCAAGAAATTGAATTTTGTTATTGTGAACATTTTTGGTTTGTACTGATGTTTTTCTACACTACAATTTGAGCTATTCAAGTTTTTATTTTTACAATTACCATACATTTACACAATTTTAATCATTGTTTATGTTCAGTTGAGCAAAACATCAATTCAATAAATAAAAAGCAGTCGATGCTTATTTCAGCTAATGTAATTTTTGACAGTCTGAAGCCTCATATCGTTTTATATTATATCGCTGCATTAAAGACAAATATTGATCAGCAGGTTTCGTCCATCTGGAACTTCGTCTATTTAATCAGAGGTCTCATATCAGGAAAAAAGTATCACATATTTCCATTTAATAATTTACTCACTTTCTCTCTGTTTACATTAGAGGAGTTTCCCTTTTTATCTAATCTAAAAGATTACTTAAAATTGGTTCACCATAAAATAGTTGGAATTAAATTCATGCCAGTAAACTTTTTTTTCTGGACTTACGCAAAATGTATCTGATTGTAACTAAAACTGGTTTGAATATCAGACTCCATTCTGAAATTCAGATATAGAGAGTTTAAAATTATTTCAATTTTTATAAAATCTAGACAAATTTTACTAATTTTAATCCAAACCAATTTTAAAGTGTAACAATTTTCGATATTTTCAGCAATTTTGGAAAACAAACAAATATTTTTTTATTAAATAATTTATTTTTAATATTTTTAACCCAGTTGCTGTACGTTCCTATTAAGAAGCTGGAAATCGTTTTAATATTCATTTAAAATTCCCTTCTGTTTTCTCTTTGTGATTATAAGGGCTCAAGGCGTAGCTATATAAACATAAACAAAAGTGAATAGAATTGTCTCTCAAGGGAGAAACTTTGAAGGAAACTAATACCTGTCGATCCACTTTCTGACGCTCTTCGTCTCCGTCAGATTGAGTTTTTTCCCTCAGTCCCACGCCACTGTCACTTACAACCCCCAACAGAATCGCGTAAGGGGTGAAAACTCGGAATTAAAATGAAATTCTACCCCCCAGCAGACTATCCTGTGGTTGAATTATTATCGGTTGAATTATAATCTCCATAGAAACTTCACCCTAAAATATAGCCTTTCCTTTCACTGGACGCTTCTTAGCTTCTCTCCCCACTTCCACTTTAGGGAAACCAACAGTCCAAAATCTTTGCATAACTCCTCATTTCTATAAAATAATTCCATATTTCATATCCCGATTTTCTCGTTCCTTCCTTTTCATTCTATCATGCTTGATTATCTTTTTTTTTAATTTTTTACGAAATTTGTTCCCAGAAGCATTTCTCTCCCCACTTCCACTTCAGGGAAACCAACAGTCTAAAATCCTTACATAACTCCTCATTTCTGTAAAATAATTCCATATTTCGCATTCCGATTTTGGTTTCTCCTTCTATTATTTTTAATGTATCACCAGCAGTATTTGCGTGCGCGCAATGTACACGGTCGCCTGCCTGGATTTTTATTTCCTAATATTAGAAACATAAAAAAATTTCAATCCATAACAAATTTTTTAATATTTATTGTTTTCAAAATTGATGAAACGATTTAAACTGAATTAATAAGTAAAATATGATAGAATATCGGTTGTTGGATTTATTCTCTGAAAGAAGAAAAAATCTTTTTTTTTATGGGCTCTTTTAAAATGAGGACGAATTAAATTACACATAACAATCGACAGAAAAGATGTTTGGCAGAGGTTTTTTAGATCTTCAAAACCTATAACAAATAATAAATGTCAAATAAAGATAGTGTATTGCTGTTTTATGAATACAAAATCATTAAAAATAATAGCAATTATGAATTGCGCGCAATATAAATATTTCAGGGTGGCCTCCAAAAACAAAAACAATTTTTTTCCGAACCTGAAAAAGTTTTAAGTTTAAATATTGAACATCTAACTGCAAAATCCTAGCATTAGAACTCTTCTGAATGTAAATTATTAAAAATAAAAATAAAAAATATTTAAATTCATATATTTATAAAACTTTCAGTAAAATAAAATTAAAAATTAGATGTCCTCTAACGTATGGAACATTATTTCTCAACTAGCATCTATTTTTGTGATTTATAGTTCTGTGTAAAGTATAATTTTCAAAGTTTTTAGTAGAAAAACCTTTCCAATCATTTTGAATGCCACACATTTAATAATATTTAAAATTATTTAATTTTGATTGAGTTTGATCTGAAGTTCTTTCGACATTGAATAGTTTAATTGTTTATTTCCAATTTTTTTCCGGATGCAGGAGGAAGTTTGTTTACTTTTAGCATTTTCAGAGCAATGTGTCTATTCGTACGACCGGTCGGACAACAATGTAGTGGCATGATTGATGAAAATTGTGAAATTTAGAAAGAAAATTGAAAATAAGAAATTCAACTTTTCGAACACGAAATCATTTGAGAGCAAACTAATTCAAAATTGAATAATTTTGAGTGATCTTAAATGGGTGACATATAAAATTATTGGAAAGGTTTTTATACAGTCGCGAAATAAAAAATAAGTGGCGCGAGAAACAGTCGAGATTTTTGTAATTCTCGGATTTACGAGAGGATAATATCGTCTCGTAATAGCCGAGCGAGATTCTAGAGTTTCTTGAATATTAAAATGCTGTGATTTAGTATTTATCAAGAAAATAATTTTTCCCAATTATATAATTATAATATATAATTTATTTTATTTGATTATATAAAAAAACTGTAGAAGATTTTAAAGCAAAATTGTCAATTGTTCATGATGAAAAAATTCGAGCAAGCTTAAAAGATCTTGAGAAGTCTTGGAACGATTAAAAAATAATTAAGAACATGTAAAGTGTTTAAAAATATTTGTTAGGAAATGAAGATTTTTTAAGATTTAGAAAAATAAGGTTTTTAAGAATTTTGAAAGTTTTGAACATTTTTCTTAAGATTCCAGAGAAAATTTCTGATGATTTTTTATTTAAAAAATCAATTTCAAGAAAAAATTTGAACAAATTCTAAGGATCATATAATTTCTTAAAATTTGGAAATTTCATGGTTTTCAAAGATAAAAATTTCAATTGCGCAAAATTAAAATTTAAACAAAAATTCGGGTAGATTTTTGGAGATTTGCAACAAAATCTTTAGAAGGTTTTTTAAAATTTTGAAAGTTTTCAAGGGAATAAGAAAATTTTCTTGGGACTTATGGAAAAATTTGAAATGATTTCTTATTTTAAATATTAATTTTAAGAGAAAGTTGAAAAAAAGTGTGACACTCATATGATTTTCTAACATTTTGAAAAAAATGTAAAAGAGTATAAAGAAAAATTTAAGTTAAGTTTAAATTTAAAAGATATTTAGAAGTTTTGAGAAAATTTTGAAATAATTAAGGATTTAAAAAGATTTCAGAAAATTTTAAACAAATTGCAGGTTTTTGAAAATTATGAACAAAAACTTCAGAAGCTTTTTTAGGATTTTAAAAGTTTTCAAGGGAAAAACATATTTTCGTAAGATTTCTGGGGAAATTAAAAAAGACTTTTTATTTTCAAAAATTATCTTAAGAGAAGATTTAAAAAGATTTTCAGAATTGCCAAAAAAGAATCGGGAAGATTTTAAAGCAATTTTTTTTATTTTGAAGAATTAAAAAAAAAATTGAGAAAATTTGAATCATTTAAAAAAAATATTGGACGTGTCTACGCGTACCGAAATTTCGGTGTAAATAGCCTCTTTACCAGCTCCCCCTATTTGTACCGAAAAAATCTGTCTGCTTGTACCGAAATTTTTGTACACATAGACAAAGCCAAAAATATTCAGGACTTTCAGAACTTTTGAAGAGATTAAAAATATTTCATAACTTGAAATGATTTCAGAAAATTTTTCCTACTTGAAAAATGTAATAATCTAAACTTCTAGTACGTTCTGGATTCTTTTTCGACACACCTGCAATCTTCAAAAATCTTTTTGAAGTTTGCCAAGAATCTCAGCATAATTATATTTATATAAATTTACAAACAAACTGATAATACTTATTTCCTTGTTATCAGATCGCAGAATATTATTGTAGCTCGTATTCAAATGCTCAAAACCTTTTAAACAATAAATGGTCATTCGGAATTTTGTTTTTGTATTAAAAATTATTTTGCGTTTAAATAGAAGAACTAAACGCGCGATTGATGTTGATATAACTACCATATTATTAAATCTTTAAGGAATGAATCGATAATGTTACATTAATTCTTCCTATTTTAGCATAAGAATTGAAAAGAAAAAATCTGCCCGCCTCGCGGGCACATTCTCATCGCGCGGTTCGCTCGCAAGTTTGAGCGCACCTAGGGCGCGCACCTGTTTTATCTCGCGCTTCGCGCTCGATAATGTATTCACCTCGCGCTACGCGCTCGGACACATTTACCTGACGCTTGAAGCTCGGTTCCTCTATTTTTAGTATGAAAATTCAACCATTTGGTTGAAAATTCATGTATTTTGTTAAAATTTTAAGTATTTTGCTAGAAAGTCCGAATTTTGTCGAAAATTAACATTTTTGTTGAAAATTTAACTTTTTAGTAGAAAATTCGTCTATTTGGTTTGAAAATGGTAGAAAATTGAACTATTTGGTTGAAAATAAACTTTATTGATGAAAATTAATATTTTTAGTATGAAAATTCAACCATTTGGTTGAAAATTCATGTATTTTGTTAAAATTTTAAGTATTTTGCTAGAAAGCGCAAATTTTGTCGAAAATGAATATTTTTGTTGAAAATTTAACTTTTTAGTAGAAAATTCGTCTATTTGGTTTGAAAATGGTAGAAAATAAACTTTATTGATGAAAATTAATATCTGTAGTATGAAAATTCAACCATTTGGTTGAAAATTCATGTATTTTGGTAAAATTTTAAATATTTTGCTAGAAATTCCAAATTTTGTCGAAAATTTAACTCTCTAGTAGAAAATTCGTCTTTTTGGTTTGAAAATGGTAGAAAATTCAACTATTTGGTTGAAAATTAAATCCGTATGAAAATTCAACCATTTTTTTGAAAATTCATGTATTTTGTTGAAAATTATATTGTTTTTGTAAACAGTCCAAATTTGGTTGAAAAGTTACTTTTTTGTTGAAAATTCTTTCTTTTGGCTTGAAAATTCATTTTTGCCGTTAAAATTTCATATTTTTTGGCTAAAAATACAAAGGTTAAAAAATGTGACTGAAAAGTCTTACTTCAACTAATGCCTATTTGTTTTTAAATTGAATTTTTATGAATTATCATCTTGTTTATTTTGATTTTTAAACTATAAAATTAAGGAAGTGAAAAAAGTAACTTTTTAGGTAACTCGAAGTTCTTTTATCTAGTAACTGTAACTAGTTATCTTTTATTTTCTTTAATTTAATTTTAATTTTTTTTTTCATTTTATTTTTAAATACGTTACAAGTAACGTAACTAGTTTTCTTTTTCATAATTTTCATAATTTCAAATTTCAGATATAAAACAACTTTAAGTAATGAAAAGTCAATCAGGCCAATCATTTAAAATGGCTATGTTTTTTAGTAAGTTTTACAACGGAAATGGGTACTTTTAATAAAAAATCTAAAAAAAAAGTAACTTACCCAAAGATGAATTGAACTGCTGAACTACTGTGATCCCTGGAATGCTCAAAATGAAGTAGACCTCATATCTCCAAAGATTTGATAGCTTAAGAATAAATTTTATAATATATTTTTTGATTCGCAGGTCCATAATACGGCATGAATCACCTGCAGCCTTGTTCCGGGGTATATTGCCAGCCATTCTACAAATTGCACCACACACTGCCTTTCAATTTTATTTCTTTGGAATATTCAAGGATATGTATAGTAATTTCGTTCATGATTCAACCACCAGTGTGACTGGTGCTTTGATAGCTGGAAGCTCTGCTGGACTTGTAGCTAAAACGATCGTTTATCCATTTGATTTGGTGAGAAAACGATTACAGATTCAGGGCTTTCAACATGGTAGGAAGGGATTCGGTATTTTTTTTCATTGCGAGGGAATGTTAGATTGTTTCGCATTAACATACAAACGAGAGGGTGTGAACGGACTTTTCAAAGGTTTAGTTCCGAGTCAGGTTAAAGCTGCAGCAACTACAGCTTTACATTTTACAATCTACGAACAGACATTAGTTTTAATGCAATATTTAAAGCAAAAACATCAGTAGAAAACACTGCATAATCTCGCTTGACACTCTAGAAGTCAAGTTATATCGTTTTTAGTATCTACCAGTGATATTCAGTCTCAAAACATTATTTTTAATGATGTGAGAAATAATATAAATAATTTAATTATTTTTTCTATGGATATAATAAAGCATAATTTGATTAAATAGATCTCAATACTTATTTAGTATTTTTAAATTAATATTACCTTTAATTATTTAAATATAAGGATCATTATATGGTCAGAAATAAAGTTAAACAAATTATATGCTTTTTGAGCAAACAGTTTTATTTTTCACAATTTACACGCGTGGCAATAAATATACTCTTTTTAAAGTATTTATTCGCACTCTGAGAGCTAGAATATTTATGGATTAAGTATTTACAGCAGAAGACTACATTTATAATAAATACGCTGACTGAGTCAAATTTTAAAAAACTGTACCTTGCTTTTTAAAAGCAAAAACAGAACTGGAGCTAAACAATATTGACACTATTAATCAATTTTTAATTAACTTTTATGTGTCACTGAGGGGTTATTTACTCGGATTTTTAGTTTACACTAGATTGCAAGATTGCATGGGATTGTATAAGATTGTATATTTAGTTAAGGTCCCTAAAGTACCCTATTTTCAAGATTTGGTCCCTATGGTACCCTATTTGCAGCCCATAATGGAACGTTACAAAAATTTATAAAAAGATTAAAGCTTCCAAGAGTCATGAATTTTGAAAAAAAGTAGCAAATCAGAATTTCTGAAAGAAGTAACTGCAAAAAATAATCGGGGTTGTCACTGAGTCACTGTTAGTAACTTTTTTCTTTTCAGATCACTTTTTAGTCACTTTCAAATGAAAAGATCACATTAGTCACTTTTGTTTCAATAAATTAACTTATGGGTTAATCAAAATTCAATTCGGGTCTATACCTGTTGCTGAATTGCCTTGAATTCTTTTGAAATATTTCAGGGTATTTTTAAAACTTCTAAAACATTTTCAAGAGCTTTTAATTTGAAATATTTTAGGAAATTTTAAAAGATTCTAAGGATTTTAAAATTATTTTCGTTAATTTTAAGTGGTTTTAAATCGTTTCAAATCTTTTGGGATAAAGAATTTTCTAGAATTTCGGAAGATATGGAATGATTTTACAGAACCTATAAGGTTTTAATATATTTTAAAAGATTTCACGTTATTTTATAAGATTTCCGAGGATTTCAATGATTTTAAGGGATTTTAAAACTCTCAATGTATTTTAATATATCTTCCAGGATTTCAGGAAATATCATCATAGAATTTCACAGGATTTTATCATATTTTATTGGCTGTTAAAGGTTTTATTCAACAGAAGTGAGGTATTCTTCGAAATTCTCTTGAATTTTATGAATTCACTTGAATTTTTTTATTTACTTGAATTCTTCTAAATTTACTCAATTCTATTTAATACAATGGATTTAATTTTTAGTTTTTATTTAATTGAACCTGAGGATCAATTTATAAAATGATCAAAGGATTCGAAATATTTTTTCAAATTCTTAGGAATTTTCAAGAGCTTTAAAAATTTCAGAAGATTTAAAAAGATTTTAAATATTTTAGGATATTTTAAAAGATTACCAAGTGATTTTTAATTGATTTGAGTAATTTAATGGGATTTAAAATAATTTGAAATATTTGAGGGTGTTGTAAAAGATACCCAGGCATTTTCAAAAGCTTTCAAATGTTTCCAATGATTTCAGAAGATATTAAAGGATTGTAAATATTTTAATAAATTTTAAACGATTCCCAGAATTTTTTTATTTATTTCAATAGTTTGAAGAGATTTTAAAAGCGGAAATATTTTAGGATATTTAGAAACATTCCAAGACATTTTCAGCAGATTTAAACAATTGCAAGGGTTTTCCAAGGGTTTTAATAATTTTATGGAATTTGAAAAAATTTCCTTGCGGTTTGTGAAGAATTTTCTAGAATTTTGGAAGATATGGAACGATTTTATGAGACATAGAAATTTTTAAGATATTTTAAAAGACTCCAAGTCGTTTTATAATATTTCCGTGGATTTCAATGATTTTAACGGATTTTAAATCTCAATGTATTTTAATACATTTTCCAGGATTTCAGGAAATATCATAGAATTTCACGGGATTTTATAATATTTTTATGTATTTCGTAGAATTTATTCACAAGAAGTGAGGGATTTCGTAGGGTTTTCAAGGTTACAAGAGATTTTCAAATAATTTTTGCAATTAAATTAGAATTTACCCTGAATTCTTATTAATTTATCCTGAATTCTTTTAAATCCTTTCGAATTCTTCTATATACACTTAACCCTTAATTCTTCGGCATTTCATCAAATTCTTTTAAATGTTCTCTAATTTTTCTAAACTCATTTCAAACTTACTCAATTTAATGCATTTTTTCATATATTTGAATTGCTTTGAATTAACTTGATTGTTTTTTAAATTCAGTTTGATATTTTATAAATTTTATCTCATTTTTCTCGTTTCCTTTAAATTCCTCTAAATTCACTCAAATTTTAATGAAATAAATGGATTAAAATTTTTTTCCCAATTCATTTGAATTATTTTGAATTTAAGTTGAATATTTAAGCGAGAATATTGAATGAATTACTGTAAAAAGTAGAGGAACTACAAAAGAACGATTTATTTTAGAGCACTCATAATCTTATATTGAACTAAAGAAAAATAGTTATTCTGCACTAAGCTTTCACAGCAAAGATCTGAGAATGCCCTTGATATATTTAAATGCTCTTAAAATTTAATTGAAATCCATTTGAAAATTTTTTTAATTATTTAAAAATCTGTTCAAATCTATTGAAAGTCCTAAAATCCCCCAAATCTTTAAAATAATTAGAGGCCTTAAAATTCATAATCTTCTCTTCTTGAATATTGTTGAAATCCCTTAAATATAAATTGAATTAAACTTATTCTTTAAGGTTCTCTAGAAGAAACTTTAAAATCCCTATAAATCTTTTAAATCCCGTGAAATCCTTGGAGATATAATAAAATTCATTAAAACTGGTTAAATTCCTTGAAATACATTAAAATCTCTTGAAATATGTGGAATCGATGAGAATCCCTTTAAATTCATTCAAATTTAATTTATTTTACAAAGTTTTCTAGAAATTCTTTGGACATTTAAGATTTTCAATTGAAGATTCATCAATTTTAAACATGTATAAATCAAACCATTTTTTTTTTTGGTTGATTTCGAAGATGAAAGTCAATAGTTTTCAATTTTAAATCTTCCGAATTGAAAACACTTCAAATATAAATCATCAGAATTACAGAATTTTTTATTTTAAATTGTCAGAATTTAAAATTCTTCAATTTTATAGATTTACAATTCGAAGTCCTACAATTTTAAAGAGTTAGAATAGAAAATTCTAGAATTTTGAAAATATGGATTTTAAAATTACTAAATTTTCAAGAATCATGTTTGAAAGGTATGTAATTTTGAAAGATTTTTTGAAATAGTTCAATTTTGAATATTTACAATTGAAAATTCTTCAATTTTGAAAAAATAGAATAAAAATTATTTCATTCTCAAGTTTTTTAGTTGAAATGTATTTCATTTGGATTTTTTTTAATTGTTTAATTTTGAAGATTTAAATTTGAAAATTCTTCAATTTTAACCATTTGCAATTAAAATTTTTTCTATTTTTAAGATTTCTACTTGAAGATTCATCAATTTGGAATGTTTATAGCTTAAAATTATGTAATTTTAAACGTTTTTTGGAATATTTAGTTTTTTATTTGAGGATTTACGATTGAAATTTATTCAATATTGGAGATTTAATGTTCAAAATTATTAAATTTTAAAGGTTTGAAATGGAATATTATTCGATTTTGAAGATTTAAAATTGAAATTTATTCAATTTTGAAGATTCAAGATTATTCTATTTTGAAGATTAAAAATGGAATATTATTCAATTTTGATCATTCAAAATAAAAAATGATTGAATTTTGAAGATTCAAAATTGGAATTTAATCAATCTTTAAAATGTCAAATTATTCAATTTTTAAGATTTAAAATGGAAATTTATTCATTTTTGAAGATTGAAAATTATTCAACTTTTAAGATTTAAAATTTAAATTTATTTTTTTAAATTAAATTTAAAATTTAAATTAATTTAATTAATTTGAATTAAAAATTTTAATGTTCAATTATTTATTTAAATTATTCAATTTTCAAAATTAGAATTGAAAATCATTAAATTTTAAAAACTTAAAGTTGAATATTATTCAATTTTGAAAATTAAAAATTTTTAATATTTAATTTTGAAGATTTCGATAAGAGCCTCGAAATTCAGTGAAATTTAATTTACTTTCCAATGTTTTCTAGACACCCTTGGAAATCCTTGGACATTCTAAAGTTATTTAGAAAAAACTTTAAAATCTCTAGAAATCTTTGAAATCCCTTGATATCCTTGGAAATATAATACAATCCTTTAAATCTGGTGAAATTCCTTGAAATACATTCAAATTTCATTTATTTTACAAAGTTTTCTAGAAATTTTTTAAAATATTTGGACTCTTAAGATTTGCAATTGAAGATTTATCAATTTTAAACATGTATAAATCAAACAAATTTTATTTGGTTGATTTCGAAGATAAAAGTCAAGAGTTTCCAATTTTAAATCTTCCGAATTGAAAAAACTTCAAACATAAATCATCAGAATTACAGAATTTTTTATTTTAAATTGTCAGAATTTAAAACTCTTCAATTTTATAGATTTACAATTCGAATTCCTACAATTTTAAAGAGTTATAATAGAAAATTCTTGAATTTTGAAAATATAGATTTAAAAATTACTAGATTTTCAAGATTCATATTTGAAAGGTATGTAATTTTAAAAGATTTTTTCAAATAGTACAATTTTGAAGATTTACAATTGAAAATTCTTCAATTTTGAAAAAATAGAATAAAAATTATTTCATTTCTAAGTTTTTTATTTGAAAGGTATGTAATTTTGATATTTTTTGTTTGTTTGAATAGTTCAATTTTTAAGATTTAAAATTGTAAGATTTATACTTAGACATTCATTAATTTGGAATGTTTATAGCTTAAAATGATGTAATTTTAAACGTTTTTTGGAATACTTAGTTTAAATTTGAGGATTTACTATTGAAATTTATTCAATATTGGAGATTTAATGTTCAAAATTATTCAATTCAAAGGTTTAAAATGGAATATTATTCGATTTGAAGATTTAAAACCGAAATTCATTCAATTTTGAAGATTCAAGATTATTGTATTTTGAAGATTAAAAATGGAATATTATTCAATTTTGAAGATTCAAAATTGAAATTTAATCAATCTTTAAAATGTCAAATTATTCAAATTTTAAGATTTAAAATTAAAATTTATTTTTTTAAATTAAATTTAAAATTTAAATTAATGTAATTAATTTAAATTAAAAATTTTAATTTTTAATAATTTATTTCAATTATTCAATTTTCAAAATTGGAATTGAAAATCGTTACATTTTAAAAGCTTAAAGTTGCATATTATTCAATTTTGAGAATTAAAAATGTTTAATATTCAATTTTGAAGATTTGAAATTATTCAATTTTTTAATTTTTTAAATGTTCAATTTTGAGGATGTTAAATTTTTAATTATTCAATTTGGAACATTCAAAATTGAAATTGATTCAATTTAGATGAAATTTAGATTGAAATCCTTGGAGATTTAATAAAATCCTTTAAATCTTGTTAAATTTCTTGAAATACCTTAAAATCCCTTGAAATCTGTGGCATCGATAAGAGCCTCTAAAATCAGTGAAATTTAATTTATTTTCCAATGTTTTCTAGAACCCCTCAGAAATCTTTGGACACTCTAAAAATTCCTTGAAATCCCTTAAAATGTTGTATATCTTTTAAAATCCTTTAGAATACCTTAAAATTCCTTGAATATAATTTGAATTAAACTCATTCATTAAAGTTCTTTAGAAAAAAACTTTAAAATCCCTAGAAATCTTTGGCAGCCCTTGAAATCCTTGGAGATTTAATAAAATCCTTTAAATCTTGTGAAATTGCTTAAAATACCTTAAAATCCCTTGAAATCGTTGGAATTGCCTTGAAATTTCATTTCATTTCCTTTGTTTCCTAAAGTTCACTAGAAATCCCTTGAAATATTTAAAAATCCTACAAAATTCTTTGAAATCCCTCGAAATTTTTGAAAAAAGTAACAATCCTCTAAAGTCCCTTGAAATATTTCGAAATTCCTTGAAATCCATGGCAATATTTTTAATCTTTCGAAAACTTCTGAAGTCTTTTAAAATTAGTTCAAATATTTAGAAATACCATAAAAACCTTTTAAAAGCCTTAAAATCCGTTGAAGTCCCTACAAATCTGTTAAAATCCCCTGAAAATATTATGAAATCGATTAAAATCCATGGAAATTCTCTGGAATTCAAACTAAATTAAACTTATTCATTAAAATTCTCTTTTAAAGCCGTTTAAATCCCTGTAAATCTTTGAAATCGTTTAATCTTTATTTTCCAAAGTTCAATAGAAATATCTTGAAAGCCTTGGAAATCTACTGAAATCCTTTGGAATCCCCGGAAATGTTTTAAAAGCTTAAAAATCACGTAAACTTCCTCTAAATGTTTCAAAATTCCTTGAAGTTCGTGAAATATTTTTATATCTCTTGATGGAAACCCTTAAAATCCCTTTAAAAGACTTAAAATCAGTTAAAGTCCCTCGAAATCTGTTTTACTCCTTTGGAATCCCTGAAAACCTCCTGATATGTTTGGAAATTTTTTTAATGTGAACATTTTTACGAAATCTGACGAAATCGTTTAAAGTCCATCCAAATTCCTTAAAATTTGTCTAAATTCTATAATAAAAAAATCAAAAAAATCATAGGTTTGTACTTTCTTGATTTTTCGCATCAACTCTTTTATCATTTTTAACATTCTTAATTTCTATACTGATTTTCTTACAATTATTTGTTATAATAATTTTTCAAGAATCGCGACAAAATGTTAAAAAATGCATTATAGGAAAATCATTATAGACCTGTACTGAATTTTCTATAATATTTTTTCGTAAGGAGGGATTACAAGGTATTGTAAAAGATTGTATGGGATTTCAAAGGTTGCATGGGATTACAGAGGGGTGCGTGGGTTTGCCGAGGGTTGCGTGGGTTTGCATCAGATTGCAGAGAGTGTACACCAGATTACAGGAGTAATTAACCCCTCGTGTGCCACCTTCTCGGTTAATAATTATTGCATAAATACTGATAACAATATGTTATCAAGGGTCCACGACTCGTCCTGCAACAAGTATTTCAGGACGAGTCGTGGATAGCCCGTTATCAATAGGGACTGGCCACGATTTCAATCTAAGTCATGTGTAAAGTTAATCAACTTATCTTCCCAAAATCATTTTACTGTTCTTATTTAGCCGTAGCTTATGGTATAACCCATAGAGAGCATGAGGGTTTCTTTGATAGCTGGATGCAATTGCTTTTCAATATATTGAGTTAGAGCTTGACTCGCTCCTCGCAGAAACACATCCTCCATTTCTCTAGCCACATTCTCTCTCGATTGCCAATCCCTATTAGGCCCTTCCAAATTATCAGAAAGCTCCTCATCAAGAATTTCTCTCGTTTCCCGCGGAGTCTCATTTTGTGGAACAACGATTTTTTCCTTCTGGTCGGCCTTATCCTTCTGGTCGTCCTTATCCTTCTGGTCGTCCTTATCCTTCTCTTCCGGCGAATCTGCTTTCCATCTTGGAATTCGAGTAAAATTTCTGTCAGTGGTCAAATTGAAGGGATCCGTTTTTACTCTACCAGCCCGTTTAGCTAGAGCTGCTACAAAGTCCTTCAGGGTAATCACTTCCGCAGACTTCTGAACTTCGGTTCCACCAGATAAATTTTGAACAAGCTGAGTTTGATTGAAAGTTGTTGTATTTTGATAGACACTTGTTGGTTGAAGATTTCCTTTTTGCGGTCGGTTTTCAGTGTTATTGTGGATGCTGGTTTTATTGATGATAATACTGTTAGGTAGTTCTAAATTACGAGAGAGAAGATTGTCCAGTGATCTCCTTTTGCGATTATCTGCCCTCGTAATCCAGTTACTCTTCCGCCATATTCCTAACCGAGCATCAGGGGCATATAACGCTCGAGATTGACGACTTTCATTAACTATTGCAACATCTTCTTCGTTTGCGACACCTACTAACTCACGCGGTTCTGCTGCATCGTAACTTGTGGAAGTTGGTATGGTGATTACCTGTAAAAAAAAAAGAAAACAATTTTATCAGGTTTGATGCAGTGGTGTAGTCCTAAAAGAAAAAGTGGCCTGGCGGTACTTTCCATAAACTACGTTATCAGTTTGAGGGGGGGGGGGGGGCTAAACACTATGGTTGGTAACAGCCCAATAAGAAAATCCAACTATATTTTTGGGTAAAAGTTCTTTTTGTTTATTGAAAAGGCTGCTCTTATATTTTTGTTTCGGTATTCATCTCGTTTGGTTAACAATTCTATTACTTGGTTGCAAATTGAATTATTTTGTTAAAAATACAACTATATTGTTAAAAAGTAATCTTTTTTATCAAAAATTCAACGACTTTGTCAAAAATTCATTTTTTAGTTGAAGTTTCATCTCTTTGGTTGACAATTTTAATATTTTGATGAAAATTCATTTCATGTTTGGTTGAAAATAAAATTTTTAAATGGACAATTAAACTATTCCATTTTTGGTTAAAAATTTATCTTTTTCAGTTATAAAATTTAAATATTTGTTTAAAAATGTATCTTTTTTTAGTTGAAAGTTCAACTTTTTGATTTTAATTTCATGTATTTTGTTGAAAATTTGTATTTCTGGGTAGAAATTTGATCTCCTTGGTTGAAAATTGATCATTTTTGGTTTAAAATGCAATTGTTTGCTTGAAATGTCAACTGTTACATGCTTCGCTGAAAATTCATCTTTTTTGGTTGAAAAGTCGATTATTCGACTGAAAGTTGAACTACTTTGTAAAAAAATTAATTTTTTTCATTAAGGATTCATAATTATAGTTGAAAATTCAACTGTTGGCTTTTAAATGAACTTTTATGTTAAGGATTGTACTGTTTTGTAGAAAATTCATCTCTTCGGCTTGAAAATTCACCAATTTGGTAGAAAGTTAATCTATTCGTTGAAAATTAAATTTTTTGGTTCAAAATCATATTTGTGGGTTGAAAATTCAACTTTTTTGTTGATAATTCATCTTTTTGTCATTAAAATTAAATAATTTTGTTGAAAATGTATGTATTTTGTACGAAATTCATTCTTTTTGGTAGAACATTCTTCTGTTTTGTAGAAAATTTATGTTTTTGACTTAAAAATTAAACAGTTTGGTAGAAAATTCAACTTTTCGGCTGAAAAATCATATTTTTGATTGAAAATTTAACGTTATTATAGATAATTCATCTTTTTGTTTTTAAAATTAATAATTTTATTGAAAATTTATGTATTTCGTTCAAAATTCATCTTTTTTGGCAGAGCATTCTACTGTTTTGTAGAACATTCATTTTTTTGGCTTGAAAATTCAACTATTTGGTAGAAAGTTGAACTATTTGGCAGAAAATCAATTTCGTATAAAATTAAACTGTTTGGTAGAAAATTAAACTTTTTGGTAGAAAATTAAACTTTTCGTTTGAAAAATAATATTTTTGTATTGAAAATTCAACTTTATTGTAGATAATTCGTCTTTTTGTCTTTGAAATTAAATAATTTTGTTAAAATTCATGTTTTTTTTTAAAAATAAATCTTTTTTGGTAGAAAATTCTACTGTTTTGTAGACAATTCATCTTTTTAGCTTGAGAATTTAACAATTTGGTAGAAAATTTAACTATTTGGTAGAAAATCCATTTGTTAGAAAATTAAACTATTTTGTAGAAAATTAAACTTCTTGGTAGAATATCAAACTTTTCGTTTGAAAAATAATATTTTTGGATTGAAAATTCAAACTTTATTGTAGATAATTCGTCTTTTATTGAAAAGTCGTATTTTTTGGTTAAATTCAATTGTTTTTTATTTTGAATTAAAATCCTTGTTAAAGATTTATAATTTTAGTAGAAAATTCATCTCTTTGGTTGAAAATTAAACTACTTTGTTGAAGCTTCCCTTTCTTGGGGTAAAAATTAATTTTTTGAACTGAAAATTGAACTATTTTTTATAGAAAATTCGACTTTTTGTCTTGACAATCCAACAATTTCGTAGAAATAAATTCAACTATGTGGTAGAAAATTGAACTGTTTCGTAGAAAATTTGTTTTTCTAAATAAAAATTAATTTTTTAAAAATGAACATTCTTCTTTTTCAGTAGAAAATTAATTTTCTTGGATTAAAAATTTACCTTTATGGTTGAAAATATAATTATTTGATTGAAAACTCAACTGTTTTGTAGAAAGCTCGTCTTTTTAGCTTGAAAATTCCACCATTTTATTCAAAGTTGATGTATTTTATTGAGAATTCATCTTTGCTCGCCCTTGATCTTATCTAAATTAGCATGCTTTAAATTTGCACAATATTGAACCTTCAAGTTTTAAATAACCGGAAAAATGGTTGAAAAGGGGAAAAAATCGGGGATTTTTTTATAGTTTTGAGCTGTCGGTAAAGTGATATCTCATTAACGAAAGAAACCTATTTGTTGATCAGAATCAGTACAATAATTTTACCTCGTCATCCGGTTTCTGATGCGGTGGCCATTTATCCTGTCTTTTAATTTGCTTATCAACTCTAGTAGGCCGACATCCATATGCATAAATCGAAGCAAATCTGGGTTCCATGAAACTAGATTCAGTTCGAATACGCATTGTTCCCCGACCTCGAGCTATAGGACTCGTGTAAAATTCGATACCAGCACGTCTCAGCCTCAAAGTCATTCTGCAAGATTCTGATGGAAAATTAGCTCGATAATCACGTGGAACTAAGGAGACTAGTCCTGAAACTGACAAGTCGTTGAAGACAACCCGAGTTTGAATTGAGTTGTCGTTTGGCTGATATGCACACTTTTCAACTTGAGCCCAAGGTCCGCTACGCGTATTTGAATCCTGTGGGAGCTGAAATCAAATCAATTAAATTAAAACACAGCTGAAAATTTTGGTACAGGAACCTCGGAGGATCCTGCACAGTAACATCAGATGATCCTGCACAGGAACCTATACATGTACTCTTGACGGTTCCTGTGTAGGAATTTGGCAAAGGAAACTGTACATGATCCTGGAGAGGAACCTGCACCGATAAAGGAACCTTTGAATGATCCTGTGCAGGATCCTGCACAGGAACATCGGAGGATTCTGCACATGAACCTCGGAGGATCCTGCGCAGGCTTCTCGCAGGATCCTCCACAGGGACCTGTACAGGTAATCTTGACGGTTCCTGTGCAGGAATTTGGCGAAGAAAACTGCACATGATCCTGAAGAGGAACCTGCACCGATGAAGGAAGCTTTGAATGATCCTGTACAGGTTTTCGTACAGGTTCCTTTGCAAGGTGAATTGAGGAGCGGTTCCTGTACAGATTAGTTCCTAGTTCCTATGCAGGTTCATGTATAGGTTTCTGAGCAAGATCATGTATATGAACCCACATCTTAATTCAGTATGTGAAGGAACATGATCATTCAAAGGTTACCTTGCATACAGGTTACTTTTCAGGATCATGTACAGTTTCCTTCGCCAAATTCCTGCACAGGAACCGGCAAGATCACCTGTACAGGTTCGTGTACAGGAAAATGTGCAGCACCCTCCGAGTTACCTGTACAGGAATTTTCAGCTAAGAAATTAATCAGCAAACGTAAAGCGAAATGTCAGGCTTTCCCCTATTCTTTCCCCATTTTTTTAAAGAATTCCTCTTTTCCCCTTTTTCAAGAAACTTCCCCTCTTTCCCCTTTTTTTCGTTTCTTCGCTTCAATGGAATGAAGGGGAACTATGGAAATGGGGAATAAATTCTTTGAAATAAAATTAATGTAAATACCATATTGAATGCAATATAAAACACGTTGATTTTCAACAAACAAGATTAATTTGTTAACCAAAAAGACGAATTTTCAACAAAATACATGAATTTTCTACCAAATACTTGAATTTTCAACTTATAAAGGACAACTTTCTAACCACAAAGGTTAGAAATTATTGGTGAATCTTAAAAAAAATATGAATTTTGAACAAACTTTTCCAACTTTCAACCAGTTAGTTGAATTGTTAACTAAATAAGAATTATTTTTTAGCAAATGGTTCATTTTTCTACCAAATTGTTCAAAAGTCAACCAAACCAGATTAATTTAGAAACAAAAAATTGATTTTTGAACGAAAAATGATGAATTTTTAACCACAAAGAATAATTTTTGAACCAAAAAAGACGAATTTGGAATAAAATACATGAATTTTCAGCTAGAAATGATCAATTTTCAATAAAAAATACAAAATTTTAACCAAATATGGAATATTTACATTCTTAGTTTAAAAAATTAATAATGAATCATAAAAAAATGAATTTTCAACGTCAGAGTTGATTTTTCAACTAAAAAAGATGAATTTTTAATTAAATAGTTGAATTTTCAATTAAAATTATATATTTTCCAGCAAGAAGATTAATGTTCTATAAAAAAAACGAATTTTCAACAAAATACAGTAATTTTCAACAAAAAAGTTGAATTTTAAAAGACAAAAGATGTATTATCTACAAAATGGTCGAATTTTCAACAAAAAAATATAATGTTTTAAGAAAAAAATTATTTTTTACCAAAAAGTTAAATTTTCATAAAAATAAGGTAATTTTAAACTTTAGAAAATTTGTCCGTTTGATATGAAACTTCATCTTTTTGTATAAGTCATCTTTTTCATTAAAAATACATCTTTTTTGGTTGACGTTTGATCATTTTTTGAGACGACTGAAAAAATTTCGAAAAAAAAATATTTCAGAATCAAAATAAAAAAATTCCCGATAATAGATAATTCTCGATATAAAATTGCTGACATTATAAAGTATCCGACACTATAAAATTACCGGCGTAGGAAAAGTTATCAAGTCTAAACAATTGAACTTTTTTCTAAATAATAAATTCATTATAAATAATTATTAAATCAAATATACGTTCATGAAATCAAATTAATTAATTTATTTTATTTTTCGAGATTTTTCAGTCCTCTCCATTTTTCTTTAAAAATTTTATAATTTGTTTAAACACTAATTTTTTTTAAGTTCATCTTTCTCGGTTGAAAATTAACTTCTTTGTTGAAAATTCAACTGTTTTCAATAGAAAATTCGTCCTTTTGGATTCAAAATTCATCTTTTTTGGTGGGAAAGTCTTTTTATGTGGTTGAAAATTCAACTGTCTTCTCAAAAAATTAATTTTTTGGTTTAAAGAATCAACTATTTGTTTGAAAGTTCAACTATTTTGTTAGAAATTCATCTTTTTTGGTTGAAAATTCAACTATTTGCTAAAAAATTTAAAAACTTTGTTGAATATTCATCTCTTTTGTTTTAAAGTATAACTATTTGTCTGTAAATGTAATATAATTTTTTCTTATAATTCAACTATTCGGTCGAAAATGATTTTTTTTTCTTCAAAATGCATCTTTTCCGTGTTAAAAGTCAACTATTTTCTAAATCACTTGACTTTTAAGCTTAAAAACTCAACTTTTTTTTTTAAATTCACCTTTTGTGGTAGAAAATTCATAATTTTTGGTTGAAAATTCAAATATTTTGTTGAAAATCAATCTGTTTTTGTTTAGGATTCAACTATTTTCTACAAAATTCGTCTTCTATGGTTAACTTTCAATTTTATTTAACAGAATTTTTTTGTTTGTTGAAAAAATGGAATTGAAAATTGATTGAAATGTTTATTTATGAATTTAATTTTCAATTTTCTGTAATTTATAACAATTAAATTTTAAACTCTTGAAAATTTGAATAATAATTTTCTTCAATTTTCAACAGTAGAATTTCTAACAGCTGAAAAGTCAATTGTTTAAAATTGAAAATTCAATTGTTGGATATTGAAAAGTTTTAAAATAGAACTGGCAGCTGTTGAAAATTGAAGAAAATCAATAATTGAATTTTCAGCAGATGAGAGTTTAATTGTTGAAAATAGAAGAAAACTCAAAATTGTACATTCAACTGTCGAAAACTGAAGAAAATTGGTAATTGAATTTTCAACAGTTGAAAATTTTATTGTTGAAAATAGAAGAAAATTGAAGAAAATCAATAAATAAATTTTCAGAAGATGAGAGTTTAATCGTCGAAAATAGAAGAAAATAAAAAATTGAATATTCAACTGTCGAAAATTGGAGAAAATTAAATTTTCAACCGTTGAAAATTCTGTTGTTGAAAATTGAAGAAATTTGAATTTTCAACAGTTGAGTTTTTTACAGTGGAAAATTCAATTTTTTTAAATGGTAGAAAAGCGAAAATTCAATTGTTAGAAATTGAAAAAATTGAAAAGTAAATTTTGCATCTGTCGAAAATGGAAGAAAATGAATAATTCAATTTTCAGGAGATGAGACTTCAATTGTTGAAAATAGAAGAAAATTCAAAAATTGAATATTTAACTGTCTAAAATAGGATAAAATTGAAAAAAATTGGTAATTGAGTTACCAAAAGTAGCAAATTTAATTGTTACAAAGTGAAGTGAACTAAAAATTGAATTATTAAAGGGTAGAAATTGGTAATTGTATTTTCAAAAGTAGAAAATTCTGTTGTTGAAAATTTGATTTTCAATTGTTGAAAATTGATGGAAATTAAAAATGAAAGAAAATTGAACATTGCGTTTTCAGCAGTTGAATTTTATTCAATTTTCAACTATTGAATTTAACATGAGAATTAAGTAATTAATCATTTCAATTAATAAAATAAAATTTTTGAAGAGTCGTTTTTTTCGTAAACGGGTCGCTACTGGCAAAGAATGTTTTTTGGCAAATTAATAGTCATCCAATGGAATCTAAGAAGGGAATTTATAAGATTAAAAAAAATCCCAACTATGATCATCTCCTTGTAACTATATCCAATTTGTATAAACAATCTTCAGTGTCAGAAGTTATTAATAATGTTTACTCTTTCTCCTATTTTTCCCATTTTTCGTGAAAAATTTCCCTATTTCCCCTTTTTTGAGCTCCTTTTGCACTGTGATCCCTGACGTTTATTTAAGTTGAAAATTTATTTCTTTTCTTGGAAAATGAACTATTTTGTTGAAAATTCGTTTCATATTGAATTCAATATGGTACCTAGAATAATTTTATTTAACATAAATTTATTCTCCCATTTTCGTGAAAAATAAGTAATCACCCTATTTCCCCTGTTTCAAAATAAGATGGTGCACAGTCTTCCCCTTTTTTCTTAGTTTCCCCTTCTTTCTTGAAATTCCCCTTTTTCCCCTATTCTCAAAAAACTTCCCCTTTTTTCTTTTTTCTCTTTAAATATACGATATTCAAAAATACAATATTTGAATTACGGCGAAAATTCTGTGAAATTAGTAAGTGTACCCATTATTGAATAATAATTAAAGCAATTATAGCACTTAAATAAATTATTTATGAACTTTTCCTACTGGTTCAAAAATTATGACGAATTTTGTATGTTTACAGATTTTACTAGTGAACAATAATAAAAAATTACGAAATTTAAACATACATTTTTTGCTTAATAACAATTATTTGAAAATGTGCATAAAGATGTTTTTTTTATTGAGTCATATGCACACAATTAGAAAAAACTTTTGTTGTGACTTATGATTTTTGCGATTTCATATTTTTTTCCGATTTTGGAACGTTATAAACACCAAGAAAAAAATGTTTCCCATGAATGAAAAATAATAACATGTTTCTTTGGTTCAAGCTGAAGAAATTTCAGGTTCGAAACATTCCAAAAAACATGTTTTTGTACATTTTCAGAAAATTTTAGATCAGGCAAAATTTATTTTTGAATTTAAAAAATTTTTAATTGCGAAGTTTAAAAAAAGAACAGAAGATATTAACCGATTTCAAAATTTTTTTCTTCACTTGTTTCGGATGTCGATCACAAATTGCTATCCCTAATCAGCTCAAACGATTCGATTAATTTTAGCATTTTTACTTCACTCTACTGAAGAGTGTAGTTTTAAATTTACATTGAAAGTATTAATTATAGTAAGGAAGAAATGACAAATCTTGGTAAGAAATATTTATGAGAACGATGTTAAACATATTAAAATTGTGTATTTAACTAATTTTATTTTTTTCGGACTTTTCTATATCACTGTGAATAGATTTCCAACGACCTAAGTATATACAATTTTTAAAATCAAATTCTTGCATGGCAGAAATCATTGAAAAATAATTGAAAATTATTTAAAAATATAACATTACTTATAAAAAGGTTGTTTATTTTTTTCGACATGTAAAAGTAAATGTTTCATCTTTCCCCTATTTTCCCCTTTTTCGTGAGAAAATTACCCTATTTCCCCTTTTTGAGCTGCTTTTTCGCTGTGATCCCTGAATATAACTTTGGTCGATATTGTAGATTTCCATTTTATGTGTGGATTTCTCTTCTCGATCCGTTACCTTCACCGACGATAATACAGATTTCTATTTAAAAAATTGATATGTACCATCTAGCTAAATAAAGCGTGATTCAGAAAAAAGAATTCTTCCTCTGATCTCTCTAGTAGCTCAGTGGATAGAGCACCTGACCGGAAATCAGTAGACCTGGTGTTCGAATCCCAGCGGAGTGAAAGGAGAAGATCTTTTTTCTGAATAAAATTTAGTTAAAAGAAACTCGTTCCTATAACTGAAACTGATAACGTCATTGAATTTTTTTCCAAAATTGTTTCTAAATTCCGGTTGAATTGTATGTTCTCGCCACCCATAGTTCCAAGTTAGTAATATTTTTCCAAAATGGCAAAAATACAACCCCGTATGATTATTTGTTTCAATGAATTTTCAGTTTTGTGAGTGTTTATCCTTGACATTTAATTTATAAAATATTGAAAAAATCTGCTCGGTCGTTCGAGTCTGTCGAAAGTTGTTCTTGTTGTTTTGGTCCGATGGGGCATATGTCTCCATATTTATCAACAAATTGGCAAGCTTGAATTACTCTTAAAACTTCATCAACTGATCTGGGAATTGCAGACTCGTTTATTGTAACGTGCCGCAGAATTTGTTTTTTATCTATGACAAATAGAGCTCTTAATGAAGTTCCGGATTTTTCGTCCAATACTCCATAATGTTTCGAAATTTTGTGATTCTTGTCTGATAATAATGGCATATTTATTTCCCCGAGTCCTCCTTGCTTGCGAGGAGTTTTTGGCCAAGCAAAATGAGAATATTGCGAATCTGTTGATACTGCAACGGCTTCAGCACCTTGAAATAAGTATTTTGTTGTTGGGAAAATTACGCAAAAGAAAAGAGACTAGTTGCTAATTAAAGTTTGCGGTTACTTTCTCAAGTAGCTTATAATTTCCAGTTTGAACTTGAAAAAATTAATTTTTTTTTAATCAAATGATTAACATTTAAAAAAAATGATTGTCTGAATTTAGTGATTGCTAAATTTGAAAATTTTTAGTGCTACCTTTTTTAATACATATTTAAAGACGTACAAGTTTAAAAAAATTATTTTTTTTCTAATTTGTATTATACAGTATTGAAAATTTCAAAATCAAAAGCGGATTTAAAAATGTATTTCAAATTCAAATTTGAAAACTAATTAACTTTTCTAAGCCATTCAATTTTTAAATAAATTAAATTAAATGTGTACAGTACAATAATTAAACTGCTACATTTTATCTCTTAAAAATTTGAATTATTTTTATCATGAACAAGTTTAAATTTGCTCAAAACACATACTTTTAGATTATTATTAATTTTTAATCATGTGAAAATCACTCGATTGAATAAAGAATTCAAAATTTGATAGCTTCCAAATTTGAAAAGCTTGAAATATGATAATAATTTAAATTTGAAAATATCCCAATTTGAAGGATTGAAAAACTTCCAAATTTAGAAATCTATTACTTAACATCTTTTTTTGAAGTTTGTATCCATACATATAAGCCATCATAACGAAATTTGAAATATATTTTTTTGAAATATAGGTATTTTCTAATAATTTCAAGTAACGAAAATAAAAGTTATTAATAATTGGAAAATTGTAACTGCAATCACATACAATTTACCCCAGCATAAACGTCATTATTTTAACGATTTTGATTTAAAAATATTAAAAACCTCTGTACCTATGTTTTTAAATTCTTCAAAACGGTCACTAAATTGAATCAATTCGGTTGGACAATTTTAAGTAAAATCACAAGGATAAAATATAAAAATGAGATATTTTCCTTTGTAATCTTGCAATGATAATTCATGCATTTGAGCATTTTTTACTGCAATGCCTGACCAATTTGGGGCTCGTTCATATATAAAAGGTACTTGTTAAGTATTGATAGTAGAAACTTCTGTAAAGGATTTTTCGCCACAACAGAGACTATTACTGTGAGGCATTTTTATATAAAGTTACAAGGATTTTCATGAAAAGTATTTTTTTTTAATGAGAAAGTGACACTTGTAAATTTACAATTTTGAAAGGTTATATCAAATTTCTACCTCAATTTTAAAGACCTTTGTTTATAAAACAATAGAAATTTCATTTTTTTACTTTTTATAGTCTTCATTATTTAAAGGGAAGCCCTGCATAAGGGCATAAATGCCATTGTGACGATTTTTAAGGAAAGATAAAAAATTTTCTCAAAATCGGATTTTCAATGTAGAATAAAAAATATAAATATTATTTTGAGATACATCAGTGCTGAATTGAAGCTGCCACAGAGTCACTTAAGTCACTTTTAGTCTTTTCTTTAAATAAAAAAAGATTCTTATTCATTAATTCTATTCACCCCCCAATTATTTGAATTCAATGGACTTTTTTTGGATTTTAAAATTTTTGTTCTATCCACTTAATTTATTTTTAATTTATCTTAATTTTATATGGATTTCATAGAATTTTCGTGAATTCACTTAAGTTCTTCTAAATTCACTCCAATTTTACTGAAATAAATGGAATATTTTGGATTAAATTTGGTTTTCAATTCATTTAAATTAATTTGGATTTTACCATGATTTTTTTTAATTCACTTAAATTCTTCTAAATTCACTCACTTCTACTCAATTCAATGATTTTTTTTAATTCACTCGAGAGTCTTTTAAACTCGCCTTGAATTCTTAAGCATTTTATCAAATTCTTTAAAAGTCCCTTGAATTTTTCTGAATTTATTTAAAATTTAATAAATTTAATTATATTAATATTTTTTTATTATTTTCCAATTGAAATTTTATGAACTTCGTCAAATTCTGCTCATTTCCCTTAAATTTGTCTAAATTCACTCGAATTTGATTTGCACAATTCGTTATATTCTGTTCACTTCCATTTTACTCAATTCGATGGAAATTCTTTAATTACAAAATTTTTTTAAAATTATATTCTTTCAAAATCTTATGAATTTCATTAATGTGTCTTGAATTCCCTTGAATTATTTTAAAATCACTCAAGTTTGCTAAAATCAGTGGAATATTTTGGATTAAAAAAAATAATTTCAACTCACTTAAATTCATTGGTAATTCACTTTGAATTATTATTAATTTATCCTCAATTCTTAACAATTTGTTGTAATTCATTGGAATTCCCTTGATTTTTCTAACTCGTGCTTAATTCTTTTTGATTCACATGAATTACTCTAAATTCACTCAATTTAACTCAATTCACTCAATTCTACTAAATTAAATGGATTCAAAGTTATTTATTTATTTTTTTTAATTCTTAGGCATTTTATCAAATTCGTTTGAATTCCCTCGAATTCCTTTAAATTCACTTCAATGTTACTGAAATTAGTGGAATATTTTGGATTTTTTTAGTAATTCACTCTGAATTTTTATGAATTTCATCGAATTTTTATAATTTCCTTAATTAAATTCCTCTATATGCACTCGAATTTTATTTAAGACATTGGTTTCTTGTTACTTATTGTGAATTCTTTCAAATTCAACAGGAATTTTGCTAAATTTCCTTGAACTCTTTGAATTCAAAAGAACGTTAGTCACATTTAGTCATTTTTAGTCACTTTTGGTAATTTTTTTGGTTCAAATAGGCCAATTTTTCACTTTTTTCAAATAAATTAGGCTATGGCAGTCCTGTGAATTAAAATAAGCAAAAGAAAAATAGATTTGTAGTTTTAGAGTGGTAAAAAAATGGGTAAAAAGTTAAAACAGTTCAAAAGAAATTGAAAAAATGGCATTATAAAAAAACCTTTTGTCACAAGGTGTATTTGAATTTATCTAATTTTTCCAGCCAATAATCTTATTTTCACAAAGATATCATCTATGCCCTTATACAGGGCTACTCTTCATTTCTATATTGTTATTTTTGCAGAAACTAAGCAATTTTTCTCTTTTTTTTGTTTTGTTGTTCAAATTATGTTGATACGTAAATAATAACTTTTTGCAAGATATTCAACACAATAATATAGGTACAATTCGGCAATTCTGTTTTAAAATCCTTTTTCTAAAACAAACTATTTTTGAGGATGGGCCCCAAAAAATGTCTAAAGAAGTTACAACCATTTTTGTCGAAGAATTGTGGACCCTTACGTGAAAAATTTCCGAATAGAAAAAATAAAAGAATATTTCCTAAAAATACCTTGATTATTAAATTAAATATACAAATTAAATGATATTAAAATACAGTTAATGTACAATAATTAGATTTTTGATCCGTAGTTAGTACGTTGAGAAGAGTAGAAATAGTATAGTTGAGATTATGTATTGCATGAGCATGCGGCATGAGTATATTTTGCAAGTCTTAGGAATGCATTTGTTAAAATAAGTAAAATTAAAGCAACTCGGGAATATTCGAAGTTGAGATAGAAGTTGAAGCTATGAACCATATCATGATCTAGAAGACATGAGAGTAAGTAGTAGTGCTTGTAAATCATTTATATGTGTGTTGTCATATCATGAAGCTCCCAAGGGTGGAAGCGGATCTGAGTCTGGTACTTTGAGACGCAAGGAACGCAGTCGCAGCAAATCACCATTCCGAAGCTTCCGCTGGAAAAAAACGGCTAAGTCCCCAAGCTTAGATCGCAGTGGTGTGAGCGATGACGAGCACGGTTTCTCTGGTAAGCTTTTTTTATCCCTGCTTTCTAAACCAGGGTGGCCACAGGTCAGGACAACCCTGGAAATCAGGGAAGAGTCAGGGATTTAGAAAAAAAAAATGGCAAAAGTCAGGGATTTTACTGTAAGAAGCACTTTAAGTAACTATCAAGCATAATCAGGACTGTTGACATTGTCATTTTTAGTCACTTTTTGTTCTCAAATTACTTTTTAGTCGTTTTTTTTAAAATAAAGTCACTATAGTCACTTTTTTAAAAGAAAGTGTCTTTCTAGTCATTTTACTGTCAATAAATTAATCTATGGGTTAACCACTATTGAATTCAGGTCTTATTCCTAAATTTTCTTGAATTCTTTTGAAATATTTTGGTGCATTTTAAAAGATTCATTATATTTTTAACTGATTTCAATCATTTTAATTAATTTTAAAGGATTTTGAAGGCTGAGTATTTTGTTAAATAAATACTTGAAGTTTTAAAAGCTTCAAAAAAGTTTTGAGGGATTTAAAAATATTTCAAGGGAGTTCAAAAAAATGTTGAAGGATTTGAAATATTTTAGGGTATTTAAAAAGATTCCAAGGCATTTTCAAGTGTTTTGATAAGTTAAAGGGATTTCAAAAGAATAAAAAGATTTTAGGATATTTTTTTAAAATCCAAGAAATTTTCAAGAGCTTTAAAAAGTTTTAAGGGGTTTCAAAAGGTTTTAAAGAATTTAAAGTATTTTGGGGTATTTTAAAAAATTTAAAGAAATTGTCAAGATCTTTTAAATGTTTCAAGGGATTTAAAAATTTTTTTTGGGGTGATTAAAAAAAATTTCATGTGATTTTAAAGAATTTCCTAGAATTTCAGAAGGTGTGGAACAATTTTGTAGGATCTGTACGGTTTTAGGATATTTTAAAAGATTCCAAGGGATTTTATAAGTTTCTGAGGATTTCAGTCATTTAAGGGATTTTAATACATTTTCTAGGATTTCAGGAAATATCAGATTTCATATAATTTCACGGGATTTTATAATATTTTAGGATATTTTAAAATATTTAAAGCGATTTTTCAAAGATTTCAATAGTTTATACTGATTGCACAAAATTTTGAGGGTTTTGCCTATTTTTCAAAATTCTAAGTAATTTTCAAGAGCTTCAAAATTTTTTTCAAGGGATTTCAAAAAATTTGAAAAGATTTGAAATATTTTAGGGTATTTTAAAAGATGGTAATAAATCTTAAATTGATTTCAATAATTTAATGGGATTTTAGAGGATTTGAAATATTTTAAGGTATTTTAATAGATTCCAAGATAATTTCAAGAGCTTTAAAAAATTTCAAGGTATTTCAAAAGATTTAATTTTTAGGGGATTTTAAAAGATTGCAAGGAATTTATAATTGATTTAAATAATTTGCAGGGGTGTCCAAGGATTTGAATTATTTTAGGGTATTTTAAAACATTATAAGGCTTTTTCAAGAGATTTGAAAATTGCAAGGGGTTTTCAAAGATTTTTATGATTTTAAGGGATTAGAAAACATTTTCATGCGATGGTAAAGAATTTATCAGAATTTCGGAAGATACGGAACGAATTTTTAGGGTAAAAGATTTCAGGGGACTTTATAAGTTTTTCGAGGATTCAAATGATTTTAAGGGATTTCGAAAGCTCTTATGGTATTTTAGTAAATTTTCCAGGATTTCAGAAAATATCATCAGGTTTTATAATATTTTAATGAATTTATTCACAAGAAGTGAGGGATTTCGTTATTTTTTAAAGATTTGAAAATATTTCCAATAATTTTTTGCAATTTATTTGAAATTAGCCCTAAATTCTGATTAATTTATCCTACTAAATTCAATGGATTAAAAATTTGTTGTCGTTTGATTCATCTTAACTCTTTTAAATTCACATTGAATTCTTAGGCATTTCATCAAATCCTTTTACATTCCCTTCAATTTTTCTAAACTACTTTCAAACTTACTGAACTCAATGAATTTTTTCATATTTTTGGATTGTTTTTAATTCACATGAATTTTTTTTAATTCATCTTAAATGTTCATGAATTTCATCGAATTCTTCTCATTTGAATTTAACTTGAATGGTTTTGAAGTCTTATGAATTCCTTTAAATCAAAAAGAACGTAAGTCATATTATTAATGTACATTAGTCACTTTTAGTGACTTTTTGGTTTAGAAATTAGTCACGTTTGGGAAACTTTTTCGGTTTAAATAAGTCACTTTTTCTTTTTCTTCAAGTAAATTAGGATGTGACAACCCTGAGAATAATAAATTTAAAATTGTTTTATTCCATGTATAAAATATTCTGTATTAAAAATGTTACAAGATTAGAATTGTGGTCTTTAAGTATTAATAGTCAGGGAAAATGAAACGTAAGTCAAGAAAAAGTCAGGGAATTTTGAAAATGAAGTTTTTCGGCCACCCTGTTAAAACTTGTGTTTTTAATCCCCAAAGAAATTTTCAGGAAGGACTTTCGACGAGAAGAGCATGCCAGATATATTTCCTCTCATTTACTATTTATTTACATTCATTTTCAGACTTTAGACTAGATCAACATCTTCACTGGATGAGGATATAAATTTCATCAAACACTTGTTGCTAATCCCTAATCAAACATTTCAGATCTTCACGAGCGAGTAGTTTTTTAATGTTAAGTTATTAACTCGTTGATTAATGATTTCTAATTTAGTTTTATTTATATATTAATAATAGGTATCGCAGGCACATTTAGATATGTTTCTGATAGCCTCAGGAAGATCATTATGAGATTTACTAATATTATCCGCATTATTCCATTATCACGATGGCACCAGCATTCGCCAAGAAATCACTTATTGCACAAGTTTTTGATTTTTTAATTTTTGAACTTCAATGGGTGGTGAGTTTTCTTTAAAGAGAGATTTCTTTTCGCAGAGCAAAGAAGTCCAACTGGTGACGAGTTCGAAGGAACGCTGGTGAGGAAACACGAGTGGGAAAGCACCACGAAGAAGGCATCTAATAGGTCCTGGGACAAAGTTTACATGGTTGTACGAGGACAAAATTTGGTTGCGTATAAGGATCAAAAATCATACAAGTCTGCTCCTGATCAACCCTACAAGGGTGAAGCTTCCCTGGATCTGAGAGGAGCTACGATTATCGTAGCGAGCGATTACACTAAGAAGAAGCACGTCTTCCGAGTAAAGTAAGTTTCGGTTTTCATAAAAATAAAATTGTGTTCAATTCTTGCTAAGGGAAACTTGAATTACTCAGGATAGACACAGATTGGAGAATACCTGGAAATCAGGGGAAAATTAGGGAATTTTGATGTTGGTCAGGAAAGGTCAGGGATTTCGGGAGGAAAAATGTTAAAAGTCAGGAAATTTCTGTAAGAAGCACTTTGAGAAACTGTCAAGAATAATCAGGGCTTACTACAAAGTCACTTTAAGTTTTTTTCTCAAATCACTTCTTAGTCACTTTTTTATGATAGAGTCACTATAGTCACTTCAAAAAAATGAAAAGATCACTTTATTCAATTATCTTTCAATAAGTTAATCCATGAGCTAACCACTATTGAATTCAGGTCCATACTTATTTCTGAATTTTCTTGAATTATTTGTAAATCTTGTGAAGTATTTTAAAAGATTCCAAGACACTTTTAATAGATTTCAATCATTTGAGGGGATTTCAAAGAAGTTTAATGATTTTCGGGTATTTTTAAAAGTCCAAGGAATTTTCAGGAGCTTTAAAAAGTTTCAAGGCATTTTAAAATATTTTCAAGATTTTTGGCTATTTTTTACAATTCCAAGGAATTTTCTAAAGCATTACACAATTTGAAGAGTTTTCAAAATATTTCAAAGTTTCTTAAGATTTTAGGGTATTTTTTAAAATTACAAGGAATTTTCAAGAGCTTTTAAAAGATGTCAAGGTATTTGAAAAGGTTTCAAGGAATGTCAGAAGATTTCAAGTAATTGCAATGTATGTGTAATATTTTATCGTATCTTAAAAGATTCTAAGGACTTTTCAAGCAATATAAAAAGTTTCAAGGGATTTCGAAATATTTCCAGGGATTTCAAAACATTTCAAAGTACTTGTAATATTTTAGCGTATTTTAAAAGATTCCAAGGAATTTTCAAGAGTTTTCAAAATATTTCAAGGTATTTGAAAAGGTTTCAAAGAATTTCAGAAGATTTGAAGGCATTTCAGAGTATGTGTAATATTTTAGCATATTTTAAAAGATTCCAAGGACTTTTCAAGGAATATAAAGAGTTTCAAGGGATTTCGAAATATTTCAAAGGATTTAAAAACATTTCAAAGTACTTGTAATATTTTAGCGTATTTTAAAAGATTCCAAGGAATTTTCCAGAGTTTTCAAAATATTTAAAGGTATTTGAAAAGGTTTCAAGGCATTTCAGAAGATTTGAAGGCATTTCAGAATATGTGTAATATTTTAGCGTATTTTAAAAGATTCCAAGGACTTTTCAAGCAATATAAAGAGTTTCAAGGGATTTCGAAAGATTTCAAAGGATTTCAAAACATTTCAAAGTATTTGTAATATTTTAGCTTATTTAAAAATATTCCAAGTCAATTTCGAGAGTTTAAAAAAATGTCAAGGGTTTTTTATAAACATTTCGAAGTATTTGTGATATTGTAGCGTATTTTAAAAGGTCTCAAGGCATTTTCAAGAGCTTTAAAAAGTTTCAAGTTATTTTAAAAGATTTCAAAGGATTTCAGTAGATTTCAAGAGGTTTCAAAACATTTCAAAGTATTTGTAATATTTTAGCTTATTCAAAAATATTCGGAGTCATTTTCGAGAGTTTAAACAATTTTTAAGGAATTTCAAAACATTTCAAGGGGTTTCTAAACATTTCAAAGTATTTGTAATATCTTAGCTTATTTAAGAATATTCCAAGTCATTTTCGAGAGTTTAAAAAAATGTTAAGGAATTTAAAAAAATGCCAAGGGTTTTTTATAAACATTTCAAAGTATTTGTAATATTGTAGCGTATTTTAAAAGGTCTCAAGGCATTTTCAAGACCTTTAAAAAGTTTCAAGTTATTTAAAAAGATTTCAAGGAATGTCAGAAGATTTCAAGAGATTTCAAAACATTTCAAAGCAATTGTAATATGTTAGCGCATTTTAAAAGATTTCAAGGTATTGCGGAAGATTTCAAGGGATTTCAAGAAATTTCAAAGAATTTGTAATATGTTAGCGTATTTTAAAAGATTCCAAGGAATTTTCAAGAGCTTTCAAAGTATTTCAAGGCATTTGAAAGGGTTTCATGGAATTTCAGGAGATTTCAAGGCATTTCAAAGTATTTATGATATTTTGGCGTATTTTAAAATATTCCACTGCATTTTTTACTGATTTCCATAAGTTGAATGTATTCAAAATAATTTAAAAGATTTTAGCGTATTTTTAAAACATAAAAGAAAATTTTAAGAGCTTTACCAAATTTCAAGGGATTTCAAAGATTTCATGGAATTTCAGAGGATTTGAAATATTTTATGATATTTAAAAAGATTCCAATGCTTTATCAAGAGATTAAAAAATTTTCAAGGAATTTCCAATGATTTCAATTATTTTAAAGGACTGAACGAAAAAATTCAAGGGCGTTTAAAGAATTTCCTAGAATTTCGGAAGGTATGGAACGATTTTATGGGACCTATAAGGTTTTAGGATATTTAAAAAAATGCTGAGGGATTCATTAGATTTCCGAGTAATTCAATGATTTTCAGGGTTTTTAAAAGCTCTCAAGATTTTTTCATAAATTTTCCAAGATTTCAGAAAATATCAGATATCATGTAATTTTACGGGATTTTATCATATTTTTATGGATTTTAAAGAATTTCAAATATCTTAAGTTACTTTAAAATATTCTAAGGAGGTTTTAATAGATCACAATCATTTGTATAATTTTGAAGGATTTTTAAGATATTAGGATATTTAAAAAATGCCAAGGTATTTAAAAAACTTTCAAAAGTTTCAAGGGATTCCAAAACTTTTTGAAGCATTAAAAGTATTTTAGGGAATTTTTCAAAGTATTTCAAAGGATTTGAAATATTTTAAAATATTTTAAAAGATTCAAAAGCATTTCCAAGAGATTACAAAAATTGCCAGGGATATCCAAGGATTTGAACAATTTTAAGATATTTGAAATCATTTTCATGCGGTTGTAAATATTGTTCTAGAATTTCGGAAGGTATGAACGATTTCATAAGACCTATAAGTTGTTAACATATTTTAAAAGATTTCAAAAGGTTTTATACGATTTCCGAGGATTTCAATGATTTTAAGGGATTTTGAAACCTCTCAAGATATTTCAATACATCTTCCAGGATTTCAGGAAGTGTCATCAGATTTCATTGAATTTCACAGTATTTTATAATATTTCAAAGGATTTCAAAGAATTGATTCATAAGAAGAGGGATTTCGTAGGGTTTAAAAGATTTGAAGAGAATTTCAAATATTTTCAGGAATTCACCCTGAATTACTAATTTATCCTGTATTCTCTTAAATTCTCTGGAATTCTCTTGAATTTTTCTAATTCACTTAAATTCTTCTAAATTCACTGAATTCTAATCAACTAAATGGATTTTTTGTTGAATATTTTAAATATTTTGTTTAATTCAACCTGAAATATTTTAAACTCTCCTTAAATTCTTAAACATTTCATCAAATTCTTTTGAATTCTCGTGAATTTTTCGAAACTTATTTTAAACTTACTGAAATTTTAAATATTTTGTGTTTGTTTCCAATTCACGTGAATTTTTATGAATTTCTTCGAATTCTTCTCACTTCCCTTCAATTCCTCTAAATTCACTCCACTTTTACTGAAATCCATTAAATTTTTTTGATTTTTTTAATTTCTTGAATTTTTTCTATTCATTTGAATTTAAATTGAGTTGTTTTGAAGTCTTATTAATTTATCCTGAATTCGTTAAAATTCATCTGGAATTCTTACAAATGTCAAAGAATTTTGGTTGGAATTCTTTTGAATTCAAAAGAACATTAGTCACATTATTAATGCACATTAGTTATTTTCGGAATTTATTTGGAATTCACTCTGAATTCTTATTAATTTATCCTGAATCTTTTGAATTCTTTATAATTCTCTTTAAATTTTTTAATTTACTTGAATTTTTCTAGAATCACTCAATTCTACTCACTCCAATGGATTTTAAAAACATTTTGTTTAATTCATCTTCAAGTCTTTTAAACTCGCCTTGAATTCTCAGGAACTTCATCATATCCTTTTCAATTCTCTTGAATTTTTCCAATCTCATTTCAAACTTACTGAATTCAATTAATTTTTTCTCTTCATATTTTTGAAGTGTTTTCAATTTACTTCAATTTTATTAAATACACTCAAATTTTAATGAAATCAATGGAATTTTTTTTCAATTCTTTTGAGTTCAAGTTGAATTCTTTTGAATTCGACTTGAATTCTTTTGTATTATTTTAAATTCAAAACAACATTAGTCACATTATTAATACAATTCATTCAATTTTAGTCACTTTTTGGATAAAAAATTAGTATCTTTTGGTGAATTTTTCCCTTTTTTAAAAGTGAATTATGCTGTGGCAGTCCTGTGTTTAATAAATTACAAATTTAAAAATTTTAATTTCAAATAGTTTCATTCCATTTAAATAAAAAATTCTATATTGAAGATGTTACAAGATTACAATTGGGTCTTCAAGTAAATTATGGTCAGGGAAAAGTAAAAAA
Organism: Andricus grossulariae; assembly: GCA_011634705.1. Lineage (NCBI taxonomy): Eukaryota > Metazoa > Arthropoda > Insecta > Hymenoptera > Cynipidae > Andricus > Andricus grossulariae. The sequence continues at coordinate 1,624,344 of JAABKJ010000755.1, forward strand.
TTAGTTATGAAAAAGTACGGGAATTTTGAAAATGAAGTTTTGCGGTCACCCTGATTACCTTTATTAAAAAAAAAAAAAAAAAAACGGTAGTTACTCGTCAGAGTCGTTTTAAACTTGAGAATTGTAACTCTTATTTTAGATATTTGAACTTGGTTTTTACTTCTTGAAAAAATCTAAACTGTCTTTTCATTTGTTTATAGGTCGCAGAATGGCGCCGACTTCCTGTTCCAGGCCAAAGATGATGCAGAGATGCAAGAATGGGTTTCGGCATTAAATCTAGCCGCACAGGGCACAGCAGGTGCGAGTACATCTAGAGCACATACACTGCCTGCACCAACGCAAGCCGAAACCAAGCGGCGAAGCTTTTTCACTCTCAAGAAGAAGTAAGTTTCATATTTAAACTTAAATCATGTTTTACCTATATTTTTTTATATATGCACATTTACTGAAGCAGCGTATAAACTTCACTGAAAAGGAAATATTATCAAATATACAAGAAAGATGAAAAGATTTTCTCAAAAAATGAGGGTCCACCAGACATTTTTTTAATTTTCGAATATTTCGATAGAAATTTAATTTCTGGATTAATCAACAGTGATACGTTATATTTTTATGGTAAATTTTTTAAAGTTGTAGGATATTTCTAGATTTTTCACAAAGTCCTGATTTGATCGGGTTTAGACGAAATATAAGATTCCTTAATGTTACACAACTTTAAAATTGAGCCTTGCAATTTCCTCGATTACTTAAAAAAGTAAAGGTAGCTCCTGAAACGGAAATTCTGGAGGTCGTGAAATGACAAGAAAGTTTTTTATTGGTAATTTTTTGAATTTTTAGAAGAAAAAAATACACACTTGGTAGTTACATCTTAAAATTTTTGCACTGTAATAGTATAATAATATTCCGCTTAATACGTTAACTAGGAATCCACAAATGCATACAATAATTGCTTAATTCTATTACGAACTTTTTCATATTAGAAATACACAATAGAAATAAGTTAATTTTCAGAGCTTACTTTAAGTTAATAAATCACAATCTTTGAGGAAAAGTTTTGGACAATAATTTCACCTTAACATTTATTCTAAAATGACGATTTAAAGGAGGAATAACAATATGTGTTTTTTTTCAATTAGTAATGAAAAAAGCTCAAAACAACTGTTATATCTAAATAAAAGTTAAAATTTTGAAGTTGAAAATTTTGTTAGGATTTATTCGTATAAAAAGATGGAGTCAGAGTAGGAAATATTCAAAAATATAAAAGCTTTTTTAATCTCATCTGTTAAATTCGTTATTTTTTGTGAAATTATTCAGAACAATATTCTCTTTTAGATCATTTTCAAAAGAAGAACCTGTGTCTAATAATTTTAGGTAAAATGATTTTTTTTTTTAAATTACCGATTTCCCGTGAAAAACGCTAAAATACCATATTATTGTGCAAATATTGTAAATATTCTTTAAAATCCAATGATTTATTATTAACAATAATAATTTTATATGAAAAACGCTAACATAACATAACAAAAAATTGTCAAAGATTGTAAATCTTCTCTTAGGTCCAATTTTATTTGTTTTAAATAACAGATTACCGGAGAAAAAATGTTAACATAACTTAAATTTGTTACAAAATTGTAAATCTTCGAAATCTATATCGATTTCCAATGAAAAACGCGAAATCAACCTAAAATTGTTTAAAAGTTGCGAATTTAATGATTCTGAATGATAACGTGAAAAATCGTATGATTTTTTAATTAAAAATACTAATTTTCGACAAAAAATACTAAAATAACATAACAAAATCCATTTCCGGCAAAAATGTTGTAAAAGCTTTAAGTTGCTAAAAAATGGTGAATCTTCTTTGCAATCATTGTCGATATTAACCTACGATTGTACAAAAAATTCTTAACTTCTTTGAAATCTATTGGGTTTTTACTAAAAATACTGATTTCCTGTGTAAAACTTCAATGTAAACTAAAAATGTTCAAAAGTTGTATGTATATCTTCTTCGAAATACCAATCTTCCGTTTAAAACGCAAACGTAACCTAAAATTATTAAAAAATTATGAATATTCTTTGAAACCTAATGATTTTTAATTTAAATAAATAAAAAATTTATTATTTTAAACCCAAATCATTGGATTTAAATCTAATTTATTTTGTGTCAAAATACCAGTTTTAGGTCAAACACACCAACATAACCTAAAATTGTTGTAAAACTTGTTCGAACTACAGCTAAAATTGTTAAAAAATTATGAACTTTCAAAATCTAATGACTTTTGTTTTGAAAAATTTAATTTTCGGTAAGAAACGCTAACAAAGCTGAAAAATATAGATTGTGAAATCTAATAATTTTTTTATAAAAAATACCCATTTCCGGCGTAAAATGATATCATAACCTAAAATTGTTGGAAAATTAGGAATCTTGATGATGATTTTTATTTGAAAATGCCAATTTCAGTGCAAAAAATCTAACACAACAACATTTTTTTAGAAATTATAAGTCTTCTTCGAAATTTTATGACTCTATTAAAATTCTTTGTTGAAAGTTTTAATTTAACCGTGCAAGTGTATTAAAATGCACAAATGTTTCTCAATTCGCATAAGATTTTCTATTATTTTTGTATTAAAACGGATTATATTTAGACATAATTTTCAAAATTTCAAATTTAAGTTATATAATAACTTAAATTTGAAAAGCCAATCAGGTTTTGAGTGTGAAATTAAACTAACTCATGTTAGATATTATCAAATTAAGATTTCTATATTCTTTAATATTTAGATTAGAACTTTATAGAATTAAACTGTTTCTATAATACATTCAAAAGTAGAATAATGATCAACGAATGTCATGCAAATCATATTCTCATTTCATTTCCATCGATTTATCATTCTCTCGGTGGCAGGACAAAGAATCATTTCGTAGTTGAACGTTTCCAGTGCAAATAGTGCATTATCATCTGAAAACTTTCATTTTGTTTTCTTTGAAAATGCTAGGATTCGCTTGGAATAATAAGCGAAAATAAGAAAGAATTTAGTTCTAGTTTGTAAATGAAGCTCGACTCTATGGTCTGTTTAGTTATCATTTCATTAAAAAACATAGAGCTTGCAGAGTGTATCGCAACACGTTCGATCATACTTGCATTTATCATATTTTAGAAAAGCCAAAAAGTAGAAAGCGAAACCAATGAACGTAAGAAACTGTACACAATTGGAACAACATTTAGATGCGGTGAGTCGCACAATATCCTAAGTTGTTACCGTTGTAATACTGCACGATTAAGTGATAATCATACCACTTATTTTTCTTAGTTTTGATTAGTTTTTCCTTATGATTAGCTCTTTTTTGGGAAACAACAGGAATGTTCTTCCAATTGTGAATGCGGAATGACATGATTACAGTCTCCGAGATGAGGCTACAAGGCATTCACAGCTTCTCGTCCTATTTGCACTATTCTCAATTAATCACATTTTTTAATAGCTCTACAACCTTAAATTAAAATTTTAATCAGATTTTGTTATCAACTCAAATAACGGGAAAACAATTTAAAGATTTTATCTGTCCATTTATAAAGTTCTTATTTATCTTGATAATATAACTTACTTCATGCAAAATAGTTTTCATTGAGAGTTATTAAAAATTCATGAGATTTTCTGCTCGTTCTTTTTTTCTTCAATTTAAATTTCACACGGAATATTGCAATGGGGCTCAACGTTAGTATCTTGAGTGATTCATATGTTCGTTATACCTTTTTTCAAAATTGCTTATCGAGAAATAACATTTTCTAAAATAAATCAGAAATGATTTTTTTAGATATCACGAACATTTGAAACACTAGTAGATTTTTCATATTCAAGTTGTGCTTAGCCCGATCCAGCAGGTAAATTTTAGGTGCTTGTTCCTGTTTTTTTCTTCCATTAAATATTATAGATGCATCTAATTAGCCATTTTATCATTATCGGTATGTTGATGTCGATAATTTTTGTTGTATCATTGTTAGCTTACACCGCTATTTATTCCTGGTTATTTTTCTCGTCACTTCATTTCTTGACATGCTTTCGCTGCTAGATCGAACAATTTTACCCAACTGCTATGGTAATCAGAACTGGATTCCAAAAATAATTCTTTGTGTTTCAAAATGAACATTTTATGAATTTCCTCAGTAACCTAAAATTATTTGGCTACAGTTCCGATTGCAATTGTCGTAAAAGATTCTGTCATGAAATTCTCATTGATATCATCACATCCAATCATAGACTTCATGAAAATTGAATCGCAGGATGGAAAAATTAGATTTAAGATTTAGGCGTTTTTGCAAAGGAAAGAAGAATTTTTCAAATCACGTATTATTCTTCCAGCAAGTATTAAACATCACTTTCGTATCCAATTAGAAATATTTTTCCCTTTTGAAGTGCTGTGGAGATTTAGTATTAATGATTACTATTTATAGCTAAACCAGTTGTATTTTTCGAGAAAAATATCGAGGCGTTCCATTTCAGAAACGACAATTCTGTGCACCTCATATCTAAGTGTTTTTTAGATTGGAAAAGTTAATTGTCGGCGAGAAACGCAATGGAAGAAACAAAAGTGGCGGATGTGAAAATTCTAAAATTAATCGAACCGTTTGGGTCCGGTGGAAAAAATTGATTGGGATTTGGATTTACAATTTTTGTTCTCAAATCATTTTTGTGTCACCTTTTTCAGGTAGAATTACTATATTAACTTCTAAAAAATGAAGGTAGTCGCTTTCCATTCAGTAAATTAACCCATGGGTTAACCACTATTGAATTCTGGTCTATACCTGTTTCTGAATTTTCTTGAATTCTTTGGAAATCTTTTCAAGGGTTTTAAAAGATTCCAAGACATTTTTAATGGCTTTTAATCATTTGAAGGGATTCTAAAGTCATTATTTTAAGGTATTTTTAAAAATCCCAAGGAATTTTCAAAAGCTTTAAAGGTCTTCAACGGATTTAAAATGACTTCAAAGAATTCTTAATATTTTAGGGTATTTTAAAAGACTTCAAGCCATTTTTAATAGATTTTAATAAATAATTTGAAGGAATTCCAAAGGATTCTAAACATTTTATGGCTTTTCTTTAAATTACAAGGAATTTTCAACAGCTTTAAAAATGTTTATGGGATTTAAAAGGTCTTTCAAGAAATTTAAATATTTTAGGTTATTGTATAAAATTTCAATGAATTTTTAATAGATCTCAATAATTTGAAGAGATTCCAAAGGAATTGAAAGATTTTAGGATATTTTTAAAAATTCCAAGGAATTTTTTAGAGCTTTAAAAAGTTTCAAGGTATTTCAAAATATTTCAAAGGATTTGAAATATTTTACGGTATTTTAAAAGAATCCAAGGAATTGTTAATAGATTTCAATAATTTGAAGGGATTCCAACAGGTTTTAAAGATTTTAGAGAATTTTTAAAAATTTCAAGAAATTTTCAATAGCTCTGCAAAGTTTCAAGGGATTTCAAAGTATTTGAAATATTTTAGAATATTTTAAAATATTCCAATGAATTTTTAATAGATTTTAATAATTTGAAGGGACACCAGAAAATATTAAAGATTTTATGGTATTTAAAAAAATTCCAAGGAATTTTCAAGAACTGTGAACACTTTCGAGGGATTTCAACAGATTTCAAAGGATTTAAAATATTTTAAAGGATTTAAAAAAATTGCAAGGAATTTTGAATTGATTTCAATAATTTGCAGGAATATTTTATGATATTTAAAAATATTCTAAGGCATTTTCAAGTGATTTAAAAAATGTCGAGAGATTTCCGAGGATTTTAAATATTTTAGGGTATTTTAAAAGAATCCAAGATATTTTATAAGATTTCCGAAGATTTGAATGATTTTAAGAGGATTTTTAAAGCTCTCAAGGTATTTTAATAAATTTTCCAAAATATTAGGAAATATCAGATTTTATGTAATTTCATGAGATTTTATAATATTTTAATAGATTTCAAACAAATTTTATTCAGCAAGAATTTACGGATTTCGTAGGATTTGAAAGATTTTCAAATATTTCAAGGTGTTTCCAATGAGGTTGAATAATTTTAAAGATTTTAGGATATTTTAAAAGATTCCAAGGAATTTTCGAGTAATTTCAATGATTTAAAGGGGTTTCAAAGAATTTTAAAGATTTTAGGGTGTTTTTAACAATTCAAACAGGTTTTCAAGAGCTTAAATAAATATCAAGGGAATTTATAAGATTTTAAAGGATTTGAACTATTTTGGGGTATTTATATAGTAGATTCCAAGGCATTTTCAAGAGATTTATAATACTTTAAAGGATTTTAAGTATTTTACGGTATTTATATGGTAGATTCCAAGGCATTTTCAAGAAATGTATAAAATTTCAAGGAATTTTCAAGGACTTTAATGATTTAAGGGATTTCAATAAATTTGCATGCGGTTGTAAAGAATTTCCTAGAATTTTCGAAGATATAGACAAATTGTACACTACCTATAAGATTTTAAGATATTTTAAACGCTCTCAAGGTAATGTAATAAATTTTCTAGAATTTCAGGAAATATCAGATTTTATAATAGTTTCATGGATTTCTAAGAATTTATTCACGCGAAGGGAGGAGGATTTTAAGAGATTTTTAAATATTTTTTGTAATTCACCCTGAATTCTTATTAATTTATCGTGCCTTAGTCTAACTTCTTTGGAATTTTTTTAATTCTTCTAAATTCACTCATTTCTACTCAATTCAATTGAATGGGTTTTATTTTATTTTTTGTTTAATTCAACCTAAAGTATTTCAAACTCTCCTTGAATTTTTACACATATCAAATTCTTTTGAATTCTCGTAAATTTTTCCAAACTTATTTCAAAATTACTGAATTCAATTATTTTTTTCATGTTTTGTAATTATTTTCAGTTCACCTGAATTTTTATGAATTTCATCGAATTTTTCTCATTTCCCTTAAATTTCTCTAAAATCACTTCAATTTTATTGAGCAGAACGGAATTTTTCAGATTTTTTTAAATTTAACTTGAATTCTTTTGAAATCTTATGAATTTATCCTGAATTCGTCCAAATTTACTTGGAATTCTTATAAATTTCATCGAATTCTTTTGAATTTAAAATAACCTTAGTCACAGTAATGCACATTAGTCACTTTTAGTCACTTTTTGGGTTAGTAATCAGTCACTTTTTCGGTTTAAATAGATTACTTTTTCACTTTTTTCAAGTAAATTAGGCTGTGGCACTACTAAGAATAATGAACTAAATTTTAAACATTTAAATTTAAAATTGTTCATTCCACATATAAAAGATTCTATATTAACAATTTTACAAGATTAGAATTTTGGTTTTTGAATATTAATCTCAGGAAAAAGTCAGGGAATTTTGAAAATTAAGTATTGCGCCCATCCTTTCAATTTAGATTTTTTTGAAATTGTGAGAAAACATGTTTTTTTTGGATTGAGTTAAATGTATACTTTTTTGTAAAAAGTTAACTAGGTATTTTGAACCAGAAATTTCTTCATCTTGAATAAAACATTCATTGTAATATGTTGCTTTCATGGAAAACACATTTTTCAAGGTGATTAGAGCTTTCCTAATTCATGAAAAAAATTCGAAAACACGAAAAAAAAAATTTCCATGAATGCGAAATAATAGCATGTTTTTTCAATTCAAGCTGAAGAAATTTCTGTTTCGACATATTCATTTATTCTACTTTTTCCAAAAAACTTTGCATTTAACTCAATCCTAAAATCATGTTCTTTTCGCATTAAAATTTTTTTTAAATTAAGCATTTGTTAAAAATTTCTATTGTTTTATTACTGCTGACTAGCAAAAACTGTAAATACAAAAAGTACACCATAATTTTTGAACCAATACATTTTTTTTTAATTTGCGAAAATGTAAATTTTCAAATCCAAAAACCGAACAGAAGATAATTAGCCGATTTCAAGTTTTTTTTTGGTACTTTTTTCGAATGCCAAAATCCGCAAATTTCATTCGTGGGCCCAAAGAATTCGATTGATTTTAGAATTTTCACTCCTTCGTAGTAACGAAGTTGATGAAAAATTTACTACGAGAATCAATTTTCTGGTAATTTAGTTGTTAGCTTGAAATTGTTTATTCCAACAATTTTTTCTTGCAATGTTTAGTTTTATTTAAATAGCAGTTAGTTGAGGTCCACACGATTGATGGAATTTCTTACTCTCTAAACTAGTTTTTTTGTTCTAATTTTTCGTACAATAGTTTAAATACTAAGAATATTGAGAGTTTCTCATCTCAACTGTAGTTGAAATAATTATTTACTATTTTTCTGTAACTTTTCAGTTAAATTGGAGCCGTGAAGATACGATAAGCCGCCAATATGAGCCAGCCAAGCAGCATGATCAGAGGAATATTGCGTCGCTCTACTTCGTGAAAGCTACGTTAATAAAATACCGGAAGCTCTGGCCATAAAGTGAAAAAATTAAATTTAATAGAACCGTGCGAGTTCTACAATCGAGAAACAAAAATCGGCGCGTACTTTCCAATAATCACTCCAGCCAGTAGTGCGCGCACGGTTCTTCTGAATTTGATTCTTTCTCTGAGTTATAGACACTCTATAATATTGCTAAGATAGAGAAGGTGAAACATGCAATATCCCAAGTTAGCCTGATCAATCGTTTTGAAATGCTAGAATTTTAAGTTACTCACTAAAAGTTTATGACGAGTTGACGTATCGGAAACCACCACGAAGTAGAAAAAAAATTGTGACTCGATCCTGCACAATGACATGCAAATTTTTCACTCTGCTTCGCAATTGTAATTTTTAATACAGATTTTTTAATACTTACAACTTTTATACAGTCGATGTGTAAAGTGAATGATTCGACGAAGGAGATGTTTACTTTTTAAATTATTGAAACATTGTTTCTTAGACGATGGAAGACCTTGTTGATTTGTTTTTAACGAGCGATTCGTTTTTTCAGAAAAAAAAAATATAGAGGACGTTCTTGGGGTAACGCACAAAATGTATTAAATGTGTAATTAAATGAGGGGAGATGTCGATTTTACGGTTGGCGAGAAGTCGATATATGACTTGGTCGGCTGCAACCCTGTAGGTATGTTTTGTAAAAGTATTTTCGTAATCATTTGTGTTCCATCTGGAATTTGTATGCCCATTTTTTTTTGCGATTGCCAGCATCCCAAATGCGTTTTAATTACTGCCATGTATTTTAATAGCCACGCTAACTTGGGATGACGTATTATGAGATAGCTTTTAAAAAATGTTAAAGATGCAATGCTCCCACGGGAGAATAATCATATTGAAGAAAAGATATTAAAAGCTGTAATGAATGAAAAGAATTTCTCTTCTATATAATTCCGAGTATAAGAATTATACAAAGCGATACAGATATTATTTAATTCTTTAGATATCTAAAGTGCCCTACTTCTCGTTGGACGAATGCATGATGCGCGATTTAAGTGAAAAGTCTTAAGTGAAAAGTCAGAGTAAACTGCGTAGGCATGACCTTCTGATAAGAGTATGGCACAGAGTGTAGCATACTGACTACACTCATTTTCTAATTGTTACTTTTTTTAATATTTATCAGTAGATTGGCAAGGCGGGTTCTAATTATGAATTACTACCTCACCAGTATCGAGGCCGTTTCGCAGGTCAAGTGGTTCGGGTCCCGGCTGAGTTAATAGAATGTTCTTGAAACTTAGTACGGACACGAACCACTTGAGCAGTGGAGCAGTCTCGATGTCGGTAAGGTAGGAATTTATCATCAGAATCCGCCCTGTCTATCTAATTTTATTAAAGTCAGGCGCCCTTTTAGAAAGTAAGGTCAAACTTAAGATTTCAAAACTGCCCTGCCATCTCTGGAGAGCTTTAACGCTATCATGCTTTCTTTAGAGTTTCCTCCTTCCTAATTCCCTACGGTGAATGCGACTCGAGCTTTTTGTAAAACTGCTTTTTCAAAATTTAGCTCGTATATGCCTCGATTCGGAATGTAAGGCTTTAGAAGATTTCCGATGGCACTCGTGCACAAAATATTCATTGAGATTTCTACATCTCCTGTTTCAATTCTTTTCTACAATTTATGTATGTCCCTGGCTACATGTTTTTAATGTAAGAGTCGCAATCGTAAATTGATATATTATTGATCTATGTTTCTTTTTATATATATGAGATAATTAGAACCATGATTTAAGTTATAATAAAACGAAAACGATTATTATAAATAATATATAATTCTTCTGAAAGTAACATACTGTTCTTTTCGTTTTGAAGATTGCCTTCCTCGAATATATTATGATGAACGGGGAAAAAACAGTTCATCATCCCCTATAGATATAGAATATTTCAGCTATTCTAATTTCGTAATTTTTTTAAAAATATTTGTTTATCGATAGGTACTTGAATAGATTTAAGACTTTTTTGTTACTCTATTACTGATTTTTATGAACAATTAAAAAAAATTCTGATTAATAATTCTAAATCTGAGATCATAAGACCAACTGAAAATACATCTCGTCGCTGTTCAAGATGGTAGGTGTGCACGATAAAATAAAAAATGTCTGCTCTAAAATCACCGTATTCATAGATACATTACTTTATGCTTCCGATTAATGTGAGACATATAAAATACTGAAAACTATAACTAAGCGAAAATCAAATTCATGTCATGATTCTAAACTTAACAATAACCTGACACGGTGAGCCTCAACCATCGATCTGCTTTTTAAAACATATTCAAAACGTTAAAAAAATATCCAAAAGTAATAAACAATCAATAAAAGTCAAGTGTAAAGTCGCTTTAATAATCTTAATGACAAAAAACCATCTTTCTATTTTTTTCTTAAATATGCTAATCAACACCTGTTTTGGCTATTGAAATGACTTTTTACACTATTATTTTACACTTTTGGAATCCCTGGACATATTTGCAATCTATTCAAATTCCGTGAATTCTTTTTGAAATTTTATAAATCCCTTATGATTTTTTAAATCATGTGAAAATGATTTGAAATCCTTTGAATAATCTCTTGAAATCCCTTTAAAATGATTAAGCTCCCTGGAAATTTTTCTTTCTTTCTGGAAATCTACAAAATCGCATAATAATCCCTTATAATTTTTTGTAATCCATGAAAATCACTCAAAATCTCTAAAAATCAGTTAAAATCTTGGAGATTCCGTGAAAAATTAAGAAATTTTACTACTATTTAGATCTCTTAAAATTTTTGAAATCCCTTCAAAATTAAATATAGTCTTTAAAACCTGTGGGAATCTTCCACACACTAGAAATTCCATACAAGTCATTATAACTTCTTAAAATCCTATATATTATTTGGGAATCCTTTAAAATTCAGTAATTCTTTTAAAATCTTACAAAATCCTCTACAATCCATGGATATACTTCGGAATCTTGAAGTCTCTTAAGATCCTTGATATCTTTGCAAATATTGGAAATCTCCTTAGAATCTCCTAATATATAATAATATTAAATGATAATAATAAATATTTTTTTAATACTTTAAAATTCATGAAAATACTTCAGTATTACATGAAATCCTTTGAAAATCCGTGACTTGTGTTTAAATCTCTTAAAACCTATAAAAAAATTTTAAATCTTCCAAATACCTTATAATCTTTTAGCACCAGTTAAAATTCTTAAAATTCCATGAATAATTTCAAAATTGTACGAGATCCCTTGAAGTCTTTAAGACTTCTTTAAATCTCTTAAAATTCTTTGATATAGTTGAAAGTCTTATGAAATCTCTATAAATCCCTTGAAAAAATCTTCGAAATTTTATGAAAATAATCTGATATCCTTCGAAATTCTTCTAAATGCATCGGCATCACAAGAAATCCTTCAAAATCCTTGGAATCCCGTGATATCGTCGAAACCCCTTTAAATTTCCTAAAATGCTCTGATATCTTCTCAAATTTTTAAAATCTATTAAAATTTCCCCTCTTTAAACCTCCATTAAATCTCTTAAAATCCGTTAAAATCCTTTGATATCTTTGAAAGTCTTCTGAAATCTTATGAAATATTTTTAAATCCCACAAATGTTAGAAATATTATTAAAATCCCATCATATTCTTCAAAAGTTGTAAAAATGCTTCGGTATCACATGAAATCCTTTCTAATCCTTTAAAATCACGTGAAATATTTCGAAATCTCTTAAAATTTCTTGAAATTGTTCCTGAATCTCTTTAAATTTTTTTAATTCTATTGAAGTCCTTTAATATCCTTCAAAATTCGTCAAAATGCTTCAGTATCACATTGAAAAAATTGATATCCTCTCTGAAATTGTACTGTATAATTTCTTCAAACACTTTAAATCTTGTAAAATAATTTGAAATCTGTTAAACCTCTCATAATCCCTCTGAATCGTTTGAAATATCCTAAAACTTTTTCAATCTCTTGAAATCTTTTGATATCCCTTAAAATCTCTTTAACTTTGAAAATAATGGATACATTTTTTATATATTGAGTTGGGGGTCTTAAAGACATACGAATCCTTACAATAGTGGCGGAGGGGGTCTCAAATTTCAAAAATCATCCTTACGTAATTAATGAACGTTTCCTAAAAAATAATCTAAGAACATGTAAAAAAATTCCTAAATTAAAATAAACATATTTCGGAAAAGCCCAGATATTTTATTTTTATTTCAAGTATAAAATACAAATGATGAAAAAAAAGTATTCTCGAAAGAAAAGTGAAGTGCAAGAACTTTCTGGTTGAAAATGCTTGAGGCTAACCGTGCCAAGTTCATTGACAGTTTCAATATTCATTATTTTTAGCTCAAACAATGGACAATACAGTTAATAAAAATTGAATTACAGCACTGAAGAAGCTAATAAATCATTTTTAATCAAGACCATGCATAGAAGGTTGAGATGCAGCTGGGTTTTTTTTATAGCATCTATTAACAAAACCATTTATTTATAGCATGACTTTTTAAGTCTTATCTCTGTCAATGAACTTAAGATTAGATAATTTATTCTACTGCATGGAGTGCATTCATGAATGTAGCGTTAACCTGTTGACATTCGTTTTTATGGATCATTTAACTGGAATTACTAGGAAATCACTTCATTGAGGCTAAACCAAGTTTTGGGGGGTAAAGATAACATTTAAATATTGTGGAGAATGGGGTTGTTGCACATTTTTAAATGTATATTTTTCTCCTGTTGAAATTAAAGGAGCACTAAAAATTGAATATAAATACTTGAGAAAAGTTTTTTTTATAAATAATTTTGAATCTTTTGTTTTAATGTTTAAAGAGTACTTTTTAAATGTTTTGCGGGAAGATGAGCTATTCTGATTGGGCCAGCGTCGGAAGTAAACATCAATCTGATTAGCGTAGTTGATGAAAATAATTCGAGTAAACATAACCTATTTTCAAGTTTATTATTTGAAACGTGTTTAAAAAGTATGAAAAAGGGCCCAGAAAGGTATTCAAAATGCTTAGAATTTCATTAAATGCGGAATTTGTAAACTGTGGCAGTGCGAATTTGCCAAAAGTCGACATGTGGATGGTTATATTTTTTTTTCGCCAGCTGTCTTGGATACTTCGTTAGTCAATGGAGCCACTGTATACCATTATTCTGATTGGTTCAGCGCTTTGCAGGATGTGACGCTTCAAGGTCACAGAGTTTAAATAGGGGTTTAGATACTTTTTATCTTGAATATTTTTTTCTTATTAGTGAAGTATTCTACAAAACTTCAAATTTACTATAATTTTTAGAATTTTATACAGTGTTTAAAAAATATATTATCTAAAATGGATGCAACAACCCATTGTAAGGACTATGCAGTTTTATAAGCGTAGAACTATATTTGTTTACAAATTTACAGGTTCCCAGCTGAAAATTCCTGTACAGGAACCTCGGAGGATCCTGGACATGTTGCTGCACAGGTAACATAGACGGTTCCTGTGCAGGCATTTTGCGAAGGAAACCACTAGCGAACCCTCTCGGATTGGTTTCTATGCAGGCTCATGTATAGGATCCCGAAAAAGTTCCTGTATCAGAACCCGCGTCTCAAATGACTGTGAAGGGACCTGTGTAGGATCATCCAAAGGTTACCTTGCATACAGGTTCCTTTGCAGGATCATTTACAGTTTCTTTCGCCAAATTCCTGTTCAGGAACCGTGAAGATTACCCATTCAGGTTCGTGTCGAGAAACATGTCCAGGATCCTCCGAGGTTCCTGTACAGGAATGTTCAGCTGGGTTATATTCTATAATCATGATGTGAATCAAAAGGTTCAACGTAAGATGCGGTTTTTTGTATATTGTAATACTTTTTTTGAGAATCCACGTTATACGAACGCTGCGTCTTCGCTTGTAAGTACCTAAATCATATGTTAATAAGGCGATGGTTCGCAAAAGAAAACTTGTTTGGATCAATAAAATTGATAGGAACAAAATAGAGGGTGTAGTTAATGAAAATAGAGCTTAAGAGATTGTGGTTTCAAGTTTGAACATTCACTTTATGATTGTGTATTTATTTATTAACCTTTAAGTATAGACGTGAATTAACGTTTGCACTAACATTGACCTGAGGTCTCACACACCGCTGTATATATGTCTATCTAATTAAATAAGTTTTTGTTATCTCCCAGATAACAATATGCGCGCACGGTGCAGGCACGAGTGCGAATAAATCGTCACGCAGATCACCAAACAGATGTGTCCGCATATGCGTGACATATGCGTCGCACGTCGTGCGAGTCGCACGCGTGTCGATGAAGTTATATATACATATATATATATATATATACATATATAATTAAAAAATAAGGTTAACAACCACCGTTGGGTCCCACTGGGAGCAACTGCCATCTAAAAAATGACACCGGCTCCAGTCATTTTCATCGACTGAGTCTGTGACTTTAGGATAGGTCTAAAAGCATTTGAAATTTGAAAATATCGTATTGGAAAATCACAGACAAATTTTTAAGCCGTTTTACACTCCAATATTAAATTCTTAAAGACAGTCAAGGAAGGGTTCGTAGACTGTCAAGCTAGCCATTTATGCTAATAAAAAAAAAAAAATTTCTAATTTATAATATTATTATCTTTAACTGATATATTTATTTAAACATAATATGACACAGAATTTACTACTTACATCATTCGAACACTTTTTTCGCTGTGAAAAATCGGATGCACCGTGCGGAGATTAGAACTATCTATACTCTAGACACGAGACTAACGCAACTCATTCCTAACCGCTCAATCCCCACGGCCAATCATTCCCGCTGAAACACGGTAAAAAATCTTGGCGTTGTGCTACAGCTGAAAACTGCATGGCCGCGTAAAAGGAATCTGAATGAGGGCTGCGAATTAGACAACTTACTGCAAGACTGACTTTGCATAACAAATCAAACAATTTTTGTGGATACAATTAAAAAATATAATTTTTCACGGAAAATTATTTTTTGACCAAGGGATGATTTTACGAAAAAAAAATGGTTTCTATTCAATAAAACTAAACAAAAAATCAAACTTTTTGTCCTTTGTGCTCTTTTTGTGAGAAATACTGTTTATAAGTTGCAGCGCTTTTAAACAATTTATTTTGATAAAAGTGATGTATTTACCAAATTATATCAATAAATTATTCATGAACAACATTTTAAATTAGAGCAAAAACTTACTTGCATTTACACTCTTGAAAGATAAAAGAATTATTGAGATAGATACGAAAATATTTTTTATAGATTGTTATTAAAAACATGGTTATTTTAAATGAAATTTTTTGATGAGAAATAGCAATTTGAACAACAATCCACGAAAAGTATTTTAGATTCTATATCAGATTAATGAATTTTGTTAAGTAAATTAGTAAATTGTTTAAACAATTGTTGTGTATCTTTTTGACAAAAAAATAACTCAGATATTCGATTTTTAATATCTCGGAGACCTTTTAGAGTTTCAAGAAGTATAAGTGTTGACTCGATTAACTCCTAAACAACCTTTTATTTATTTATTAAAATTATAAATGTGAAGATGACTTTTATGTAAATGTTTTTCGAATTAAACAAAACGCTTTTTTTATTATGACACGCATGCTTACATTTTATTTTATTATTTTTATAAATATTTTATATGCAGAAATACGAACTTAAAAATAAAATCGGCTTGAATCCAGTTTTTTGTTATGTAATAATAGCCATCTACTAATTTATTCCGAATAGAAATAAGTGTATTATAAGTAATATCGCGGAGAATGAGAACGACGTAGGAATACATAATATCTATGAAAATTGGGAAGCCTATAAATTTTCTTTTGAGAAACAATCGTTCAACTTTGTTGAAGGAATTTGATATCTAGCAGAATAAGGTATAGCAAGTAAATAAAATTTTTCATCTTATCTAAATCTTGGAGATTTAAATCCTTTATGTGACCAGTTGTAAAAATCAATGATCGATTTTAAATTCAAAGGAAGACATACTTTTTTATCATAAATAATAATTTTAAATCATTCCAAATACCTTTATGTGTTTTACAATTATTTTTTGTTGTAAACAATTTTTTTGCACATTCAATCATTTTAAATAAGCAAGCCAATGGTAACCAATCTGGTTGCCGACGTGACGCATGCGCAGTGCGAAAAGATCCGAGTTTCGGCAGCACTGAGTGTTTCCCTGACTCCCATTCGACTTCTTCGTTTCTGAATCACGCACTTATTCAATTCAAGTCTTCGAAAATATGAAGAGTCTTTTTATAACCATTTCATGACTGTATACATTTTTTTGTTATCTTTCTGATAAAAATTCCAAACCTGTTGTTCCTTGACTGTGCTTGAAAACTCCCATGACTTTTTTAAATTTTTCTATGAAAATTTATAACCCCTTTACAGAATGTGTACAAGATTTCATAAAAATGATAACCTGTCCAAAAGTCCAGCACTAATCTAGGAAGTTTTCCAAGACTTATTTTTTCCGTGTACTTGTTCTATGAGCGAACGATGCCCGAGTCGAAACGTCGCCCCTATTTTGAACCTGCAACTCCTAACTTTGTACACGGAGAAAATTGATTCGGGAAAGATTCCACAAAATGTGCGTAAAGCTCGGACATAGAGGCATTTGAGAAAACTTTAACATTATTTCGGTAAATTTAAAAACTATGTTGCCTCATTACTGAATGAAACATTTTGAAGTCTCCGATTACCTTCGAAAGAATACCCAAAGCTGAGTCAAACGAGAGGTTACTCAATGAAATTGGAAGGGGGAAAAACACGTGAAGGGGGTGACTGGATTGACGTAGAATATTCGAAGAAGAAAAAAAGTTATCAGGCTTTGTAGCCCAGTGCTTACAGAGTTGTATTTTAATCTTGAGGGCCCAGCGTTCCTTTTTTTCAATAGAATTCGTTTTCCTCAAGTACATTTCAAAGTTTGCCTAAATACCTTAATAGGGGAGAGTGGGGTATGGTGGCTCGTTTTAATTTGAATGCCCTATAAATTATGATTGAAATGTGATTTTGATGTATGTATTTTTTAAGATGAAGCTTACATTACAAGGGAACATACGTTATTACTCCGAACCGCTTTTTAATTACTTTATTATGTTATATTTAATTGATTGATGAATGTTGCATTTCTGTCAGCGTACCCCATACACTGGAGTACGGAGACCGTCATATCACTGCCGTTTATTTAAACAATATGAAGATTGTAAAGTAAAAATTATATAATATAATAATTCTGGAAAGTGCAATGTAACGAAAAAAAATTACTCCAGGCCTTTTTCAACACTAATTTAATGTTTTATTATCAATTCAAAGTAATGTATGAGGCGAAAGCAATTATAACCTCTTACTCCCTGCTGAAATACATGAGCACGCCGCGGCGCGGCGTCATGCCCCATATGTGACGGCCCAAGATTTAATTGATTTTAATACATTTAAAACGTTTATAGAAACAAATCATGATACCAGAAATTTAATCAAATACTTTACCTATTAAAATCTAACTTTTTCATGTTTTAAGTGTTTCAAAATATGCTGTAAGTGCTTAATTTCAGCCAAAGACTTTTTCATCGGTTTCCGCCGAAACTGTTTTTTCATAATTACTCGTCTGACGCGAATTTTAAAAGAGAAATTGCATCAAATCACTATTTTTCTAAACAGAGAAAACTATTTTATGTGAAAAACTAATATGAATATAAAAAAATACGGGCCTTATTTGTAATAGTTACCGTGCCCCGCACCGACACCATCCCCCACTCTCCCCTATGTCCCAGTTTAACGCGAAATTTGAGGAATCCTTCCCCGATCAATTTTCTCCATGTAGGGGTTAAGAGTAGTAAAATTGCTTTAAAATAAGCATTAATTCCAATACAATTTACCTCCTACAATTACCCTAAAAATGTCAGAAAATTTCACTTTTTCCCAAGTTTAGGGGAAATAACTGGATCTTATTTACGTACTTGTTGTCGAGCACACTGAGAAAAAAAGTTACGGTAACAAAATAATTTTGTTGCACAGTTTTTGTTCCATTTACAACAATTTTGCTGCGATTACCAGATATTTATATGTGATTACTAAAAAAGTGTTTGGTGTAACAAAACAATTTATTTGGCTCAAACCAGAATTTTTGTTAAGTATCGTTTATTACGTATACTAAAGAATTTGGTTGTTCGCACTAAACACGCAAGCGCGCATGCGCGGAGTCCGAAGTCCCAGTTTTCAGTATGGCTGATGTCACTTGATTTGCCAGAGAAACTAGCGTATTGTTATTTTGATCTGTGGGGGCAGGGGGGGGGGTCTAAAGAATTTCTTACGTAAGTTTTCTCTTTCTAACAACTTTTTAAAAATATCCTAATTAACAACTGTTTTGGCTGGTAGAATTAATTTTTATACTATTATACACAATATATCATTATTTTTTTTATTTCCTTTTTGATTATATTGTAATATTGCATACTACATGCGTCAAATAAATATAAAGTCGAAGAGTTAAACCATTTTTCAAATCTGTAGTACACTTTTCATGAAATCTCGTGAAATTCCTGGAAATCTTTGCAATCCTTTGAAATTCTGTGAACACTTATTAAAATTTTACAGATCCCTTAACACTTTTCAGATCATGTGCAATTTCTTTGAAACCCTTTGAATTTGATGGATGTCGTACATAATCTCTAAAACCCCTTTTGAAAGGATTTATCTCCCTGTAAATCTCCTAAAACACTTTGAAAACTGTAAATATCCTTTAAATCTTCAAAATCCTCTTAAAGTCCCTAAATATCCTTTACGATACGTGTTAATATATTAAAATTATAATTGATTATTTTACTTATATGTCCCACTTAACCTTTTTTTGAACGCAGTAACCCCTTGTGGTTTTTAAATTTTAGTGAATATTTTTGTTCTAGGGTATACATTTTTAAAGTCTTAGTTTAAAAAATATATTTCCCCTTGATCAATATTATGATAAAACATCCAGATCTTAGGATCTGTAAGGAGGCCGGGGCTATCCGACACTCTGTTTGAATAACCTTTTTTGGTCCTCAAGGATTATTCTTTGAATATCTGTTTTAAGTTTTTTCTAAAAGCACTAACATTATAACTAACGTTTTATATTGCTATTTCGATCAATACGAGGTAAATTATGAATAAAAAGGATTAAGTGGCCACTACCCAACTCTCCCCTAAATGACTGAAAATAATACTAAATTTGAACATTTGTTTATTACCATGTTCAAAATAAAATTAATGGTTTATATTTAGTGATTTTTCCTTATGAATATTCTTCTTATAGAAATGTTCATCTTTTTAATTCTTTTTACCAAAGAAAAAAATTGTTCGATCTGGTCAGCACTGCAAACAACTATTTGTTGAGATAATTAACCGTTTATATCATTGTTGATGTAATTATATAAAAAACAGCGCGAAATTAGAGTCTGGAATTCGTCTACTTTATGCTCCAAAGATTCAAAGTAGGGTCGGCATTAAAGCAGATAGGTTATATAGTCAGAATATAGTAAAGTCGTTTAAAAAGCATTAACTTTTAAAAAGTTGCGATACACCTTGACATTTTTTGTAAGTTAGAAAAAAAGATTACTGTGTACATTTTAGGGAAATCAGAGTACATTTAGTGCTCCGCAAATGGCGTTAAAGCTTTAATAGAGAATATCTCTCAAATTACTAGAGATAAGTTGTTTTAAATAAAAGTCTCTGAGTTCTTCTTGGTTTCTTTCATAATTTTAGGTTATTTAGGGACTACAATGATCTAAATATATAACCAACAATAAGGAAAATACATGAAATAAAATGTTTTCATCAAATTCACCAATACACAATATTCATCTATTGCAATTTTCTCTCAAATCAATATTTTGAAAGTTATTATTTGTTTAATAATAAAAGCATGTAGAACACAATATGGTTTATATTATTGAATGTTATATTCTCAATTGTTTTTTATAACATATCTCTCATGAGGCTTCAGAGGTTAAGCTTCCACATTTTTTGAACACATTTTAAACCGCTTTGTAATAGTTATTCTTTCTTGCATCTGAAACCCGCCTTTTGTGATACTCTACGATTTGAAAAATCAGTTCTTGTTTTTCTTCGATCTTCGTGATGGACTTATTGAAAGTAGTTGCAAGAGCATTATCTCATTCAGCATAATTTTTGATGAATTTGAATAGAAAATAAGATGCAAGGCCAATAAAGAAGTCAGCGACTTCTTACCGAAGTTATCTTTTCCTTTTTACTCAATGGATCCAATTTTTTCAGGAGAAGTATGTTATAACAAACAATTGAAAATACAACATTTAACACATATTGTGTTTCACATGTTAGTATAGTTTAATGTTACTCAACGGATAAGTTTCAAAATTTTGACATTAGAGAAAATTGCAATAGGTCATATGTTGAGATTACTGTAGTTCATAAATAATCTAAAATTATAGAAAAAACGCAGAACAATTTAGTGACCTATATGTAAAACGACTTATCTATTAATTTCACAGATATTCTCTATTAAACATTTAACGATGTTCGGGGAGCCCTAAATATACTCCTTTTTGCCTTTAATTCATACAGTAATCTTTTTCCGTAATTTAGAAAAAAAATCAAGGTTCACCGCAACTTTCTTAAAGTTGATGTTTTAAGAACAACCCTATTATATTTCTTCAAAGTAAGGTTTTCAATTTGACGATTATAGGTTCTAAGAATTGGAAGTCGGGTCAGTACTAGATTGAAATTGAGTTATAAGTGTGCCTGATGTTTCATTATTGTGTAGGAATTAAAAGCTGAAAGTAGGGGCTAAATTTCGACTTGGACATGGCCACTCTTTCCTCTGCTAGCTATCTCATATTTTTCCTTTTTCTTTGCCACCTCTATCAACAACGCCTATGTCTACTGTTATAGTCTACTATACTGCACTGTAGACATTGTACTCTATTCCACCCCTGCTTCTTTGACCTACTGCGGTGTACTATGTACATATATAGGTGTACTATGCATCCTATGTAACATCGTATACGATCGAAGAAAACACGAGGCGCTGAATCAGAAGCTTTTAATTAAGAGATTTTGGTTACTTTACGTATTCACTGGTATTCTTTGGCATTCGCTTGAGTGTCTATATGGTGCTTATTCTGAATACACTGTGTTGTGTAAACAGAAATATCACTTCAATAAATTCTGTCCTTTAGAGGCTGGTCATATAAATCTCAGAAAACATTCCGGGTCTTTGAGGTCAAGGGACTTACAACTAGATAAATAACACGCTTTGCCTTAGTTTTTATTCTTCAATTAATATACCTACTAAACTTTTCAAGGTTGAACTTATTTTTAATAATAATAGAGAAAGAATAAGATAAAAGTCTTAAGGAAATCAAAAGATAGTATTTTTGAACTATAATTCATCGAAAAACCTAAGGAAGCACCGGAAATGATGTTAGTGGTAAATGGTAACTTTATAACATAAGCAATCAGTTATTTCTTTACTTGAGTACACCTTTCTTGCAAATAATTTATGAATACTATAAATGGTTCGTTATTTGATTTGTAGAAATACTCAAAACATATTGTCCAGATGTACACAAATTAAAGAGCGTGTTTATGGTAAAGGATGTTAAAAATGTAAAAAATCAAAATTGTAACTTATTGAAAATTTTCATTAAAAAATGTCCCGTCTACCGCATTTTTCTACATCAAAATTTTTGAAAGACAAGAAACATAATTTTTTGAAGACAAAATTATATGAAAATCAATACCAACTTGAGTTGAAACTAAAACCAATAAAAAACCATCTATGTGATGAAAAATCAAAATTTAAATTACGAAATGGAAATGATACAGACCAATTTAAAGGCAACCTTTATTGAAACTATCAAAAATGTGAAATAGTAAGAATCAAAACCGAGCAAACTAAAATTTTTTATTTATTTTTTCAATCTTGGAAAGGTCTGAATATGAATACTTTTTAAATTAAAAAGTTTAAATGTTTTCAGAGTTGAGCCCAATTTAAATGGAAGAAAAAAATTCACACGATGGAACCAAATTTAAAAAAATGCAAGTTCAACAAAATATAAATTAAGAAATACCAGAGATAAAAGGATTAACATATCAAATTAAAGGCCATCCAAATTGAGATAAATCCAAACTAGAACTAAAAATAAACAAATTTATTTCACTTTATTTAATTTTTTTTTTAATTTTCTAAAAAAATCTTTTCTCAATAATTTTTTATTTGTACATATATTATAGTAATATCTCTCTATTACGGCCGAATAACTGCAATTTCAGGAAGAAAACAAATATATGTATCATACGGGAAATATGAAAATAAATGGTTATTGGTAAAAGATCGTTTTGCCCCAGAGGAACTTTTTGTCCTACTCCCTCCGACTTTCTACGTTTCCTAAGACATTTATTTGCATAGCAAAAATTTAGTACAAAATAATCCTATTCCTGATGAATTTGCTACCTATTTTCATAAATGCATGTCGTTTATACAAAATAATATGCCATATTCCAGAAAATAAATGTATTATTGTTAGGTATACAAAATTATATGAAAACGAATAAATAAGTTGATATATTTAAGAGCATCAGAATTTTCTTTCATTTAATATCGTTGACTCATTTTAAAGTTGCAATGATTACTTAATAACTTAAAATTCTGTTTGTTATGTAACAGTAAATAGTACATATTTAAAATATATGCTATTGTACTTAAATAATGATTGATATAGTATACATTATATAAAAATATCAGTAGGTATATATCTTTTTATCTAAACTAGAGGACATTTTCGTGAAAATGAGAGAATTTCGGATTTTACACACAGAAGACTAATTAACTGAAGACTAATGACCCCATATATTTAATCAAAAGTTAGGTTCAAGTAAAAAAACGAAGTGATTTACAGTGAGGAAGACTTGCTGTTAGCAACCTATTCTTTCTAAATGAAAACGGATCCTCAATTCTAGCAATCTATTATCTAATAAGATAGACAGATTTAATGTAGCTCAAAGATAAACCTTGCTCGGTTAGTTCAGTCGAATTAAACGAAACGCGATGGACTAGTTAGCGTCTATTTTCTCGGTCGCATCGTAATGCCACGTTTGTGATTACTCAATCCATTTTGCCAAAAGTGGATTTAACACCACGGAATACAACACATTTCTTGAATACCATATTTCTGGTTTGAATCTCCAAAACCTAAGCATTCGAAAATTAAATTTAAAAAATGTTGCGGAACTGGATAACGGGATGTTATCCAGTTCCTCGATTTTGATGGATAACGGGATGATTAGTCGTCGCGACATTTCGGAACGAATAGCCAAACTGAAAAAAGATTTGTCAACTTATCTCGAATTCCAGGACTATGAGACACTTTGTAATTAAATACCATTTGGGGTGAATTAAATTATATTTTCTAAAATTCGCTATCAATTTGATTTATTATTAGGACCGGTGTTTTTAATTTGTTACAACCAACATGATTTTAAATTTGGCCTGTTTTTAATTAGGGGTACTTTCAATTTGTACTGATCTAATGTGTACTCTATTGTTGATTTTTGAATAGATTGTAAATATTATTATGTGCAATTTTGACTGCATACAATATAAATAATTTGTTATTTAGCTTGATACAATTTTTAGTTACAATTATTTTTATGTCGATTGCATTAACTAAATTGTACCCCTAGTTTTCATTTACTCAAGAGAATAATGCAAAATGGTCAATTAAGCTGAATCACGTAGGAGAGTGAGGATTTACGTAATCTGGTTTGGAGAACTTTTCTATCTAGACTCTCTTGAAGCCCTAATCCTACGGTTCGTTAAGGAAGTCTCCTTTTCATTTTCAGTGACAATCACCATTCCTTCATAACCGGTAAGCACCCAGTTAACATTCTCTTTCAGCCTTTCAGCCTGCTCTATCAAATTTCCTCAGTGAGATTTGAACAAAAATATAAATGCAAATAGAAATTCATTTTAACAGTCAACTATTTTTTACAAACCCAATTGAAGAAAAAGTCCAACTGGGATCCCATCGGGATTCCGGATAAAGTCTTACTAAAGTACTAAGTATAAGACAAATCAGTACTTGAGTACCAACTTTTCTTAAAAGTTTTTAAAAGTCCAATCAGGGACAAAAGTAGGGGAGAGAAGGACACACCTAAAATAAATTGTGAATATAAAAGAAAAATATACAACCGTAAATAACACAGGCAAAAAAAATGCGGAGCCAAAAAAGCGATCTATTAGTATTGGTGTAGCATAGTCAAAATCTGCATTGATTAGAATTTCCTACTTACTAGTTTTATTATTATTCGAGATTGAATTTTTGTTTAGGTCAAATTATACCAAGTAGGCCACCATGAATCGAAAGTCGTTTTTTTCGCTGTTAAATGAATTTTTAATAGCCCTTACGTTCGCAAAAATTTACCCAGGTTTGGGTCGCAAACAAAATATTTTGTGAAAGTTATTAACAATGCAAATTTAATATTACAACATAATTAACATGTTTCTCGTGAACGGCTAAACGGATTTTGATTGTCCTTACGTTGACATTTTTGTTTATAAACGAATTGAACTTTTTTGTTTAAAAATGTACATTCCAGAAATCTTCCTACCAATATAAAAACGTTGAATTTTTAAAAAAATTACCAGGTGTTTATAAAAAAATTGCACTTTTGTTCTCTTAGAAGAACAATTTTTGTGCACATTATTCTACATTTATGACCGTCCGCGAAGAAAGGGACATAATATGTGTAATAACAATTCGAATTTTTCAGATATAGGAGTATTATTTATTATTCTGAAAGAGCAAATAAAAAATTATCGATTAGTGTAAACAACTAAAAATTGATTTTTTCCGCGTTAGGTCCCTTTCTTCGCGAACGGTCACATTTTGTCTGGGGAGCAATGCGAAAAGAAATACTAAGTAATTTCTATTGTTTCACGGGAGATACATTTTTAAGTGCGAGGTGCGAACGTTCAGAGCATGTTGTGCGTGAGTCTATTTCAAATAAAAGTAATTACTATTCTTTCAAATAAAGTTCAATATGTTTATAAACAATTGACATTTTTTTTTCAAATTCAACTTTTTTATATTTAGAAGAAAGATTTCTGGAATGTACGTTTTTAAGCAGGAAAAAACAATTTGTTCATAAACATTTTATATTTTTAGAACAAATTCAATGTTTTCATTTTCGGAAGAAATATTTCTGGAATGTACGTTTTTAATAAAAAATTTCAACCTAAGAATCATCAAAATCCGTTTAGCCTTCACGAGAAAAATTTTAATCATGTTGTAACATTACATTTTTATTGTTAATAACTTTTGCAAAAAAACTTTTTTTGTGACCAAAACCTCTGGAAATATTTTTGGACATAAGGGATATTAGAAAATTCGTTTTTCAGCGGAAAAAACTACTTTCGATTCATGGTCACCTGCTTGGGAAAATTTGACCTAAACTAAAAATTCAAAACTCGAATGAAAAAAAAAAAAAAACTGGTAAGCAGAAAATTCCAATCAATATAGATTTTGACTATGCTAGACCAATACGACAATGCTATATAGGTCGTTTTTTGGCTCGACACATTTATTTTTTTGTGTGCCTGTGTAATTAAAAAATGTCCTTTTGGTAACTTGATATCTTGGCTGTAGTAAGTGAAAGAATATTTTTTAACAAAAAATATATGAAATAGGTTAATTTTAGTTTTTCTGGAGTACTGCAACTGCGTCAAGTTACGTTTAATTTGACAACACATTAATAATTAATTGAATTGCATAACTTATATTTAAATTAAATAGCTCACTTGTAATAATTTATTTTAATTTCAAGTCAATTGGGAGGTAATATGGATGGACTTAATTTAATTATATATATATATAGAATGACCACCCATCTCACGGTTGTGAGACGTAGCCATGAATGGGATTTACCGCGGTCCTACTGGGAGCCGATGTCATTTTTTAGATGGCATTTGCTCCCAGTGGGACCGTGCGATGGTTGCTAACCTTTAGTTTCTAATTATATATATTTTGGTTTCAATTCCTCTAGAATCAAACTGAAGGGCCTATGACAAAGCCACCGAACGCGTCCTCGGGTTGCGGATAGAGGATCCCCGTACCAAGGTCTTCTGCTGAATATGGTTACAATTATTATTAAGCATTCGCGGAAAATTGTGCAGAGGTGGTCTCGAAGGAATAACCCCTAAGCGAAGGCATAACAACCGTGCCGAAAGCTGATTGGCACCCGGCGAAGTGTCTTGAATCATGTCTCTGGGATACCGGGCGACCTTTGAGACTATGCAGCCTGATCCTTGAATGCGGGGCTCTACGAGGACGGACAAACCCTTTCCTCAGCTGCTCGTGGGAACAACAATGACACCATCAAACCAACTAAAAGTTGTAGATGCGGTTCAAAACTATCGAACGCGCAGAGCACCCGACAATCGGTCGGCAAACAGTGCTGATCACCCTAGAATTCGGGGTGCTGCAAATAATAATTGAAATGGAAACACACCGACGTACCGGCGAAACGTCCACATTGAGTGGACGAATCAACTCAAGGATGACGTGCTGGTCTACTGCGAAGCCAGTACTGTCCCTGTTCGCGAAGGCTTTATGGCGCGTATGCACACTCTGTAGTGCTAGAAATACTAGAGCTTCAGCACGTTTCGCAACAGTCTGTGTGAAATCAACTGGCCTACCTCTTGAAAAAATTGATATGTACGCGAAGCGCTTCTCCAAACGCTGCTTGAACAAGCTGCAGCCGAAGATAAGGAAGCGACGCTAAGACCAACCGCGGAAATCAGGCACTCTCTGAGAGAGGATAGCGATTTTAGGACAAGTAGGAACATTGACATACAGGTTCCTTCTCAGCCCCAAGATCTGGCTGAAATGGATGCTTTCCTTCGTGAGGATATCTCGGAGGAGTCCGACCTCTGGACAATCAATTGTTTAGTTAATGATGCTGCGACAGCAATGGCTGATTCAAATCGAAGGCTAAAACCGACGATGGATCTAAACACCAAAAGACGCTTGTATCAATTGAACAAGAAGATTGAATGGGCGAGACATAATGCGTCCCGTATTTAGTGTGCGATTGACTACATAACATCTGGCAGGCCGTTCACGCAAAGAGTACGAAAGTTCGCTCAAGAACTAAGGATCTTCAATCATACACCAAACAATTCAATGCTGCTGGCAATCAAGCAGCACATTGTCCACCAATCACTGCTGAAAAGGTGAAAAAAGCACATAGAGGCGCTATTGTCCGAAGAATAAGGCCTGTGTGGCGAGAGATGTATGAACAACGTGGCTCGAAAAAAGGTGCTGCAGGATGTCCACAGAACCTCCTTACTGACAGGTGCGTCTGTAAAGACGCTGCAGCCTATAAGCGCGTACTGTCAATGGCCTGGATTAACTACCGAAAAGCTTTTGATTCAACATCTAATAGACTCATCATCTGTCTGTGGGAAATCTTGAAGGTGCACCCACACATAGTGAGATGCATAGAGAGATTGATGCCCCTTTGGAAAACTAGATTTACTATCTCCTCTAGAAATTATCGTGTGACAATGAACGACACCTTCAGGGCGGTGCCATGAGCCCTTTGCTTTATTGCATCACATTTTTGCCTTCATCTCTCGCACTAAGAAATTCTTCTGGATACCTTTGTGGCGACGCTAACCCTGAACTTTTGGATATAAGTTTTATTAGAAATCTTGACACTGGAGAGGTTTATACATACCTGGGCGTGCTTCAAAGCCGTATTCAGGACGTAACATGCAGATACAATCATCTTCTTGGGCAGATTTGGTCTTCAAATCTGTCGGCGTTGAACAAGGTATCTGCGGCTAACACGCTTGCTCTCCCCGTTTCACTCTACTCATTTGGAGTGGGTCACTGGACAAAGCGCGAGCTTACGGCGCTTGGTATCACCGCACGTAAGATTCTCTCCTAAAAATAGTCAGGAATTACGAGATGATTGGCAAAGGAGCGTTCCTTCACAAGGCCGCAGAACAGGCGGCTGAGACCCTTGGCCTGAATTTTAACATCAGAAGTGAGGAAAGTGCATTTGCACGCAGAGTATCTAGAACACATACTATCTGGTTGTCCCATCCATTCGGGAAAAACGTATATCTACAGGCATAACGCGGCCCTAAGAGTGCTTTATTACCATCTTTGTCGCTTTCACGATGTTGGCCGCGACCCTGCCCTGCCGAACGCTCCAAGGGAGATAGAGTCAATTGTCCAAAACGAGATGTACCAAATTTTCTGGAACTACGATTTTCGGACAGCAGTCTCCATTGCTCACTCGAAGCCTGATATTGTTCTCCGAAAGTTTGAGAAACGAACCATATTCGTGATCGAATTCTCGGCTCCGGCCGATTGCAATATCACTACCAACGAGAAAGAAAAGGAGGCGAGGTATCAAGACCTTAAAGGGGAGCAGCAAAGACTGTACCCAAAATATTTGGTACAAGTAATTGTCCTTGTGATCGGTGCTCTCGGAGTTGCGAGCCCATCACTGGTTCCTAACCTTAAAGCCATTCCCGCGTGCCAAAAATATTCCAAGGCTCGGCCGTGAGACGTAGCTATAAGTGTGATTTACCGCAGTTTTACCGGGAGCAGATGTCATTTTTAGATATCAGTTGCTCCCAGTGGGTCCCTGCGGCAGTTCCTCAATCTTTGTTTTCAATTATATTGTTATAAGTTTGTCATAATCACAACCGCGGGATTTCGCCGGGAGCAGGTCCTAATCTGAAAAACTGCACCCGCTCTCAGTGGAATATCGGTAAAATTTCAGACATAACCACGTCTCACGACCGTGATATAAGTGGTTACAATTTGTGACGCACTCAATACAAAGATCCAGCAAAAGTCTCGTGTACCCTATGGACACCGAGCGACCCAAGCACGACCACCCTCTGTATTTTCTCCACAAGTATCTTAACATTTTGTTGACACGCAGGAATGCTTTTCAGGCTATTAACCAGTGAAAGCTTGGCACCTTCAAGAGTGCCGATGATCGGGAGGACAAGCTTAACAGAATATTACAGGTATAACCGTCGTGACTCCCTAATAACGTCTTCATACCTCTCTTTCTTTTTACTCCTTAGCTACGATGTTTTCATCCGCTGATGCCGAGAATTCGATAACGAACATAGTTCGTTTCTCAAAGTCAAGGAGAACTATGTCAGGCCTTGATTGCGCAACAGAAACAATTGTCGAGAATATGAAGTGCCATTATATGCGGCACTTCTCATTCTCGACAACTGACTCTATTTCTCTGGGAGCGTTTCGCGGAGCGGTATTAAGGCACATGCCGTAAGATTGAGAGGGATAGTAATAAAGCATGGTTTCGCCCTGAAAGACACCTCTCTGAAAGGTTACGTTGTTAGTTGTCATACGATGTTTTCCAGATGAGATAGTAAATCTCATTTTCCAAAGCTTTTATCTCTATGCACCTAACGATGTGCGGATGAACCTTTAAGCTTTCCAACAGACAGATGATAAGTCTATGGGAGGTTGAATCAAAAGCTTTCTGGCAATCAATCCCGGCCATCAATAGGTTGCGCTGGTAGGATGCTGCGTCTTTACAGAGACATCTATTGATGAGCAGGTTCTCCTGACATTCTGCTACGCCTTTCTTTGAACTGCGTTTCTCGTACATTTCTTGCCACACAGGTCTAATTGTCCGAACAATCCTATCATTTAGGATAACTGTGAA
Organism: Andricus grossulariae; assembly: GCA_011634705.1. Taxonomy (NCBI): domain Eukaryota; kingdom Metazoa; phylum Arthropoda; class Insecta; order Hymenoptera; family Cynipidae; genus Andricus; species Andricus grossulariae. The sequence goes on from JAABKJ010000755.1 coordinate 1,654,532, forward strand.
GCTCTTAGACAGTGTGTTCAGGCAAGTTATTGGCCTGTAATTCTTTGGGTCAACTAAGTTGCTCATCTTTAGCACCCTTCCACCAGCCACTCCGGAATAGGCTCTTCCGACTTTAGATATTAGGTGAAAATGCGGGCCAAACGCTGATGGACTGAAGGAAACTTCTTGTACCAGAAAGTTTTGATACCATCTGGTTTCGGAGCGAAATGGTTCTTCATGCCTCTTAATACTTCTTTCACCTCCTCGGTAGTGATAGGTGGGCATTCTTCCTCAGACGATATGAGGGAACTGCACAGCTTCTTCAAGCTATTCATGTTCTGTGAGTCTTCTTTCACGGGATATTGGACTTCGTGGACTCCTCTCCAAAATGCTGCGACCTCCTCTAGTTGGGGCAGATGTTCGACACTAACTGGAGGATCTTAGAAGAGACGAGATATCAGAGAAAAACTGTTGGTTTTCTCTGACCCACCTCTCCCTCCTCTCTAGACTTCTTCTAGCGTCAGATAGTATCCGCATTCTGTCAACAATGTGCTGCCTCATGGTCAGCAGCTTTGACTTGTTAAGTGTGTGATAAGATACGCAGTTTGCGCGCGAACTATCGAACCTTGTCGGTTAAATTCTTGCCAGATGTTGTGTAGTCAATCACACACTGAATGCGGGACGCGTACTGTCTCGCCTGCCTATCTTTGTGGTAAGTGGATGCATTCGTCTTTTGGTCTTATGATCGACCGTTGGTTTTGTTTTACGTTTTGCATCCGCTAATGCTCTCGCTGCATTATACACGCCACAATTGATAGACCAGAGGTCGGATTTTTTAAGAAAAATGTTCACGAAGCTCGTCATCCAGTTCAGCCAGATCTTCGGGCTTGAGAGAAACCTGGATGTTGATGTTTCTCGGGATACTGAAGCATCGCTCCTTCTCTCTTGGATGCCCGCCCGCGGTTAGTCGCAGTGTCGCCTCTCTTTCTCTGTTACCCGGCTTGTTCTGGCTGCAGTACACTAGGCGCTCCGCGTACATAGCCTATGAACCGGAAGTACTCGGCATGTTTTCGCAAACTCTGGGCTCTGGGTGTTATGCACCACAGAGAATGCACTTACTGCAACTATGTTTGGTGTTATCATTTTTATTTCCACGAGAAGGCAGGGAAAGGGGTTCGTCCATCCTTGAAGAGCCCCGCATGCAAGGATAAGGCTGTATACTCTGAGAGGTTGCCTGGTATCCCAGACTCACTGTCACAGACACCACATCCAGGTGCCATTTAGCTTCCGGCACGATTTTCGCGCCTCCGCTTGGGGGTTAATTCCTTCGGGATAGCAGAAACCCTTGGTAAGGGACCCTCTATCCGCAACCCGAGGACGTGTTCGGTGTCTTTGTCATAATGTGGGTGGGTGTGTGCTGTAAATTGTATTGGATACAGTACGTTGCCAGTGTGATTCTCAAACTTCACTTTCGGAATTCGGTTTCAGAGAGGCAATGCTTATTTAAATATTTACTAGACGGTCGTTATTCGAATACAGTTCAAATAAAATTTTCGGCGCCGAATTTAAGTCTGCTCTTATTGAATTTCATTCTACCAGACAAATCTTATTTCATAGTTTTTGTTTTGCAAATTAAGCTGGCCTAATTTGTATCAGAGGCGGAACAGTAAAACAAAATCCGAAAAGTTTCCATGACAAAGATGACAAACAAACCTGAGCCTGCGCGCCAGGACTGACCATCGCGCTTATAGTAAAATAAACCGATAACGCGGAGTTTAAAATGCTTTCTATTTTATTGCACCAACGAGTTTTATGGAATGCAGAAGTTCGGGTTGTCAAATGAAGTTCCAAGTAAAGGAAAACCATTCTCGCGAACCCTCTACTGTCTGAATCTAGATTATGTTGGTCCAAACGAGTGATAGTTAACGTTTGATTATTTCTTATGACTAACAGGGAGAAAGACCAAACATCGTGAGTGGGATAGGCACTTTTTTCGACCGCAGAATACCTGTAGGCGAACCTTCGGCGAAAAATTCTAAATTGAATTGCCGATTACTCATTAGTTCCGCTAGTCGAGTGTATTCTAATTATCATTTCTAATGATAAGTTTTAATTGTTTTATAATTTTCTCTTTTAGTGTCCTCAGAGGTTTATTTTTCATTTGGGATGTCCAATTTATATTTGCAAGTTTTTGGAAATAAAATTGTGCATCGAACTAAAGTGTTACTGCAGTCGGCAATTTTTGTCTCATACATATTAGCGTCTTCGCTGTCACCTTTATTAAAATCTAATACTAATATTATTTTGACCCGTCTGTGCAATTGATGGGTGAGTTAGGTGCCAATTTTACATTGAACAAATGTCCAGCAGCCAATCAGATCAAAGTGTCAGTTACTTTATTGTACCTAAAGTCGCACTTATGATGGTGGTGTGATAAAAAACGTATTTGAGCTATTTCTAAGTCTTGTAGCACAGTTCAGTTCAGTGTAGAAGAGGTAAGCCGTTTTCGTTTACCCACTCTTGGGACGGCTGACGCGTGCAGTAAATTTGCTAAATTTATCCATGAAATTAATGAAATTGTTTGTTTATTAACCTTTGTTGTCCCAGTAAAACATTTATTAATATTAAAACTTATTTCCAGGGACTGAACAATTTTTTATCTAGTGGGTACCCGGGTTTTACTCGCCACTAACAGCATTTCAGACGTACTTTTTCATTGGGAAAAGAATATTTTTTAATGTATAAATATGGAAATAGCTTATTCATGAGTTGTATCAATAGGATCTAGAAGCTCAGATCAGAAGAAAAAAATTTCAAAAAATTATTAGTAGAAATGTGAGGTGGTGGGCACCCGGGTACTCGAGTGCGCGCATGAGGGTTAGATTGGTTTATTCAAGAGATCCTCTTCAGACTAGTGTTGATGTTAAATACACAAGAACTCTCTGCCTATTATATTGCTGATAAGTAAGAAACGAGTATATCGCAATTATTTTTCATTTCGCGAATTAATTAAAAAAATTAGTATTCAAAAAAATAATTTTTGTAAAAAAATAGTATATTCATTCATATAATTCTTGACCGCTTTTGATTTTCTGTTTTTGTAATATTCAGGATTAAATCTAGCAGAATTACTTGAGACCAGATTTTTAAATTTCAATATGTGGAATTTATTATTTAAACAAATAGAACGTCAAATTGGGATATTCTACGAATATTATTATTATTTGAATTCATAATAAACTCTGTAATTTTTAATTGAGAATTATTATGATTACATTTGCACCAGATCAGGTTGAGTCAATGATTTCGAAACTTTGCAAGCAAAAATCGTAGAGTTTTCATTTATTTGATCAGTTCAAGTAAAACTCGCGGCTAAGACCTCCATGACCGTTGAACTTGTTGTCTCTATTTTCTACCAAGTAAATAATATAAACACTTGGCGCGACTTGGACAATTCTAACGTTGTTTTTCTGGTTGAACCGACATGTTTCTGGCGTTCTTACATACTGAATATTCGGGAAACCCGAGTAGTTTCCTACGATGACACAAGCTCATTCTCACATTACCATGATCAAACTCAAAATATTCACGCGTTATCCTATGTTTGTAAAATTTAAGTCGTTGAAAATGTATACAATGATATTGAACACGTGAACATACCGCTCGTCTCGTGGGCTAGAACACGAAAAGGTGCCCGGAAGAAAAAACAAGCCAAACAAAACAAAACAAAAAATAGAACGCTCTCAAAAAAAAAAATCAAGTCAATAATATGAATTAGAAAGTGAGTCGTAGCTGCCCGCCATGGAGAAACAATGCAACAAAGAAATCTTAACAACAACAAAAGTTTATTCTTGTAGTAATAGTACATAGAACTCCCAATAGTGGCAAAATAAAACATCAACATACATAGAAATTTGTTAACACAACAAATTAAGAGTGTTTTTCAATTTGAAGATTTATAGTTAAAAAAAAAAAGAAAAGACAAATTATGTACGTGCGGAATTTTGTTCAGAAAGCTCTTGTGCTTTGTTCAAATTAAGCGGTAAAAGACATAGCTTGGTGATCAGACGATCATATTCGGAATTCAAAGTTTTAGCTGTTACCGTACGAATCAAACCATTTTCACCAAGGTAACACTTAATGACATGAAGGAGAAGCCAATAAGTAGGAGGGAGATTATCCTGTCGCAATAGAACCATGTCTGCTACATTTATGTAAAACTTTTCGTCGAAAAATTTATGTCTTTTGTGTAATAAATGAAGGTAATGAATAGGCCATCTACGCCAAAATGTCTGTGAAACGCGTTGTATTAATTTCCAGCGAGACAGTCTATTTTCAGGCGTGAACTTCAGCGAAGGCTCTGGAACACCTGTAAGTAGAGCTCCTATTAAAAAATTTCCAGGAGTCAAATAAGCAAAATCCTCTGCATCAGCTGAAAGGGGACATATTGGACGCGAATTAAGTGAAGCTTCGACTCGTGTGAGTATAGTTGAAAACTCCTTATATGTAAATTTATGCATACCTACAATCCTACGCAAATGATGTTTGACACTCTTCGATATTAACTGACCTAGTGCAGCAGCAACTAAATAAAGAAATATATGCCTTTTGACTTTTATGCCCATAACCGGAACCCAATCGAATATCAGTTGGGCGTCAAAATCAACATCCGCACGCTGATGAACGCAACTGATACATTTATTTACCAGACCTTCAACTAAGGATCGAGCCCTCAGCATCCAAAACATTTCCAACAATCGAGCTTGTTCGATTTCTGACGCCTCAAACGCTAGAGATGGGTATTTTGGTTTGGCTTCTTTTTTCTTGGAAATTTTATACCTTAGGATTTTGACCAAACGAAGGCAAGAGGCCGTTACACGAAGTAGTTTTAGCCACGAAGAGTATTAATGTACCAAATTAAACGTAGTTTCATCTGCACTACCAACTTGATGAGAACTTTTTGTCTTTGGTTCGAAATCAACGTCAGGATCTAACAAAGCACGTTTGTCTGGTCAACTTGTGGTAGGCCCTGCGAGCCAAGGCGGCCCATGCCACCACAAGAGACGATCGAGAAGTTCTCCCGGCGAGATCCCCCGGGATGCACAAACAGCAGGATTGTCCATAGTAGAAACATGCAGCCATTTAGTGTTAGGCTATAGTTCATGTATCAAGGCAAAACGATTCGCAACCAAAGTTTTCCACTTGGAAGGATGTTTTTTCAGCCACCACAATACCACAGTAGAGTCGGCATGACAATAAATAGGTACACTTTCAAGATTCATATTTGAAGTAACATATTTATTAATTTTGGTTAGAAGAACAGACCCACACAACTCTAATTTAGGAACGCTCATTGCAGAAATAGGAAATACTGCAGATTTTTAAAGCAAAAGATTAACCTGAGCATTATGTGACTCATCAAGAATGCGTAAATATACATTTGCTGCGTAAGCTTTCATAGACGCATCTGCAAACCCGTGTAATTCGCAAATTGAATTCCATTTAAATTGTCCTGTTCATCGCGGAATCTTTAAATGTTTTAAGTTGACAAGATTATGATAATATTCAAGCCACTAAAACAGAAGATCATCTGGTAACTTTTGATCCCAATCGAGGTTACCCAGCCATAATTTACATCAACAACTTTGCTACAACTATCGCAGGAGCTAACTAACCGAGAGGATCATTTAATTTAGCGATAACCGAGAGAACTATTCTCTCAGTAGGAACTTGAACAGGCTCAGAATTAGACTTGATTTGGAAAGCATCAGACAAGGGATCCCAACATAATCCGAGTACTTTGAACTGCACGCGCTCATTCAGTGGAAAATCCAAGGCACGTTCGTGTTGGCCAGAAGGGCATTCATTCAGTAATTCGCTATCATTAGTGGCCGACTTTCTTACATGAAGACCTTCACTTTCCATCATCTGAACAACTTGTGATCGAATTTGCTCAGCTTTCGCGATGGTATCAGCACCATACAAAACATCGTCAACGTAAACATTATTCTCAAGAACATCCTGTGAAGTGGAAAGTTTGGACCTCCATCTTGCGCTAATTGTTTAATTACCTTATTAGCAAGATAAAGAGCACATGCACTAGATATACATAGCGATGCTTTCGCCACCGCTTGATAATACTAATTAGGTCTGTTAAGATTTTTTTACCAATATATAAATGTGAATTTAACGATGTGTTGTTAGAAGTAGGGCTAGAAGCGTTGAAAACAACAGTGAACGAGTTGTAATGCTGGTCGCTCGAATAATGGGATGGTGAGGTAAATACACCGTTTGTAGAGAACCTTTTTGATTTTCCGTTTTAATAATTTTCATGTGACCCAATTGTTCATGCTCGGACATAAAGTCACAATATTGCTTCAACAGTTCAGTTTTTCCCGATAGGCAACGTCATGCTCTTGTGAGCACGATTCTGTCTTTTTCGAAAGAGTCACCGATATTAATCGGAGGCCCATTTTTAAATGCTAGGTGGACTACGTAACGCCCAGAATCTGAACGCTTATGGGTTGAAATAAATTGCTGTTTAAAGCTAAGTTCTTCTTCATTTAAAGGTATTTCAATTGGGAGTTCTTCCAAAACCCAAAAACGAGCTAAATCCTAATGAAGTACCTCAAATGTCAGGTCATGATGAACTGAGAAAGAAGAAACTACAGGTGACAGTTGATTTGAAACAGGACCAGAAATGATCCAGCTAAAAGTATTCGCTTGCGTGGTCAGGGTCCTAAAGATCCCTGTTTTCAATTCTGGTAATAACCAGGATCCAAATTTGTCTGCACCTGAAATGAAATCGATATTCGAAGTGTAGAATGGAGCTGGATCAGCCAACAAACATTCTTTTATTTGTCTGTCTATCCCCCCGCCTTTGAAAATAAGCTGATTTTCTAGCTGATCCGATTTCTGAACCACCAACTCCATAAACACGGACACAAGATTTTTACCGTTCATTTTGATGCGAAACAACACTCAGATCCCTGATCTACAAGTACTCTAATTTTATAGCCTTAACCATTATCAGCTCGAACGTCTACCAGAGCCGTAGCTAAAAGAGTATTCCCTGCAAGATTTGGGAAAGTATTTTAAAAATGTACAGATGGGATCATTGTTTAGAGAGACATGATTCGCTTGTACTGCTGCAATCTCACTCTTACCTGAGCTACTAGAAAGTTGAATAATCTTATCTGTGTGATTTACAACAGCTGTATGCGCACTAGTCGACGCCGTAGTTTGGACAGAACTCTCTAGACTAATTTCATTCCGCGCTTCATAATGTAGTAACTTGTGGTTTTTTCGTTTACAATTGGTTGTGATATTTCCTGACGCTTATCAATCGACTGTGCCCTAAATTGTGAACATCTAAATGAAGGATGATTTTCTTTACATAACAAGCACTTGCAATTGGCAGAGGCAGCATGTATCTAGTTTATTATACGCCGGATAGTCGATGCGAGAACCCACTAGCATCTCCCATTCCTCTAAAGAAGGAACGTCAAGTTTCTTACCAATTAAAACAACGAGTATGTCACTTTAGGAATCCGTTGTAAGATTTAAATTCTTGAGAGCTGCTAAAGACTCATTTGTTGTATCGCGTAATTTTTGAAGTTCTATCACCAAGTCAGGTGTCACGCTGGGGAGACTAATAAAACATGGTAAATAAGCAGAAATCCACGAATGAAGATTTTAAGTATAGCAGTCTAGTCACATCAGACAAAGCTTAATTTTTAATAATAAGAGATTCAAGTAAATACCTATGGTTTTCCCAATCTTGAAAATCCCCATTGGATTCTGGTAAAACAATTCGAGGGAGTTTGACAGGGAATGACTCATGTCTGAAATTTTGAGTTTGATTTGAAGTTTCATTCAAGTCAGATTCCGGAGTTAAAATTTCAATCTGGATCATCAAGAAGTCATGTGCACTAAGATAAGTCTCTTAAATCAATAAGAATATATATTTTGTGAAATACTCAAGTTTCTCACAATCGTCAGGCGTAGCAGCAGCTTTAATCTGCATCCATTTTGACTTTAATGACAATTAAAGGTCTTAAGAATGATTTCACAACATTAAAACTATTGAGTCGTCTGATAACATATGTAGCTAGTTATCACAATTAATAAAACATTGTTTGAGTATACAAGAGTTCAATTGGCTAAACCATATAAAAAATAGTAATAGCAATGAAGAAACTCATCTCGATAAACTTCGACGAAGGCGAAGTGTTTATTCCACATCGAGAGAAGCGAGTAGTGTGTACTGTAGTCCACCTTCATTTGTGTATTAATACACCTTTAATGATCCAGCTGATTGTTCGAAGGTGAAGCAGCAGTGGTGAATAGAGTATGAGAAGCAATTCACAGTAAGAGAGAGCACCTGATCCTTTGAGTGAGACAGTAGAGTACCAGCTTATCAACGTATCGTTTGATGTAGGCCCCCTCCTTCTCATGTGATAAAGAGAGTAAATTTTGGCGGGATCCTAGTCTGTGATCTTGCTCTCTATGAAGTGTTTTAATTAAAAAAAAACTAAACACTTGTTAATGTTTCAAATAGCACAGGACACACCTTTTGTTTCGCTGATAAACAGTCACAAAATTTATAGCGATGAAACGCGCTTTATTGAAAAATTATAGAGGTGCTATGATGGCCGCAATCACATCGAGTTTTGCAAACTTTCTAGAACTTTTCGAAATTTTGAAAAAATGTCACTATTTTTTAGTCTTAAATCACACTCGATCCGGCTCAAAGGACCATATTTAAATTCATAATAAAGTTGTTTTTATGGTTAAACCACCATGATCCTCGCGTTGTTACATACTGAAGATTCAGGGAACCCGTGTGGTTTCTTACGACGACACACGATCATTCTCACATTATCATCATCAAACTCACAATATTCACGCGTTACCCTGTGTTTGTAAAATGTAAGTCATTCAGAATGCACACAATCATATTGAACGCGTGAACAATTATTTTTCTCCGAAGAAAAGCGTTAAGTGAAGTCTCTATCCATCAGAATTATTGCAGATACACTTCAGAAATACAAATATTCAGTTTCAGATTGAAGCAGATTGTTATAAGCAATTTATATAAACAAATATTTTCATAAGGTACTCAACCGCAATAAAAAACTTTATCTTGATTGAAAATCCCTAAGTATCTAGTAGGAGAAGTGTATAGAATGGAAAATAACCATAAGTTAACAATTACCATCATGATAAATATTCTAATAAACAAATTTTATTTTTTCAAGTATTGTTTTTATCATCAAACAACTTTTAAATTATTTCTAAATTATAATAAATAGCTCCAGACAAATATAAACGTTGAATATTTGTATTGCAAGCAACAATATTACCAACAAATTAAAAAAATTAGCGTTTTCATCGGGAAAGAACTATTTTCTCTGCTAAAACATGTTGCAGCTATCTGAGTGGTTATATTTCATCAAGAAAATGTGGCACCAACTCGAAAATATTATTGTTAATTCACACTAAATTCCCAATTCCTCCCACTGTGATACGGTTCCACTTAGGGTGAGACTTCCTCTCAGAAACTTTAAAATGATACGAAATTTCATGGCTAATCTAAAAAGAAAAATATATGCGAATTTTTCTTTCTTTTGTAACTGGGTAAAATTCCCTGTTACAAAACAGGATTTCAGGACAACTCACAGGTCTCTTCGTTGCTGTCACATCCACCATGTGTGGGCACGTAACACCATTGCCCATTGGTCATCTAGTACTTGGAATGCACTAATTTTATCATGTGCTAACCAAGCCTTAGATATTCACTCAGGGACACACTGCGTATAGTTATTAATGAAAACCTGGGAGACTGTGTGTTTTCAGAATTGTTAGTTAATCGACCAACAGCTCGGAATAAAATATATAAAGTTGACGGTCAGTTTGAACATGTGTGATCAGTATGTGTAGGTATATGTGGGGTACTTGGAGTAATAGGGAATATTGTACACTGTCCATCTTTAAATTTGTAGTTATGTACCTCTACAACATTTCTGGTGCTAATGAATTCAGATGGTAAAAGTTTGCTTCATATTTATAAAATAACAATTGTTCAATAAGAACTTATTGATATATTTAGTTTTTTTCGATATTAATTGATTTCTCTAAATTTTAGTACCAATGTTTTGAATAGGTGTTTTATTTCGACTATTTGGATTTTACTTATCTATTTATTTATGATTTTTTCTTTGTGGTGTTATGTACCCTGCAATAATAATTCTTTCTATATAATACTTGTGACCCATGTCAAGAATAATCAATACAATTGAATGAAATATACCTACATATAACCATTTGAGGTGTTTGGTGCTTCTGGCAATCCAGACCGTCCACGCAAGAAATTCTACTGAATTCATAAAAGACAACGCAAAGAGTTCCACGGAACTCAGGACGAACTCCGTATCTCATCCATGGAAAGACTTGTTAAGAACGACTCAAGAAAAGAAACATATTGGAAAAAAAATATTTAGATTGAAAGCACGATTACGCAAGTGAGAGGTTTAAACAAGTAATAAACTGTCACGCAAACTTCGCAGGCAAATCAAAATTAGGCACAAGAAAACTGTCATTCGAAAATTATAGAGATAACAAAATATTTTCAACTGACCCACACTCAGACTCAACATATATAATCGGAACAACTAACAACCCTCTTCAAAAGGCATAAAATATTTCTTGAGCATCCTCCCCCAATAGAACCCAATAACCCATAATAATGACCACGGATGAGTTGTTAAGGTTATTAATTACAAAAATGGATAGAATGGTAGTCAGGATGCATAAATTAGCAACAAATACAACGCAACCCTATTACTAGACGACGACATAGGCACTGAGATGTAAACTTAAGATCATAAAACAAGGTCCCACTGAAACTATACAGAACTTCAATTTAAGATTTAGACAAAGTGTAAATGAACTTAAATATGCAGTGAAAAGCGAACCGACTCATCGGTTTATGAAAAACTCTATAATAGGAAATGACAAACATCAATCAAACAAAGCGACATACCTTCATTACAAAGAACAGAATAACCTCTTTCAAATTTTCGATGATGACTTTTCTCTACCAAAAGAACGTATAATTTGTTAATCATTCTTCAAAGGGTTTAACATCTACTCATTAACTCCAACTATTTAATTCTAGAAAACAAGAAATTATCTTTGAAAAATGATTGTAAATACGTCTCGCATAATTTGACCAATATTTAATTATAACAAAAAACCCATAAATATATCAAAGGCAACTAACTATGAGAGAATAATCTCTATTAAATCACAGAATGAGATTTGTAGTCCTTAAACTAGATCATATCAAAAATGAATTTAAAGAAGAAATTCAAAAAGTGATACAGGCGGACTCTCCGAATCTGGACGGATGGGATCTCCGATTTCGATCAATAAATACACTGGCCAGGACGCGTACCGTCTCCCGGTAATAGACAATTTACTTGATCATTTAGGACAAGCAAAGTTCTTTTCAGCTTTTGATGTGAGTGCAAGATTCCACCAAACACCGATGGACAAAAAGTCTAAAAAATTTGCAGCATTCTCAACAACTCAAGGACATTTCAAGTATAACAGAATGCCATTAGGTATAAAAAATGCCACTGTTTTGCATATATTGATGATATAATAGTATTTGGTAAGACACTAGATGAATATAACAAGAACTTCATTGACGTTCTTGAAAGAATTGAAGAATTAGGTATACGAGTGGAACCATCTGAATGTGAATATCCCGGACTAGAATTAGAATCCTTAGGATACCTGATCACAGCCAGTGGTATTAAACCTAATCCAGTGAAAATAGAAAGTGTAAACAATTTCAAAACTCCTACTACAGTTAAATAAATCAAATCATTTCTAGGATTAGCCGTATACTATAGAAAGTTTATAAAAAACTTTTCTACCATAGCAAAACCTTTGACCAACCTAATACGAAAGGAAGTATGATTCGAATGGATACGCAGATATCAAAAAATCTTTGATAAATGGAAAGAAATTTTATGCGCTGCACCAGTACTACGATTTCCAAATTTTAAACAAGAGTTCACTTTAACAACAGACGCTTCAAATCAAGGTTCAGGAGCAGTATTGTCACAAAAAGGACATCCATGTTTATTTATATCTAGAACTCTTAACAAAGCAGAAGAAAACTATAGAACTAGCGAAAAAGAGCTTTCAGCTATTTTTTGGGCAGTAAAAAGATTGAGACAGCATTTACTAGGATATCCCTTTATTAAAACAGATTATAAAGCTTTAGCTTGGTTTCACAACGTAAAGAATACAAGTATAAGGTATTATATGACAAAGGAAAAGAAAAGAAAGCTGCTGACTGTCTATCAATATTATTCACACTCCAAGATCAAGTAACAGCAAATGACTCAGATAACACAATTAGATAGTAATAATTCTGATACTGAAAGTAAAAAATCTGAACTTATGATTTACCGAACGAAAAGTATTAAAGCATAAAATCAGAATAGCTAATAGAAGAACTAAGAAACCGTCAAAGGATCTTTCATCTGAAGAGGAAATTTTATCAGAAAAAGAAGTAGAAGAAGAAGAAGAAGAAAAAAGGCAAGAAACTATATGAGGACTTTCTAGAATGAAAAGAAAACCCTATAACAAACAATAGAGTTAAAACTAAACCAAAAATTGGATACGTTACTTAGGATTATTGATAACAGAGTTTACCCTGAAATAGAATTCCGTATATGTTTCAATAAAACCAGAGAATTGACTAAAGAAGAAAGGAAAACCATCTTTATAGAAGATCGTGCGAACCACCTTGGACAGAAAAATACAATTCAAAAAGTAAGAGAAATTGGTGAATAGAAGAATATTTGGACGAAGACATTAAAAAATATGTAAAAGCATGCGTTATTTGCCAATTTAAAAAGACAACCAGATTCACTAATCAAGTACAATCAATCATTCAAGACACACGTACTAACCCTAACGGAAGAATCGCGTTAAACGTTTTTGGTCCCTTACCAGATACAACACCAGCAAACAAATACATCTTGAGTATCCAAGACGGATTAACAAGTTATACAATTCTAGTACCTATGGAAAATGAAACTGCCGCAACTGTGATTGAATGCATGATTGATGTGGCATTCTTTCTCAACCGGACAACCCTTGCTGTCAAAAATTTGTTTGACCTATAAAAATCGTGTTTACGATCAACATTTATAAAATTCTATCTCATAACCAGAACGTTCGTGCGGTTTTTGAAATTCAATATTGCCGACTGAATATAGCGTCGAGATTCAGAAAAAACATAGATGAAAAAATTACTTTTCCAAAAAAATTATGAAAGTGTCGATTAGAAATACTCCTTTTGGGCTTAAAGTCTACGTTTGTATAGTTAAGTTGACGAACCATATGACACATTGCGAAATTTAAAATGGTGGATCCAATATGGCGGCTGTATATCAACGATTATGCTCCCTGCAACTAAATATCCTCGAATCGTCTTGGAAATGGTAACGCGGGGGTTTTCAAGGTCGCTGATTACGATTATATGGTCAGAATATTGGAATCCAAGATCGTAGATACAATACAGCAAATTTTTGCAAAGCAATCCAGCATTAAGCGACTCCGATTGCTGAAATCGATTTGTGAATGATTGCTAGAAGGTTTTCGTGGTCGCTGATTGAGATTCTGCAGTCAAAATATCAAAATTAAACATGACGGATCTAATATTGCGGATATACGCCAAACATTTCAGCTTTCAGTGAAGACTGATCCGTGCTGCTTCTCTTTTGAATCGAGGTCCAATGCCATCTGAAGCACGTTGATCATGCGCAACTGCATAGAAACTCCAATCAGCTTTGATACTAAAGTCTTCTTCGTGATGAATGAGATTAACCATCTGGAACTTATGCTTGAAATGTTGTTTCGCATCATTGATGACATAAATGATTTTCTTCACGCGAAGACTTCGTTTGACATGTGGTATCAACAGTTCTTGGACTATATAAACTGCAGCTGTATCGCGGTGTGTGCTATCTGATAAGAATACTATGTACTTGTGTTTCAGTTCTTAGTTTTTCTTATAGTAATATACTACAGGGAATACAGTGCATTGCTTGTTATTGAAATCAAACGCTTGTAATGCACCTTGAACTACATAATTTTTAAGTTTAATTGAAATCCAATGCAGTGAGAACCTCACCCTCATTCAGATTGTTCTTCTTGAAGTGAAAGTACTGCGACTGTTGTTTGGAAATGAATGAACGAGGTTTTAAAACCAATAACTTATTACATAATTCTTCTTCGAAGTCTATTGTAGGGAGTATTTGAGTTTGTGAATTCGCCCTGTCTGTCGCAGTCCATGTACTGAATTGTACATTATCGATGTTTTCTCCTTCGAATAATTCTTGTAGAAGTTGTGAAAAACTCGCAATTCCTGGCCATTTTTCACATTCATCAAGAAAGCAATTTGCATTATGGTTTTCACCGTCATTCACGCCACGATTTTCAGAAGTAATTTCTTGTGAGCAGCCTTTATAACTACTTAACTACTTATCGTGTTTTCGGAATTATGGGTGAGTTGCTTAACGTCAGCAGCATCCAACACCAATTTAACATTCGAATGGATAGTGCAAACGCAGATGGAATGGGCTCCGCTGGGCTCAGCAAGAATGCAATGTTTTGGACGAAGTTGTGCTAATTTGCTGAAGCTGACTGGAAATTCTGGGTGACTTTCTTTATACTTATCGTAGAGGACCCTTAAATCTAATACAATGAGACGTTTCTGTATCAAACAGTGGTCTTCATCTGTCTTCACAGAAACAACATCTTTCTGGCCGGGCATGATTCTACTGTTCGCATCATTAGTATAAAAGTCTTTTATTTCTTCTACAGTAGATTCTGGTAATAGTTTACCAATCTTCGCTGTAGTGTCTGCTAAAACCCCTGTTGAAATTCTGAGATCTTTAGCTTTTTTTGCAATCCGCCTACTGCAGCTGAATTCTTTTGCGATTTCATTAACGCTCCATGCTCCTGGAGCTATTGTAAGAAAATTTAATTTTTGTGGATCATTAATCGCTGAGGTAGAAATTTCTCTTTCAATCCACTTAATATGTCTTCTAATTCAATTTCTCTTTGTGAATGAATTATTGCGGTATCAATAAAATTAGATGATGTTAAAGAATCAGAATTGAAAGATTTATTTTGATTCATATCAACACTATTTTGACCAACATCCGATAAATTACGAGATGTTTGAGAATCTACATCACCACTTTCATATTTAGCCCTTCTGCAATGGACATTAATTTTAGTATTATCGGGCACATGCGGCAATTTTCGTTTGAGATTTATAGGTATTAATCTGAAATCCTTGCCTCTGTGGCCCGTAGGACCAACATTTTTGTAAGGATTGCAATATTTATTGTGATGTTCGTTGCTTGTATTAGGCATACTGGATACTAAAGTGATGAAAAACATGAGTGAAGCTCTGCTTCTGCGATCCTCAATTGTTCCTTGCGAAAGAACAAGTGAAGCTCTGCCTCGTAGATTCTTAATTGTTTTTCTAGTGAGGCCAAGTGAAGCTCGGTCTTAGTGTTTCTCAATTGTCTTCTTTAGGGGGAACAAGTGAACAATCGCAATCAGCGACCTCGAAAATCCGCAAGTAATAATTTCCAAGCCTAATTGAACAATCTGTGTTGCCGAGAGCTGTATCACCGGCACACAGCTGCCATATTAGATCCGCCATGTGGAATTGTCATATTTTGACTGCAGATTCTCAATCAGCGACCACGAAAACCTTGTAGCAATCATTTGCAAGCCGATTTTAGCGATTGGAGTAACTGAATGCTGGACTGTTTAGCATAAATCCACCATATTAAATCTGCCATCCTGGATTACGATATTCTGACTGCATAATCGTAATCAGAGAATTCGGAAATCCATGAGTAACTCTTTTCCGACCAAATCTGAGGAAATTCAGTTGCAGGGAGCATAATTGTTGACATGCAGCCGCCATATAGGATCCACCACTTTAAATTTCGCAATGTATCATATGGTTCGTCAAGGTACCTATGCAAACGTAGAATTTGCGCCCAAAGGGTGTATTTCAAATAGACACTACCATAATTTTTGTTTAAAAAGTAATTTGTTCATCTGTGTTTTTCTTGACTCTCGACGCTATATTTAGTTGGCCACATTTAATTTCAAAAACTGCTTAGCCATTCTGAAAACTGGATAAAATTTTCTACATTCTGAGCCTAAACACGACGAAAGCAACGATTAAAGATGCATTAAATATTAAGCATATAAAAACAACATCTTTCCACCCACAAGCAAGCGGTACCATAGAAAGAATGCATTAAACTTTTAAAAAAATATCATTCAAACATCGATGGAAGATAATAGTAAGCAATGGAATGAAAATCTGAAATTCGAGATGACTCCCAAAAAAGATCCTAATATCCCATCAGCAATACCAAGATCACCAAACCTTACTTATGCTGATTTAATAAAGAAATGGGAAGTCAAACATGTATAACATCAATAACAAAACTAAAGAAAGAATAGAAGTCAAACAAGGGAAGACCAAGAAACGTTTAGATAAAAATATAATAAAAAGCTATCCAGTTTGCAAAATAGGAGATTAAGAAAAGTGATGCCCTTTTATCTTTTAGGAAAATAATGATTTCGTTACTAAGGATATTGATGAAGACGACATTAGCAAACTATATCCTTTAAGAAACCTAGGGAAACACTTACATAGAGGAACTCAGCAAAGCCTATTTGTATCACGAGAAATGACAACTAATTATAGGAATAAATTTAACCTCAACCGAAATTAGATTTCAAGCTATAAAACAAATAATTAATTTAACAGAAGGCATGCGAAAATTAATGTACAGCGAGAAATGAAATAAGATTAATGAAACATAGACGTGATAAATTAATAACCAAAATTACAATCTTGCACGAGTTACTTGGAAGACAAAGACATACAAGAGGATTAGTTAATTTCATTAGTGATATTTCTTAAACCCTATTTGAAACACTAACTGAATCAGATATACATCCACAAATAAATCTACAAACGTTAACACCTGTATTCTTGAAAATCACATTAGAAGAATTTAAAATTCAACATAAAACAAAATAGTATTTCGAGGAAGACCGCCAGAAAATTCTCGATATTGGTCCAGTGTCAATAATGGTAGTAAATGGATTATTAAGTTACATTATTAATATCCCAGTTATTGAGAACAAGGAAGGATCCATGAAAAGAATATTCCCGATCCCAACCAACTTTGGCAAAATATTCCTTTCCCTGATTCCCGATCATGACTAGATTTAGAATGCGAAAATAATATCAAATCAATTCCAATCAAAGTTGCCACATTAATCACCGGCGAAAATTGCGAAATATATAACAACCATGATAAACATGATCTACCAAGAAAGTCAAATATGACTAAACAAGCTTTGTGATCAAAACATGCGATTTTCAAGATAACCAAGGTAACTTAGATATCTTAGAGAAAAGATTATTTCAAATGTCCAAGCAAGTTGACATTGACGTACTTAGGAAAGCATAACTTAGCTTAAACGATGTCAAGAGTATACTTGATACAATGTCCAATCATACGTAACTATAGGATCTGTACTTTATACTGTACTTTATAACCCAACCGCTCGGCTCAGATCACCAGTTTTCGTCACCCGCTCCTCCAAGTCTCACTGTAACTCAACTGAATAAAATATATCTATATATGGGGCAACCGCGCGCAAGAAGTTTTATATATCTCCACCAATTTCTTTCGCCCCACTTTTGACAATGGCTCATTTTGAAGGGAGAAAGTCAAGCTTTTTTTTAAACATAATTTTGGAAAAAACTTGACGGCCGTACTTGGAGAAAAAGTCAAAAATATGTTTAAAATTGAAAAATTAAGCTTAAATAATTTTTTTTGATCTACAGTCATTGCATTCAGCGTAAAGCTGATGAAAAAACGTTTCCAAAACCTCCATAAAAAGTCAATTTGGATAAATCTTGTAGAAGTTATGGTGTATTGAGTATCATCGTGCGCAGTAAAAAGGTAGAAAATTCAAGACCCTGTATGCTGACAAGCCGTCGTACTGGAGACGTTCTCTTCGGGGAATTAAAAGAGGTTTACTAGGATAATAATTTCGCGGAGTTTCAATAAAATCGGAGACAACAAGTTTTTAGTCGGTTACACTTGACGAATTTTGCCCCATATAACCATTGTAGGTGTTTGGTGCTTCTGGCGAATAATTAATTTTCATCTCGGTATTGTAAGTACGTGTATATCTTCAAAAGGGAAACGGATGTATAGGATCAGAATGAGACATTGCAAGGCTGTTATGTTTAAATGTCTAACTTGGAAGTTTAGAAGTCACGCCAGCGATCGGTCCCTCGAACAGAGAGTTGCTTTTCTTTTGTTGAAAACTATGTTTATTTATTCATTCGAGAATTATTTGTGACAGAATAGTTTCTTATTTTTATTTTTAACACATAGTAATTTCAACGTTGACCCCAGAATTTATAGGCTAAAGGGTAATGCATTTAATCTTATGGTAACAAAGTTAATGATTCTCCTAAATTCAAATCATCGCAGCTTTTCTGGTGTTCCTTATATAGGCATGGTAAAGGTTAACTTATTGTTACATCCGTCTAGCCGATATCATCAACGTGCTAAACTATCACTCGTTTGTAACCTTAAAGCCATACCAGCGTGCCAAAAATATGCCAAGGCACTTGGGAGATGGGTGCAGAAAGCTGTCATCCTTGGGTGGCTTCGTGTCCTCAAAATACATGAGGTTTTCGCCAGGCTGGCGTTGTGATTTCGCCGTGTCCTGTGACTACCCATCTCGCGGTTGTGAGACGTGGTCATGAGTGTGATGTACCGCGGTCCTACTGGGAGCCAGTGTCATCTTCAGATGGCAGTTGCTTCCAGTGGGGCCCTGCGGTGGTTGTTTATCCTTTTTTTGAAATTATATATATATAGCAAGCAGGTAATCTGCAGGTGTATAAAAATTAATAGACACTCTGCAAAACTACCGACTGAAGGCCGCAAGAAAGGTGACAACAATGAGGTTATGTTTGTAAATCTATGCATATTGCATAATAAGTATTTTAATTAGTTCGTATAGAAGATACGTGCTCCACGATTAGTCCAAATCCCGATACACGTCGTTAACGATCAGGTTAACAAGTTGTCTTAACGAGATGAGAAAAACACACCCAACAAACAAACGTCGAAATTTCCCATGGGAAATGATGCGAAACAAGACGAGACCGCGGGATGAGAAGTCGCGAAGACACTCGCGGCGCGTCGGGCATTTCCGTTGGATATGTATTATTTAACGACGGCAGGCGGTTTTTAAATACCATTAAAAATTAAGGACGCATTTTTTAAATTTATTAACCAATTTTCTGAACATTGATTATAAATTTGATTTTAAACTTCATTCAATATTATACATGAAATTGAAACTACAAATTGAAGTTGTAAGAATAAAAAAATATTCAAAAATGAAATTATTCCAACGTTTTCATCTTTTAAAAAATTGCCAATTCAAATTGAAATTTTTTGAAATAGTATGTAAATACAGAACGAAAATTTCTGACTGATTAGAATTTTTTACGGTGGATCAAGGTTTAATAGCATATTTCACTTCTTAACTTTTTCAAGTTTTTTTTCTTCTTTTTAACTTTCGGGATGACCATAAAAAAATATTTCAATAAATTCTTCACTCGATGTAAGCATTTTTAGAAATATTTTTCAACTATTTTCTTTTACACTTTATTCTTTTATAGTTCTTTTATGGTTTTGAAACTTTTTGTATAGTTACTCTGCTGTAACAATGTTACTTGATGTAAGAATTTTTTTAAATGTTTTTTTGTGGTTATACTGAATGTTCAAAAAAAGAACCAGAGATAATAGAAAAAAAGTTTATAAAGCTAGAAGTTACTTTTTTCTTTTTAAAATTTACAGAATAACCTAAAACTTTTCTTGCTAACCTTACACCGATCAAGTAAAGGAACATACTATTATCGTTTTTAAATAAATAAAATGCATTTCACATTACGCAATTTGACAAATGAATTCAATAATGTTATTCAAACAAATTTCCTAATTTATGCTTGCGATAAAATTGGGACTGTTTCAATTTTTATGAATAAACCATTTTTACAATAATTATGGTTGAAAATAGTAAGAATAATTATAATTGAAAACTAAGCTCCTCACTTATGTATTTATGCTAAAGACATTGCCTCCCACGAAATGCGATGCACATGCGATGCATATGTGCCGCATATCGTGCCTATCACGAAGTGCGACTCATAGGCCTCGGCACGTACGTGCCCCTTACACAGTCCATATCTTTCCCTATAAGGCTTCCTTCTCCTGACGGACATGGATGTGGACTTGAACAACTTGAATTTATTAGGCTACTTTCCCTTGCAAATCTGAACCTGATATTCGAATTTCGGCGATACACTTTTCCTACCGAAAGACCAGTTTTAATACAAACAGGAAGTTATAGTTATGGGCCTGAACCATTTCAAGAACATATTGTATTATCAACATCCAATGGTGACGTATTTGCAATATTGGAGTCAGTAGATGTTCTTGCTGGAATATATTGACATTATAATTACGATATGAGGCGTGTGAAAATAAACATGGAAATCCGGAATGTTACCCGATTGATCCCAGAAGAAATCGTGGGAACTCCCGTGGATGTCCAGAGACCAATCATAAACAATCATAGAGTAGTTGATGTAAACTACACTCCTCTACATCATTAATTAAGAAACAATGTACAACTGTATTTTGTTGTAAACTCGTCTTTTTGGTAAGAAAATAAATCGTTTAAATTGAGAATTTACTTGCGTAATCGAAATTTTAACTATTTTGTTCAAAATTCGTTTTATTTTCTTGACTGAAAATGTATCTATTTTATTATTTCTCAAAAAGGGATCGTTTTTAGTCAAGAATTGAACAATCTGATTAAAATTTTCTCTATTTTGTTGCAAATTCGTCTTTGTTAGAAAATTAATCTTCTGTATTAAAAATTCGTTTACTTCCTTGAAACCTGAACTACTCTCTCAAAAATTTATTTCATTAGTTGTGAATTCATCTCTCTGGTTATAAAATTTAGCAATATTATTACAAATTTACGCATTTTTTCGTTCTTGGATCAATTTTGAACTATGTGAATAAAAAAAGATTAACTATAAAAGATCGCTTTTTCAAATATCATAAATGACCATTAATTCATCACTCTGCAATAAAATGCATTGATATTCTTAATTAAAAATCTATTTTTTAACTGAAAATTTATAAGTTCCATTATTGATTGATAATTGATCGCTTTGAGTTGAAAATTCAACAAATTAATTGAAAATTGATGTATTTTCTTATGAATTCGTCTTCTTTGGTAGAAAATTATACAATTTGTTTGGAAATTTATGTATTCGGTTTAAAATTCGTTTTTTCTTTCTACAAAATTAATCTTCTTGGTTGAAAATTCAATTACTTGGTTGAATGTTGAACTACTTAGTTGAAAATCTATTTAATTATTTTAAGATCCATCTGCTTGGTTGAACATTGAACTATTTTGCTAAAAACTCGTCTAGTGGGTTTGAAAATTGATAACTTTTGGCAGAAATGTTATATTTTTTTATTCAAAATGGAGCTGTTTGGTTGAATATCTATTACCTGTTTTGTTGAAAATTTGTCTTCTTATGCTCATTCCACTTGTTTTTTATTGTAAATGAAAATCTTCTCTTAGTTGAAATACCAGCAATTATTTTTTCAAAAATTTAATTATTTTATTGAAAATCGAACGAAATTGTTGAATATTTGTCCTTTTGGACAGAAAATTCGTCCTGTTGGATTGAAAATTCTACTGTTTGGTTGAAAATGAACTATTTTTGGTTGAAGTTTAATCTTTTTTGTTTGAATTTCCGAACATTCAGTTGAAAATTTATCTTCCTAAAGAATTTAAAAAAAGTGATAAAAAGGTTTAAATAATTGAACAGGAGTTACCAAATTCAAAGTATGTCAAAAGACCTAAACAGAGTTCAAATAATTGAAAAAAATTAAACACTCGTAAAATCATTCAAAAGAATTCCGAAGAAGTCAAAGAATTCCAAATAAATACTTAAACTTGAAGAATTAAAGATGACGAAAAAGAAAATTGGATTTGGAGTGGGGAGATAGATTGAAAAAATTAATAATTTCACTTCTTTGACTCCACTTATATTCTTTAGACTTTTTTCAATTTTTTAATTCTTTTAAAATCTCTTGAATTTTTCGTAAAATCTTTACATTTGTATAAATTTCCTAAATTTGTTTGGATTGTATATGGAAAGCTAAGTGTTAAATGTTCTCATTTTTTTCAACGAAAACATATATTTCTATCGCGTACTAATTAAATGTTGTATTTCATGATTGTACAAAATATCATAAATCTCAATAATTTAGAAGGAAAAATAAGATAGCGACAAAGCTTATATAAAGTGAAACATTTTTAACAATGTGACATTCTTATCGAAATTCTTTATAAGTGGATACTTTTATTTTTTTTAAATGTGGACCCCATTTGTTATTCTGTGTTTCATCTTAGCGAGTTGCCCTAATCCAATTGGTGAGTATAATGTGCATAATTTATATTGCAGTTTTAATAGCAGTATATTTATTTCATACTTGAAATTGCTTAAATGACAAAAACTCTTTTTTCAATCCTAAGCCTAAGGTCCAGTCTAGTGTAGGGTAGACCGGGGTAAGACGGAACGCTGAAAATAATATATTTTATTAGAGGACTTTAAAGTTTGTTACATACATTTTCATACTTAGAGCATGACAATTTGATATTCTGATAGAAAAAAACAATATTCCATCAATGAAATATTTTATTTTATGAGAAACCGTCGTCAATCTGGTCCCCGCATGAGGGGCAAGACCGACGAACTGCAGCTCATCATTGTTTTATTGAGATCATGAATACGTATGGAAATATGACCTATAATAATGTAGGACTCAAAATAATGAAGAATTGAATCAACTCTACGTCTTATCAACTTTTTATAGAGTAATATATGTTAACCCGGCCACATTCTAATCTGCCAACCATAAATAAATATAATCCTTATTTTTTTGCAGATTCAAGTTCACAGTCCAAATTTTCACCTGATGGTGACCGTGTTCCTGGTGGACTTCGTGACGGAACTTCTCATTCTTTTTCTGAAAAAAATCATCGACCTGAGATTGACCTGAATCTTTCTCCTCCCGAGTCTCCTCCTCGTGCTAGATCTCGGACTCCTCTTGCCAGGCATCCTCCTCCTTCAAGTTGCATAGCTTCACCTATAAGGCTTCCTTCTCCTGATGGATGTGGATGTGGACTTGAGCAAATTACATTCATTCGGCTTATTCCCAATAAGAATCCGTACCAGATATTCAATCTTCGAAGATATACTTTTCCTGACAATAAATCACTTCAAATGAGAACAGAAAAAAATAAGTATAAGCCAGTGCCAACCCAAGAACAAATTGTATTATCAACAAACGATGGCGACGTCTTTGCAATATTAGAGTCTGTAGATATTTTTGCTGGAGTATATAAACGTTTCAATTACGATATGAGACGTGTAAAAATAAACATGGAAAGTTGCAATGTTACCCGATTAAACCCAGACGAAATTATTGAAAATCCAGTAGGTGTTCAACGAAAAATCAACTTCAATTATAACGTTTATAATGTAAACTGCACTTCTCCACACCTTTAATTTAATAAAAATGTAAACCAAAAATACAATGCTTGCGATCTAAATTCAAATAGAAACGTTTCATGTAACTGGTAATTACATTAAAAAGTCAATATGTAATGGTTCTCGAGGCTTTAATCTCTCATCAATGCCCCAGCTAGTATTTTTAATTTTTTAATATTCTCTGGTTAATCTATTTTGTTAAGGATTCCACTATTTTACTCACAATTCGTCTTTTCTGGATGAATTTCATCTTAATTTTTTGGTGCAGGATTTCACTGTTTTGTTAAAATTTTGTCTTTTTGAATGTGCTTAACTGTTTTTCTTTAAAATATAATTTTTTGATTGAAGTATCAATTATGCATTACATTTTTTATTGACAAACTATCTTATTTGGTGGAAAATTTTTCTAAACATTTGATTTGATATATGTATGAAATCTTCAAAAATCTTGTTGAATTTTCTCGAGAATCCTTGAAAAAATATATTTATATAACTAAAAAACGAATGAACTTCGATAATAAATAAATATTCGAAACTTTTGTTTGGTATTGAAAATTTATTTTTCCCTCAAATCGATTTACTTCATTTACGCGATCGATGAGTCTAGTTATATTATACAATTATCGGAGATTATCAAAGTAAAATAATAAGAATATTACATGCACTGGTCTAAAAAAGACAAACATACCTCTTTCTTACATTTTATATTTTCTTATATAATGAATAATGTACAGCAATGAGTTTAATATTATTGGTATAATTAACCACTTTTTCATGAATATAAATTCGATTTTCACATTTAATAATATGCCTTCATATCAAGTGTCTCGCCGTGCCAACATTCAGGGCGACTAGTCCATCCTCTTTTCCAACTCCCCCAATTTTTCGGGACGACTTTAAGCAGCCTTATTGAAAGGACTTTGTAGTTTCATTTGAAGATATATTGTATTGATGGTAATCAATTCCTCAAATTATACTTGCTTCATCAAATGATTAAACTATTAGTCATAGTTTGTTAGATTGCACAAGAAAATAAATATGTTTTTAAAGTCAAAGCAGACAAACAATTTCGTAATTTTAAGAAGACAAAAATTAAAATTTTCCATAACATCACGCTTCAATTGTATCCCATACCAATCTAGGTAATTTTTAATTATACTTAATCATTACATTTCGAAATGATCCTAAAAATATGGTCAAATATCCGCGACCTCTTCTTAATTTAGCAGAACGAATTTATTTTTTTTTAACGATATGAGACGCGTAAAGTTGAAGGTGAGTTCAGAGCTGGCGGCGGTGAGGAGAACTAAGTACTCCCGTGGGTAGCAACGACCTGGAAGTCGCATCGAGGACGACCCTGATGTGTAGGTGTTCTTGGTTAGTAGTTTGGATACATCAGCGTACATTCGACTGAGCAGCGAAAATCAAGTGGCCCTCCATTCGCAACACAGATCCCTAACCAAAGACTTGAACTGCTATGTTATGGGATACCGAACGACCTCCAAGTGTAAATCGCCTTATCCCAGCAAGCGGAGTTCTGTACTGAGTTCTGTCTCGAGCTACTCGTGGGAACAACATGAATTAAAACGACAAAACAAACAAATGGATGGAAGTCCTCAATGACACCCGCTATTACCACTTCTTCTACTGAGTAAATGGAAACTAAAGAAGGGATTAAATGACCTTTAAACCAACAAGGGGCATATGCAGTTTCGAGCACCTCGAGTGGCACGGCAGGAATCGGAATTTTAATTATACACGTACATGAGGCTAAAGCTACCGAGAATTCTGGGTCCGAGAGGGGCTCCCGAAATGTCACTGTTTGATTTCAGCACGCTTACACAAGGCAGTGAGAAGAGAAGGGGCAGGTTCACTAACCCAGGTGTCTTATACAGACTTGCCCTTCAAACTCACATAAAATATGCCATTTTGTCTGAGGGTTTTCCGCAAGCGAACCTAAATTCAGAACAAGCAATGTCTATTGGCACAGCCTTAAGTCTAAGATCGCCAGGATAAAACCTGATGACATTATTCGGAGGTTTGAAGACTGCCATTATAAAATCAACTTACTCACCGTCATCTGCTCAGATGAAATGTCTACAGCATGGTTCGTCAAAGCTGTTGGCGGTAGGAAACTATAGTAAGGTGCAGGCATTGTGGCCAATGATCCTAAGCACCTTTGTGACCCTGCCAAGTTTATGGCATGGATGCCCGATATTCTTGAGTTACCATTATCGATCATCAAAAGGTTAGCAGTCCAGAAATTTACACTAAAAACATGGGAATTGTCTATCATCGATGTTAAGAAAGACGCTTGGATGACCCAAGCAATCCTGAGTTTGGACCCTTCAGTCATTGAAAGCATCTAAAAGATCGTCTGAAAATCATATCTAGATCGAGAAGAATATCCTTTCTCGATCGAAGAAGACTGAGAGGACAGTAGAAAAGAAGCTGTCTTTGATACAATCGAGGGATAATGCTGATTCTCAAAGAAACAGTGTTAACTTCTCGGATTTTGATTTTGTCCAAATTATTCTTCACCACTGTGAATCTGCGCGGGCCATCTTAAGCAGACGTATTGCAGTGAAACACACAGATTTGGCTTTAATTCGAGAACCTTGATGCTACAAGGTAGAAGTGAAGTTTATAAGCCATAAGTTAGGTACTATATTCTAAAATAGGACTGTTGAAGACCCCAGAACAGCGATTTATGTCAGAAGGGATATCGATTATATTTGCTTACGTAGGTTCTGGATCAAAGACATAGAAGCGATAAAAATCGAACACCATTCGATTCAATGGATCTGCCACCATCAGATGAATGCAGACGTTTCGTGGTGTAGTGTAGTTCGAAAGAATGGCCACTGATCATTGGATGTCATGCAAATGCGCATCATGCAACATGAAACAGTAAAAACATCAATAACAGATTTGAGTACCTTTTAAATTACCTTTCAAATACCGATTTAACCATACTAAATTTCTGAAATACACCAACCTTTATGACAAATAGATGTCTATGCATTATTAGCGAAACATTTAGGGACTGGCATGTATCACCTGAGACATCTATCGGATCACAGGAATATATGCTTTTGCCTGACAAATAGACGGCAGATCTTGGAGATGCTCCTTTCTGAAATTCGTGACTTCAGACTTTGAAGATATACTAACGAAATACAGTCGGCTAAGAAGAAAAATGTACTGGATGCTGATAAACTCCAGAGGGCCTTAAGAAAAACCCTACATGTCACCTAAGGGCATCGATTTTGCCAACAGAAGACATGACAGAAACGGCTAGCGAAATCCTCGAACACCTCATGCAGGTGCACTTCCCTGGTTCACAAGCTGGGTACCTATCGGAAGGATGACTGGAGCATGAAAGTTATATATATTTTATATATAGTGGACCAGCCAATGATATCTTTTGTATGTTTGCTGAATTTTTCTGTATAAAACAAATGAAAAACATTAGTGTCTTGTCAACTATATATATAAATTATATAGGACGTTTTCACCTTGGATATGACGTTTTCACCTTGGATATGACAAGTCAGATAGTAACACAATCGAAAGTTAGATGGTTCGTCCGGTGTTTCGTCCCATTCCATATCTCTGGGATGACGGTATATTCCAGGCATTGATATACCCTTGTGGCATGAAAGAAGGTCAAAGCGATCTGTATAGCAAAGCCAGGGAGAGACTCCTACTAAGTAAGAGTCAAATCATTCAGACCAATTAACCTAAGTTCTTTTATGTTAAAGACATTAGAAAAGTTAGTCGATTTTCATATGAAGGAAAACCCCCACCTACGGAATATGTATTTATTTCTGCAAAGAAACATGATGTAAGTACCTCTGCCACTAGGTGGATATGTTTTATGCTATGTTCTATGCTATGTCTTCTGGGATCAAGTTAATGGAGATACTTATCAGCTAAATGAAGGCGCTTCAGATATATTATTCTTTCGTAACTTTTGCCAAGGGCAAAGGTTACAAGTTCCAGATGAAGAGTGTCCACTAATTATTACTGAAGAAGTGAAGAAAGTTATCGCTAAAACTAAGAACTTTTTAGCGCCAGGGCCAGATAAAATCCGCAACTTTTGGTGAGAGAAGCCCACTTGTACGCACCAACATGTAGGTCGTATATTTACTACTTTCTTAAACGGAGAACAACCCATCCGGCAGTGGCTAGTGGAAAGACACACGGTAATGACCCTTAAGACCATACCTTGTTTAAACACCAGCTACAATTTATTCACTGGCATCCCCCAAGAGAGGATATTAACATCTATCGAGCCGTTATGGAGTGCGATAGTCGAACAACGTGGATACAAGAGAGGGCTGGCAGGTTGCAGGGAGAACCTGCTAATAGACAGATGTATTGCCCAGAACTGGATCAGGTATCGACGCAATCTGTCTATGGTTCAAATTGACAGCCGTAAGGCATTCGATAACACGAACCACGAGCTACTTATTAATTTCCGTGAGTGCCTGAAGGTGCATCCCAAAATAGTGAGATGCATAAAAGAGCTTATGTTCTTGTGGCGAACATGATTTTCTCACAACATCTGACAAAAGACAAGTGACTACCAGCTATATCACATATAAGAGGGGGTCTTGGACGGAGACTTTCTAAGTCCGATACTTTTCTGCATCTCCCTCATGCCTGCATTTATTGTAATCCGAGACAATAGCTCTGGATACCTATGTGGCCCGCCAAGCAGAAGAAAATATCATGTCAACCACCTTTCATACATGAACAACCTTAAACTCTTTGCTTCTTCAAAAAAATACCTCAACATCCTCGTGGTAGAGGTAAATAGGTACTATCAAGCGATTGGAATGAGCTTTGGACTGGTCAAGTGTGCCTTTATGCACCTACACCAAGGAAGACTAGAAACTACATCATCACATGACGATGTGTCACTTTCGTTCTTGGTCTGCTAGCGGCAGCAAGTGCCTCCTTCTTTTTCTTTTTGTTCCTCGATTGGATTATCGGAATATTGGATTTTTTGTGTCACTGGATTTCTTGGATATTCTTTATTTTGGATTTGAATTCTTGTTTGGATTTAACGATTTAATAGAACCGAAAGAAATGTCCGGAGCGACGCAGAAGGTAACCCTTTCGTATTATCGCCGAGCGACACGATGATTTAACTCATTGCCGGGATTGACCCTTCTAAGACTGTCCTTTTTTTGTGTTTGTTTCTCGCGTTTTCCTTTCATTATTGCGTTTCATTCAATTTTCACGTGATGGAAGTCGAGTCAGTGCGTAGTTGTAGTTTTCCCTTTCAGCAGTTTCTTTTCGGGTTTCCGCGCTAAAATTATTTTATTCCGCTCTCAAACAAAATGGCCTCGTGTACGGAAGTTTGGCCATCGACCACGTGGTTGCAGTAGATTATTCTAATCGTTAGTATTTTCCGAGTAGTTTCAGCGGTAGGGTCATATAATTGCATTAACGTTGTTGTAAATGCCAAAATTCATCAAAATTTAATAGTCGAGAATAAATATTGAAGTAGAGTACTTTCTTTTCTCACTGAAAATGGTCGTTGTGTTTTTGAAGAACCGCCCCTGAGATTCGATGCTCCTTCAGCTTTCTTTTTTTTAGGTTTCAGGCAGAGTTAAATAAAATTTCTTGTAAAACTGCCGGGTTATTCAGTGATCCCTTCCTTTTTTTGTGTGATAACGGGCCTGACTGGCGCCCATAAGTCTAATCGATATACTTATATACGTATACCCATGCATATACGTATATAAATATGTATGTGTATACTCCTTTTTTTTGACGAAATCGCCATTCGCTGGGGCAATGAACCACCCATCGCACACTATACATGACCTAGCATTACTAACACCTTTGGTGCTGAAAAGTCGTGTACAGGAAGCAGAACATTCGCTTGAACCATGAAGAGGCTGAATAGACCCTTCATGGTAAATTCTACGGCATCACATGTAGAGAAGAGCTCTCGATGGGTCTGTGCAACATGTTTCTCAAGTCTGCTGGATTGAGATCGGAGACTGAGGGATTTCTTTTTGCCTGTCAATACGGCGTTATAGTAGGTTTAAGGTATAGATATTTTAGATTGATCTAGAATTCTCGTGTTACTTATTTAAATAACACGTTCATTCCGCAAGACTGCTCCGACCCAGGCTGCTGATCAATCTCTCTAGCGATCACCCCACGTGGAGAGCCTGAAAAAATTGTTATGTGTGGTTCTCCACTATGTCTAAATATCTCGAGAAAAGTATATTGCGTTTTTTTCGTAACACCGTGTAATTCATATCTTTGGGTAAGTACAAAATAAAATAAGAGAGTGTACTGATTTTAGCGAAATTATTAGTTACTTATTAAAACCTTTTAATTTTGCTTAACAGTAAATTTGAAAGATTATATTGAATTTAACTCGACACTGTTTGATGTGATATACAAGTTTCAGATGGGTTTGAATTTTATTTTTTAGTGGAGAAATTCGAATTCTAAAGAAAAAATTCAAATGAAAAAATATTTTAAAATAAGGCGTCCTGGTAGGTTTTTAGGATCAAAATGTTAAAAATATCACTTGTAATTTTTTACAGTTTTGTCAGAATAATATTTTCAAATAATTTTTTTAATTTAAAAACTCCTCACTCAATGAATTACAAAATATCGGTACATTTTGTATTTTTACAACATTACTTTTTTTCATACATTTATTCACAAAAAAATCAATGCCAATGAATATTTTAAACCGTTGTCAAATTTTTGCAGAATTTCTAAATTAAAAGCTTAGGAATTATTTTAGATAATAAAAATCTTTCTAATATCACGAAAAGTTTGCGATGGCCTCTAAAGGGATAATAATGTATTATTTTTATTTGTATAATTATTCATGGTCATTAATAATTATTATATTATTAATCACCAATAGTTAATTTTGTTTCACAAATAAAAAACGTAGATGTGCTTTTTTACAAGGGTCGGCTGTTCAAAGTTACCCTCAAATCCGCGTGGAGAAACTTAACATGTACATTATGGTGGACCGAAAAAAAATGAATTTAGTGCGAGGAATTTCTAACTGGGAAACATTGTTAGCTATTGATGAGCTGAATATACTGCTAATTTTTTTTTATCGACTAATATCTTTCACCTCCTCAAGTGTGTTGAAAATGGAAAAAATTGAATTTAAGCGTAAAATGTTTGAAAAAATGAATTCTTGCTGTCACCAATTTCTTTATATAATGCCTAAAGAATTCATGGAAATACCTATCTGATATTGAAAATATATCGAGAATTGAAAGTGGATATCAGTCTTTTTTTCAATTTGAATTTTGTCTTTTTTCAATTCAGTGTATTGTATTCCT
This sequence comes from Andricus grossulariae, assembly GCA_011634705.1. Lineage (NCBI taxonomy): Eukaryota > Metazoa > Arthropoda > Insecta > Hymenoptera > Cynipidae > Andricus > Andricus grossulariae. Next base: position 1,685,660 of record JAABKJ010000755.1, read on the forward strand.
AAAAAAAGAGACGGGTACATAAGGGCCATATTTCAATCAAGAGCTAAGATGCCACATCTCCCGAACAAGGCGGATTTTACTCAAGAATTTTAATTGTTCATAATTAATAAATGAATTATTCACTTCTTATCGTTTATCTTTGAACTGATTTTCTGCGCGGAATTCAATAAAAATAAAATGAAAAAAAAATTGTCGTATTTTTTATTTTCTACATTTTTTAATATCAAATAGGCACTTCCAGTAATTCTACAGGTATATAGTTCTACATATGTAAAAAAATAGATAATTATTATTATACCATTAAGCCGTTTACCTTTCGGGGTTGGCGTGACTTGCTCGGTGATGAAAGGAGTAATGTGAGGTAGGGGGTGTAGATTTTTTACATTGATCTAGAATTCTAGAGTTATTCATTTAAATTACAAGTTCGTTCCACAACACTGCTCCGACCCATATTGCTGATCAATCTCTCTAGCGATCAGCCCAAGTGAAGAGCCTCACAAAATTGTTATGTGTTTCCCCACTTGGGCCCATTAGTATCCAAGGTCTTTGTTTCAGAAGTAATTCACTCTATGGTCACTCTGTCTACAAACTATTTGTCGCCACACTTTTATGTCCTGGCATACTACTTTAGCTTTCTTCACGTCCATGCATTTTTTCTACGAATTTATTTTTTAAATATATTTTACGCTTAAATTCAATTTTTTCCATTTTCAACATGCTTGAGTATGTAAACGATATTAATCGATTTCAAAGAAACAAAATTACAGTATATTGAGCTCTTAAAGAATTAAAAATTTTCGCTATTAGAAATCGATTGCTCGGAATTGATTTTTTCAGCCCACCCGAAGGTAAATTTACTATTAAAAATCAGGAACTCGGCCTGCAGCATGAGCAAGATCCTGAGTTTTCTTAAAAATGTAGTTGTATAGTTTCTTTATCAGGATGGCAGAATATATCTTCAGGTTTAAGTAACACATTATTAAAAATTTGGGGTTTCCCAAAATTCGAAGTGATTTTTATCTTAAAGTATCATCTTTTCTATTGATTTGAATGATGAAGAAAACCTTTTGAAAGACGATAATAATCGGAATTCTTCTGAAGCCTGGAACAAATTTTTAGACATACATGTTTTAGAGAGAATTTAAATCAATTAGAATATCCTTGAGTGGAGTGGGTTGACGAAAACTGATGAAGAATAGCGATGGGCAAGTGTCAGAGAGGGTGGAAAGGAGGTTAAGGTGGTGGATTAGAAAAGCCAAGTGTGGAAAGGGAAATAGTGGTAAAGGGAAAGAAGAGAGGGAGAGAGAGTGAGTGTGAGAGTTGGGGAGGGCTCTGTGGATTAAATTTTCGCGAGTGTGTCGTACACCATGAATATGGAAAGCCTCGTTACTATACGCCTCGTTCTCGCGTATACTATAAAACACCGTACCAACTCAGTATGAACACACTAGACATCAGCCCTCTTCTCTCGGTCCCATCCCGTCAAGGCACGCTGTTGGTTTTATCGTTTAACACGTAGTTACCGTAAATTTCTCTAGGAGAATACTGGTCTGTCTGGCTGTTACTTCGGTCGGATGTTAATCCAGAAATAGTAGTTTCTCTATATGTATATTGAGTGAACAAACCCTCTAGAGAACAGGAACTAACAGATAAAATACTTTTCCTTTTCGACAAATCATTCTTATCCTGATATAAGAATATGATTTACTCGTGTTCTGTTAATATTTCAAAACATGATTATTCAATAAAATGTTGAGCAATAACAATTGAGTAGGATAAATAAAAATGGTTTGTCAAAAGAGGATTTTTTTCTTTTCTAAAATTTGTATGAGATAGACCATATATAAAAAATTGTAAACATTTTTATTTGAAAATCAGTTATTGATTTTCATTACTTCATTTTCGAGAAGTTAGAAGATTCATGTTTTAATTTTGGAGTAGCAAATATTGAAATCTTGACCTATTAACATAATACTTGTGAAACCTGAAGTTGTTTAATTTATAACGAGGTTTCCAGTTTAGGGGGGGGGGAGGGAGGTTGCGCCAAAAACCACGGTTGGTATCAGGGATAGGGGGGCGAGTGAGGGGAAGTAACGTTACAAACTTAGATAACGTTTAGTACGTTTCCTGATGATAAATTGTTGAAGTTTTAGAAGATGGCCCTGCAACGGTACAATTTAATAGAAACATAATAAGTATGAAAATCACTTTCATATTTCTCAGAATTTACACTCTTTCCTATTTTACCTCTTTTCCTTTTTTATTTAAAATTCATCTTTTTTGGTTGAAGATTCATCGTTTATGCAAAATTATGTTAAAAAATCATATTTTTGCTCTTACATCCAACTACTTAATTAAAGGATGAACGACTGTGTTAAATATTAATTTTTTCATTTGGAATGTTATCTTTGATGAAATTAATCCGTTTCGGTTCAGGATCAAACTATTTTGTTGGAAATTTCAATTTTCTACTCAAATAAAAATTTTTTATACTTAAATTATAAATTTGTTTGGTTAAAATATCAACTATTACATTTTTCGTTCATAATTTCTCTACTTGAAAATTCATGTATTTTCTAGCAGATTCATCCTTTTTGGTTTAGAATCCGACTGTTTGGTTAAAATTCAACTGCTTTCTTAAAAACTTTATTTAGTTTTTAAGAAACACCTTTTTAGTTGAAAACTAACTATTTTGTTGAAAATTTCATTTCTTCTGTTTTGTTTTTTTATTTGACATTTTAACTATTTCATTTCTGATTAAAAACTGATATTTTTTAGTAGAAAATTCAACTGTTCGGATTAAAATTGAACTTTCGTCCTTTAGAATTGAAGCTTCATCTTTTGTGGTGGTAAAATCATCTTTCTGGGTTGAGAATTAACTTTTTTTGTTAAAAATTCAGCCTTCTTATAAAAATTCGTCGATTTGGCTCAAAATGTAACTACTTGATTGAAATTTTAACTGCGTTCCCCTATCAGAAGAAAAAAATCGATTGAATGGAAATTATTAGAATCGAAGAATTTAAGAATGCCAATTCACGCCAATGTTAATCATTTTAATCGGCAACTATACGGCCAGCACCAACTCAGTCAAATCTTGCTGAATTATTTTTCAGTTTTTTGAACCGGAATTATATTTACTGGCTGAGTTGAATAAAATATAAGAAACTCATCCGATAAACGTCGTTCCAATGGCTCCGATTAAAAAAGAATGAAACATAATTTAACGAAATTTTCCTGAATCGGCGGTGGCTATATGGTGACCAATTGAAATGATTAAATTTATGAGCCTGACTTAAAATTTCAAAAAACCGATAGACCGCAACTCGCGTGAATCGGCGTTCTTCAACTTTTCGATTCAAATATTTTTCATTCACTCGATTCTTTATTCCTGGGTGCTTTCATAAAAAATCAGCAGAATTAACGTCAAATCCGTATTCAGCCAACGGCTACGTTACTTTTGAATAGGGAGTAGGAGGGGGGGTGTAAAAAACTACGCTCGTTAGGGGATCAATAATAGTCCAAAATTGGTAACGTAGTTTATGGACAGCCCCATATTACGTTACTTATTTTACGAGACGAGGAATAATGAAGAATATGTTAGGAGTTTAGAGCTGGAATTTAAAGTACTTCAATACATTAATTCAAGAAGCTTTTGAATATCTGTCCTCCCTTCTGGGCTGAATCTTGTGGAAAGTCATAACTTGGTAATATATAGCAAATCCAGCAGATTGCAACCATCGCAGAGAGTAACACATTCAAGCTCACAGGATTATGTTCATTACCTTGAAAGTAAATCGTTATTACTAACGCCCGCATATGGAGAAGGTTATATGCTCGATACGTTAAAACGTTGAAACGCCAAATTTAATCACACTAAGTCCTGTTGAATCATTTAGTGCGATGTCTTATTATTTAACTTGAAATATTAAATCCCGCTATGCTTAATGAAACAATTTATTGTAAATAAATTACTTTTCAAACAGTCCCGCGTATCAGCTGATTATTTACATATATAATTTATTCATTCTATTAATTTAAAGAAGAAAATTCTTATACAGTGTAAATTTTTAAGTCATTTGCTTGTAAAATAAATGAGATCAGATTGTAAAAGGACTTGTGAATGATAAACGATGGGCGAAGTGTTTTAGGAGACCGAAAATATTTGGTCTACGCTCAAGGAATTTCGGTGAAAATAGACATGGCCAAATATTAAAGTATATTAAGGCTCGCTAGTTTAAAATTTTGCTTGCAATATTCTTTGGATTCTAATCTACTACCTGTAAATGCACGGGCTATTTTGAAGTTATGATGAAATAAATTACACTTATTATTCGACGGAAAAGATGTTTTGGAAGGTTTTATAGAACCCTAAAATCTTGAAAAATGTAAAAATGTAAAATAAAGATAGTTTTTTTGCTGTTTCACGAAAAAATGTTAAAGATTGTGCATTTTTTAATACCTACTTTTCAAATAATTTAATTTGCAAGGCCTCTCTACAATTATTCAAATTAAAACTTGAATTTGAAACTTTTAGTTTTTGAGTATCTTAATTTTTTATTGTTTAATCTATAACGTTTAAAATTTTAATGTATTTTTCTTAAATATTCTTCATTTTGAAATTAGAAACCTGAAAAATTGAACAGTTTTAAACCAAATGCCGTCAAGTTTAAGCAATTCCGGAGGCAGAAGTTGCAAGTTTGAGCGCGCCTCAGGCGCGCAACATTGGTTTCTCGCGCTTCGTGCTCGATAATATATTTATCTCACGCTTCGCGCTCGATAAGGTATTCACCTCGCGCTGCGCGCTCGGTCTCTGTACTTCCCCTACTTTTGCGCACATAACTTTGCAAATTAAAGGTCAAAGCATCGACACTTGTAATTTGGTGATTGTGAATTCTCTTCTGTTAAATCTCCTTCGGCTTTAATGAACGAACACATTCTCATCACGTATCTCGTGCTTCGCACTCGATTTTGTCTGAAATGCGAACTTTTCTACATTATGCAACATTATTATATCAAATGCCTATTGGATTTATTTCTCTTGCTCGGACTGGGATTGCTTATTCAGATATTGCAAAATACATTAAAAACCTTTATTCATCATGATTACTTTAATATTTATTTCTTATTTTGCATTGAATTTTCTTCTCAGCTACCATGAAAAATGTATCATTTCAATGAATTTTTATTATTACTATTCATAACATGCATTGTAATTAAAAGATACCTACTTCCACTCTCCTGTTTTATAGTTAAAAAAAAGTGCGCATCCTATTAAAAAAAAAACGTTGTTATTGAACATTTTATTGAAACTTGTGTCGTTTTTCCATAAATTTAATTTGTTTATTTTCAATGTCATTTTCACTATTTGTACCAAAAATACACATCCTAGCGTAAAGTGGTTCTGAAAAAATCTGTAGATATAATTTAGGCAAAAAAAATGTGTGAAATAAAATGTATTGTACCTTGTATCGTTTTTACAAAATGTAAATTTTCTTTATTTTCAATTTATTTCTATAACGAAAGCTTATAACAAATTTGTAGATTTTTCTTGTTTGAACAACTTTTGTCTTTTCGTTTTTTTCGTCTCCTATGTGGTTGTACCAAATTTGTAGCTCTTTTTGATTGAGCAGCTTTTGTCTATTAATTTTTTTCACAGCTTGTGTCGTTTGCCGAAAAATTCAATTTTTTAATTTTTAATCTGATTTTTTACAATTAAAACAAGAACTACGCGTTCCATAAAAAAATGATCACTATCAGTCTTATAGATCTTTTTTGGGTGTACAACTTTGGACTCTTAATTTTAAAGTAATTTAAAAGTTTTTCTTATTTAGACTTTTTGCTTTTCATGCGTTTTTTGGCTTAAAATTTTTATTCACATTTTTTTTTAAGTTTGTAAACGCTATAAATCTGGTAATTTTTTCAAATCAAAATAAGTCCTAAGGATAAATTGTTCGTGCTTCTGAGTAATACGAAGGGCCGCGCATAGAATTGTTACGCAGGCAGAAACACAGGCAGACGGAGACACAGACAGACACATTCGCGAAAACCTTTTTTTCGGGTTCAGAAGGTCTGAAAAAGTCGACGTTTGATAAAGACGGAAGTAGGGTCTATTTTACACAAATATAATACCTTTTCCAAAGAGAATATAAAGACATCTAACATTAAAAAATGAAGATGAAAAGTAAATTAAACATATTTCGAAATTCTGGTTCTTTTTTTTTTTAATATGAAAACAGCTTATATTTTTCCTGTTTAATGTTCATGTTCTTGATTCAGCATTTAAAAACTTAAAAACCAATATTACCGAATTGAAGCTTTTGAAGCTGAAAATTGGAATCATACAATTTTTAAAGATGATACAAATTATTATCAGGCATCTTTTATGTCATGAAGTGTGAAGTGACATTTGAAATGATTAGATAAATGTCCTAAACTAAAAAATGGGATTCATGTAGAAAATAGTGCTCTTTTCACAGCTTGAAGTTGAAGAGTTTGAAACTGTCTAAGCCTTTAAAATTCAATAATTAGAAGAATGTTGAAAAGTATAGGATTTCTACATGGAAACTTTATGAATGAATAAATTAAAACTTCAAAGTGTTGAGAATTGGAAAATTACAAATTTTGATCAAAATTGAAGTATTCTTGAATTAGGATTTTAAAATTAAGTCATTAAAAATGAATAATTTTTAAATTTTCCATCACGCTTTTTAAAACTCAAACCAATGATCAAGAATGTCCATACAAAGTGAACAACTTCAAGTGGGAAGACAATTTTAGAAGATGTCAAACTGACCTATACTCATAAACTGTCATATTGATATAATTAGATGAACATTAAAATAGAAGGGGAATTTAGTACAAAAGTTCGTAGTAACTATTAGGGAGTGAGATGAGAGTTATGTTGGATTTTAGACACTCGAGGTTATCATACATGGTGAAATGTCAAAGGATGATAAATTGCTATCAGGACAAAGCCCAATGATGCGTTATAAGGTCAGGAATGTCAACTAAACTTCATCGCGTTCAGTGGACCGCGATACCACTCGACGTTATTAATGACAAGTTATTGTCAACTGGTGGTACAATGCTCCCTATCATCCATAAAAAAGGTCATAGTTCAAGTCTTAGTTATAGAAAGATGTCTATGTTTTTCGATTTTTAGAAATACATCAAAATAATCATTAAGAGACTGTTCAAAAACGACATCACTCTATTTTTAAAACTTTTTACACCTCTCAGCTTCTTTTTCACAGCTCATCTTACAAAGCGTAAGCTCCCCAGCGTGACATCACATATATAAACACCCTTCCTTTCCTTCTTTAGTAAAAATGTATTCTTTGATTTCACTTGATAAACGCCTACAATAAGAAACAAAACGTAACATTTTGACAGACTTCGCAGCCTAAACTACTCTCAAAAAAGGAAAAATGGAGTGATTTTTCACGAAAATAGGAGAACAAATTCTTTTAAATAATATTGATGTATGATTACCACATTTCGTTTATCATGAGACAGTGAAAGTTTGAGGACGATATGAAAAATAGTTGAATTTCCACGTCAAAAGAATGAATTAATTTTCTACTAACAGAGATAAATTTTTAACGAACGAGTTCCGTTTTTAAACTTGAGAGTCGAATGTTTTTAAAAACACTTGACTTCTACATTTGGAAAGTATAATTTTCTACCAAGAAAGATGATTTTTCACAGACAAAAAATTTATTTTTAAACCATACAGTTGTATATATAACCAAATAGTTGAAATTTCAAGCAAAAGAGACGATTTTTCAAGAAAATAGTTTAATCTTTAACCAAGTAGTTGAATTTTCAACCTACAATGATGAATTTTCAACCAAATGGTCTAATTTTCAAACGAAAGAGAATTACCTTCAACCAAAAACAGTTGTAGTTGTAAACAAGTAGTCGAATCATCCAGCCAAAAGCAATAATTTTTTAGAAGGAAAATGATTTTTCAACTCAGAATTTTTTTATTAATAAATATGAATATTAAAAAAACAGTTGATTTTTGGCAAGAAACTTGACTGTTCAACACAAAACTTAAATTTTCAACCAAATAATCAAATTCGTCAACAAAAAAGATTAACCTTAAACCAAAAACCGTTAGATTTTTAATGAAATAGTTGAGTTTGAAAGCCAAGAAAATACATTTTTTTAAGGACAGTTGAATTTTCAATCCGAAATGACAAATTTTCTAACCAAAAAGACGAATGTTCAACAAAACTGTCAAATTTTCGACTGAAAAAGATGAACTTTCACTAAATTAGTTAGATTTTTAACAAAATAATTAAATTTCTCCACAAGATAATTGAATTTTCAACTAAAATGATAAATCTTCAACAACATTATATTGAAGAAATTAGTTGAATTTTCAATAAAAAATTGATTCCCATCAAAATATATAATAGCTGATATTTCAACCAAAAATAGATTTCAATTTTCAAATCAAAAACTGTCGAATTTGACTAAAAAAAAAGAATTTTCAACGAAAAATATAATAGTTGATATTTTAACAAGAACAAAATTTTAATTTAAAGTCAAATACGGTTAAATTTGACAAAAAATACGATTTTCCTAACAGAATAGTTGAATCTTTAACCAAATAAGATTAATTTGTAACCAGAAAGTTGCAGTTCTAACCAAAAAAGATTACATTTTTATCAAAAGTGATGAATTTTAAACCACGAAAGATTGTTCATTCAAGACAGAAGAAAATGTCACGCAATTGTTGAATTTTAAAGCCAAAAAGGCGAATTCTCTACAAAACTGTTGAACTTTCTACCCAAATTGGTTGTCAAAAATAGAATAGCTAAGTTTCCAGTTCAAAAAATTGAGTTTTAATAAAAAATGTACAAAATAGTTCAAGTTTCATTCAATGAAATAGATCTTTAACTAATGAAATTAATTTTGAACAAAGTAGTTCAAGTTCAACGAATTTTCAACCAGGAAATTAAATATTCAACCAAGAACGTGAATGGTAAATAAAGTAGTTTAACTTTCAACTGAAAATGATCAATTTTCAAGCAAACGTGGATTTTAATGAAGTAGTTAAATCTTTAAACAATAAAATGAATGTTTAACCAAACTAGTTCAACTCCGAACAAAGTCATTGGATTTTCACGAAAAATGATGAATTATTAATAAGAAATTTAATAGTCGAAATTTCAACGAAAAAGTTAATTTTCAACGAAAAATTTAATGTTTAAATTTTCAACTAAAAATGATAAATTTTCAGCCAAAAATGGACCAGTTGAATTTTCAGTTTAGCAAATTGATTTTTATCTGAAAAAACGAATTTTCAACAAAATAGTTATATTCACATTCAATAGTTTCACTTGATATAGTATCAATATATGATAGCATTCCATTGGACCTTGCATTAGATTGCAACGAAGAAAAATTAAATATTGATAAAAAACCTAAGAAAAATCACAAAAAACGCATTTTTAATTGCTACTAAAACTGTGTTAAATGATACAATATTTCCTTTTTTTAACAATAAATTTTACAAACAAATTTCAGGATGTCCAATGGGCTCTCCATTATCTCCAATTGTAGCAAATTTAGCCTTTGATAATAATTTAAGTTTTACTCCTATTCTTTACAAAAGATACGGGGATGACATTCTAGCTATTATTCCATCGGATAAAATATATGAGTTCAAAAATACTTTAAACAATTTAGAGGATTCAATTAAATTTACTATTGAAAAAGAAACAAATAATTCAATAACATACCTTGATTTAATAATCATAAAAACTCCAGAAGGAAACTTACTCACAAATTGGAATATAGAAATTTCATTTTCAGGACATCATTTAAATTATAAGTCTCATCATTTATTTTCTCAAAAAATAGGTTTAATTAAAGGACTAGTTGACAGATGTGTCAAATTAAGCGATATTAAGTTCCGAAAAGAAAATTTAAATAATTTAAAAAAACCTTAGTACAAAATAATTACCCAATTCAATTAATAAATAATATAATCAAACAAAGAATATTTGAAACATATAATAGTCCCTCAAAAAATAAAAAATGGAACGAAACCTATAAAAAAACGGACCTTAAAGTTTCTATACCTTATATTGAAAATTTCTCAAAACGTCTTAGATCTTCTTTAAAAAAAGACAACATTAATGTTTATTTCATAAACAACCACACTAAATAATTTTCCTTTTTTTAAAAATAAAGATAAAGATAACAAAAAAAATGTATCTGGAAATTAAATCATTATTTTTATTTTGAACTTAACAATATCAAAATTTTAGCTTGGGAAAACAATACTCATAAAAGAAGAGTTATTGAGTCCATTTTTATTAACAAATATATTAAAACTTCCATTAATTCAAAAACAGAAATGTTAGATATTAACAAAATTGATAAAAGCATTATATAAAAAAAGGGGAAAGGGAAAAAATAAATAAATAAAAATTTAAATTTTGGCGCACTTTTCATTTGGGATGCTAATTTAATATCAGCCTTCTTAATTACTCAATGAAAACTAGCTTGATCTCTAATGCATTTGATAGTCTATATTTGTCCGTCCGAAACACAACACTTAGTATATTAGTAAAAATGTAGTTATTATATAATATTGAAACTTCTATATATTCTTGAGGTTTCAATTTCAATCTGAATGATATCTATAAAAAAATAGGACATATCATGTTATATTTAAATGAATACTAAATTTTAATATATATAATGTGGATAAATTAAAATTTTACTTCAAAATGGCAATAGTATAAACAATAGAATTGAAATGTTTTAAGGATTTATCAACATCACTACAGGTAAAAAACGAAAAATGTTTTTAAATATAAAAAAACTTTTTAACTATCGATCAAAAAAATGTATTTCAAATTAAAATTTATAATTATATTAATTTTTGACTTAGGTGATAATTACCTTCGAAGAAGACCTGTAATAAGGTCGAGTCGACACGTACGTTGGTAGATATGACAAATAAGTTATGATTCTTTAGCATATGAATCCATTGCCCTTTTATGTGACCGTATGACCAAATTAATTTATTTATAATGAATAACTACGTTAGAACTTGAATTATATGGGACTATTTCTAGATGCCTCTTACGATTTGTCAATAATTAAGTGCAATTAACGACATGCTACCAAACGCATTCCCCTATGTAGTTTTAAAAGCCAACCTTGTTAGAGAGTCTAAATGTATTCTTATAATATATGTCAGCTATTTTTAGTTTCTTTCGATTATGAACTAAGATATTTACGTTTGGAAGAAATTTACCTTGAGAGTTTGTAATTGTGCAGTAATGATCACTCAGTTTCTGTAAAAAAAATAGTAATTGTATTAAAATAACATTTAACATAGTATTCTCTAATATTTACAAGCATTCATAACTTCGCTCGTAATAGCTTTTGTACAGTTTTTTCGAAAGATTGTTTTCAAAATATTAGAATTTTTATATCCTGTGACTGTGCGACCTCTTAATATAAATTTTTTAAATTATCTTTTGACGAGTGCGTTAATATTTTTTTTATCTGTCAATTTCTTGCAAACAAGACATGAATTGTAAATTCTTTATCTTTCTTTTGAGGATCACGTCTGGAATAATTATTTGAACCGCAGCAGATTGCCACGTGATTTTGATTCATTCTTGGAGTCCTCGACAAAAAAGGATTTGGTCCTTCTTCTGATTCGGCAAGGGCCTTTTTTGCAGACTGCAAGAGTGGCACAGCAGACGGTGAAAAATACGTGTAATTGCTTTATTAGCCGAGCGATTAGTTGTCTTTCGCGAAAGAAAAAAATTCATTGTCAAGCTCGAATATTCTCTTTTTAAGATCGTCATCCACACTTCCGGGATCCTTGAATCTGATCAATACCCAGAACTTGCGGTTCTAAGATCTAGGATGTAAGTGACTTTGCGATTATGGTTTATTTTATTTACCTGGCAATGGTAAAGTTGACCTAAACAAGCATCTCACTTGCGTAAGGTTTTCCTTAGAACGGCAGTATATTCTAATCTCACTTGAAATTTTTTTTGCCGCAATGGTCGCGCCTTGTCAAAGTTCGTAACGTCCATCTGACCGCAGCCAAATTATAATTTGGCTGTGGTCAGATGGATTGTTTATAAGCATAGCATTTCACACACCTGTTGCTCACTAATATAAACATATTAGAGTAAACTGAAAATGTCGGTGATTTTCATCGAGTAAGTAAATGGAAATTGGTATGTTTTGAAATCACTTTTTAATTTACTTATTTCAGACTTGAATTCCTAGTGAATAGCCCCTCGACCGGTATTAAAAGGTGAAATTCCAATACATGTATTGCAGTTTCAAAGAATACGAGCCGTTTATCATACAGGTATTGCAATTTCACTTTAAAATACCGATATTGGAATTTTGCCGTACACGTACTTTAGCCCATCTAGCGGATCAGTGATCCTCTATTTAAGCAATATGAGAATTGAGCACTGTTAATCTAGTGGTAAAGTACTCGACTTAGAGTTTGGCGGTTAGGGTTCGATTCTCCGTGTCTGCGAATTTCAATTTTTTGTTAAGAACATTCTTCCGCAACATTGAATTACAGGTGTGGCAATATTCCAATACATGTGTAACAATATAACAATACCAGTATTTAAAAACTACAATATCATGTATTGGAACATTGAAACGTTTTCTTACGTCTCCGAAATAAACTTCTAATAAATTTAATGGAAAGTTCCAACATACATTTTTTACAGTGTGTATACTTATGGTAGTAGCTTCTTATGCGCATATTATACAAGAGTTGAATATACATATGAAATTTGGAAGATTTTATGTTCGCAAAACTCTGAGAATGACGAATTTTTTTAATTTATTTTTGCCCCGCCGAACTTCAGGATATTGATCGATCTGTAACTCCCATTTAAATCGTTCCTAGAATTTGTGTCCTCAGCATTTCGTTGATGCGGGTACCGCTGGACCAAAAGAAAGACGGTGCTCAGTTATGCATGACGAACAGCATGAGGGCAGTACTTTTAGCGCGCTGGTTGCGTCGCTGTTGGCATGCGTGAAATTCCAACAGAAATGGTTCATGTAGCTTTCAATATTTACGTTCGGAGCGAGCGAATGTTCTGTTCGGTTTAAGTGAAGACCATTTAGGACTATGTCCGAAACCGCACTTAAATGGGATTCCCAGTGTACCTGATTGAATAATTCTCTCTGGACAACTTAATTATCATCAGCACAACACATAAGGTATTTTCCGTAGGGGTGTGCACAAAAAAATAGCCCGGGTCGGGTCGAGTTTGCGGGTTGACCTGCAGACCCGCAATAAATTCGACAACACGCATTCAACCCGCAATAAACCCGAAATCGAACTCCATTTACGAATTTTACAACAATTACACAGGTCCACAGAAAAAAGTGGGTTGTGCGAGAGATCAGAGTATGGTATATATACGTATTTCGGGGCGCTAAACACGAATCTGGCATCAGTTTTCCCCAAACACGTCAGGATTTTCCCCTGGATGCGGAAAATTCCCCATTAAATTAACTTTTCTGGGTATAAATTACCCGTGGTACTGAAATCATCTGGAAACCAATCAGGCATGATATTTTCACGTATTTTGGGGCGCTGAACAAAAATCGGACATCAGTTTTTCCCGAGCACGTCAGGATTTTCCCCTCGACGCGAAAAATTCCCTATAAAATCAGCTTTGTCGGGTATGAAATCACTCTTGTTATTGAAATGATGAGGAAAGATGAGGAAAAGATGAGGCATGATATTTTATGTATTTTGGTGCTCAGAATACGAATCTGAGACTAGTTTCCTGTCATCACATCGGGGTTTTCCCCTATACGCAGAAAATTTCCTAGAAAATCAGCTCTGTCGAGTATGAAATAACCCTTGTTATTGATATCGTCTGGAAAAAGACCAGGCATGATATTTTTATGTATTTTAGGGCGCTGAGAACGAATCTGACATCAGTTGCCCGAGAACGTCCAGATTTTCCCCTAGGCTCGGAAAATTCCTTATAAAATAAGCTTTGTCGGGTATGAAATAACCCTCGTTATTGAAATCATCTGGAAAAAATATCAGGTATGATATTTTTATGTATTTTAGGGCGCTCAGCACGAAGATGGCATCGGTTTTCCTCGAGCGCGTTAGGATTATCCCCTAGACACGGAAAATTGCCTATAAAATCAGCTTTGTCGGGTATGAAATAACCCTCGTTATTTAAAACGCCTGTGAGAAGATCAGGCATGATATGTTTATGTATTTTAGGGCGCTGAGCACGAATCTGACATCAGTTCCCCGTGAACGTTCAGATTTTCCCCTGGGCGGGGAAAAGTTCCCTATAATATCAGCTTTATCGGGTATAAAATAACCCTTGTTATTGAAATCGACTGGAAAAAAATCAGGCATGATATTTTTTTGTATCTTAAGGCACTCAGCACGAATCTGACATCAGTTTTCCTTGACCACATCAGGATTTTCCTCTGGACGCGGATAACTCTCTATAAAATAAGCTTTATCGGGTATGAAATGACCCTTGGTATTGAAATCATCTGGAAAAAGATCAGGCATGATATTTTTATGAATTTTGAGACGCTGAACACGAATGTGAGACTAATTTCCCGCCATCACGTCGGGGTTTTCGCTAGGCGTGGAAAATTTCCTAGAAAATCATCTATTTCGTATATGAAATTGCCCTTGTTTTTAAAATCATCTGGAAGGTGGCCCGAAAATCATATCTTGATGTATTTCGGGGTGCTGAAAACGAATCTGAACTTGGTTCTTCTTCAACAGGTCAGGCTTTTCCGACCTGTTTGCAGACGATTTCAAAAACAAGGGCAACTTCATATACCAAAAATCTGCTTTCCTAGAGAATTTTCCGCGTCTAGAAAAAACCCCGATGTGATGGCGGGAAATTAATCTCAGATTCGTGTTCAGCGCTACAAAATACATAAAAATATCATGCCTGATTTTTTTCCAGACGATTTTAATAACATGGGTTATTTCATACCCGACAAAGCTGATTTTATAGGGAATTTTCCGCATCTTGGGGAAAATCCGGACGGTCTCGGGAAAAAATGATGTCAGATTCGTGCTTAGCGCCCTAAAATACAAAAAAATATCATGCCTGATCTTTTTCCAGGCGTTTTCAATAACGAGGGTTATTTCATACTCGACAAAGCTGATTTTGTAGGGAATTTTCCGCGTCTAGGGGAGAAACCGGACGTTCGCGGGGGAAAATGATATCAGATTCGTGCTGAGTGCCACCAAATACATAAAAATATCATGCCTGATTTTTTTCTAGACGATTTCAATAACGAGGGTTATTTCATACCTGACAAAGCTGATTTTATAGGGAATTTTCCGCGTCTAGGGGGAAATCCGGATTTGTGCTCAGCGCCTTAAAATACAAAAAAATATCATGCCTGATTGCTTTCCAGACGATTTCAATAACGAGGGTTATTTCATACCCGAAAAAGATGATTTTATAGGGAATTTTCCGCGTCTAGGGGAAAATCCGGACGTTCTCGGGGATCTGGTGTCATATTCGTGCTCAGCGCCCTAAAATACATTGAAATATCATGCCTGATCTTTTTCTAAACGATTTCAATAACGAGGGTTATTTCGTACCCGACAAAGCTGATTTTATAGGGAATTTTCCGCGTCTAGGAGAAAATCCTGACGTGCTCAAGGAAAACTGATGTTAGATTTGTGCTGAGCGCCCTAAGATACAAAAAAATATCAGGCCTGATTTTTTTCCAGACGATTTCAATAACGAGGGTTATTTCAGACCCGACAAAGCTGATTTTATAGGGAATTTTCCACGCCTAGGGGAAAATCGGGACTTTCTTGGGAAACTGATGTCAGATTCGTACTCAGCGCCCTAAAATACAAAAAAATATCATGCCTGATTGCTTTCCAGACGATCTCAATAACGAGGGTTATTTGATACCAGTCAAAGTTGATTTTATATGGAATTTTCCGCGTCTAGGGGAAAATACGGACGTTTTCGAGGAAAACTGATGTCTGATTCGATCTGAGCGCCCTATAATACAAAAAAATATCATGCCTGATTTTTTTCCAGACGTTTTCAATAACGACGGTTATTTCGTACCCGATAAAGCTTATTTTATAGGGAATTTTCCGCGTCTAGGGGAAAATCCGGATGTTCTCGAGGAAACCTGATGTGCGATTTGTGCTGAACGCCCTAAAATACATTAAAGTATCGTGCCTGATTTTTTCCAGACGATTTCAATAACGAGGGTTATTTCATACCTGACAAAGCTGATTTTATAGGGAATTTTCCGCATCTAGGGGAAAATCCGGACGGTCTCGGGAAAAAATGATGTCAGATTCGTTCTCAGCGCCCTAAAATTCAAAAAAATATCATGCCTGATTTTTTTTCGGGTGATTTCCATAACAAGGGTTATTTCATACCCGACAAAGCTGATTTTATAGGAAATTTTCCGCGTCTAGGGGAAAATCTTGACGTGCTGGGGAAAAACTGATGTCAGATTCGTGTTCAGCACCCCAAAATATGTATAGGTACCATACTCTGAACTCTCGCACAACCCACTTTTTTTTGTGGGCCTGTGTGAGTCGTTAAATAGCAATTAAATAAATTTTACTTAATTGGGATGACGTTACGCATTTTTACAAGCTTCCGTGTGGAAAAATATTCTGGCGTTGACCTGGCCCAGACCAGATCTTCTGATTTCCAGTCTTGACGCTCTCCAGACTGTCTGGCCTGGGCGTGGCCAAAAGTGTAAAGTTTTTTCTGGCTAGCCCGAGGCCAGTCCGTATGGTCAGCCGCTAGGTATGGGCTAGAACTTAGAACTTTTTTTATTCTTGGCTCGCAGATCAGCGCCAGTCCTGGGACAGACCAAAACTTCCAGACTAGACTGTCCAGATAAATCCAGATCTGGCCCAGACCTGTAACCAGACTGCGAGGACATTTTTCCACAAGGGCTTTTGTTTGACTTGCTCTGTGGGAATATGTGTATATCAGGCTCAAATTTAGCATTCCAATTTTGACAAGAAAGGGTATTTATGCCCTTTGGAGTTCCGAACGTTGGCTCTCATACCCCTTTTTTAGTGCCAAACTTTTGGTTTTAGCAGGAAAAATGTCGACGGAGAGACTATGAGCTTTTTAGGGTTTTGAGTTTATTTGCGTGTTTGCGGGTTTTGCGGCTTGAATTCAGGTTGCCGGGTTAAATGCAGATTCTGTAGGTTTGTGCGGGTTTGCGAGCTGAATGCGGGTTGCCGGGTTAATTTTGGGTTTGCAGGCCAACCCGCCAAGCTGCAAACCCAACCCGCAACAATTTTGCACATCCCTAATTTTAGGTATTAAATGACAGTCCAGGTAGTATAACAGTTTGATCTTGTCATTATAAAACATGGTAATACCTCGCAATAAAATCATTATATAATGCACCTTATAGACATAATGTTCAAGAGGTCTGTCACATATAATTACTTATGTCACTTTTTCACTAATAAATAGTACAGAGTTTTAGGTACTACTAATGCCATTGTAGTTAGTTAGTTAGTCGTAATGTGGGCGAGGTCCCCGTGAGGTGCCCCCCTAGCGCTCAAGCTATGAAGCCTATTGTGCCACAACCGTGTTTTTTCTCAAGGCAGCACTCCGAACCCGGCCATCTTCGCTGAGTGTTTTTTGGATCTCGCTGGGTTTTCGTTGTTACCAACATTTTGAAATTATACCTCTCAGGTGCAGGCGTACCTATCGCACAGTCAATGACGTCCTCCTTTGTTGATCAGGCAAAGTGATCCTCACCCACTCTGCCGTTCGGCAGCCTTTCTAGCATGCCGCAGGAAAGAGGATACGGCCAGACTAGGGTTGACGGAGCGATCCCTCTGAGGTCATCAGTTAGATGCACAGATTCGAAGCACTGTCTTGATGTGTTATGTAAATGTATGTGTGTGTGTGTTCATTAATCGAAATTGACCAGCGACCGCCGAGCAAGAGTCCCTCGTAGGAGCCTCGAGTGCAAGAGTCCCCCGTACGAGCCTCAAGCGCAAAGAGATCGCTGCCTCATTTTCGAGTCTTCTCAAAATCGGCTCCAAACCCCAAGGTTAGGCCCTCGGAAGAGCCCATTTATCCTTGGTAAGGCACCAGATTTCTGAGTTGACCTACAGTTTAAGGTGGGTTCCAAAGCACCGAAGCCCCGGTAGAAGTACATAGGAGAATGTTCATTGGTACCCGGCTCACGGATCGAACCCCAGACCTCCTGCATGGAAGTCTGACACGCTATCTTCTGAGCCACGGAGGCTATATTAACGAATTTCAAATTTTTATTGACATTTTTCGAATTTCAGAGAAACCAACTTTATAGCTCTGCCTGATATTCCATAACTGTTTTTATTATGCATATTAACAAATTAAGTAAATCAACTAATAATAATAAATATGTAGTTAAATAGGATAATTAAATTATATAAATACGAGAAAAGCACATAGGTCGTCAGGACGTAAGCGAATCAAAAGAAGGCCTCGAGGTCCAATGGGATCCTAAAGAGGACGTGGAGGGCTAAGCAGGAATAAAGGAGGCCTTAAATGGAATCATGCAGGGCTAATGTAGGGCCAAAATTTCGACTTGAGAGCTTTTTCAGGAAAATTAAACCTTGGAAAAATCTATAGATACCTGGAAAAAACCTGGAATTGTCAGCGAATTTTGTTACAGAATTTGAGTAGACGTCCTGAGATATTTCTAAAGATAATAGTTTGAAATATTTTTATTGATATATTTCAACATAGAAAATATCCACAAAATATACTGATTTATAGTATACATTTACGTGCTACTTCCTCAAATGAACTGATAATTACTTTTACATTTTCCAATATTAAAAAACTAAAACTCTAAAACTGTCGCTTCATTTGAAAAAATATATTTTTCAATTCATTCTGTCACTTTCTGTAATTATAGGTATGAAAAATTGATAAGCAGAGTTGCATACCAAGACGAGAAATTCTCGTTTCTCGTTATATATTACTCCATTAGCGAGAACATTTTTCAAACGAGCCCATCGAATGTCATTTGTTCATACTCGATTGTTTCAGTCTCGGCTTACGAGAAATGTTCTCGTTGACTGTCGTTAAAGAAGAAAATTTACAGGATAATCCATCACAGTAGTTTTCAAACAATTTAGTTAATAAATTAAGTGAAAATCCCATTTTCTGAATTCAATTCTTTATATTCATATTGACCCTCAATGAGCTTAACCTGAAGTTGGACTTCATGTAGATCTCCATTATTATTATTTTTGTTTAAGTATGCCTCGTTTTACGCGAAACTTTCCGAAATATCAAACTATCTAAGAAAAAACTGCACAAATTCAAATAATTTGAACAGGTTAATGTTTTTTAACTCTTATTTAAAACTATAACTTAATGTGTACAACTTAATATCGGTGATTTTAAAAGCAGTATTTACAACTAAACAAACTGTCAATAAGTAACTTTCAACCAAGTAGGTGAATTTTCAATCGGAAAAAATAGATTTTCAATAAAAAAATGTAATAGTTCATATTGCAACCGAAAAAGATTTTAATTTTAAATAAAAAACAGTGACATTCTAAAAAAAAGGTAAATTTTCAAATAGATACATCACTTTTTCATCAGATATTCAAATTTTTAAGCAAGAGGAATTATTTTCTACCAAAAAGAATGATTTTTTAACAAAATATATGGATTTTTAACGAAATCGTTCAATTTACAATTCCTAAAGGTGCAATTCCAACCAAAAATGGAATAGGTAAATTTTCAATTGAAAGAATTAATTTCCAGCCAAAAAATAAAGGAGTTCTCAACAAAATAGTTAAATTTTCAAGCAAGGAAATAAATTCTGAACTGAAAGTCGAAAATGTCAATGTTCAACAAAAAGGTTAATTATCAATCGGAAAAATTATTTTTTTACTGGCCAGCTGCATTTTTAACCAAAATTGATGACATTTCTGCAAAAAGAGATGAATTTTGAATGAAAAATGCAATAGATGACACTTCAACCAAAAAATATTTGAAAATTGTAAATTAAAAACAGTTGAATATCACAAAAAAGGCAAATTTTCATAAAAATACATTTAATTTTAATTCTTTAATATTTAGGTTCTTTTTAAAGTAAGGCCCAGTTAAACTTCCGTATATCAAATGGTCTTCGATGAAAGCAACTGAATCGATGTAAATAAATATATGTAAAATTAATACATAAATAAATTATATTATAATCGAAGACCTGTTTTGTTCACAGAACGTCTGGAGACATCACTCACACGGCTGCACACGAGTTCCGTTCCGTGCTCTCGAACGTTGGGAAAAGGTGATAAAGAAAGTGTAATTACGAAGTAACGCCAGGAATTCCAGCAGGTAATCTTGCAGTTTTACCTGCTGGTATAGGTATAATATAAATATTAACTTCAGGAAGATGTAATCTGTTATTACCTATTCACACGGGTAAACAGTAAATATTACCGTACGTTGGGAGTAACTGTCATTGTTTCTTGCAATGGTCCAATACCTTAGTGTTTACAAGCTATAAAGGCGAAAAATGCAAGTGTTTACGTTCGCAACATACATGACTTTTTGAATGTGTAGTTTCCGTCGGAAAATTTTCAACCGAAATAAGCAAAATGAACTGATATAATGCAAGTATAGCCGCCGTCGCCGCCGTCTTGTGTATCTCTACGCTCACTAGCGCCTCTAGCGGCTATTTCAGAAGTTGGCGGTGAATTTGCTTTGACATAAATATGAAAAAATTACCTGAGGTAATTTTTTTGCAGGTAATTTTTTCCCCGAATTCCGGTTGAGGATCACACTTAGTTTTTTCTGTAAGGGCCTGGGAACTAGCTGACTTATTTGTTTTACCATTTGCCGGTAGTTACATTAGCGTGATGTTCATTTATTTATTATTAGACGACACTCATTTTATAGCGCAATCAGTTGACGAGCAATTTTTGTTGCCAACTTTGACTCGAAAAGAGTAAATTCTAGATTAATAAAGGAATAGAGTGGCATCACAGAAAAAAACGAAAGATAAAGTTTACATAGTTTCCAGGTAAAAGATTTACTGCAACAAGAATTAACCTTTCCGTTAAGCTTCATACGAATCAAATATAGCTATCCATTTTTAACCTTCCCTGCTCAAAATGTCAGATAGGATCCGATAGAGACGGATAGGATTCGGAATTTCTTCGCATCTATCTGGATTTTTATACGATATTTGTGTCTGGGTTTAAATCTGTTTCTATGATGAACTTGGGCGGTGTATACAACATTTTATATTTGGCTTTTTATCCGGTTGTATACGAAATACTTTCGGTGTCCAGTAAAGCCCTATACGGTTTTCATCAGATTCTATTCGGATACTTATACGGTTTTTGTGTCCGACTTTTAATACGGTTCTATACGGAACTTGGTCGGTGTATACCACAATTTCTATCTGGCGTTTTATCCGGTTGCATACGAAATACTTTCGGTGTCCAGTAAAGCCCTATACGGTTTTCATCTGATTCGATCCGGATAATTATGCGGTGTTTGTGTCCAGTTTTAAATCTGACTCTTTTCGAAACTTGGTCGGTGTATACAATTTTTTCTATCTGGTTTTTTATTTGGATGTATACGAAATATTTTCGGTGGCCAGCCTTACTTTATTTGGCCTATCTCGTTCTTTATCCAGCTCTATGCGGAATATTTCCGCTATACATATTGCCCTATGCGGCATTTTTTCGGGCTCTATCCGGATTATTATACGGTGTAATAAGTCTGGATTATCTGATTTTTTATCCGGCTCTATGCGGAATACTTTCGCGGACCTTATTGACCTATACATTTCAGCAGCTTGAAACAGATAAATAAATTTGCAAACAAAAAATGTTTTCTATAAAATAGTTGCACTTGATTTATTTTTGAAATTACGCACTTGCACGCACGGTCATGTAAAAACATAATCGCACGCACAACGCTATAAAAAATCGCACCCGCTGAGGATTCGAACCCTACACAAACAACCTAACTCTAAACCGCACGTTCTAGCTAATAACGCTAATGTGTCGCTTGGATTTTGTTGATAAAATGTCAGCCAAGCTTTTTCGCTGAAATGCCAGGGCTAAGGGGGGAATATTTTTTCATTTTACACAATTTATATGAATAGGTGGATTTAAAAATGCGCAATAATAATATTTAAATTTAATTAATTTTAATTTTAATAGTTAAATGTTTAATTTACATATTCATTTAATTTGTGACTTCTGTTCAAATTGTAAAGCTCCAAAATTTAAAGGATTTACTACTTTCAGGTGTATTACAAGTAGAAAATATTTGAATTTCAGTTCGATTTTTCAGCATAAAAAAAATAATCTAATGGTTATAGTTATACTTATCTTATTTAGTAAAAATTTGGAAGTAAAAACAAAAGCAGCTACTGAAAATAATTTATTGGAAGATTTCAGTTCAAAAATTTGTTCCAGATAAAAAATAGTTGAACCTGAAATTAATATTCTAACTTTAAAGTTGAACTTGAACATCAAATCGAAGGCTAGCTGAAATTAGAAGTCCTAAAAATGGAACACTTTAAATAATAAAGCTTTTATAAAATTTGGCTAAAAGCTAGTAATTATTTATACATTTTAACAAAAATAAGAATGCACACTATATAATATAATAAATAGTATGATAGTATAATAAATTACAAACACAGGAAAGTAAAGTAAACGGTGTTTTTTTGTTAAATAATTTTTTTATTTTATTTCTGGAACAATATTTGAAGGGTTGCAGTGTACAGCATTAGAAAAGCAAAAAAATCGAAATTTTTTAGGAGAGCGATATAACATTTTGTAAAATCGAAATCACCATTTAAAGTTAAAAACAAAAGTTTACTCCCGTGCTGAAGTGTTTCTGAATTGAGGCCAAAAAAGTATAATTAAACAAAATTTCCAGTTCCGAGAAATAAAGTGTGGAAGTTTACAATTTCAAAGTGACAGGGACCTCAAAATGAAAGAAGCTCGGTTGATGATCACGATAAAAAGTGCAATTTTCAGTTTAAACAAAAAATAAAAATTTGCTCCCGAGATATTGAGTTGCTGAATTGAGAGAAAATAAGTGTTGCTTATAAAAAGTTAACCAAGTCCGATTTAATCATTCAAGATTTTGGCAGTGGTAATTTCACCGGCTTTGAAAATCGTTTTTAGATAGCGACTAAAAACCTATTTTTTATTTTTTTTAAATAATAAAAACTTGCTTCTGAAATACGGGGAGGCGAAGTAAGAATAAAAAAGTTTTCATAGAACAAATTTATTCTGTTCCGGGAAAATAAAGATTTAATACGGAGATATCGCACTGTAACTGTTGTAAAAGAATCTTTCAAAAGTGGCTTTCGGCAGAAAATGAAGATTCAACATTTCATGTTGAAATTTTTTACGGAACTTTGCTGCGAACAACGTAGCAACTAGCGTTATTGAAGACTTTTTTCTTTCAAAGAAGGATATTATTATTTTACAGTATTTAAAAACTTTTAGGAAGAGGATTATGGTCACAAAAAGTTTTAAAATAGATAAGCGGTTAGGCATGTAAAAAAAAGACAGCAGATATCTGTACACAGAGTCAGGTATATGGTTAGGAATTACCCATCTTTTTATTACTAGAATAAAAACGAGATTTCGAACAAATCGTTTAACAGCATGTACTTGATTTTTTAATAATTTTCAATACAAGAAGCTCATTTTTGACAAAAATGTCGGTTATCTAGCTTTGTACTACAACCCCTTATTTAAAAAACGTATGAACTATATCTTACAAAAAAAAACAACATATTGTCATATTTGCATTTTGTATTTGTTTTTCATAAACCCCAATGCTTTTTTTAAATCCCAATAACTTTTGACTTAATGGAGATATTGATAGTTTTATTACCATTTTATTAGCGCTTATTATCTTCTTTTGCAATCCACAAAAAAATATAAAAATGGTGTAGTCGAGAATGGCGCGAACTCGCGAACTGATGGCGGTAATGAAACGTTACTGCGCTTGCCCTGATATTGGTGGAAGCTTTCTGGCACTGAGTCTCAGAAGCCTCATAGACTCAACGTCGTTGGCTAATAACAGCGTCTTTAAGCGCCTCATATATTTGACATTGCACGACGCATCTTATTTTGATTCTAATTTTAACTATACATAGTAACACATAGTAAAAGTCTCCTTGTTCCGACAGAGTTCCGAATAGGACCGAATAAGATTCGATTAAGCAAACAATTCGATTTTGTTTCCGATGTCCACTAGATAGACAATCGTCTTTAGACTCGAACGAAAACAGCCTTTTAATGTAAATTGAGACAAAGTTCCAGATATGGCCGCATAAGATCCCGTAGGGCAAATAATTCAATTTTCTCTTTCCGATGTCCGCTTTAAAGCCGGATAGGTCAAGATATGGAAAAATGTTTTTAGAAATAAACAAAAACAGTCTTCTAATGTAAGCTCCGACATAGTTTCTGATAGGACCACATAAGGTTCCGTCGAGAAAAAAATTCAACTTTCTATTTCCGATGTTCGCTTTGAAGCCGGATAGATCCAGATAGAAAACCGTTTTTAGACTTAAACGAGAACACACTTTTAATGCGAGTTCCGACGTAGTTCCTGATATGGCCGCATAAGGTTCTTTTGGGCAAATAATTCAACTTTCTATTTCCCTTGTTTGTATTAAAGCCGGATGGATCCCCATAGAAAACTGTTTTTAGACTCAAACGACAACAGTCTTCTGATGTAAGTTCCGACATAGTTCCAGATAGGGCCGCATAAGAAAAAGAATTCAGTTTTCTATCTCCGATGTTCGCCTCAAAGCCAGATAGATCCAGATAGAAAGCCGTTTTTCGACTTAAACGGAAAGTCTTCTAATGTAAGTTCCCACATAGTTCCAGATAGGGCCGCATATGATTCAGCCGGGCAAATAATCCAACTTTCTATTTCCGATGTTCGCTGTAAAGCCGGTTAGATCCAGATGGAAACCCGTTTTTAGACTTTAACGAAAACAATTTTCTAATGTAAGTTCCGACATCGTTCCATATAGGGCCGCATGAGATTCTGCCGGGTAAATAATTCCATTTTCTGCTTCCAAAGTACGCTTTAAAGTCGGACAGATCCAGATAAAAAACTTTTTAGACTTAAGCGAAAACAGTATTCTAATGTAAGTTCCGACATTGTTCCACATAGAGCCGCATAAGATGCCGTCGAGTAACTAATTCAACTTTCTATTTCCGATGTTAGCTTTAAAGCCGGGTCGATCCAAATAGAAAACCTATTTCAGACTTGAACGAAAACTGTCCTCTAATCTGATCTCCGACATAGTTCCAGATAGGGCCGCATAAGATTCAGCCGGGCAAATGATTCAAATTTTTATTTCCGATGTTCACTTTAAAGCTGAATGAATCCAGATAGAAAACCGTTTTTAGAATAAAGCGAATACAATCTTCTAATGTAAGTTCAGACATACTTCCAGATAGGGCCGCATAAGATTCAGCCGGGCAAATTCAACTTTCTATTTCCGATGTTTGCTTCAAAGGTGAATAGATTCAGATAGAAAACCGTTTATAAACTTGATTGAAACCAGACTTCTAATGGAAGTTCCGACATAGTTCCTGGTGTGGTCGCATAAGATTCCGTCAGACAAATTATTTGACTTTCTGTTTCCAAAGTTCGCTATAAAGCCGGATAGATCCAGATAAAAAACCGGTTTTAGACTTAAGCGAATACAGTCTTCTGATATAAGTTCCATCATAGTTCCTGCTATGGCCACATAAGATTCCGTCCAGCAAATAATTCAGTTTTCTGCTTCAGACGTGCGCTCCTAGGCCGGAAAGATCTAATTAGAAAAATACTTTTAGACTTAAGCGAAAAGAGGCTTCTAATGTAAGTTCCGACATAGTTCCAGATAAAGCCGAATGAGATTCCATCGGGCAAATAAGTCAATTTTCTGATTCCGATGTGCGCTTCAAATTCGGATAGATCGAGATAGAAAACCGTTCTAAAACAGTCTTCTAATGTAAGTTCCGACACATTTCCTGATATGGCCGCATAAGGTACCGTCGCACAGTGGGGCGAAAATGGCTTGTCGGGTTCAAAAATCCGTCTACAACGCTTTTTGGAACCAAATGAGACGAACCAAAGTGCAAAATACTCGGAAAGGGTGCTACTTCAGCGCATCACTGCCACAAAGTTGCAAAATTGCTTTTCTAAGCTCCAAATTTTACACAAAAATTTCGAAAAAAATTTCCATCAAAACGTGTTGTACAACGAAGTTAATAACTGAAAAATCGATTCATTCAATCATCAATTATGTACTTGAATAGTCTGATTCATGTAATGCTTCTAACTTATATCTCCATAGTTCGATTAACATAACCTCAAAAGCTAAAAAGTGTGTATTAATACAAAATTGCATACCCATATATTTTTTTCAGTAAATTTGAGTAAAATCTAGAGCTCTGAGTTCATCAGGCTACTGATTACGTTTTTCCGACAGAAAAAAAAAATTTGCAAAATAATCGATTTAATATACAGTAGAATGAAAAATGATTATATATTTTAGGAAAAGTTCCTGTTTGTGAAAGTTATTGAACGAAAGTGAAAAAGATCATTCAATATAAGTAGAGAATTATTTTGCGTAATTAATTTTTATCTCGAGAAAATCATGGGAGTTTTGATGAATGTTGTTTATTTGTACTCAGGAACAAAAAATGATATATTTCTAATATTTTTTTAACGATTTTTGTAGATGAACAAGGTTTCTATACAAATGCGTAGTCTATATTGTTTATTTTGCTCTCGTAAACAAATGTTTTCATGACAATCGTTTTACAAGTTATTCTGAAAGTTTTACTTGGACAATAAAATGTAAAGTATTATAAACTTATGTGAGTATAATGTGAAATTATTCTTAAAATATATTATACTTATATTATAGTATTGTAATGTTACCTTTGAGGTGAAATATTGTAAGCGTTTATGTACATTGAAAAGGTAAGTGTTAGTTACATTGAAATTTTATAATCCTGGTCTCCACAAAAAAAAATTTCAGTATAAGAGGGTTTTTAGTAAACTCAACCAAATAATTTCTGTTTGTGTGATAGCATGACATATAATTCAATTTACATGAAGAGGATAATATTTGAGATAAAAGCTTTTTCTATGAAGATTTTGAAAAACTGAAACTATTTTGAATTCATTTGTTTTTCACATGGTAGCATATAAAACAAATTAATTATTTCTTCATGATTAATTTTTTGGAGTAATATTCAAAGTTGGATAAAAACATCAACAGGAGTTGAAACACCATTCTTCAGCTAAAATAATTTCACATAATGAGAGTGTTTAAAAATTGCGTCAATGCATAAAAGCGTCGAAAGAAAATTGGGCGTAAAATACAGGTGTTACAGCTGAATTAACCATATTATAACCTACATTGAATTCATCATAGTACGTATGTGTTGAAGGTTTATCAGTTTTTGAGTAAATTATTTTATACTCAAAAACTTAATAATTCTACAGGCAAATAAATGAAAAACGGAATTGAAGCAAAGAGTGAAAGTATCTACAGCCCTGATTAGTCATTTTTAAAATCATCAAAAGATTTAGCAACAAGTATTCAGAAACGCTTAGAATTTTGAAACAATTGTTTGGAGAAATGAAATTTTACTTCAATCAAAACTTAATGGCCACAATCTGAAAGATCATTCACTATGAATGAAATTAAGATTATGAGAACTAAATTAGTCAAAAGTTTTATACCTCAATTCAATAGAAACTGGCAAAAGGTTTCTCGGACCAAAGATAAATTTATAAGTAAATATTCACACTTCTTGCAAAAGAATTTTGAAGTTAACCTAAATGATCAAACTGTCGAAAGTTCACTAAATGATCGAACGAATGATAATGAACCCAGTCCCCGTGGTACAGAAGGAGGTCATCCATGCCTAGAACCTGGAGTCGGATCGAAGAGTACTAAACGAAGACGAAGCATAAAAATTGCGTCAACCTATACCAAAGAAGAGTTATCGAGAGCACCTGGCGTAAAAAGAAAGTTACCGATCAGTAATTCTGCAGATGAGGAATCCGGTGACGACTGCAATGACATGGATAAAACTTTAGCCATGTACATGGACATGAACTTGATCAAATGAAAGTATGCAAAACTTCGAAAGCACAACCAAGAGCTCAAGAACGATGAGATTCACCCATCGTTTTGTAAAATGTCCGAAGCGAAGAAAGCTTGCTATCCGGAAAACATTGAGGTTACAGAGTTGGGTGACAGTGTGTATTTTATATCAATGCTGTATCATACGACGATACGTATCCTCAAGCTGTTAGGAAATATCGTGGATGAAAGTTTATAAGGAAAAAAGTTATTGTTAAAAGGAAAATGGGGAATGGATGAAGCTTCAGGGCAACAAACGACCAGACAAAACTGGAGTAACGCGGATACAGCTATCAAGGAAAATAGTGTGTACAATGAAAAAGATAATGGTGAGGAAAATCAATCTGATGCATTCATTGTTACCCTCTGTTTTTCACCACTTCAACTAATATCTGGCACTGCTGTTATCTGGCAAAATGAATGTCCCAATTCCCCACATTTCTGTCACGTTTTCGCATTCCTATTCGTCAAAGAAAATGATTTGCTCGTAAAGGAAAAGAACAATCAGGTTGAAAATCTTTTGAAAAACGTGCAGCTGTACGAACTGAATTAAAAAAAATTAAGTTTGATCTTAGCTTTGATCTAAAGTGTCCGATGATAGATGGCAAGACTTTTCGCGCACTTTGTGGGCAAGAAGCTTTAAGCTGTTGTAATATTTGCGGAGTTTGACCAAAATTAGTGAATGACTTGCCCAAAATAAAAAAACGTCTATGCAACAAAGGTTTTTACAAGTTCGGGATGTCGACTTTACATTGTTGGATAAGATTCATGGAGTACTTGCTCCACATTGCATATGATTTGGATTTAAAAAAAAGTGCGGCCAGAAAGGATGAACACAAAGATTTGAAGAAAAAACAAAAGAAACATGTTCAAAAATTGCTGAAAAAATTATCCATCCCCGTTGACTTTGTAAGACAAGGAGCTGGAACGAGTAACGCAGGGAATGTTGCGCGTTGTTTTTTTGCTAAAGCGAAAGCTGTGGCGAAAGCTATTGTATTGCATGAAAATCTTGTGAACAGGCTACACACTATTTTACAAGTGATAACATGTGGTAAACTTATCAACTATTCAAATTTCCAGAAGTACTGCACAGAAACAATGGAACTGTGAGTTGAGTTTTATTCCTGGTACAAAATACCACAATCAGTTCATAAGGTTCTGCAACACGGAAGTGATATAGCTGAGGAGCTGGAATCACCTCTTGGCAGGATATCCGAAGAACTTTTGGAAGCTAATAATAAGATTTTAAGAAGGGCTCGACTTTTCAATGCAAGGATGTGCAGTCATTCTGCTACAAATGAAGATATAATCCATTATCTTCTAATTGCATCAGATCCTCTGATAAGTTCCCTTAGATTGAAGGAAAACCCAAAAACGAAACCACTAAGTGACTAGGCTAACAGTATGCTGTTATAAATTGTTGACAACCCATTTTGTCCCACTGTGTACCATGGCTACTCCTTCCATTTGTTAAAAATTTTTATTATTAAATTTAAAAAATGTGGATCTTAGACAAAATTCACTGGCATTTTAAAATTCATTTCTTGGTATGATAGTATAAGCAGCGATTCGTCCCATTCGTTTTTGACACATTGTAGAGCTAGATTGACTGGAATTGAAGGGAATAAATTAACAACGTTAGAAGATACAGACAAATGTTGTTTAGGAATTTTGAAAGATTTGATGTCGTTAACAAATTGCCAGCTGTATTTAACACGATTCTTTGATATTGTTAGATTTTTCAGAGGTGGCTATATACTCAAAACGTACTTCCTTGAATTTGGATTGGTCTGATAAAACAAAAAACATTTTTTCTATGTATTCCGATCTTTTCATTGCTACAGTAGTGTCACCTTTATCTGTCTTGAGGAAAATTACATCTGGGTTTTCTTTAATAAATTTTATAGCTGGGCTAAAATCTAAATTCTCTTGAAATTTTTGTTTATTTAAAATTGGAGTATTCAAAAAATTGAGAATAGTTTGAGAACAGTGAACTCTTATTTCGTTTTGTCTATCTAGAGGCAAATTCCAAATTCAATCGAAGTTATAAGGTCTTGTGAAGGAAACTGTTTTTTATTGCGAGAATTGAATGTAAAACCTGGCCCTAGAGAGACAATTTGAATTACTTCCTTCGAAATTATAAAATCAGTTAAAATTTTGATCCAAGAATCAGGGGTCTCACAAAGCGAAATCTGATCCACTGGTAGAAACCTCCATTGTAATAAGATAATTTTCCTATTTCTAATGTATTCTCATAACAAAAGTATATAAAAAATTTTTTGATCTTTTTTGGTTGAAGAACTTTTGTCTATTTACTTTTTTTTCGTCTCGTTTGTCGTTTTTCCCCAAATTTAATTGTTTTATTTTTAATCTCATGTTTTACGATTAAAAGAAGATCTAGTATTACTATCTATAGAAATGAATTATATACAAATTTGTAGAGGCTTCTTGGGTGAACTTCTGTCTGTTAATTTTTTCTTGTACTTTGTGTCACTTTTCAAACAAAGAGAAAATAAAAAATTTTATTTTGAATGTTATTCTTTACGTTTGAAACAACAACTGCGCGTTCCATCAAAAAAGGAGGAGTTCAAATTTTTAGCGAACAAATTTACGTAATTTATACCTGGCTCAGAATTTTCTACAATCTTTCAGTTTCAAAAGAATATCACTTCTAAGCCCACGTAGATGACGCCACGTTCTATGTGATTTCCCTATATAAAGTTAAAAATGCAACTAAAAGAAACCTCTAGTTTTTCATGTGAAATTACCCGTAAGGAAAATGATGTGTTATAGTTTATTAATGAAAATTACTTGATCCGCAAATCATTAAATTTGGAAATTGAATTCTAAAAACCATTACTACAGACTTTGGTACATATGTGTTGTAATTTACGATTTCTATTCCGGGAATGTAAATTCACTATACAAACAAAATATTAAAAGTTTGGTCAAATTACAAAAATTTTAAGCTCTGTAACTATAGGTGGCCCGCTATTTATGTCGTTAACCCGTAAGTGTAATTATTTTTGAAACAGCATAACAGTGAAACCCGACATCTCAATCATTTTCTACAAGCAACAGCTTGATTCCGATAAATTGATACAATTTTATTCTAATCTGTTCAATAAATTAGCATGTGAGACAACAAATATGAAACATTGATGTATCATTAAACTTTATACGTTACTTTTTTTTATAGAATTAAGTTCACAAGCAATGAGGAACAGCGGAAGTACAGCTCTGCCATTTCGTGATCCTAGGGAGTATATAGATAATCTCAAAATTCCTAAGGGTAAACCAATAATAAACATTCATCGTCAATTCATTGGAATAGAAACCATGGATCAAGTTCTTCCATGCACAATTAACGGGAGTATCAATATACTAAATCAATTTCCACATAACCGCGCTGAACCTGGAATAAAGTTCAGTCCTGAGGATATTAGCGACGATAGGTGGGAACAAGTAATTACAAACCATGGTGGTGTCCAGAGAAGTAGATATTGGATGATTCAAGCTGCTGCAAGGACTGTACGACTACGGCAGTCTGCTCGAGACATCAGGGTCTTACAACTGCCAATAAAAAAAATGCATCCTCATGCCGACAAATCCGATTTTCATCAGAATCAATTTAATATCCAGAGATTAAGAATTGATACGGGTAATCGAGGCGGAACGGTCGACAGTCGGGTCATGGCACAATATGGTGTTGGTAGCCCGAGAAAGATTAATAATAATAATAATTTTATCAATAATAATAATCATTATATTGGTAATAATGTTCATAGCCCAATACCAACGGCTAATTCTATTTCTAGTTATAGTTCCAGTCAATATCGAAACACAGAACCCAGTTCTCCGAGCATAAGCAGGTTAAACAAAAGTATATCACGTCTTGGAATCAACCAAAATCATAACAAATAATGTTAAAATATGGTATACGTTGGTTAATCCCTACTAAAAAGGAGTCAGGAATCGTCACAAATGGTCAGAAGCTCTGACGATTTCTGAACATCGTAACCATTCCTGACGAGTCTGAGTATTTCTGAAGATATGCTAATTCACATCCTATCAGGTAGCTCATCGGCTAGGACCGCAGGTAGCACAACCGAAAAGGATTGAAAATTATGAATAAAATTGTTTGAATATTGCATACAAGACTAAAAAATTAGAAATTCAGAATATATGGGTTTCGACGATTTCCGATATCTAAAAATTTTCCTAAAAATTTAAAATTAGGATAAATGTAATGTATCTTGTAAGGAGAGAGAGATACGTGAAAACGGACAAAATTTTCAGATTCACCTTCAGAGTTATTTAGTACATAAATATTATAATTGAATATAAGTAAAAAGAGAATACGCATAAATAAATTTAAATAAATAATATAAATAACATGGGAAATACAAAAAGGGATTAGGTCTTATGGCATTCTTTTCTTGTACCCATAATTAAAGGATTATCCTTTGATAAGGTTAGGAAAGTTGTTTATTAGCTTAATTGAACTTTTTGACATGAAGTACTATTTTATTTTTGGTTGACAGGGCGACAGTGCCATTTTTCATCATTTAGGATTGAACATTACTGCTTACCTTTTTTTTAAATTTATCTAAAATTGAATTATGTAAATTTTTTGTGAGTGATTAACATGCCGCTGCTGCTTAATTAAATGGTTGGGGGTCCTCATTACTTTGTTTGTTAGCGCGACAAGTTACGATTGTAAATAAATATTTTCAGGTAGATGTACTTAATTGTAAGATTGACTATTATGTTAGAAATTGCAATAATTTAATTAGTAATTATTGTCACTTCAAGCAGTAATTATTTAACTGAAAGACATTTTGTTAGACTCAGTGATAAGAATAAATTAAAATTAACTACAGTAATCTATGACTTCATTATTTCATTCACTCTGTCCACATTGAAATTTTTATTTTTTCGTTCACTTTTTGCCTGTTTTTTCTCTTCTGACTTTTTGTATCATGTCAATGTGACAGTTTATTAGAATACGTCAGTTGGCCATCTTATAAAATTGTCTTCAACATGAAGTCATTCTCCTTGCATGGAAATGCTTTAATTCGAAATTCTACAAAGTTCGATGATATGAAATGAAATTTTTTTATTTCAAATACTTCATATTCAGTATAATTTATTATATATATATATATATTTACATATATACATTATTGTACAATTTAAGTCTCTTATAAATAAATTTTAGAAGCAAGTAAACCATTATTTTATAGATACTGGAAGAATATAGCAATCTTATTTTTAATTTTTAGTTGAAGTTTTCAAAAAATAAATCATTCAAGATTGAAAAATATTTTATTGGAGAATTGCAAGAATCAATAATGATTTGAAATAAAGTGTCACAAAATTACACGATGAGAATTAAAATTATTGAGTCCTTTTCCTACTTATTCCAGTCATTCTCTTATAAAATACTGGAAATTATAAAATTAAGTGGAACCTATAAAATCTGAAATTTTATATGAAATACATAAATTCTGAAAGCATTTTTTATTCTTGGTGGATAGCGAGGTGTATGAGACATAATTTGATATGAAAAAACATTGCACATTGAAAATCTATTTGGAGCAGGAAGGGCTAAGCACACGTCGTGGCGTCACTGCATTGTACTGAATTGTAAGATTCCAAACATAGCAATGAATTCAGGAACCAATATCCGATATCTCGTTACTTTCTGCATCGTCGATGAATGCTGCAATTTTTGGCACGTTTTCAGTTTGAAACGACACGGTGACAACAAATTGATAGCTGGGCGTCCAGTTACGTCTCTATCCTTAATCCCTTCGAACCATCAAATTTTGATGTTGAAAAATCAAAAGAATAAACTTAATTCACTTTTCATCACGTTCTCTCTTATGCACTTTACCCTCCACGTATGTTCGAAATATCAAAAAGCAGTTTAAAATTGTTAAAAATATGTTTAGGTTCGATAAACAGCAAATGTGTCGCTGAACGGCTCAACGACTTTCACTCACTCCGAAATTGCTCTGAACCACGGTGCTCCCAACTCTCGTATCCTTTCACACTGCACTCATCGCGTCGACAACCGGATTGGTTAGGATTGGCGCGCCTATAAACAGTACAGAAGGTCACAGCTATCTAAAAAGAACAAATCCTCAGCGTCCTATAAGGCATTCTATTGCTGGAACCCGTCAGGTATATGGTGTACCAATTACACTCAGTATCAGTGCTTTAGCCGATTTTGAAAAACGAATCGGGCAGGGCATGCATTCGTTTCGATTTTTGCCACCTGGCCATTGGGAAATTTCAAGAACGCATGTCTTAATGACCCATGAAGAAATAGAGTCATGCGTGGATCTTCCATATTATAGGATTTGCGAAAGCAAATCACCTGTCCACGAGAACGCAATGTACGAAAATTGAGAAAGCGAGCTTCTGCTGAATTCAGGAATGATGTCACTCAAGGGCTGTAATATTCAAATTTCCTACAATAAACAGGGCGAACGGATGAGAATTGCCACGTTAAGTGGATGGCTCTACTGATTGTTCAAACCAACTTTTTGACGAAGTTGTCACCAATCTTAAAGGAGCACCAAAACCTCATGTCGACAATAACTCAAGCGGGAAATCAGCCTGAGGCTCTCTCAACCAAGGCAGAAAATTTTATCAGGAATAAACAATCTTTGTATTTTCTGGAACAAAAGTTGTACCAGTTGAGCCTGAAGTGGTTATTGAAAGTAGCCAACCTGCATTCATTCAAGGGGCCTACCTAGGTTTAGTTATCGCACTACTGGGGATACATAGTTACTACTGTCACGCTAAAGTGTTGACAGGAAATATAGGTCTAAAACACTTTACGGGAGACAACAATTTTGCCAACCAATCCCGCAAACAGCCAATCCGATGAGACCCGCAAGCAAAGAGATGTCAGCCAGTGCGACCTGCAACTTAAACCTGAGTTATCCCGCCCGGACCATGGTGCCGAACAACTAAGTGAACGAGAATACTCAACACGAAACCCCAGAGATCTCACCAAGAAACACGGCAACAAACGATGGCACGCCTGTAAGCGGACTAGCAATACCCATCCGTCGGATAAAGCTACCTCCACCGATAGGTCGTCTACAAGAAACACCCATCAAAAATCATCTTGGCCGTTTGCAGAGCTGCATGAACTGAGAAAGTAGCCTCTTGAAGGAAATCTTCTCTCGCGAAAATTTTTTAACAGACGCCCGTCTAGTTGGACACGCCGTTTCATCACGTCAACCCTTACGGCTTGCCCCCCGTGATAAAATTTTCACTCAATACAAATTTCTTTAAAAATCAATTTCAGGTCAAAGTGTAAAACTATAAAAAATAGTTTCCTAACTAGGGCGCGTTGGAAAGCTCTTCGTGGAGACGTAAAACCTACCAAATCTCTTTATCTAACGAATACACCGCGGATCAAAATTTCTCTCAAGTCTTTCGGAATAACCGAGTTTTCTGGGCGCCAGAAAAATTATTACCGAGGTTGACAGTTGTGTGGAAAGGCCATGCAAAAATCGGCAGCACCGTAAAATCTGTAATCCTCAACTAATGGAAACGCCTTAGGCAATTTCAAAGTCGAATCTCAAAACTACTAAGAAATTTCCTATTGTAGTTAATATTTGGATTAGAGGAAAGAATAACAATGAGATGACATGTGAGTTCAAAGGTACTCCATGTCATCTTGGTTAAAAGCCCATTGTTACTCTTTCAATTAGGACAAATAACAAAGCACGTATAATTCAAAATAATAAAATGAAAAAAAATGACTGCACGAAAATTTATGAAAAACTAAGTGAAACGCATCCCTTAGAAAAAAATTCTTTTTCATCTTCTATGTATTTTTAATAGCTTTATACCCTAATAAACTCTACAAAATTTCTAAAATTCATATTTAGTTTTGCTATAAACAAATTTAGCTGAAGCGTAGAAAATCTGTACATAGCCTCGTAAAAAGCTGATTATGCTTACTAAAATCCAGAATTTTCTGAATAATAAGTCTGATTACTATGTTGGGCTATTGCAAATAGATGAAAAATTATTTTATCTGCATTGTTCTGTAAAATTTAGAGTAAATATATAGTAAAATAGTAAAATAGAAAATAGCAGAATATAGAAATTAAAATAGTAAATTTATAACGATTTCGGGACGACTTATCCATCCCCTTTTCCAAGTTGTCAATTTTTTTAAGCGAATGGACGCAGCAAAATCAAAAATACTATTTTAACGTATAAAAAACTGTATAAAAAAGATTTTCATATATGAATTTTTTGTTACAAGTGCATGAATATCTCTTCTAGTTAGAAGCCCCTAAAATTCAAGTTACATTTGTAATTTGAAAGTTCTTGAATTTTCACGATTTGTCTAACAGTGTACAGAATATATGTGTATAACATGCACGTGAATGAAAATTCACGCAGCTATTACAAATATTTCATTATTTACATTGTGTTTAAGCATTGACGAACAATTAATAAAAACAAGATAATGTATTGTATATGAACTGCTCAAAGCTACATTAATTTGACTCGTCATCATCACTCTTCAGAAATTTCTTCAAGAAAGTAACTCCTCTATTTTGGGATAATGAAAGTCTCTATCGCCTCACTCTTTATAACCACAGCAGTTTTCTTCCATTCTGTTGGTAAGTCTGATACGTCAAATCATTTAACAATTCAAGTGAAATTTTTGAATAATTTTTGTAGTACTTATTGTAAATTAATCTCATAATTTCGCAGATCCATGCGATATGAAATAGTTCAGGTGAAAACGTATAATGAACAAACTAAAAGAAGTAACTTTTCGAAGAGGAGGTGAAAACCTTGCACTTAAAGTAGTCCAGCTATCGGAAAAGCTAGTCCAAACTATGTCTAATTTTTGTTGTTGAAATTTTGAATTGAATCAAAAAATTTTCCAGTTTATCAATTAATAAAATCAGTTTTGATTTGTTATGCTGCTCGATATTAATGCATTAAATGAGCAATGATTCAAATTCTTCACAATATTTTCTATGCCCGAAACCGTTTTCCTCACAACATTCGGAGTATTTTAAAGCCGCCGAAATAAAAACTTAAGTTTTAACAATTTTAATATAGAGAGTCAATAAAGTATCGTTTGCATAGGAAAAAAAAACTTTAAAATGAAAAAAAAAACTTTTTTAGATACGCCAGTTCATCCTCATTCAAGGAAAATCAATTTAACAATTTAACAATATGACCTACTTATAGTTTTAATAGAGCTGAGATCACGTAATATCACATGCACATGAATAAAAATTCACGCAGTCATTACAAATATTTCATTATTTACACTGTGTTTGAGCATTAAGGAACAATTAAAAAAAACAAGATAACGGATTGTATATAAACCGACCAAAGCTGCGTTTATTTTACTCGTCATCATCACTCTTCAGAAATTTCTTCAAGAAAGTTACTCCTCTATTTTGGGATAATGAAGATCTCTATCGCCTCAATCTTTATAACCGCAACAGTTATCTTACATTCTGTTGGTAAGTCTGATACATTGAATCATTTTACAATTAAACTGAAGTTTTGAATTAATTTAGGTAGTAGGACTGTAAATTGATCTCATAATTCGTATATCTCTGCCATATGAAATCAAGTTCAGGTGAAAGCGTATAAAGAAAAAACTAAAAGAAAGACGAGGTAGAAAACCGTCCACTCTAATATTTTTTTAACGAAATTTTCAATTGTATTTTTTCATAGAAATAAAAAATGTAAAATAAACATTAACTTTTTAGATACTCCCGTTCATTTTCATTCAAGGAAAATCATTCTTACAAAGTATATAATTGAAATTTGACAATTCGTAACAGAGCTCTGTTGAAAAGTAGCACGTGAAGTCCTGAATGTGTATAATTAATTTAGAGCATATTAATCCTTTGTCATTTCCTTAAGTTTGTTCAAACAATCGAAAGCCGATATAGCTTTAAATTGGAGACAGTCTTCCTCACGTTTACAATTTTAAAATCAAAGTAAAAACTAGGCATTCATTTTTATCTGGGATCCTTTTCTTGGGCGTCCTAATATAATCTCACAAATAGTCTATTTTAGTACCAGTTTCTACCTTATTTAGTTTGCTAACTTCAGATTGATAAATGATCCGAGATAGCGAACTAAATTGATTCAGAGGGTGCATTTGTTTCTATTGTTCCAAACTTCAATCTTACAACAACAAAAAATAGATGAAAAGACCAGGAATAGGAAAGTTTTAGGTTAGACCAGTCCGGGTGCGGACTGGACAATTATAATTCTTGAGGGTGCGAGTCGGAACCCACACCCTTCAATTTCTGCAGGTCCTGATCAAAAAAGGGACCTTCTAGTTCTTAAGGGTTCGAGTCCACAACCGTGTCTTTTAAATTCTTGAGGACACGGGTTGGGACCCGAACCCTTTAAGTTCTTAATACTCCAGACTCGGTCTATTAACTCAAGTTATTTGAGTAAATCTAAGAATTCGAGTAATTCGAATAAATCTAACAATTCAAGTAATTAGAATAAATGGAAGAATTTAAGTTATTCTATTAAATCGAAGAATTTCAGCAATTCGAAGAAATCAAGTTATTCGAAGAATTCAAGTAATTCGATTAATTTGAAGAATTCAAGTTGTTCGACGAATTTGACTAAATGAAAGAATATCAGTTATTATTATTTTTTTGAAACTTGTTCTCGGGTTAAAAAGAACCCGGTTTTCCATCATAGCCACGGATTAAATCAATTGACTGATGAGATGAAGATGTAATTAGTTAATTCAATACGTCGTATGAAATCGTTTGCAATGATGTTCTAGGTACAAAATTAGGAGCATGGTGTAGTTTGCAGTTCTTCTTTTACCGCTGTTATGCTTACACAGCGGCTGCGGGTATTGGAGGTGACAACAGTCGCCTCTGAATGCTATTTTAGAGCTACCATGTGTCACTCTATAGGTTTTTAGGCGCTTGCTTCCTGATGGTCCAGGAAGTTCCTTACAATGCGGTAAATGTTTAATGAAACCAGCTTCTCAGCTGCTGTCAGTACCCTACTGACTCCTAATTGTTCAAGATGTTCAGTGCATCTTGGGTGCACATTGCCTGTAGCCGAAATCACAATAGGATGAATAGATGCATGTTTCACATTCCTCCATATTGTCTCTACTTTTGGCCTTAGCTCGCTATACTTGTGGATCTTGGTTGTTTAGATTGCGTGTAAATTTTGGTAAAGTGGACAAACAATGTCGATGATGTAGACTCTTCCACCTTCTTTTTCTCGCATTACGATGTCCGGTAGATTGGCTCGAATGTAATGATTCGTCTGGCTAATAAAATCCCAATATAAGATGTAATCTTCGTTTTCTAAAACGGGCATTGGAATGTATCTATAGAACGGCATCCATTCTGTTAAGAGTCCTAGGTTCAGGGAAAGTTAATGTATAATGCCCGCTACATCATTATATCTGTGCGTATATTCTCTTTGAGCCATCACGCGACAACTATCAATAATGTGTTTGATCGATTCGTTGTTATCTCCACATAATCGGCACCGGTCAACCATATCTTGATATAGCACGTGTTTGTGATAATTTCTGGTGCTGACAACCCTGTCCTTAATCGGAATACCGAATCCTTCCGTTGCTGGATACAGGACGCCCTTCCTCAGCCAAATGTTGGATGCCTCACTATCCACTTCATGTGGATCTAGTGTTTTCGGGTGCTCGCCGTGGATGGCTTTCTGTCTCCATTGCGTTTCTAATTCCTCTATGGTTTCTGCCCTGATATGCAAGGCCTCCTCTCAGGGAAAATTCAAGGGCGTGTAGTCAAAATCAGCTTTACAGACGGTGTTTTGAAGCGTAACATCTCGCTTTCTGTTATTACGAGTGAGCCCAGTCCCTTTCGCGGTGAGCGTAAATCTTTCGGTTCTAGCCTCGTTAGACTACCGAAGATCGAGGAATCTATATGGTAAGAGTAATCAAAGGATAAGTAGGAGGGGGATGATTTTAGATCAATCTATAATTCACATGTTGCTTATTCAAACAAATTGCTTATTCTTACAAATCTGCTCCGACACGGGTCGCTGATCAATCTCTCTA
The DNA here is from genome assembly GCA_011634705.1 of Andricus grossulariae. Taxonomy (NCBI): domain Eukaryota; kingdom Metazoa; phylum Arthropoda; class Insecta; order Hymenoptera; family Cynipidae; genus Andricus; species Andricus grossulariae. The sequence continues at coordinate 1,725,957 of JAABKJ010000755.1, forward strand.
GTAATCGCTCCAAGTGAAGAGCTTCACAAAGTCATCATTCTATATTAGGTTTCACACATGAGCATGCAAACACTCATTCGTCACTGAAGTTTAGATATCCATTAAATTTTAAACAATTTTTCTTCCACTGATTGCCCGTTAAAAAATTCCCAGTTAACCAAATATTGTCGTTGAAGAATATCCTTAACACCTCTTCATGTTTAACGACACTTTATGACTATTAAAGAGTAGGGTTTGAAGCTTTTTCTCAAAGGTTTGAGAAACGAAAAGAAATGTATCATTCTTTGCGGAAAGTCAACAACAATAAAAATATTGAAATTGCGAGTTTTTGGGGCCTCATAATTTTCAGAGGAAGATAAGTATAGCGCAAGTGCGCTACGTGCGCGCGCGTATCCTTTCCTTACATCTCGACAGACATATTTAATATGGTGGATCAAAATGAAAAAGTTTGAAATATAAAAGAAGCCTTTAAATAAAAATGTTTAATTTTTGCTGTCTTATAACCTGTCTATATTTTGTATTGAAACCATAAATATCCTGAGGTTGTGCCAACTAAAACAAAATAATTTTGTTTTGAAAGACAGAGTTTTGAAAAACCGTAAATTTTACTTTTTTTCTTGATCTATATACCCAAGTTCTAGAATTTGTAATGGGTTTTTAACTCCAGCTTATGAAGAGAAAAATCTCATTTGTATGGACCTCATAAGATTTAAATAAATGTTCAAGATATCTTAAATTATTAGGTATTACCAAAAAATAATATTTAATCGATAAAATTAGATTTGACCCATTTTATGTTTATTAGACTTTGTGTGTAGAGCCACGCAGATTCTTAATTATTCCCATTCCAAATATCCAGCCATTCTGGTGGTTACGTGGTTCTGTCTGAATTGGATACGGCACGTGACTGTTTCTTGTCTCTTTTTTGCGGCAAAGCAGCCTGTAAGAATTAGCTTTTGCTGAAGACAACATCCGGACCGAAATTGAGGCGAAATCGAGGACTGAAGGCGTTACTAATACAGAGTAAAAAAACCTTACTGAGCACGTGCTGACATTAAAAACCAACCAGACGTGAAAAACATATACTTTCATCAAAATAACTCAAATCGTTTACATACATACAGGTTAACCCTTGGAGAGAAAGACAAAATATAAAGACATTTGAGGTCATTGATTGAAAAAGGGTGGCACAAAATTCATAATAACAACTAACTTAAAAGTGAGGAGATGACACTAGGTAACAAGATTTTATTTATTGTCAATTGATAAGCGAAAATGATCTATCTTTTCGTGCTTTTTAGAAAAACAGGGTAAAAATGTTTGATATCATATTTGAAATTAAATCTGGAATATCTCCGAAAATATTAATGGTGCGAAAAAAAGAACTTTAGTTTCAGAATCAGCACTTCAAAATACGTAAGTGAACACCATAAAAATCGAATCAACATGAATTTCATTAACTTTTGTAACCTAATGTGATCACCACTTCATGCGTAATGACGCGGAATATCACGTAGTAATGCGTAATAACGCGCAATATTACGTAATAGTATCATAATTACAAGTAGCGTTTTTTCTTTTTTCTTTTTAGAATCAAGAAGAATCAAATGAATGGAAATTATTTGAATCCGAACATTTAATCCGAACATTTAAAAATAAATTTCTCTAAAAATTTGAAGAAATTAAAATCAAGGAATATTAATTATTATTTCATTATTTAACTTATTTAGATTTCTTAATAATAAAAAATAAAGACACCCGACTCTCGGTTTAGCAACTCGTGGTTTCAGAATTCCTTGAACTGCGTAGAATGCGCAATATTATGCATTCCAATTGGAAACAGTTCAGATGGCCCTAACTGTTTACGTTTCCATACTCCCGATTTAACAACAAGGATACTTACAGGCAACGCCCGGCCCTGTGGCTAAACCGAAAGTCGGGTGTACTTCGGCGAGATTTTCACCTAAGTTAGGAGAATGATTCTGACGTCATATACTACGTCACGTTACCAGCTTTTCTAAGTGAAAGAATATAGTAAGCAAATTGGCATATAATTTTTTATCATATTGATAATCGAAAATTTGACTTTTGACCCGATCCACAGGCATCGTAAGTCGAATTTTCGTTTGAAGGAAATTTCTTATAAATCTTCTCCGAAATAGGTTACACTGATACAAATAAACTACAACTTATTTGACACCACTTTGTAAAAATTAAGTGACAAGTGGAATCGCCATTTCACTCTAGTTAAATAAACACAACCTCATGAAGGTTACTTTTTTTCTGCTAACGTTTTACCTAGAATGGATCTAAACTTTATCTTTTTTCTGTGTACTCGCTTGAATGTTGATTTTTAAAACAGTAAAAATAAGCACTTGAATTTATATTGGACTTAACTGCAGATTGGACTTGAATTACAAAAGCCACTACATTCAAGTATACGAACTATCTTGAATAAATAAAATAATCTTAAATAAGAAACAAGCATTTTTCGAATGAAATAAATCAAACTATGTACCTAACTTTCAACAGTTCTAAAAAAAAGTTGAAGGCAACCTGAAATAACATGTAAGGTTTTCGTCCCAGTAGAAAGAATCCACGTGGAATTCACCCTGTAAAACCGCGTATGAATCCACGTGGATTAAGGAATTTCACGTGGAGTTATGCGTGGAATTCCATGTGAAATTTGTATGGTGAATTGAAACAGTTCACCTGGAAATTCCACGTGTAATTCCTCGTGAATTTCCACGTGAAATAAGGATGCTCAGTGAATTTCTACGAAAATTTCTACGTGCCAGGTGCAAAATTCGTTCGGATGCCAGAGCTTGACCATCGGCCCAAAGTCGGGCCTGCTTTGGTAACCGATCTACGATAAGTAGAGTTTGGCCGACTAAGGTCTTTTCAAGCTGCCATGGTCCCACCGACATTGCCAGCTGACGTCGGCGGCAAGCGAAAAGCCGACTGTCAGCCCAATTCTTGCCCAACTTTGGGCCGACTATCGGAAGAACTGTGGCAGATTGGTCGGCACGACCGCAAGAATGAGATCTGTCCGACTCATGATACAGCAGTCTGTTAGCCACAAGTCACCTTGATGCACCCGACGGTCTGTCAAACCTTGGCCAGAGTATGAGCAGATCTTCGGATAAACTCTGGTTCATTATTTCAAAAAGACCGTGAATGTACGGTCGGCCCTGCTCTGGGCAAGAGATGGCCGACCATCGGCATAACATTGGCTTGTACAAGTCATCATGATGCACACGGCGGTCGGTCAAACCTTGACCCAAATATGGGCCGGCCGTCGGATATACTCTGATTCATTATTTCAAAACGACTGGCGTACGAATAGCTGGATTTTTGTGTGGACACACCCATATTTGCATCGAAATTTCGGTACACGTAGGCACTTCCTTTTTTTTTTAAGAAAAAAAAAATGCTAAGATCCATCTTTATGATAAATTGCAAATGTTCAGAAAAATTTACATTTGATGTAATTTTTAGTCGTCTTAAAATAATATTCAACACCTTAAAAGCAAAAAAACAAAATATTACACGAAACAAAATTAGTTAAAGTAGTCCGAGGCTACGAAACCCTAAAAATTGTAATCGATTTCAATTACACTGGTTTACAAAAAAAAAAGATGAGGACTATTTGACAAGACCACTTTATCCTTATGTATTTTGACGCGCTGAATACGAATCCGAGGTCTATTTACCTCCCTGTCTTTATGTTTGTATTTATTGGACCGTAAGACCGAAGAAAGAAAAGTTTTGAAACTTTTGTATTTTTGTAAATTGTATATATGCTTACTTGCCAACGTAATATTTGGAAACTATTGAATCTTCATCATTCTTCATGTTTTATTGCTAACATTTTTAATCTCTAAATTTTGAAGAAACTTGCTGCTTTTAGCTAAGATATATCAAGGCTGCAAAAAATCTATTTTTTTGACTTGAGACAGTTTTTAATTTAACTTTCTCTCAATTATTTCCAAAGAATGTTAAGGCCTATTTTGATGTTTATATAATTTAACAAATTTTTAAAATAATAATCTAAACCACTTTTAATTGTTATTAAACTTAGCAAACATTAGAACACTGACATAACCGTGAAGTATTTTCCCCCATCAATGACCTGAATTTTGTAATGGATGTAATTTAGAATCAGTTTGAATTTAAAATTGTGGAACCATTTGCTGAATTAAACATAAATCAAAAAGTAAATTGGATTTTGTAGAGCTTGTAATTTAATCAATTTGTATTGAAATTCATACTTTTGCATCACAGTCTAAAATATTTAACAGATATATCTATAACCAGAAAGATAATAATCCCACATTTTTCATAATATATTATTTCTCACTAAAAAAATAACTGCGCGTGGCTCCTGCATAATATCCAGATTTATCAAGCTCGTATAAATTAGAAGTTCATTAACTAAGAATTATAACCGGTAGATGCAAGAATTACAACTTGAAAATTTAATGGGACTTTAATAATGTCCAGTTCTTAAGCCGCAGAGTCTCCTTCGTGTCTTATTTATATTATCGGCTTAAAAAAGATACTGACACCGCGCAATCAATTTCACGCGTAGTGATTTGAATGCCGGGGCGATAACGTGATTAAACCATCAAAATTAAAATCTGTATCGAGATTAGAGAACTCGTTTCTACTCCAACCGTATCATCCAATACCTGTGATTTATCATTGTAATTAAAATTATTTGAGTATGAAAAAATCGTTCACTTGAGGTAAGTTGAGCGCAAGGAGAGACCTTTTCTTGGGGTGGGGAGGGGGAGGCGATGAAAGAGGCCAGTTCGATAAGGATAAGAGAATCGACAGAGGCTCTCGAGACCCAACGAGCCACTGCGCGGACCCAAAGATTGTATCCGTGTCTTGTTTTTATAGGCTCTGCCGGAACGTTCTGCCGGCTGGGCCTCAGGTACAGCCAAGTGTAAGTGGGGAAAGGAAAGGAAAGGAGGTTGGAGGGAGGACGAGAGAGCTGGTTGAGAGGTGAGGGAGGAGCTACTGGTAGCGGGCCTTGCATGGGCCAGCCAAGTACTGAACAACCAGTCCTCGGAGAACCGTGACTCCTTCCAGAGTTCACCCTTTCCCCGCGCTGGCAAAAGTCGCCATTTTTAATCAAATGAAAACCCGAGACGGTGTCGGCTCGCTCGGTTTACCAAATGTTACCTACAGGAAATTTCAACTAGGTACCAGGAATTACCAAATGTCACCGGATACCACGACCTTGACCTTGGGATTATAGTTTAACAAGATGTCGGAGAATAGTTACGCGAAAGTGCGGTGGCTGTGTGAACAGATAGAATTATGTGTGACGTGAGATAGGTGTGATTTAAATGGGCTGAGAGCCAGTGATAAAAGACGAGTGACGTTCGTTAAAGAAGGCGCGTAAAAATGCAGGTCGGTCCTGCCTTCTTCGCGATACTGCTGGGAACGATATTCGGGGTTCTCGGTGCCTCGTTAAGCAAGGCCCTGAGGTACAAGGCGCCGGACGAGTGCGAGTGGGTAGCGACGGGCGACTCGGCTGACGACGTTTCCCTCGTATGCCGGTTGAGAACAATCAACAGCGAATTGGAGAACACGAATTTCAGTGTCATTCAACCTCACCACACGGTTCGTTTAAAGCTCGAGTGTAGCGATGCCCTTTTCTATCAGAGTTCGCTGAGCGCTGGCAGCTTTAGACCGCTGGTGGAGTTACGCGAACTCGTGATCGAGTACTGTAAAATTGGTAATTTGTCGGATGAGGCGTTCAAGGGGTTGAAGGAACTACGAAATCTGACTGTTCGGACCCACAATACCGACTGGTCTGCAATGGCACTTGAGATATCTGCGAGGGCTTTTACGGAAGAGCTTAATCAACTTGAGAGGCTCGATTTGGGGGAAAACAACATGTGGAGTTTGCCGGAGGGGTTATTGTGCCCCCTGCATAGTCTGGAGGTGCTTAATCTCACGAGAAATAGATTGAGGGAAGTGGAGAGTTTTCAATTCAGTTTTCGAAATAGGTGTGCTCCCAATTTGAAGATTCTGGACCTGAGTAACAACAGCATCGAGTCTTTGCCATCAGCTGCGTTTTCCGGGTTGTCGAGGCTCCAAAGCTTGGACTTGGGTAGTAACTCTATTGCTTTTATGGCCGATCGGGCCTTCGAGGGTTTGTCTTCCTTAACTGTCATCAAGCTAGCTAACAATCGACTCCCGAGTTTACCACCGGAGTTATTCAGCGATGCTCGTGACGTGCAGGAGATTTATTTGAGAAACAATACACTAGGCGTGCTACCGCCTGGCCTCTTCGGCGAGTTGACCCAGTTGGTAGTATTAGACTTGTCGAGAAACGAACTGACGGCAGAATGGGTGAATGCTGCGACCTTCGGGGGCCTCGTACGTTTAATAGACTTGGACTTGTCTAGCAATAGAATAGCCCGTCTCGAGCCAGCGGTCTTCCGCGACATGTACAGCTTGCAAATCCTTCGCCTGCAGGAGAATCTCCTCGAAAGCCTCTCAGAGAATACTTTTTCTGCTTTGTCAAACTTACACACACTGGTTCTCAGCGACAATCGTCTGACCGCAATAGATGCAACTACACTCAGTGGACTTTATGTATTGAGCATTCTCTCATTAGATAACAACAGACTCGAAACCCTGCACTCGAGTTCCTTTCGCAATGCCTCTTCCTTGCAAGACCTTCATTTAAATGGCAATCGACTCACAGCGATTCCAGATGCCTTAAAAGCTACTCCCTCGTTACGCACCCTCGACCTCGGAGAAAATCTTATTTACGAAATACCAGACGGCACATTCGATCACGTATCCCAGTTGTATGGGTTACGCTTGACTGAGAATCATATTGGCAATTTGACGAAGGGTATATTCGATAAGATCAAAGAGCTCAAGATACTCAATCTATCGAGAAATAGGATACAGCACATCGAACCCGGATCGCTCGACAACAACCTCAACATCCAAGCAATTCGTCTCGACGGGAATCAATTGACGGACATCGCGGGATTGTTCGCGAATCTCCCGAATCTCGTGTGGTTGAATGTGAGTGACAATAAGTTGAAGTGGTTCGATTACGCGATGATACCGACGGGTTTACAGTGGCTGGATATACACTCAAACGAGATCAGTGAGTTGGGAAATTATTTCGAAATCGAGACGCAGCTGCATCTCAATACCTTTGACGCGAGTGAAAACAAGCTAAAGGAGATCACGGGCAGTGCGATACCTATGAGTATCGAAACGTTGTTGCTCAACGACAATCAGATATCGCGAGTGACAAGTTACGCCTTCTTCAAGAAGCCGAATTTGACGCGAGTGAATCTCAAGGGCAATCGGATACGTAGTTTGCACCCGTACTCGTTACGTCTCAGTGTTGTGCCCCTAGATAAACCCCTTCCAGAGTTTTATATAGGCGACAACGACTACCTCTGCGACTGTTCAATGGAGTGGCTGCAGGAAGTCAACAACAATCAAAGCAAGAGTAGAAATCAACCGCAAGTGATGGATCTTGAGAGCATCTACTGCGAACTTCTCTACGACCGAGAACACGTTTACGTGCCACTGGTGGAGGCATCGCATTCCCAGTTCCTGTGCAAGTACGAGGATCACTGCTTGGTGTTATGTCACTGTTGCGACTTTGATGCCTGCGACTGTGAAATGACCTGCCCGACCAACTGTACCTGCTATCACGATCAATCGTGGTCGGCGAACGTGGTTGACTGCTCGAGCGGCGGCCACATTGGTAAGCTGCCTGAACAAATACCTATGGACGCAACGCGTCTCTACCTCGATGGCAACGATCTCCGAGTTATAGCCAGTCACGCGTTCATTGGCAGGAAAAAGCTAAAGGTCCTCTTTCTCAATAACTCCAACATCGAGATCGTGCAAAATAGATCCTTCAACGGCTTGAGAGAACTCGAAGATCTGCACCTGCAAGACAACGGTATTCGGGAGCTGCGAGGCCACGAGTTCGAGGGTCTCGAGGCCCTAAAAACCCTGCACCTCGAGCGCAACAGACTCTCCGTGATAGCGAACAACACCTTCACACCACTGATTTCCCTGCGGGTTCTGAGATTGCAGAGCAATCGCCTGACGACCTTAGCCGTGTGGTCGCTGCCTACGTCGATCGAGGTGAGTCTTTCTGAGAATCTGTGGTCGTGTGATTGCGAATACCTCATGGACTATCGAAAGTGGGTTCGCAATCCAGGGGTCATTGTCACCGATGAAGCGGACCTTAAGTGTTTCACAAACTCAACAATCGACGGATATTCCGAGGAAATTGAGGGCAATGTCCAGTCCAACATCGAGGATAATGGTGTGGAATCTTCCCTCATCACGAGCAGCGAATACAGCGCAAATGGTACCATCTGCACGGGACTGGAGAACATGGAGAACAGCACCTATGGCAGCTTCCCAAAGAAAGCACCCTTCGGAGATCAGGATTATCTTCCCCTGCTTGTTTCCACGCTCGCGGCCTTCTTAATCCTCATGATCTCCTGCATACTGGCCTTCGTCTTTCGGCACGAACTCCGCGTTTGGTTTCACTCACGCTTTGGAGTTCGCATATTCTACAGGCACGCCGATGTGGATCGGGACGACCGAGACAAACTTTTTGATGCTTTCGTGAGTTACAGTTCCAAGGACGAAGCTTTCGTCGCCGAGGAACTCGCCCCAGTTCTCGAGATGGGGAATCCATCCTACAAACTTTGCCTCCACTATCGAGATTTCCCCGTGGGGAATTTCATTGCCGATACTATCGTCCAAGCTGTGGAGTCTTCCAGGAGAACGATCATGGTTCTCTCGGAGAATTTCATCAAGTCTGAGTGGTGCCGTTTTGATTTTAAATCGGCTCATCACCAGGTACTTCGAGACCGAAGACGACGGCTGATCCTGGTCCTGGTTGGCGAAGTGCCGCAGAGGGATCTGGACCCGGACATCAGACTGTATCTTAAAACAAACACCTATTTGCAATGGGGTGACAAACTGTTTTGGGAGAAATTACGGTTTGCCCTTCCCGATGTCCCGAACAATCAGAGGACAACGCCGAGAAGACAACCACCACCTGTACGACGGCAACATAATAACCAGATGTCTAACGGACCACGAACACTTGCTGTTCACATATGAGTTACGACCAGCTGGAAACTGGAAAGTATCGATTTTACGTGGTTCTGTGCTTCGTGTCGAGTGTCTGTGTATATAAAGTTACAAATCGACTGTGACGAGATAAATGTGCATTGCGCGTGGCAAATTAAAGTCTGTAAATAGTGAGATAGGTGCGAACGAAATTTTTAGAAGAACGTTAAAGACATTATTATTATAATTTTGTAAATTTCAGGGAGCCTGATGTAAATATATGTATGGATCTGAGGCGTTTGTACGCGATTGGTGATCGATTAAACGAACCGGGTGTAAATGCCTTTGATTTGCGAGAGCGTGTATCATAAATTGGTACCGGCCGAGAGACTTAGCCGTGACCCGGGTTGTGTTTCTGTGCTTACGTTGAACGTGATTTCACGATTATCGATTGCGATATAAGAGTGTATGTAGTTTCGAATCCGTGTTCTCTGGTGAACGTACGCGGTACATTGTGATTATAACGAGCACTGTGTAGCCTGTATATTATAACGAAATTAAAAGTCATTCGGTCCCGTATATATACGAGCGACTAGTTATTATTATTCTAGCGCGATTTTTAATACGTAATTATAGAAGCGAATTTATAGTTACGAGTTTTTACTGTGGTTCCTAGTTCTTTGTTTTTGTTTTGGAATGATTTGAAAAGTCATAAAAAATTTTATTTAATATTGTAGACTGTGTCTGTGAATAATGGTATTGGCGGAGAGTATTAGGCACGCAAATGTTGACCGAATTTGGAGAATTTATCGAAAGAAACCAAGAGGTATGTTATAGCAATTTTATTTATGATAAGGTTATAAAGATTATAAAAGGAAAGATATGGAAATAAATAAAAAGTGCCTCATACTTTCCGCCAAGTCCGGTATTTTTAAAATACCTAACAAATCGATATTTTTTAGGCCATAAATTGAAAGTTTCGATCGTTATTGTTTAATTTATTGAAAATGTTACTAACCAGCCTCACGAGATTTATTCTTTTATGTATGTAGCTTCGAGCGGGCTATCTCGCTTACGGTGATATCACTTCTTAAATACTATTATGTGAGTCCGCGCATTCGTGAAATACACTTGCATATTAGTACATGTTTAATTAAGGAGACTCCTTCCGTTTGAGGTCTCGGCGCCAACAATGTGCCCGTAATGACTCAATTGGAATTGCGGGAACGCGAAAGTACTGCCTCTTTTGTAAAGTAGTATGTACTCAGTATTTATTTTCAATGGCAATTTTTTCCGCCAACTTGGAATAATTCGAGACCTTCACGAAACTTGAATTCTTCAACTTGAGCTTAAAGTGTAACGTTGTATAGCGAATTCTTTTTAATAGTAGCAAAACGTGAAATTTCAACGCCTACAGGAAATACTTTCTAGAAAACAGAAACTTGTACCTGTTGTATAATTTTTGCAAATATTTTTCTTTGCGGCGAATGACGCGCGTACATGTTGCTCCTCGCAAAACTTGACTGAATGCTTAAATTGTCTTCTTCGATCGGATACTAGAAATGTAAATGTAAGACTGTATGATATAAATTACAGTATCTGAATGCTTCAATAATCAGGATTTTAAAAAAATGTTTCCCTCGAATGGGATGCTTCTATCTGCAAATACTCGATGATTTGGGAATGCACTCTTAGAGCAAAATATTTAATGGACGAATAAAATCCTCTATTACCACGTTTAAACTCTGTGTTTTTAATTAAAAAAGATCCTTCATTCCTGCGCAAAAATGATTTATTTGTCGACTTTATTTCTGTCCTTTATTTATTTGATTTATTTATTTTGTTTAATTATTGAATTTATTTGAGAAATAAATCACTTTGGTAATTAGTTATGTAAATGTTAATTTCTTCTCACCTATTTAGATTTACAAGATTAGTACATAAATTCACGTTCCAAATCTCGGAACCCATTTAGGCCAACGTGTAAATTGAGACAAAGTAGAGCATGATATCTTAAAGAATACCGCTACGAGCGACTTAACATATAACTCGACATTAATCTTACAAGTAGATCACTTCTTCCGATATACATAATGCCTTATTATTATTCCTTGGAGCCGGAAATTACGTTCTTACGAAATTAGGCATCTTAACACTGTACTTCTGACTTTTTTCAAAAAGTTTTTTCTTTCAAATTCATTCCGGTTATTAATGATGTGAAATGAAATTCATGCCGCTTTTAAAGTAATTCCTCGTTATTTCTCGATTTCTTATGTCTTTTTAAATATTTAAATTAAACAATAAATTTAGAATAAGTTTAAAAGATTAAAATAAAATTCAAGAATTAAAACAACAAACATTTTATATTGGAAATCTTTAGCATCAATAATTTTAAACTGCAAGACTTTTATTGAGGTTTCAAATTGTAGCGTTCAGGTTTGAAAATTTTTAAATTTTATGCACTTGTCAAATAACAAATATTTAATTCGAATTCTAATCAGTCAGGGTGTCTAACGATTCTTCGGAACAAAATTCAATGTCTTTTCCTGGTTTTCAGGGTCAATAAATCAAGTTTTTTAAGATTTCCTTTTATGAAATCGAATGAAAAAACTGTTCTGATTTATTAAATACTTCAGTGATAGAAATTATTTACTTTTAAGGAATATTAAACATGCTACATTTAAAGGTAATTTTATAATTCGATAATAGTTTGAAAATGATTGTCACTTAACCCCGACTGACGATGTCGAACTTCAAAATAAAATTAGCAAGTCACTAACAAATTTTAGGTAATTAATTTTGAAATCTTTGAAATGATTGTGAAAACGCATCTGGGAAATCTTTTTAATCTTTGTAAAATCATTGAAAACCTTCAAATTTAAAAAAAAAATTAAAAATCTTTTTAAGCCATTTGAAATCCTTTGAATCGCTTGAAATCTGATTTATACGCCTTTGTGAAATCTTTTAAATCCTTGTGTAACATTTGAAATCCTTGAAATCTTTTTCAATATTTTTAAACCTCGTAAAAGAATTGAAATCTTTCTAAAACCTTTATGAAATCTTTGGAAAACCTTTTCAATCTTTGAAATATTTTAAAAGCTTTGAATCTTTATAAAATCCTTTGAAATCTTTAAAATCGGATGTACACGCCTTTTTAAAGTCTTTTGTATCTTTGTGAAATCTTTGAAATTCTTTACAGTTTTGTGAAATCTTTGTAACCTTTGTAAAATTATTCTGAAATTTTTGTAAAGTCATTTGAAACTGCTTAAAATCTTTAAAATCCTTCAAATCTTGGGGAAATCTTTTAAAGTCGTTTGAAATCTTAGAAATATTTTGAAATCTAGAAATCTGGTAAACACTCAAAATTGAAATGCTAACCCCTCCACAATTCTAATCCTGAAACTGGAGTAAAATCGACATTTTTAACTAATATTATTCTTAAGTTGAATATCACAAAAAATGTATAACTTAACATTCTTTAACACATTTGAAAAAATGTGTCATTTTATGGCAATTAAACAGATATCAAATTTTCTCAACATTTAATAATACTTCTATACATTTCAAAGAATTTAACAAGAATTTGTAGTTTTCGTAGGATTTCAAAGATTTTACGAGATTTTTACATACTTCAGGGGATTCCACAGGATTTCAAAAACTCTATTCGGTTTTAAAGAACTTCCTTGAATTTCGTAAGATTTGGAATGATTTTACATAATATAATTTACAAGACTTTGGGATATTTTAAAAGATTCCAAGGAACTTTCAACATATTTAAATAAATTGAAGGGATTTCAAAGGATTTGAAATATGTTAGGGTATTTTAAAATATTCTCAGGAATTTACAATAGAGTTCAATAAACTTGAAGTAATTTAAAAAAATTTTAGGGTATTTTTGAAAGATCCAAGGAAATTCAGTAGCTTTAAAAAATATCAAGGAATTTCAAAAGATTTAAAATATTATAGGGAATTCAAAAAGATTGCAAGAAGTTTAATGATATTTAATGATTTTAAGGTATTTAAAACACTATTTTCATGGGGTTGAATAGAATTTCTTAGTATTTCGGAATAAGGACCAATAAGGTTTTAGGATATTTTGAAAGATTCCATGAAATTTTAAAAAGATTTTAACGGATATTATAAGACTTCTGAAGATTTCAATGATTTTAAAGGGGTTCAAATGCTCTAAGGTATTATAATACATTTTCTGGGAATTCAGGAAATTTAATATAATGTTGCAAAACATTAAAATAAAAGTTATATATTTCTTCAAATTTATTTAGAATAATTTTAAAATTAATAAATAAGGGGTATATCGATTATTTCCCTTATTGAACTAACTTCATTTGTTGCAAACCACATTTGTTTTACGGGATTAGGCTATACAAATTTGATCAGTTAAAAAATATGTTTACACTACATTAAACCTACCAATCAAGTAATTTACAGCTAAGCAGTATGTTTTTATTAATATTTTCTTCACAAAGTCACATCCAAAATATGCTTCTTCTAATAATAATACCGTGTTCCCGGATAATTTGGTCAAATAGACTCTTTAAATGTTCCTAAATTTTCACATCTTAAAATATGTTCAACAATCTTCAATTATTAGTCAATTCAAATATAAAACTTAAAGTTTTAAGTCATAAAATTAATGAAAAAATGTTTTGTGACCGGATTTTGTGACGGAGTAAAGTAAAAATAATTGGCAGATAGGGTATTATTGGGGAAAATACGCAAAATAAAACCATGTAGTTAAGAAAATTCCTCCCAACTCAAGGGTATAATATTCCAGGGACATGCTATTGTCAACTTTTTAATATTACCAAGGATTTCTGACAAACTCAAAAAGAAGAATTAATAGTTCAGAATTCAATTTCGTAAGGATTAACGTTTCAAAATTCAACGGTGACATGTGGCGTGATTTTTCATAAAATTACAGGCTGCTCAGAAATAAAAAATTTCCAAATGCGTTACAATTTTAAATTTAAATTTCAAATAAGGACATTACCAATTTTATAATTTCAATCTTGAAGGCAGAAAAATTTAATTTAATTTGAGAATTTAATCAATAATACGAAATTAAAATCATACCAATTTAATTAATTTTAAATTGAGAATTAAAAGTTAGCATAGTGTAGTGTAGAAGTTATATACCCTTCGATACTAAACAATATATTCAGGAAAGTAAATTATAATTATAAAGTTATTCAAAACGAGAATTTCATTCATGACATTTAGTTTACGATCCTTAAGTGCATTTAATTTAATGGTATTGCTAATAATCTTCCTTTGTAAACCTACACCTTCGGCGTAAGGCTGAAAAATGAACTTGTATTAAAACTGCAGCAGCAGTACACTGCAACTTTACCTGTCTATTAAATCTCAGTGAATTTTTCCTCTGTGCTTGGAATATATAAATTATGCAAAGATAATCACAAAGCTATTTTAAATGAAATCACGGCATATTGAAAACGCAGCTTGGAGAAAGTTTGCTATAGCAGCAAGAGTAAAAAAGGCAAGATGCACTTTGAAATTACTTGCGGCTACCTGACGTGAATGACAAAGTCGTGTTGACATCTTTTATCTTGTTATATCGTGAACGCGGATCGGAATTTTAGTATCCAGAAAGAACATCTATTATGATGTGGAAAGTTGATAATAAGCTAAAGTGTAAGTAATGCCAGTTCGTGCTTTGTTCGAGAGTTATGCCTTTCACGGTGATAAACTTTCCAGGGATAGAGGCGAATGATTCAAAATGGCACTCGTTCTCTTCAATACCTGACGTAATGGAGTCATCGATCTATCTTCATTACGTAATTAATGTCATTTTAAAATATATTAGTCTCAACTTTGATAACTTCAATAATCTGCATTGCATTACATTTGAAGAGAGCTACAATAATTGTTGCTTTATCTTATTTTTACCGTGGCGATTTATAATAAACTTGAGAATCATTTGTGGTTGATTGTGAACCAATTTATTCAGATTTTCCAAGTAGGAAAAGTACTAATCTGAAAAATCACACCTTTCTAAAAATTGCTAAGGACGAATTCCATTTCAAATCAGCAAAAAGTTTCAAGGACAGTCCAGGACATGGTATCAGAATGATTTGATATGTGGATATATCATTCTATGGTAAAAATACATGAATCCATATTCCACAGTTTTGCTCAACAAATTATTTTTGGATTTGTTACAATCATTCGAAGATTACCTGCGAATTCTGAAAAATTGACAGAAAGTTGTTTCAAATTGCAGTTTTTCCCGAACGAGCGTTGTTATTCGGAAATTTCTTTCTTATTCGATATGGGAATTCTTGCTCTTTCAATTAATTCGAAAAATTTTAATTTTTGAAAAATGACAATATACCGGCTTTATTTTCTGAAATGCTTAAAACTGAATTGTTTCCTTCTGCGTAAACCACTGTTTCACAGTGAGAAAAATTATTTTGGAAAAACCGAATTTTTTAATTTTTGTCCGACACAAAGAAAGACACAACAGAATTTTCAGATAAAAGTTGAAACACTTGGAAAAGTTCTACAAAAAACACCTTTTACTCTTTTCTGATAGCTTGCATCGCTAACAGGAAAAAAATTACATTGAAAGAAAAAAATGTCCGGCCTCAAGAATGGATTAGCACGAATAACAGTGATAGGATGCCTTTCTTATATTAGCACAAACTTTTTAAAAATAATCGAAAAACAATTGGAATTTCCATGAAAATCATAATTTTATTTTTTCAAAATTCGACGAAAAAAATAGAGAAAATTTTCTGAAAACAGTTCCTGTTTATATAAGAAAGGCATCCTATCAGTTTTATAGGGGCCTAATCATTTCTGTAAACTTTAATTGGAACATTTTTCTGTACCTTTGGTTGTCTCCAAGAAAAATGCAAAAATTCGATTTTTTCAAAATAATTTTTTTCATGATGAAGTAGTGGTTTACCCAAACAGACGAAGTATTGTCATTTTCAAAAATTTGTTAACTTTTTGGAATCAATTGAAAGAGCAAGAACTTCCACGTCGAATAAAAAAGAAAATCCCGAATAACAACGTTCGTTCGGAAAATACTGAATTTTGAAAAAGCTTCCTGTCAATTTTTGAAAATTCCAAGGTAATATTCAACTCATTGTAACAAATACAAAAACAAATTGTAATAAACTGTTAAATACGTGTTCCTGTATTTTAACCATAGAATTATATATTTTCAAATACCAAATCATTTTGGCACTCTATAAGATGGACACGTCTGCCTCATTTGAAATTCAATTGGTCTAATTTCAAAAAATCCTTTATGCAGTATTTAACGAAATTATTGAGGCAAATATTTATGTCCCATTTAAAAGAAATCTTAATTTTATTCATGGGAATTCCTGCACTCCTGCAGATTGAAAACATGTTGGTCTCTAGCAGTATAAAAAAAGACTGAGAAAGAATACTCTTTCCTTTTTCTCCCTCTTTTCCCCTTTGTTACATATTTCTCTCTAATGAATCGGAAAGGAGGTATTAGGAAATCTAATTTTTATTTCTGAGTTTCTTCGTCTTCTGATTTTGGTAGATAAAATGGTTCATAAGAAAATGTCGATCTTAAAAGAATTGAAAAAGATATTTCTTCCTATAAAGCACAGAAATTCCATCACTAAGAGAACCTAATATATTTCTTCAGAATATCAAATTTATAGAAACCTGCAAAATTAAAGGTATAATATAGTGAAGTAATATTACAGACGCTTTTCAATGTACTTCATAGTACATGAATTGAAAGAAATATTGCTTCTGAAAATGCGAAATACACTTTTCACTTTATTATTCCGGCAGGAAATGCATTTTTTCAAACGACTTCTTTGCCATAATTCTAAAATGAAAACTCTTCTCTAGGAAATAGGAACTCCACGGATGTTAAATTATGATTCTTCATAAAAATTTTTTTTCGAAATGTCGAGTAGCAAGAACGAAAGTTTTCCTTAATAATCAGACCTTTTTAAACTATTTCTTTGGCTATATCGAAAGAAAGACTAATTTCTTAATGTCATGAATATAGATTTTATTTATATGAAAAATGTTAATTAGAATGATTCCAATACAGACGGGGAAATAAAAAAAGAGATGTATTCAATTCTGAAACTTGTAAGAGATAAAACACTGGGACATAAACAAATTTCCTTCAACAGCTGAATCTTGTAATCTGTCAAGAAAATTTAAAGAAAAAACTTGTTACTGGGCATATTTTGCCGGAAGCGAATTCTCGAAATATATTTTGACTAATTGCTTCAACTAATCATTTAAAGATTTGTACCACTCGTGGCGAATTATCCCGAATGATTAGAATGAGTCCAATATAGGCAGGGAAATAAAGAAAGAGAAGTTTGCAGTCAACTCGATGAGATAAAAGACTGGGACCTTAACAAATTTCCTTCAACAGCTGAATCTTGTAATCTGTCAAGTCAATTTAAAGAAAAGATTGGGTACAGGGTTTAAAACAAGTTCGAAAAGAGTTTTTTTGTATACGCAAGTTTCTAATTTCCCGAGAGAAGATTAATGTTCGTCTCATAAAGCTTGGGGATAAGGAAGAGAAAAATTCAAGCGTGCACTCGAGTGTTCATCGATTACACGTCCATTGTTTTATCCATCCATCCCCCTGTCCTTTTCGGTAGTGCAGCTGGTTGGCAAAGCGGCCTAGCAGCTTGGAGAATGCTGCCCGCATACCAGCCTCGATACCTTGCTATCGCCTGCTATGTCTACCTTGCCCCTTTCCAAGGAGTGTGGATCGAATAGTATCCGGTTTAGATGCAGGTTAACGGATAATCTATTTGCACTGTTTTTAAAAATCTTTGACACCTACCACTATCCATATTACACTTTAACTGGTTTCCTTTATCCACTGTTGCGTAATTCTAGTCGGTATCGCACATTAGAGTGGGCCTAATCACAAAAAACAAATCAGAGAACATTAACATTCTTCTCGCTTTCCTAGAAATCCTAAACCCGTTAGTCACACTCGAAAAAAAAAGGTGAACCCAGTAGCACTATTGCTCAAGACAAGCGTGTCATCTGATTTCTAGACTCCATTTCACTCTAACGGGTTCCAATTAAAGGATTATTACCTGAGACCATTTTTTATACTATATCATCATATTCAATCAATGTTGTCATTATTTACTATCATTCATATTGTAACACAATCTCTGGAAACCAGAATTAGGAAAACATAGACTTTAATTAAGAATTGGGGAGAAAGAATCTAATTGGATCCATTTTTGAAAATTCACATTTTAAAATAATTTTCATTTACAAAATAATTTTTGATTTCAAGGCACGGTAGGTCATTTCATGACTTGTACGTTGTTCACATTTGGCACCTTTTATGAGATTGGTACTCTCATTTATTCTTCAGTACTAAATAAAATTACTTATCACGAATTTCGTTATTTAAATATCACTTTGCATTAAAATTATTATAAAATGCACTTCTCTCTAAATGCAGTGCCGTTTCACTGATTGAAATCTTCAGAAAGTAGTTACCATCAAACGGGGTACTTCGGACATGTGGGGTAAATTCGAACATTCCTAAATTATTAGTTTAATTAAATTACTTAGGGAGGTTTTAACCAGAATATAGAAGCAGTTACAGCCTTAAAAAACCTTAACTGGTTATAGATTCGGGTTAAAACCCCCTTAAGTAATTTAAACTATCAATTTATAAATGTCCGAATTGACCCCACATGTCCGAAATTACCCCGTTTGACGGTACTGATGTCAGCGAATTTTTACTAATAACACTGTACAACAAAATACGACCTGTATGCCTACGAAATAGGAAATGAAACACATAGTTATGTCTACTGAAATAGTTTCAGATCTGAATCTATAACTGTTAACGATGAGAAACCTTTATTTTGTAATTCTGCAATTAATTTAGAAAAAATACGTGTATTCAACAATTAGACCTTGAGCTTTCTTTTAAAATATGTGAAGTTATACAGTTCAAAAAGGTAGCCAGGGACATGTTATCGAAAGACACTTATTCATATTTAATCGATTTTTTCATACCGAGTAAACTAAATATAATTGAGACATAGGGTATTGCGGGAAAAATAGGAACAATAAAACCCTGAGATTAAAAAAATATATATTCCTCTAAACACAAGCGTATAATATTCCAGGGATATGATACTGTCATCTTTTTGATTTTCACTCATGTAATGTTACGATTTTAACTGATTTTTAGCTAGAACTGGCTTGATGATAGAAATGACATTCAAAATTCACTGACACCGATGAGTATTTCTGACTAATTACATTCAGTGAACTTAGACTGACAAGGAATAATTTTGTATTAAAAATCAGCTAAAATAGTAAGCCAGAATGAATTTTTCATTCTTTTTTGCTTCCCAATTAGTCCTTTTCCACTAATTTAGAATTAAAACAATTTGTATGAGAAATAAATGACCTATAATGTTTTTCGAGAAAAAAATATGAAAGTGGAATATTAATGGGATTCAATTTCTGTAAATGTACTGTTCACCAGTTAAAATTTACTTAAATCACAGTCAACTAAAGAGTAGAATAAGTGCCTGTCAATTATCAAATTTTATTATTTTAAAGGCTTCAATTTTGGAACAAGAACAATTGTATCCTATGCAAATCACAAACATTGCTAGGAAAAAAGGATCACTTTTGTTTCAGATAAAAAAAAACTAAGAAGGGCAAAATAAACATCATGTTGATATCAAAATATTTTTAATTTATGTTGCAGATTCTCTGAGATACAGTTTGGATTACTAAAAATAAAATTGGATATCTTGCCATGATCTGAATTATGCAGAATATTGAACAATGTAATGATATAATAATATCAATGCTAATTCCATCAATACATATTTTTTAAACTATTGACCAACACAAAAAATTCACTACAAAATAGATTAAAATTGTATCAGCTTCTTTTAAGATATTAGATACCATTTTTTATAACGCTGTACGAAAAAACCGGTTTTTATAGCGTATATATTAAAAGAAACAAATCATAGTATGCGAAAACGCTCGTTTAAGTTAGAGCTCACGTGTTATGGAACGTGCCTTCCACCAACGAATCACTTTCAAGATTTTTAATAAAAAATTTGAGCATCCTTGGATCCTATGAGAAGAACGTCATTTCTATCATCGCTAAAAAGTAAAATTAGAGCTATAAATAAAAAACAAACTTGTTATAAAAAAGCTGCTATTATCATTAATGAAAGAAACAAATTATCCCTCGATAAGATCCACGCAATACAAAACTGATATCTGACATTTTTTAGCAAAAAAATCTTTGGAGAAGAGTTATTATTTTAATAAATGACCCCTTGAATTTATCTTAAAACCAATAAGAAGAACTGGATTTGGGTTCCTTTGAGCATAAACCAAAACTGGTATGGTAAAATGTATGATAAAAATGGTAAAACGAAATGAATTACTAAAATATTACCTTTGATATTAAGATTTCCAGCAAGGTTTATCACATTTAATTAGTGGGACACCTTCATTTCCATAAAAATGCGATGACACTAAACCGATAATTGCACTCGATAAACACATCAACTTCCAAAAAAATATAGTGTGAAATTCTTATACCTCTTTCAAAAGCAGCTTAGGATAATAATCCCGTACATAATATTCCTTGACTTTCATCCCCTTTTGAAAATATTCTCCGTAAATTTTTGCTTCCAACGACACCAGTCAGCAGCTGATTTTCATCACGACAGCTTTACTAAGTATGTAATAATCACGTCACATTAACGTCGGCATTGGATGCTTCCATCTCGATAAAATACCATCCAAGTCAGTCAAGAATTAAAACTCCGGAGTATTTCTCTCCTCGGGATTGAAAAAACAGAAACCTTGAGAAGATAAATCAGCAGATTTCTCGAAGGTATACTGATTGTACAATTTAATGCGAATTTCCAAGAAAAGTTACAGAAAAACATCAAACACAGCCTTGAAACTTTGGAAAAAAATGCAATAACCAGACTTAACAAACCAAATTGCTCTCAAAAATGGTAAAAATAAGGAGGATTTTTCACGAAAATAAGGGAATGATAGGAGAATAAATTCTTTTGAATCAAATTAATGTAGGTATCATATTCCTAAGATTTCATGTTAAAATATATTGGATTTTTAACCAAAAAACATGAATTTTCAACCCAAAAAGACAAATTCTCGATGAAAGAACTGAGTTTTTAAACTGAAAAGTAGAATTTTTTAGAAAATATTTGACTCTTAACCCGAAAAGATGAACTTGCAACAAAAATGTCCATTTCCAACCAAAAAAGATAAATTTTTAACCAAACAGTTGAACTTTCGAACAAAAAAAAAATAATTTTCAATCGTACACTTGCCTTTACAACCAAGTAGTTGAATTTTCATGGAAAAGAGACCAACTTTGAACAAGAAAGTTGAATGTTTAACCAAATAATTACATTTTTAACCTACAAATCAAACCAAAGCGACGAATTTTCAACAAAAGGTTGATTTTTCATCCAAGAAAGACTTTTCAGTCAACAAAGAAAAAAAATTTCTACAAAACAGTTACATTTTCAACAAAACAATAATTGTAATAATTGATACTCTTACCAAAAAAGAATTTAAGTTGAAATTAAATCCGCAACCAAAACAGAATAATTCTAAACAAAACAATTGCATTTTTAAACAAAAGAGGTGAATTTCCAAACCAAAAAGACAAGTTTGCACTAAGAAAGCTTCTTTAATCTAGAACAATTGAATTTTCAATCCGCAAATATAAAAATTCAACAAAACTGTTGAACTTTCAACCAAAAAAAGGTGTATTTGTGACAAAATGGTTCAACTTTCAACAAAATAATATAATTTGTAAACAAAAGAAAGAAATTCTGAACCAAAAATATAATAATAAACTTTTTAATTGAGAGTATATAACTTTAAACATAACAATAATTATTTTCTACCCAAAAATGAAATTTCAATCGAAATTTTTTAAAGAAACATGTACTTGAATTTTCAACAAAATAATCAAATCTTCAACTAAAAGAGATGAATTCTCAACAAGAAATATAGTAGTAGACTTTTCAATTTAAAAAAAAAAAATAACTTTCATCCATGAAAGATGACTTTTCTACCAGAAGAACGACGAATTTTCAATTGAAAAAGACGAATCTAAAAAAGGAGTTCAATTTTCGTTAAAAAAAGATGACTTTTTAACAAAATAGCTGAATTTTCAACCGAGTAGTAGAATTTTTAACGAGAAGAGATGAATTCTTAATCCAAAATATAATAGTAGACTTTGCAATTAAATATGAACTTTCAACTAAAAAATATGACTACCAAAAAATGAAATTTCAATACAAAAGGAAGAATTTTCTATTAAAAAAGACTTTTAATTCTTGAACAGTTTAATTTTCGACCATAAATTATGAATTTTTAAACAAAATAGTTGAACTTTCAACCAAACAGTACAATTTTTAAGAAAAAGAGATGGATTCTCAACCAAAAATATATTAGTAGACATTTCAATTAAAAAGAGTTAACTTTCAACGAAAGATATACGGCTTTTCTTATTCTGTTTTGTTAATTCAGTTCGCATTTAAACTAAAAATAAGAAAAGGGGAAGTTTCTTGAAAACAGAGGAAAAATAAGGAATTCTGTACAAAAGGGGAAAATAGTGAAATAGTGGAAAGAGTTTGAAGTATGAATAACAAAATTGATGGTATCAATATTAATACTGACTGGTTCTAACTCAGAACGAGCAAATTAGAAGGTTCTATAAAGGTGATGGCGCTACAGTTCCAAATATATTTCTACGGCATTCTGAGAGACAGAGCTTTTTACAGTGGGACTTCAATTTAAGCAAACTCAATTTATGCATTCCAAGGAGTACGGCGCGCCTTGGTTTCGGATGAGAGGAGCCGCAGGGAATATGCCGAGGTCACTCATGCATGACACAACAGTAGCATAGCGAAAAAGCGCAGTACTCCAACGGCCTAGCTGGATAACTGCATCACGTTGCACAACATTACGACAAGACCCTGACTGTTTACGTTTGGAGAGCCTTAATTTAAAGTCAAAGGTCAGAACCCAAACTGTATTTGAACTGAAGTTCGACTGTAATTTGAATACGTCAATCTATAGCCTCTTTTGTGTCAAATCAATGCTTTTTTAATTAAAAATGACTTTAGTCTCATTGAACTGAATCCAGAGAAAAAGTTGGTTGTAGCTCAATAGCATAGATCACTCTGAGATCCATATTTCATTGACTAATTGGTGGGGCCGACTGGGGCCGATCCGCCATGTCTTTTAGCGTGTGGAGCATCGAAAAGTGGACGTGTCCAACTTGGGCTAAATGCATGCTAACGACGACTGAGTTGAAGTTTACAACCTTTTCACGTGATATTTTTCAGTCAATAGTGACACTCGACATGCTCGAAACGTAAACGCAAACGTAAACGCAAACGGCGAGTTGAAGAATCGTTTGAGTAGGTTGGCTCGTCGTGCCGGCCGGCCGGCCGACCGGCCGGGAAAGGTAAACGAGCAAGGAGAGAAAGAAGAGGTGAGGCAGCAGAAGGAGGAGAAGAAGACAGACAGTGGTATATCCGGTACTTGAGAGCTGGAGGTGTTGCGTGCGAGTTAACGAGCTAACGACGATGAGCGGGCGCGATTTTCTTTCCTATCAACCTCCATCTACTTCTCACCACCCCAGCCCAACCCGACCCGATGCGATGTGGATGTACCAGCACCATACGGCCCCTCACTACTATACCTTGGCTTGCCCTACGAGTACTCGCCGTATATAATCCTATAGTCCTATACTGATTGTGAGTTTACTCCATAGATGAATAGACTGCCGTACTGCATCGCCAACCGCGAATCCTCCACTGCGAGCTTCTGCACTTCCCACTTTCAACAATAATAATCAACACTGTCAAGGCTCATCCAATTTCCCATCAATCTGAGTGCTCGTTTCAAATCAAATTTGATATTATAATATTTATTCGAGGGGCTAATTACTCCTAAAATCTGATGTACACTCTCTCTGCAAGCTTATGCAATCTCGTGCAATCCTTTTTAATCTCCTCAAATGAAAGAATATTATTGGAAATTCAGTATAGGGCTATAATGATTTTCCTGTAATGAATATCTTATAATTTTTCACGATTCTATGAAAATTATTACGGAAAATCATTTTAAGAAAATAACTATAGAAATAATGTTAAAATATTGATATACTTCATGCAAAAAATAGAGAAACTACAAACAAATGATTCATTTCTTTATTTAATGTAGGATTTTGAATTATTTCAAGGGATCTCAAGGAATTTTTCAGAAGTCCAAAAGAGTTAAAAGATTTCAAATACTTCAATGGATTACAAAAACAGTTGCATGTTCAACCAAAAAGTTGACTTTTCATGGCATGAAGACAATTTTGACAAGAGAGTTGGATTTTCAACAAGAACATTCCATTTGAACCAAAAAAGATGACCTTTCTGCAAAAAAATGAACTTTCAATCATAAATAAATGTATTCTTAACGAAAAATATTATAGTCGATATTTCAACCAAAACAAGTCTTAATCTAAAAATAAAAACAGTTTGATGAAACCAAAAAAGAAGAATTTTCAACCAAATAGTTGAATCTTCAGTTAAAAAATTAATTTGCAAACAAACTAAAAAAACGAATTTTTAACAAAATGATTGAATTTTCATCCAAAGTGTAAATCTTCAACTAAAGAGTTGAATTTGGAACCCAAAAATGTAATTTTTCAATAATAAACCTAATTTTCAACCGAAAAGTGGAATTTACTACGAAAATAGTTAAGTTTCAAATTAAAAATATATATTTGCTAAAAAAAAAGTTGAATTTTCTACCTTTAAAATATGAATTTTCAACAAAAAAGTTAATTTTCAACCAAAAACGACGAATTTTCAATACAATTGTTGAAATCTCAACCAAAAAAAGATTAAGTTTAAGTCAAATAGTTGCATTTTCAACAAATAACAAAATAAAATTTTGACCAAAAAAGATGAATTTTCAACAAAAAACAAACTTTTTTACAATATTATTAAATTGTCAACAAAGGAGATAAATCTTCAACCAAAACCATTAGTTTGTAAGAAATTAATTCAACTATCAATCAAGTAATTCAATTTTCAAACAAACAAAAATCAATTCTCAACGAAAAATATAATAGTTGATATTTCAACCAAAAAAGAATTTAATTTTTATTCCAATACAGTTAAATTCAATCAAAAATAAACAATTAAACAAATTTTTATATTTTTAACCAAAAGAAATGATGGTAAGAAATGGGGGCGGGGGTCAAAACTTACAGACATTTAAAAAGGATTGTACGTGGTTTAAGATTTCAGAAAAAAACTTCACATATTATTTGAGACAATTTTAGCGAAGATGTTCAAAAATATTTTTCAAGAAAAAGTAAAGAAATAGTGGCATTAGCGCATAAATTAGTGGCATAAGCCCTTCTCTTTATGAGAAAATAGTGTCTGTACTGTCATTTTTTTGGAAATAGTAGCAAAATTATGTCATTGCTAAAAAAAGTGCCAATAGTGTCAATAGTGTTGTGAGTCCGAGACCTGACCTTTTTAAAGTTTTTATGTCCTTTTTCTATAGAATAAAAAAATAAATATGAGTCATCCGCACATAACATATATCTTTAAAGCCTACAAGTCCAACGATGTGAAATATTTTGCACATGCTCTGTTTCACAAGGTAGCAGCTGATTTTGTAAGCTACGTGCCCTGTTATTATATATTTCAAAGGCATGTAATTCAACTTTGTAGTTTATGGAAATATCGGAGAGTATACTTCATGAGAAAAAAAAATCTCACGAAAAAAATGCAACTTAATTTTAATTTATACTGGAAAGTATTTTTAGGGCAACAAAACTGTTAAAAATGAAGCCATTCTCTAGAAAAACCGCATAAGTCGACTTAAGTTTCGGTACGAAATTGCCGAAAAAACTTTTCAAACTGCCTTTTACAAACCATAAAGTATACGTAATGGGGTTTAAAATCTTTTCACAAACTAAAACATGTATTTTTTCATTTGTAAAAACACATTTTTCAAAGTTTCTTTTTTTTAAAAGTCTACCAAAGGAGATTTAAAAATAAAAATTAATATTTCATCAACATTGACTTTTCATAAATAAATTATTTTATAAAAATAAATCGATTAAGATAAGGGTGAATGACTCGGATTTTGGGTGTACACTATATTGCAAGATTACATGGGATTGCAAAAGATTCCATGGATTATAGGAAATTCATTATAGAAAATCCTTATATGGAAAACGATTATAGGATAATAAACATTAGAATAAACACAAAAAAAGCGCTTCCACACAAATAAACCTTACACAGTAAAAATCTCTTAAGATCCCTTGAAAATTTTGAAATCTGTTAAAATCCGTACAAATCCCTTGAAATCTTTTAACTCCTTTTGAATTCCTTTAACATTTTTGAAATATTGAAATAGTTAGAAATCTATAGCAATCATTTGAAATGTCTTAAAAATAAATTAAATTTATTCAAGAAAGTTCTATCGAAATCCCTTGAAATTGCTGAAATCTGTGGAAATACCTTGAAATAAAATGTATTTTATTCCGTAAAGTTCTCTAGAAATTCGTTGAAATCCCTTAAAATCCTTAGAAATCTTTGGTAACCATAAAAATCCATTAAAATAAGTGAAAATTATTTTTAATCCCTTGGATATAAATGAAATCAAAACTTATTCATTCTGGTGAACTTCCTTGAAATCTTTGAAAATACTACGAAATTCTTTGAAATACCTTGCAATTTTCGAAATCCATTAAAATATGTATAAATCATTTGAAATCCCTTGAGATCCTAGAAGATTTATTAAAATTCTTGAAATCTGATGAAATTTCTGGAAATACTTTAAAAAACTTTTAAATCGCTGTAAATCCTTTGAAATTTAATTTATTTTCCAAAGTTCTCTAGAAATCTTTGGAAGTGCTTTGAAATGTTTGAAATCTCTTGAAATCGCTCAATATCCCCGGAAATCTCTAAAATTCTATAAAATCCCGTAAATCTTGTGAAATTCTTTGGAAAAATCCTACCAAATTGTTTGACTTCCTTAAATTTACTTGAATTCTTTGTAATCATATTCCTTTATATCCCTTGACCTTGTTGAAATCCGCAGAAATCCCTTGAAATAAAATTTAATTTATTCCGTAAAGTTCTCTAAAAATTCGTTAAAATCCCTTAAAACACTTTGAAATCTTTGACAATCATAAAAATCCATTAAAATACGTGAAAATAATTTGAAATCTCTTGAATATAAATTTAATTAAACTTATTCATAAAAGAGGTATAAAAAATTATTAAATCCCTAGAAATATATGAAATCCTTATAGAGATTCAGTAAAATCCTTTAAATTTTGTGAAATTCCTTGAATTCTTTGGAAGTCCTGCAAAATTCTTTGAAATCCCTCGAAATTCTTGAAATCTCTTGAAATCCTGTAGAATCCCTGAAAATCCCTTTAAATATTTGGAAATCATAAAAATTCATTAAAAGCAGTAGAAATCGTTTGAAATTCCTTGGGATCCTTGAAGATTTATTAAAATTCCTTAAATCTGGTGAAATTTCATGAAATACCTAAAAATATTTTAAAATCGCTATAAATCCTTTGTAATTTCACATCATTTCTTTTCCAAAGATCTCCAGAAATCTCTTGAAATCTCTTGAAATTGCTTGCAATTCTTGTAAATGTTTGGAAATCTTAAAAATCTTCAGAAACGCCTTAAAATGTTTCGAAATCTTACGAAATTCCTTGAAATCCATGGAAATATTTTTTAATTTCTTGATAACCGATGAAATCCTGCGAAATTGTTATGAAATCTGACGAAATCGCTTTAAATCATTAAATATTCTCTGGAATTCCTTGAAATTCGTCTAAATTTCTGGAATCTGTGCCAACTCCAAGAAATTTCAGTTCCTTTACGTAAATTCGAATCAAAGAATTTTCTTTGAAAAAATAGTTTCTCTATGATATTGAGAATTAAAATAATATTATTACTAATGATGCCATTTCAAATAAAAAACGTTATTTTAAATGAAAAGTTTTTAAGGCTTAGAAAAAAACATTTATTTTAACAACGTTTTTTGCCATTTAATTTTTTCTTTCTATCATTTCTTACCAATTTTTTAAAAATGCTCAAATTATAAGTGATAGCTTATTTTTTGTATGAAAATATTCTCTACAACTCTGCTGTTTTCAATTCTGAAAATGAATTTTTCTGGGCTAAAATCGTTGTAACAATTTAAAAAAGAAGTATTTTTAAAGCAAATAACCATATTTGAAAATTATTGTCTTATTTTCAAAACGGGAAACAGTAGAGTTTTAGTGAATATTTTTCCCGACAAAAAGTTAATGATTTTTTTTAATTTAACCATTTTTAAAAAATTGGTAAGAAGTTGCGACAAGAAAAAATTCAATTACAAAAAATAATGTTAAAATAATTATTTTTCGTGAGTGTTTAATTTTTTTCAAACAAAATTATGTTTTTTCTTTCATAATACATGACTGACGATATATTGTCAACTCATGAAATCATAGACAATTTTGTTCCAGATATTTAATTTTTGTCAACAAAACAAACTTAGGAAAAAATCTGAAAGATCAATTATTTTTCTGCATCAATTCCGAGATTGAATCTTCAAATAGTTGTAAGTATACCATGAAGTCCCTTATATTATTATTGATTTTGATAATCCTTTTTCCAGTTGCATTTTTCAATTTTAATCCCATTTAATTTGTGCAATCTTTTGAAATTCCATGTAATCCCGAGTAATCCCTATAATTTTTTGTAATCACACGTAATCCTATGTAATTTTGTATAATCTCATGTAATCTCATGTAATCTTGTGTAATCCCATATGTAATCTCGTGTAATCTTGTGTAATCCCATGTAATCTCTTGCAATCTTATGTAATCCTGTAATCTAGTCTGCACGAAAAATCAAAGTGGCTGACCCCTCGAACTAAAAGTAAGTCGATTTGTATATTAACTACTCAAAGATTTTTTAATTTAAATTTTTATCGCTTCAATCCTTATAGTCTATAATTGCTTAATTTCTACTCCAACCTAGGAACATTGATTTATATTTTTTTGTAAAATAATTTATAAATTCCTTTGCTATGTTCCCTAGAATCAAACTTACTTTACAATGTTTCTTACCACAATGTTGAGAGTCGAGAGTGGTTAAGTACAGTCATAACAGAAACTTACCTGAAACAAACAAGAAAATCAGCTGTTAGATATATTCACTAGATAGACGCAAATATTGTTATGTTATATATTACTACATAAAGTTTAATACCTAATATTAATTAAAACAACTAAGAAAATTGCAAGAAAGTATATAAACAAACATGTAACATTTGATTACTTTTGTATTGATAATAACCAAAAACACGCCATTTTTTAAAAGCCATAATTAAAGTTATAATTGCATTAAGTCATGGTAGCATTTTTTTCAAAAAGTAGAAATTTATCCCGAAAATTCGTCTACCAGATAATAGAAACATTACTACTTATAAATGGATAGGAACAATTTTTGTTCAAAAGTATTTTTAAATATGTGCTTTTTGTATCCAAACTATTTATTGGTGCTAGAATAAGCAATTTTGAAAGCATTTGAGCTTGAAAATAGTTCCTTTATGTTGTTTAAAACAAATTTTTTGAAAAAATCCTACATGATTTCATAAAATTTGCATTAGTGATCAGATTTCTATAAAAATTAGTATTCTAAAGTTTTTTGAGTCACTGAATCCGAATTTGCCAATTAAACATTTGAAAATGGTCTCAATTTTATGAAAACGGGTATCATAAGGTTTTTGGGGTCTCTCAATTCAAATATAGTAATAGAATTTCTAAATTCAAAATTTTAAATAGGTAAAAATAAAAATGCTTACATTTTGTCAATGGTCAAGAGTTTTCAATTCTAAATCTTCGAAAATGATGAAATTTCAAATGTAAATCGAAATTACAAAAATGTTTGTTTTAGAACATAAAACTTGCATAATTTTTAATCGTAAATTTTCAAAATTAAAAACACTTCAGTTTTCAAGATTTACAGTTCAAAGTTCTACAATTTTGAAGAGCTAAAATTGAAAATACTTAAATTTCGAAATATATTTAGAATTGCAAATTATTCAATGTGCAAGATTTATATTTTAAAGGTATGTTATTTTGAACGATTTTTTTCAGAATACTTCAATTTTGAAGGTTTAATATTAAAAATTGTTCAATTTTAACAATTCGCAATTGAAGAATCTTTAATATTTAATGTATTCAACGAAAATGATACAATTTTGAATACTTTTGTTGGAATAGTTCAATTTTGAAGATTTTAAGTTGAAATTTATTCAATTGTAAACAGTAAAAATTACAGCGTTGATTTATTTTTTGGAATTTCTTATAATTTTTTACATATTGATTCTGTGACGTTCGATTACACGGCGTGGAATAACAAACAACAAAAAAACCCTGACGCTACTTGCTTAAAAGATTAAATAAAAAATTCCTTTCTCGGGATTATTCACTATGACTCCCTTTAAAGATATGTTAGGTTACAATTGAAATATTTACATAAAAAGTGTCTAATTTACCTGCAGCGTGTAATGCCACATAATAAAAATATGCAAAACTTTATCACGTTGAATATAAGTTTTAAAGGCAAATCTTATAATACTTACCATCGATTCATACACAGATGAGATACATAGACTTATTTATCATAGAATCACATCGATATTGGTTAAAAAAAAAGAAAAAAATCTCACGTTCAAGGACAAAAATTCGTGGTAAACTTTTAAACTTATAAAAACTAAAAATATATATAAGAGAATAATATTTTTTGAGAGATACACGGAAAAAAATGGTTGAGCTGTTCCAGCTAAACGTTGAGCTGGATTTCGTCTTCTATGAAAACATTGCTGTGTTACCTAAATTTCCAGCTGTGTAACCTAAATATTTAGCTGTTTTAACCAAAATTTTCCATCTAGAAATTATCTAGATAAATTAGCTAGAAAATGTTTACATGTCCAATTTAGCAAAAATAGCTAGATATTTAGGTAGCACAGCAAGACATTTGGGTAACACAGCTATATTTTCTTAGAACACGAAATCTAGCTAAACGTCTAGCTGGGGCAGCTAAACAATTTTTTTCAGTGTACCTTTAAAAAGTGACAGTCAGAATTTTTATTTTATTAAGTTTTGCAACTTCGGGTAAAATAATCAGTCTCTATCTTGTGCTTTTAGTCAATGTTATCAAAAAAAAAAAGTTACCAAATTTTAAAAGAATTCAATAAATATTCGCCAAAATATTATACGTGGGAAGCAAAAGTGAGCTTTATATAGAGAAATACCCATATAAGAAACACGGAACATTTGATAACTTTTTCTCACAATCAGTAACACCGGCGTTGTTAAAAGGTGTAAATTAATAATAAAGATTACAATCTCCGTGTAAATGATACATTGGAATGACAAATAAAAGCATTAATATGAGTCTAGAAAGATTCATTGTAGTTGAAACTACGTTTGCCTAAAAATTAGTCTTCTTCCTAGAAGATAAATCGTCTGCTCGATTATATCTTCTTTACAGTTAGAAAGTAATCTTCTTTGGCAAAAGGCTCCTCACTAAAAAGTGGGCGTTTAAGTAGATGCCCGTGATGTACGGAATACATGATCTTAATGAAATTCTGGTATGAACAACAGGCTGGAATCGTACATGAATATTAATTCAAACACGATTATAATCAAGCATGAGTTTGTACTGACAAGAAGATATCTATTTATAATACGCTTGGTCTCCACGCCAGGCTCGACGCTGTATTTAATCAATCATACCTCGGATTTGTGAGAAATAAGTTTAAAGAAGCGACCTGACAGCCCAAAGACGTCGTAAATTTTTTAAAAGACTCTTTTCAAACAAGCTTCCTTTCCTTGAGAAGAAAGTCACCGAAAACGAATGTCGGTTGCTCAAGATCTCGCACTCACGCGTACATGTTGCAAGTCCGCCATCAACTCGTTTTCATAAATATCAAGTAAAAAAAGTGTAACTTGGAATGAAAATAACTTTACTTCCTCTGTAAATTTCAATCAGTGACCTAATTAAAAACTGAATCAGAGAGTGGCGCCAAACCTTCATTTGCCACATACACTGACTTTTCTCTGAACAATTTTTCATTTTTCCTGACCATTAATATTCAAATACTAGCATTTTAATCTTATTGTATTTTTAACATAGAATCCTTTACAAACAAAATAAAACAATTTCAAATTAAAGTTGTAAAAATGTGACATTTATTTCTTTGAACCAAAAAGATGAGTTTTTAACAAAATAGTTAAATTTTTGACTGAATTGTTGAATTTTCAAGCATTTGGTCCAATTTTTAAACAAGACAGATCAAACTTCAACCAAAAATAGTTGCATTTTTAACAAAATAATTTAATTTTTAACAAGAAAAAATTATTTTTTAACCAAACAGTTCCAATTACAACTAAACAGATAAACTTTAACGCAAAAGGACGAACTTTCTGTCCAAATAGGCATACAACTAAACAGTTGAATTTTCGACCAAAAAAGATGACTTATAACAAAATACTTGAATTTTCAACAACATAATTAAATATTTCAACAAAATAGTTGAATTTTCAAGCAAAAAAGACGAGTTTGCAACAAAATAGTTGCATTTAAAAAGAAAATTAGAATATTCAACCTACAAGGATAAATTTGCAACCGAGTGACCAAATTTGTAAACAAAGATATTAAACTTATAGCAAAAACAGTTGCATTTTTAACCAAATAGGTAAATTTTTAATTCAAAAGAACGAACTGACTGGCCAAATAGACGAATGTTTAACACAACAGTCAAATTTTCTATCAAAAAAGAACGAATTTTTAACCAAATACTTGAATTATAAACGAAATAATCAGATTTTCAACAAAATAGTTGAATTTTTAACTAAATAGTTGAATTCTCTACCTACAAAGATGAATTTTCCATCAAATAGTCAAATTTTCAAACAAAAAAGATTAAACTTCGAATTTTTTAAACTAAATAAATAAAATTTTAAAAACGAACTTTAACCAAAAAGATGAATTTTCAACTAAAATGATTAATATTCAACTGGAATAGTTACATTTTCAGTTCAAAAAATTAATTTTCAACCTGAAAAAATAAAGTTTCAACCAAAGAGATGGATTTGCACCTAAAATAATGAATCTGCAACAAAAAATGATTTTTTAACAAAGTCGTTCAACCTACAACCAATTAATTTAATTTTGAACCAAAAATATGAATTTCGACGAATAATTTAACAACATAAAACTCATCTTCAACTAGACAGTTGCATTTTTATCCAAAAAGATTAAATCTCTACTAAAACCGATAAAATTTGTCAACCAAAAAGACGAACCTTCAAAAAAATAGTTGAATTTTCAACGCCAAAATATTAATTGCCAACAGAAAGTTAATTTTCTAACAAACTAGTTGAATCCTAAATCCAAAAAGACGAATTTTCAGCAAAACAGTTGAACTTTCAACCAAATACTAAAATTGCTGACTAAAAATATAATCATCAGGAGGAAGGAACTGCAAAAAATCGAAATATAAATATAAGGCAAATAAATTACCAACAAGAATATTATATCAGGGTGGCTGCAAAACTTCATCTCCAGAATTCAATAATTTTCACCTCACCATCAATATTTACCGACCAAAATCTTAATCTTGTAACATTTTTTACATAAAATCTTTTATAAACAGAGAAAAACAATTTCAAATTACCATTAAAATTTTCTTAATGTATTATCCTCAACATTTGTTTAAAGTGCCTCCTACAGAAATTCCCTAACTTTTTGGAAGATGGATTTCAAAATCCTTCACTTTTCCCTAAAAAATAAAATCCCCTGATTTTCCCATGATTTCCTGGTTTTCACTGACCTACGGTCACCCTGAATCACGAAATAGGTCAGAAAATGACTTGGCAGTATTTCCAGCTTCCGTCGCCGAGACGAAACAATAATCTTCTCCTATTAGGCTTTGTCTTTAAGATAAAAGAAAAATCTTTTCTAATAAACTATTCCCAAAAGTTGATCTTGAAATATTAAAATTAAAACAATTAATGTAATGAAACAGTAATATTTTCGTCTCTGACGCGAAATAAATTTGGAAGCATGTTTCATCTCGGAGATGAAACTGTAAATTGCGAAGAGCCTTTGGGTTCGTCTCTGATGTGAAACAACGAATGTAAGAAACATCCAACAACTTTTTCTGCAAGTAAGTATGCAAAAAGTTTACTTTAAACTGTCAGCGAACGTAGAAAGTTGCATTCTGATCGAAACGTACGTACGTATCCCGGAGCATTCTATTTGATCAAAATCTGATCGATCGGCTGATCAAAATCGGTCAAGCGCACAAAAGAGATTCCACGTCCTGTGAGTTACGTTTCGACATTGATATCTGAGATCTTAATCGGACTTACATATGTGAGAGTTCATTGACTTATGTGGTAGCCTTAATTGTTCGGACATGTACCGCGTGGTTGCCTAACTGCAAACCATACACACACACACACATATGTCGAGGATCAGTCCTCCATTTTTGGAAGTGTTGAAGAGGATCTTGGATGAGATCATGTCACAGTCCTAAAATCTCTTATTTTGCATCACTCGTCCTCGCAGATACAATCGTTAAAGAAGCACATTATTCAATGCTTTCCAAATCTCAGGCCACTTTTCTTGTTTTTGTTTTGTTTTAATTTAAGCCTCGCTGCCGTTTTACTGTTGATCCTTAAATCCTTGCAAGTATTCTTGTAAAAAATTAATTGCGGATTTGATCAGGGTGAGTGGCAAAAAATAAAATTCGGATTCTTTCCTTTTACATATTAAATAAATCAATCAATAGATTATTGCGTTTATCCAGCAAAAAGTATATATTTGTATACACTCAGAAAAATATTTGTGTTGAATTAAATAATCCATTTCTTCAACATAATTTTTTGAATTAAAAAAAAATGAAGAATATAATTTCAAATGAAAGCAAAACTTTCATCGGATCAAAAATCTAGTTTTTTGAACCAAAGAATAACCTTTTTCCCAAGTATAGACTTCTTAAAAATGTCTTGAAAATTATTATGCAATTGTGATTTCAGATGTTATTTTTCAATGTATGAATTAACAGTAGGACGATAAAAAATAACATCAGCAATCATATTATTAACATCGATGTTCAACAACCCTAAAGTTCAAAAATATAATTGTACAAAGTTATGCAGATTTGCATGATTATTAATTTTTTAGAAGGATTCTATGAAAAATAGATTTTCTCCGTTTAGTACGACGGTACCCATCCGATTATAACTGAGCCAAACGCTGCTTAACTTGAATGATCGAAAAAAAAGCCTTAAACGACTACATGTGCGTCCAAGAAGATACAGTTATACATACAGCATATTTAAACAATTTATTTTTCGACGATTCAAAAGTAATTTAGTTTTGTCAGCAACAATAATGGGAAACTTTTTGAATGCAATTTATTCAGTTTGCAAACATATGCTTTAAATTATTCCATTTCATTAAATTCGGAACTATTTGAATATAAAATCCTTATTTTCATAATTTTAGTTTGCAGTGTACAAATATGGATAAAATTTTGAAGTCTATAATTTACGATTGACATTAAAATTATTTACTTGTTAAATTTCTACTTTGAATATCGTCATTTTTAATGCTCTTATTTACTAATGCTCTGCTTTATTCGTTTCAAACATTAAATGAGCTTTGGAAATATAATCAATAATTAAATTCTTGAACTTTCAATATTTACTTTCGAATACTGAGAATTAAAAATTTTTTATGTTTTTTTTTAATTTCTTCGAAAGGTTCAAATATCATACTGTTAAATTTTCTAGACAACAATTGTGTATCGTTGAATTTTTCATCTTTGTGGTTGAGTTTGAACCAATCTATTTAGATTATTACATTTTCCAAAAAGAAAAGGTAATAATCTATACAATCACACATTTTTAAAAATTGCTCATTTTATAAACATCCTTCAAGCAATATTTAAACAAAAAATACATATCTATCGGTAAATTGAGCGAAACATTTATGCCTCAATTAAAAGAAATCTTAATGGTATTCATAAACAACCCTGTAGATTAGAATGAATCTTCAGTTTAGTGTCTCTATTTTAGAAATTCTTTTAAGGTGGAAATGAAATCTACTTTATGAAATACTGTATACAGCAAAATCAGAAAACGAAAAAGTTCACAAATCAAATAGATTTCCAACAACCTCCTGTCCGTCTCATTAGAGACAAACATATAAATTCAATCTTCAATTTTGAAAGACTTAATTGAAAATTATTATTCATTCATAAAGACTTCCGATGTCAAATTGTTTAATTCTGAACAATATTTCCATTTTTAATTTTGAAATTTCGAACGCCACTCTTTCACATCTTTCCATTTTATAAATGTCAATTAAAATTTTGATAAATACATAACTAATACTAATTTGAAATTTTTATCTTTAGGGTCTCTAATTTTAAATAATATTTTTTTTTAATGACACGTGACAATCTCAAAAATAGACTGCCTCAGTAAACTTAACAAAAGACAACATACTATGAAGAACCCTCTCTTCGTTTTGAACGTAATATTTGAATGCTCACTCATAATCTAAAGTACAAATTCTCAAGTTGAACTTTATGTATTCTCCTTTCACAATTTAGTATTTGCTTCAAAGACAGATTTAAATAATAAAAAAAGAGTGGTTTCGAAATATTGAAGAGTTTAAGAAAAGGCGTTGAAAGGAAAACATAATACTTGAAAGTCAGGTGCAAACACTGTAAAATCTTTGTATGGCACCTCTCTTCTAAAGTAAGTAAAGAGTACTCTCCCTGTTTGCAGAGTAATCAGGTAGCAGTCTTTAACATCACAATTCTTACATTTCATTTGTACTTGCTACTTGAACTGTAGTTTTCTCTGACTTTAGATGAAGTCATATTATATAGCTATTTTAATTTAAAAAGAAATAAAAAAATGGTATACTAAAGAAGCGAATTAAATTAAAAGTGTAAATTCGAGAGATATAAAGATCGTAAATTCTGCAGATAAAAAATAATGGTGTGAAATACAGAATTTAAAATAAGAAGATTACAATGTGGCAATGTCGATTCTTCCTTTACAGATAAGTAATAGTAATAAAATCCAAACAAATTGGCCTGTCGCCTAAGTCAACGAACCTTTCAGATATGGAAGCTCGATCAAGAGAATCAAGATCTGATTCACTCAGACCTAAAGGTGGCCCGTCTGACATGGTATGTCCCATATAAATGTACTCGACTAAAAGAATAATCGTAACTTCAAAATCGAATTCTTACACCATTCGTGATCGTATATCAGATTTGATAGACTCTCTATTTTTTACGTAGAAAATTGATATCGGAATTCCTCCTACTAAAATATTTTTCTCCGTCTACATCCTTGAATTGCGATTGACCTTATGTTTTGTTGGCGTATAAAACTTTATTGCTTCTTTTACGATATTTTTTTAGACCTTCAATAAGCTCTTTTTGAAAAAGATGATTTTGAACACTTATTCTGAATTTTCAAACGGAAAGTGTAGAGTATTTTATTTAAAAAAGGCCAAATATGGAATAATTCATTAATTCATACAATAGGTTGGCCCAAAAACCAAAAATTTCTAATTTTTTGCGGCATCCTCCATTTTTAGGTTCCCCAAAAAAGTGAATAGGGGAAACTATGCTACACTGGATCACAACAAATTTCTAAATGTTTAATATAATTTATAGTGAACTATTGAGAACAGTAATTTCCACTGTGGAGAGACTTAAGTATTCATTCAACTGTTTCTATTCGAAAACTGTCGACAAAATCTATCTGGGAGAGCAATAATAGCCTAAAGCATTTTCATCCATGCATAATTGAATAAAATCACATACTGACTGTCAAATAACAAAAAATAAAATAAAAAATAATCATTTAAGAAAAACATAAACATTTTAATATTGAAGTCATGTCGTTCGTTATAATTCTCAAAATCACTTTTTCTATCTCTGTGACATTTATTCTTTTTAATATCACTATAAAGTTTCTTCCAGTTGCAATAAATATTATGCCAAATATTGGGGTTAATGTTTTAAGAAAAAAATTTTTTTTATCATACCTCAATCAATAATTCGACTTTCGATGCCTGTGGAGCAGGTCGAAAATCGAGTTTTCTACCCTAGGGAAAAAAGTGACCGATCAATGTAAATGGCGGTGTCAAAAAAATGAAAATGACCTACTCTTTCACAATTTGCGCTACGTTTTTTTAATATTAAGGGGGAGAAAACACATTTTTTTACATATATATTTTTTGAAATTGCTTTTTTAATTTTGTTTTGTCTATTCTTCATACTCACTCATCCATAATTCAGTAATAGCACATATTCACTTCCTAATAAAACCAACAACACCAAGAAAAATGCAATCAAAATTTTAATACG
This sequence comes from Andricus grossulariae, assembly GCA_011634705.1. NCBI lineage: Eukaryota > Metazoa > Arthropoda > Insecta > Hymenoptera > Cynipidae > Andricus > Andricus grossulariae. The sequence continues at coordinate 1,764,627 of JAABKJ010000755.1, forward strand.
GAAGACATTTCGTTGGTTATAATACTGAAAATAAGTTTTTCTTATCTCTCAAATTTATTTATTTTCATATCACGATAAAATTTCTTCCAGTTGTAATAAATATTGTGCCAAGTATTGTGGTTAAAGTTTGAAGAACAGATTTATTTGCATATTCCAATAAATTTAAATGATCTACGCTGGCATAGTTTTTCCTAACTACGTATGTTTTTTTTTAATATTAAGGACTACTACCTGTAGTATCCCATAAGTGTAACATGGGAAAAAAAAACAAATTTAGTGAAAAAAAAAAGAATAAAGTAATAATCAAGGGCAATATTCTGCAAAACCCTTATTGCATTTTTATGGTGTAGTGTATTTGAGACACCATAAAAGGTGTTCTGAGGGGTTGAAATTAAAAATTAATGACGGATTTGTATCCCTAGAAAAGTTTTGATGAGATGAATAATGTATTGCGTATACTTTATTACAGATGTTCACGTTTTTGACAGAATTTACACAAATGTATTCACTTATTTTGGGAACCCAAGAAAATTGAGTGGCCCCCGGCCACCCCGAAATAACACAGTAAAAATATTTTTTAAATTCAAAACAAAAATCAAAATTTTGAATTATCTCAAAAATGGCCAGAGATACCTGCAAGCTGACAAAATCTTAAGGGTTTTGCACAGGGGAATTATTTGCGACAAACTCGAACTAAACCGATGAAAAGATTTTCAAAATTCAAAAAACAAATTTTAAATTTTGATTTATCTCAAAGATGGTGATAAACATGCGAAAACTGGCAACATTTTCACGGTTTTTCAGAGAGGAACGGTCCTCGGTCATCCCGAATTAATCCATAGAAAGATTTTCAAAATAAAAAACAAATGAAAACTTTGAATCATCTCGAAAACGGTGATACGCGAAAAATGACAACATTTGCAGGGTTTGGAGCAGAGGGTGGTACTCGGCAACCACGAACTAACCCAGTAAAGATATTTTCAAATTTGAAAAGGAAGACATAAAAACTCTGAATTATCTGGAAAATGAAAAACGCGAAAACTTAAAAAATTAATAATAATAATAATAAATGTATATTAGTATCAATATTATCAACAGTTGATTGAAAAGAATTGCATGGCAAGTTCATATTGATTCGGATTGAATCAGATTGAAATTGATGTTCGTGCACGTGTTGAGAAGGATTGAAAAGACTTTTTGGATGAGCCTCGAATTCATCGGATTGGACGGACGCATTGAAGTTTATGATGACGTATGGATTGCAAAGCATTGAAATTTGGGTTCTGATTGATTTCTGATTCACAAGAATTACGAGTACGGATTTAAGAGCATTGAAAACATTAAAATTTGCTTGCTTGCATCGGATTGAGAAGGAATGAAAGTTGGTTCGGATTGGTATGAAATTATAATTAGGATTGGTTATGGATTCACACTTATTCATTCGGACTGGTGTCGGATTTAGTCGGATTCAATTCAATTGAATTTTTTTTTTTAATCTATATATAGATACAAAAAAATTGGAGGCATGGATTGAAAAATGAGTTTGGTACGGGTTCGGATTGAATTACATTGAAGTTAATGTTGATGCACGAATGGACAAGGATTGATAAATGATCCTCGGATCCATTCGAATTGAATTTGGGGTTGACACAAGGATTGAGAAGGGTTGAAATGGATTGAAAACTTGTTTCGGATTATATCGAATTGAGAGAATTCTGTACAAAATATTTTAAATGTCTATAAATTATGCAGTAGAGCATTTACAGGATGAAAACATGCGTGCGATCGGTCTCATTTCTTTGAATACGAGTGTGCCACACAGAAAAAAATTAAGTTTTACTTTCAACAAAGAAACCACGCCACAATGTACTGAAACAAAATTAAACCATAATTGGTTAATATTGAGCAATACGAATATCGAAAGCAATTTAATTGTTTTTCGGATTTGACATTGATCAACAGAGCGAACATACCTGAAATTCAAAATGAGTTTGTAAGAAAATGACCTAATCTTTTTAACACAAGAAGTCTCAGATTAGTGACCCGTAGCATTTGGGACAAGCATGGCTTCCCGTTATTAAAGAAAATACTGCAATCTAAAAAAACACAGTGAATGCAAATTTTGTTATCAATCATGGAAGACCACAGCTGTACCTGTTGCTTTTTTTGTACTTCCAGTTCTGAATTTCTGATAAAGGCAGAGTGGATTATTTATCAGTAACGGAACTGGAAAGTAAGCTAAGGCTTTTGATCAAATTGTAGAAACGTCCGATCTGTGTAGCTTATTCGCATATTCATGACCAAGCATCGTGCAGTACCTACTGACTACGGGATGGCGCCTTTTGTTGCTCCGGGTTATCATAACCAACCGATGCTCAGTTGCTTTTACGGAGTTAGGTAAGGTAACGCTTTTAGTCGCTCCTCTGCTGAATCGTATGCGATATGTATCGCTTATGAGTAATCGCGAGTGCCGAGTGTTCGCTTTACGAATGGGGCTTCTTTCGCTTGCGAATGTAACCATACATCATCGCGTTAATTACTCAAGTGAAATGTGCACTATAGGAATGTCAACGATTTCGCGTGCGGGTTTTCTACACAGGAATTACATACTGATGTCTGCGAATTTCAATTCCTTTTTAATCTTTTCTCTTTTCTTTTGGGCTTTCTTGTACCATACCCGAAAGAGCATCAAAGGTTGCAACGTTACGAGGCATTTTTTAAACCAGCGATCAACTCCTTTATTCAATGTTTGGTTTTTTCGTTTATATTTTTTCAGTGGTTTTTGCTTAATGCTATTTGCAGACTTCACAGCACAAAGTGCTATCAAAACAGGAAAATAGGTTGATTTTCCACGAATATAGGGGAATATGAGGGGAATAAATTCTTTTTACAATAAAATTAATGCAAATACCATATTCCTAAGATTTGAAGTCGGAATGTATTGCATTTTCAAGAAAGTTGTTGAATTTTTAAACAAAACAGATTAATTTTTCACCAAAAAAGATGAATTTTCAACAAAAGAGTAGATTCTTCAAGTTAGAGAGTTCAATGTTTAAAAAAAAATTGGCTTTTAAACCGAAGAGATTAATTTTCAACAAAAAAGTACATTTCAACCAATTAAGAAGGATTTTCAAACAAATAGTTGAATTTTCAAAGAAAAACAAATATTTTTCGACCAAAGAATTAACTTTTTGTAAATATAATTGCATTTACAACCAAATTCTTGAACTTTCAAGCAAAAGGACGAATTTTTAACAGAAAAGTTGAATTTTTAACCAAATAGTTTAATTTTCAACCTGCAAAGATGAAAGTTCAAACAAAAAAGACGAATTAATTTTCAACAAAAGAGTTGAATTTTCGACCAAGAAAGATTTTTCAGTCAAGTAAGAAAACAAATTCAACCAAATTGTTGAATCTTCATCAAAAAGACGAACTATATACCAAGCATTTGAGTTTTCAACAAAAAGATTTATTTTAAACAAAATAGTTCAATTGGCTACAAAAATAGTTAAATTTCCAAAACAAAAAGATAAATTTGCAACCAAGAAGATTCATTTTGTACCAAAAAAACGCATTTTTAACTAAATACATGAATCTTCAACCAAACAGTTTAATTTTCAACTAAAAAATATCAATGAAAAAAAAATGGAATAGTTAAATTTTCAGTAAAAAAATTATTTCCAACAAAAACGACTTTTAAAAAAATAGTTCAATCTTAAACAACAAAAGAAATGAATTTTTAATAAAGTAGTTCTACTTTTATTTCAGTAGTTCAACTTTCAACCAATGAATATGAATTCTCAACGGAAAATGTAGCAGTTGATAATTCAACCAAAACATATTTTTATTTGAAAAGCTATTGAATTCCTCCAAAAAGAAGAATTTTCAACAAAATAATTGAAATTTCTACCAAGAGCTGAATTTTCAAACCAGAAAGACGAATTTACAACAGAGAATTTCTATTAATCTGCGTCGAAAATCCTTTTGGGATTTTTAACTGGCATGGGAAAGGAACCCCTATAGGCCATATCAAGTGAATATACTTGGGTGACCTTTTCAGAAGTATGCCCAATTAAAAATTCTTCTAATTTGAAAATTTCTTTATTTTAAAAACTTTAAATTTGTATTTATTCAAGAATCAATTGTTTAAAGCCGAATTGTACAATTATTTAATTTCTGACCGAGTTGCTCACTTTCTAGTTGTATTTTTTTGAACTTTTAAAGTTATTCAAATAAATTTGTAATGCAGAAATGCAAGATGTCTTTCACATGATACATTCTATAATGATGTAAATTGTAAAGCGAATTTTCTCGTCAGTGGGAAAATGCAATTCCGCGCGATTTAATTATTAAGGTTTGGATCAGACAATAGGACTGTCAACGTCTCTGGTTTTACCGTCAGCAAGTTTCGAAACGCACCCATTGTGTGAGTTACGTGACTGCTGAGATAGGATGAGACAATTAACAAGAAATGTGTGAGCAGGTACTTCTATTCAATCGAATAAATGAGCTTATTAAAGTGAAATAACCATGCCGTAATCGAAACTAATCTATTTCAGTAATTTATAATTCATAATCATCCTAGAATAGTTGAATTAATTGAATATCAAATTTATTTTGAAGACATCTTTAGGAGCCGTTCAAAAACGCTTAAGATTTCAAGTCGAAATATATAATGCATTTTCAACAAAAAAGGATTCATTTTCTACCAAAAGAGATGAATCTTCAACGACAGAGTTGAGTTTTCAAGCTAACAAGTCGAATGTTTTAGAAACCAGTTGGCTTTTAAACCCAAAAAGATGAACTTACAACCAAGACAGATGTTTTTTCAAACAGGAAGTTGAATTTTCAACAAACCAAACAAAAAATTTCAGTCCAAACAATTGAATTTACAACCAAATAATTGAACCATCAAGTAAAAGAGATGAATTTTCACCAAAATAGTTGAACTTTCAACCTACAAAGACGAACATTCAACCAAATTGTCGAAATTTCAAACAAAAATGAATTAGCTTCAACCACAAACTTTTCTGACAAAAAAGATGAATTTTCAATCCGGAAAGACGAATTTTCAACAAGGCAATTCAATTTTCGAACAAAAAAGATAACTTTTTAACCACATAGTTAAGTTTTCAACAAAATAATTAATTTTTCATCAAAATAGTTAAATTTTTAAGCATACAGTTAAATTTTCAACCAAATAGTTAAGTTTCCATCCAAATAATTAATGTTTCAACAAACCAGTTGAATTTTTAAGAAAATAATTAATGTATCAACAAATTAGTTGATTTTTCAACCAAATTGACCAATCTTCAACAGAAGGATGAATTTTCAACAAATAAGTTCAACTTTTAACCAAGTACTGGAATTTTTAAACTAAAAAATCAATTCTTAACGAAAAATATAATAATAGTTGATATTTCAACGAAAAAAGATTTTAATTTTAATCAATAAACGCAGTCGAATTTAATTAACAAAAATATAACATTTGTAACAAAAGGGGTGAATTTTTAAACCAAAAAGACGGATCATTTATAAAAGAGATATACTTTCAACCAGGAAAGATTTTTCAGTCAAGACAGAAAAAAATGGTAACTTGCAAGTTAAAACGAAAAAAGCAAATTCCCTAAAAAAAAATGAATTTTCAACACGAAAATATAACAAAAAAGTTAAAATTTTAACCAAGTAGTTGAATATTCAATAAAAAAAGATTAATTCTCAACGAAAAATATTATAGTTGATATTTCAACCAAGAAAATGTATTAATTTTAATTCAAAAACAGACGAATTCACCCAAAAAAGATCAAATTTCTACCAAAAGTTGAATTGCCAAACCGAAAATATGAATTTTCAAACAAATAGTTGAATTTTCTACGATAATAATAAAATTGTCAACCCCAACAGTCGAACTTGCAACAAAAAAGTTGAAATTTTTTAACTAAAAAGACCAATTTTCTACGAAACAGTTAAAATTTGCAGTTGAAAAAATTAATTAAAAAAAAAAAAGAATTTTCAACAAAATATTTAAATTTTTAACCCAAAAGATAGATCTTCGAATAATAAAATGAATTTTGTTACAAATTAGCTCAATTTTCAATCAAGAAGTTTAATTTTCGACCAAAACAGGCGAATTTACAACAAAATACATAAATTTTCAACCAATAAATGAACTTTCAATAACGTAGTTCAACTTTCAACCAAGTGTTTGAATTTCCAACCAAGTAGTACATTTTTTAGCCAAAAGAGATGAATTCAGTTCGGATTCAAGCGAAAACCCGAGAAAAAGAGCAAGTTTCTTTAAAACAGGGGAAAAAGAGGAATTCTTGAAAAAGGCGGGAAATAAGAGAATAGGGGAAAGAGCATGAAGTCTGCACTTAGATGCTTTATTTGTTAACTGAAATCAATAATTTTGATTTTTTCAAGCATTTCAAGAAATCGCTATTCATGTTTATATTGTCTATGTATGATGTTACATTCTGTTAGCGCTTCCACCACCTGCGTCAAAAATCGACACAGAACCTGTAAACCTCTACCCCTGGAAGCGTTACGTAGTTTGTGAACGGCCCCTTAACTTTTAATGCAAACAAATAGCTGCAGACTTTTTATTAGAGAGTACACAATACCTCATTTTCAATACTGATATTTGAGAAACATTCAAGAAAATTCCCACACTTTGGGACTTTCCAAACTTAAGGTAGCTGCTTTCACTGCCCATACGGGAAAGCATTTTTAGCATTGACAAAGGTGCAGAAACAGGTGATTAGTCAATTCTTCTAGATTCGCGAGTCACGAAGTACTTTCTAATACAATTGGCCAATTATCTACCTGTGTCATCTTTAGGCCAGTCACGGCGAGCTTGACAGTCTTGAAACAATGGATTTGAAAAGAATGGATCCCAAGGACCCATTTTTTAAACTCATTTTTGTCATTAACTTTCCCCTATCAACTTTCCTTATATCCACATATTATAACGTACATTACGTGTCTGTAATCATCTTTTATACTTAAATTTCTTCCGTAAAACTTTTTTCAAATTTACTAATCGCTAAACAGGTTTGATGTATTCTTTGCCTTAAATTGAGAAAAAAAATCCAGAGTTGATATCTGCTATACAGAAGAACATAAATTATTTTCCATCCAAAGTTTCTAGTTCTGAATTACACTTGGGAGCGTCCATTAATTACAAAAAGCTTTTTTGGGGTTATCATCCGGAAAATCTTACGAATCCTTACCTAAGAAGAGGGTGAGTTCAAAGCATGTCTTCCCTGAGAGAAAAAGTTGTTTTAAAACATAAGAATCGTCCTTTTGCCTGTTTTGTTTTGAACAACTTGAATATATTTTTTACACAAACAGAATTATTTGACTGCAAGATTAGGTGACTTTGGTTGCAAAAGGTTAACGTTTGCTGCAAAAAGATTCCTGTTGAGACAAATGAAATTCCTTTTAACCTTAAATTTAAGAGGATAATCCATTTGTGTCAAGAAGCATCCTTCTAACACAAGAGGAACTTTCTATGAGTGTTACGCAAGTTTCCTCCTTTTAATTATCATTTTCCACATTATATCATTATTTGTTTGATTTCTTTTTTATGATGTAATATTTCATAAAACCTCGTGGAATCTCTGGAAATCTTTGGAAATCCCTTAAAGCCCTTGAAAAACTGAAAATCCGTGAAAGTCGCTGGAAATATACAAAATCCCATAACCCTTATAATTCTTTAAAATCCGTCGAGATCCCTCAAAATCTCTGAAAATCGGTTAAAAATCGACTAAAATGTCTTACAAAATATATTAAAATCTTTTTAAATCTTCAAATTTCTCGAAATCCTTTTAAATACTTTATATTATTCGTAAATCCTTCGAAATTTCGTTATATCTTTTGAAATTATACGTAATTCTCACAAAACCGTGGATATACTTTGGAAACTTTTGAAATCCCTTTAAAAAATTTGCGAATATTTTAAAAACTCTTTAAACCTTTCAAAATCTTCGAAATCTCATTGAAATCACAAATAATAATAATGCGTAGGCATGTGGCGACCCCATCGCCCGAGAGGTCCGGCTCTTGTAGTCAGCCACGTTACTCCCCAATGCAACGAATTATGCGGTTACGGCACCTGTATCGCGCAGTGCCACCCACAACAGGCCTCTCACGGATGGAGGCCATGGTTCAGTTGGGAGTGGCAATAGGACCGAACCGAGGCAGCGACCAGGCAATGGCCCCGGACAAACGCGAGAACATCGATTTAAGTGGTCGGGCCAACTCAGGAGGGACATCCTTACCTGTTGGCAAAGAAGCTCACCGACGCGAAGAGGATTCATGCAGAGGTTACATGAGCATTGGGTCAATATGAACCCGGAATTTGCTCATAAAACGCCTCAGTATTTAAGAGATCAGGTATCATTTTGCTAAAAAACGGATATGAAGCTCTTTATCATCAAGAAGAAGAGGAACATCCTCCAGCGAACATACCACCCGTTCCAGCAAGACCACCTTTGCAGATAGTCGATAATGCAAACATGAGAAGTAGGAGATCTATCCACCAAAAAGTCTTTCTCAGGATGAACAAATTAGCTGAAGCTGATACTGCTCTCCCCGATTTGCTCCCCAAAGATGTTAATTTCTGGAATCTGAACTGTGTAGTTTACGAGAAGGCGGTCTCCCTGCTTAGGGACAATAGAAGTATGCATACATCTCGCAAGTGCCTTGGTATATTTTTGGCACTCTGGTATGGCTTTAAGGTTTCGAGCCAGTGATAGTTTCGCACCTCCGAGAGCACCTATCACAAGGACAATTACTTTTACAGAATATTTTGGGTACAGTCGTTGCAGCTCCCTTTTAAGGTCTTGATACCTTTCCTCCTTTTCTTTTTCCTTGGTAGTGATGTGGTATCCGCACGGAGACGAGAATTCGATAACGAATATAGTTTGTTTCCCGAGTCTTGGAGAACAATGTCTGGCCTCGAGTATGCAACGGAGACTGCTATACGCAAATCGTAGTTCCAGAAAATTTGGCACTTCTCGTTTTGGACAATTGACTCTATCTCCCTTGGAGCGTTCAGCAGGGCAGGGTCGCGGTGAATACCGTAAGAGCGACAAAGATGGTGATAGAGCACTCTTAGGCCCGCATTGTGTCTGTAGATATACGTCGTTCCTGCGTGGGTGGGACACCCCAAAAGTATGTGTTCTAGGCTCTGCACCTATCGCTTGGAACTTCTTGACATAAAATGCGGTTACGGTACGCTAAGGTGGAAATGACACCGTCCTGGCATGCAAATATAAAATCCTCTGTACCTGAATTAAGCCTTGATGATCTGAGAAAAGCAAAAGTTTCCTCCTTCGACAAGGACTGGTTTTCTAGATTTCTATGAAAATTTACGTGCATTTTCTTGTCGAATAGATCTTGATGGAATTTTTCAAATTGTGCTTTCTTCATTTCGGCTTTCAGAAGTAAAGCATCTAGAAGGAGTAATGCACTTTCCTCACTTCTGACGTTAAAACTCACGTCAATGCTCTCAGCTGCCTGTTCCAGGGCTTTGTAAAGGGACGCTTCTTTGCCCACCATCAGGTGATTACTGACCATTCTTAGGAGAGGATCTTTTCCATTTGCAACGATGTAAGATGTACACAAAACAATTCGGTTATGAAGACACTGGAGATTCAGAAGACCGCGTCCGCCTTGACGGCGTGAAATGTATAATTGCGGAACTGACGAATTCATATTCAAGCTTTTATGCATATGCATGTTCTTACGTGTGGTGACATCAAGGGTTTTAAGTTCATTCTTCGTCCATTGAACCACCCCAGACGAGTAGAGTAGAACCGGGACGACAAGCATGTTAGTCTAAGATACTTTGTTCAACTCCGACAGATTGGATGACCAAACCTGTCGAAGAAGATGCTTATATCTGCTTCGGAGAGACTCCTTTACTGATATTGCGCCCTGAAAACCGCTTTGAGGCACGCCCAGGTATGTAGAGGTCTCTCCAGTGTTAAGATGTCTAATGACACTTGAATGCACAAGCTCAGGGTCCTTGGGAACGCCAAAAATCTTTCCTTCCTTCAGATGAATTTTTTTAAATTTATCCAATCCAAAGTCCATCCCAATCTCTCCTGTGAACTTCTTGACGATATTTATGACAGTTCGAAGTTTGTTTTCACCAGGGGCATAGATATTCAGGTCATCCATATAAAATACATGAGTGACCTTATGCTCGTGCTGGTTAGTTTCGCTACAGAGTTATCCAGAAGAATTTCGTAGTGCGAGAGGTAGAGGCAGAAGTGTGATGCAAAAAAGCAAAGGGCTCATGGTATCGCCACTATCCAACCGAGCAATTCACGCCTACCCCGAAAGGGAAACGGCTTAATGATATAATAATAATAATAATAATATAGAAAAGAAGCAAAAGGGAACTATTTTCTGGATCAGATAAACCACAAAATGTCGATGCGCAGAAGTTTTGCTCAAGACCTCATGAGAGACATTTTATAAAAACCAATTGAAAACATAGCATCTAACAATGCAAAACGTATTGTTGGCCATGTGGTGCAATTACTGTAGTTCAATAATCATACCAAATTATAGAGGAAACCAAGGTGAATTCAGAGCACCTACATTTAAAATCACTAATATGTATACTATCATCTGAGAAATGTACTGTTCCCATCTCATGAATTGCTCTTCTAATTACGAAATTCTAACCCCGAATTCCATAATTTTCCAACAACTTCAGCCCTCTTCCGACTTCCTGGTTGAGGAAACTCAGGGTTGTTTTGTCAGACCCTTCAGTGGTACTTTGCCAAACATTGTTCCTGCATTACAGTCGCCAGTCGCCACTAGCGACATTATCATCTCCTACATGCTCCTTCTAGGACTAAGCAAATGCGAATAATACAGACGTATAATGTACCGGGATAAGAGTGAGAGTGGTCCAAGTAGTTTCCGAGGGTGTTTTTATTAGTTAGCAATGGACAAGTAGCCACTTTGGTTGTTAGGAATTACAGCATTGATAGCATTATATGTGACTTTATCACTACTGAGTACAGAAATATACTCTATTATAGGGTGGCATTGGTATATATCGAGTACAGAATGGTGGTAGTCATTGGACGAATCTAGATAAAATAGTGATCGCACATAAAGTTCTAAGTGCTTAATGGAGTGATAATGGCACTTACCTTTCTATGAATGTCCGATAGGACTGGTTTTCATCAATGAATGATCAGGTTTCGTTTCTTATATATGGTGCAGTGAAAAATAAAGTCAACCGGAACTATATGTTTCAGGGTACTCACCTGAAAAAGAAAAAGAAAGTGCTCATGAATTCGAGTTTATTTTTTATGAAAAATAGGTATAAGATCATATGTTTTGGGTGCAGCAAAATGTGAAATCTAACACGAAGAGAATTGTAGCTGATGTTCCTCAAGGACCAGTTATAGGGTCTCAATTATTTATAATTTATAATAATGATATACCGAAAAAACAATGTTAACTTTACTCTTTTTGTGGATGATAAATCTTTGTACATCTACAAATAGATTACAATTTGCTGCAAAGAGAATACTAAATTTTTTTAATAAACATAAACATTAAAGTATGTGTTTCCTATATTAATTGGGTGGCAGCTGTAAAACTTTCTGGTGAAATGTTTGATAAGAGGCTAAAATTTACAAGATATGTTAATTTTATACATCAGAGAGCAATAGGATGTCTGATAAAATTATGTCCATTACTAAATAGCAGATCAAAATTAAATACTAGTAAAACAAAAATTATTTATATAATGATAAAAAGATTTGCATTGTCATATGCGTGACCTGTATGGAGTTACACATGCAACCCAATTTTACGACACTTCAAATTGTACAAAATAAATTCTTAAGAATCATTGGAAATTATCGCCGTTACAAGAGAATTAATGCAATGCAGCAAGAATCAAATACAGAATATATAAGAGAAACAAATATTTAAACAAAATAAATAATATAAAAATTAAAAATATTTTATTGGAAAGTTTCAAGAATGAATAATAATTCCAAAGGAATTGTTTAAAATTAGATGATTTGAAATTAAAAATATAAAAATGCTGTTTTTTCAAATCATAAGAATAGAACAATCTAAAATTGATACCTCAGTAACTGAATAATTTCTTTAATTTTGAATTGTTACAATTTTAGACATTTACTGTTCTGAATTTTCATGCTGAATGCTGAATTTTCCATTTTTCCCTTTCGTAAGTTTTAATTTTGCAAATTAAATTGAAATTGTTGAATTTAGAAAAGTATAATCAACCATTTTAACATTAAAATTTTTTAAATGATTTAAATTTATTAAAAATTTAAAGGGTTCGAGTATAAAAAAGTTTTATTATCACAATTCGTGGCAATTAGAAATGTTTTCAGTTTTAAATGAAGTTCTGATTCGTTTAATTTCCAACCTTCTGTAGTAGACATTAAAAAAAAAGTATTTCCTATTTTAAAATACTTTATTTCAAACGATGAACATGAGGGTGAATTTATTTTTTGATTTCAGAAAATTTCTTTAATCAATTTTAATATTAAATAATAATTTTAGGAATTTAGTTTATTTTTTCAATTAAAAATTCTAAAATTTCAGAAGCTTTAACTTTGAAACTTTAAAACTAATTTTCAGTGTCAAATTGTCAAATTTTAATTGCTTCGTATTAAAATTTGTTTAAATTCAAAAGTATTAAATTTTACATTATTTAAATTTGAACGTTTTTAATTAGAAATTAAAGAAATTTCAATTTCTCTAATTTTCAAATGATCCAGTATTCAGAATTCTAATATGAAAGTATTTAATTTTGAACATTTTAAATTGTCCCATTTTCGAAATTTTAATCTGCAATCATTCAATTTTGATATTCTTCGATTCGAAATAACATGGTTCAATATTAAAAATTTTAGTTTGAAATTATTCCGGTTTGAGAGTTCCTGATATAAAATTTTTCAATTGCAAATTGTTTAATTTTAAACGCTTTTATTTAGAAATGATACAAGTTCAATTCCTGTTTATTCCGTTCGAAATATTGTCCTTTTTTTCGAAATTTTACCTAATCTAAAATTGTTTGATTTCGAAAATTTTCCTTTAAGAAAAAAATATATATATGTTTAAATTGCAAGTGCCCTTAATTTAAAATTATTAATTATTCTTGAAAAGCTTTGGAGAAATTTAATATTTCAAGCTTTGTTCAATAACTTTTTTGTCGATGAACCAAAATCGTTCTAATCTCTAGCTTTAAACACAAATTTTATGTTAGAAAATGAAAATCCAAGAATAAAAAATTTCTCTAATTAATTTTAATATTAAAATATAATTTTTTGTATGTCATGAGGATTGAAAATTCTAGAATTTCAGAACTAAGACTTTGAAAAATTAAAATTAGTTTTCAATATGAAATTGTCAAATTTTAATTGCTTCGTATTAAAATTTGTTTAAATTCAAAAGTACTAAACTTTAAATTATTCAATTTTTTACGTTTTTAATTACAAATTATAGAAATTTCAATTTTTTGAATTTTATATGATTTTAATTTAAAATCATTATATTTTTTTGAAATTTCAAGTGCGTTTAATTCGGAATAATAAATTATTTTTCGAAAATTTTGAAAAAATTAATGTTTCAAAGTTTATTTATTAATTTTTGTTTGTCGATGGAATGATGGCTTTTGTTCCCCTCAAACAACCAAACCGGTTATAATCTTTAGCTTTGAATTATTAAATTTTGTACTTTTTTAATTAGAAATTATAGAAATTTCAAATTTTTTCGAATTTAAAATGATTTGAGTTTAAAACAATTCTATATATTTTTTTTAATTTTCAAGTTCGTTTAATTCGGAATAATAAATTATTGTTTGAAAATTTCGAAAAAATTAATATTTCAAAGTTTATTTAATAATTTTTTTTGTCGATGGAATGATGGCTTTTTTTCTTCTGAAACAACCAAACCGGTTATAATATTTAGCTTTGAATTATTCAATTTGGTACGTTTTTAATTAGAAATTATAGAAATTTCAATTTTTTTGAATTTTATATGATTTTAATTTAAAATTATTCTATTTTTTTTTATTTAAAGTGCGTTTGATTCGGAATAATAAATTATTTTTTGAAAATTTTGAAAAAATTAATATTTTAAAGTTTATTTAATAATGTTTTTTGTCGATGGAATGACAGTTTTTGTTCTACTCAAACAATCAAAACGGTTATAATCTTTAGCTTGGAAAAAATTCCTCTCTAATGGATGTTTAAATTGTTTATATTTGCAGTGTTAACAATAAAAATCCAGTGATGTAAATTTAATATTATTCATCAAGTGTTTAAAAAATTTGCAATAGTTCAAATTAAAAAATTCAAATCTATAAACTCAACCTCACTGAATTAGAAAGCGGCAAAATAGTAAAACCACGATTTTAATTTTTTTCTAAGTTGTCCAAAAGAACCTAATTTCGAAATTTACGGTCAATAATAATTCTGGGTCCTGATCTGAATATTTATAGTGCCAATACTAAAATCGTAAATCTAAAAATCTGAAATCCAAAGTTATAAATCAAACTGAGGCAGTGAAAGGAAATTGTGCCAAATTGTTTTCAAATAAGGTCCCGTTTCCTGTTTTTTACGACACTCTATCGTCTATCAGAGAGAATAGATCTTTTTAGCCTCTGTTTATTTTTTCTCAGGTAGCATCTCTTCTGAAATCGCGAGGCGTCCTTGCAATTTACGAGCGTCATTTCTTACCTAAGAAAGGTAAAAATTTCTGGGCAATTGGCAATAAGGGCACGGAGGTGTCTTGACCTTGCACATCGGGGTTTTTTACGAGTTTAGCCTTCGCCATAAAAAGGCGCTTGTAAAAGTCAACAGCACCCGTTCGAGTTACCATAAAAAAGTTTGCCTGAATTTTAACTCAAGGGCCATAAACTCAAGCGACTGACAATACTGTTAGCAAATACCGTTACGTGGGCATGATCCCTTTTGTCGGATTTTTGAACCTCCCGGAACAATACTGACCCTTTCTGCGTAAGGCGTAACCTTGTAGCAATGTAGCCTTTTTTTTCTAAGCTTTAGCTTTGAGGATTTTTCCACTTCGAAGGGTAATTTACGATACTGTCCAGCCAGTTCCGGCGTTCGATAAACCGGGAGCAAATTTTCCGGACACGTTTTTTTTTCGAGGTGAGTCGCATCTGCCTTCCAGGCGTTAACGGGATTTGGAAAAGGTTTATAAGGCTTAGGAGGTCACTATTATTGTAAACTGTAACAAACAGTATTAGAAAGTAATTCAGTAGAATTTTTTTATTCGACATTTTTCACATTTTTGTATTGAGATCCAGGAAACGTGCTATAGCTGTATTGAAAAAATATAATATAATATAAAAAATTAACTTTAAACCAGAAAAGAACGAATTTTTAACAAAGTATTCAAATTTTCAACCTAAAAGAAGAATTTTCAAATAAATTGTTGAATCTTCAATTAGAATAGTTGAAATTTCAGTTAGGAAATAAATTTTCAACTCAAATAAAAGTATTTATAAAAAAATATCAATAAATTTTCAACCAAAGAGATGAATTTTCAACCAAAATGTTGAATCATAAACCAAAGAAATGACTTTTTAATAAAATTGTTAAGTTCTGTACATAGAAATTATTTTTAAACCAAAAGAGATGCATGTTCAACAAAAAATGTAATAGCTGATATTTTAATCAAAAAAATATTTTTATTTTAAATAAAAAACAGTTGAAATTAACCAAAGAGCACGGATTTTCAACAAAAAATTTGACTTTTCAACATGAAGGGATACTTTTTAACAAACCAAATATCTGAATTTCCAGCTAAAAAAAATTAATTCGCAACAAAAAATGAAAAAATTACTTTTTCAATTTAAAAAATTAATTTTTAACTGAAATTTTTTTTTGTTTAATAGTAAAATCTTTAACCAAATAGTTGAATTTTCATCTAAAAAATGACGAATTTTTAATAAACTGCATGAAGTTTCCACCAAGAACTTGAATATTCAACTGAAAATGATTGATTTACAATAAAAATGGAAAATAGTTCAATCTTCAGTTTATTACAAAAATTTTTATTAACAAAAAAAACGATTTTTTGGAGCAAAAAGATTATTTTGTTTTCAAGCAAGATGATTAATATTCTATCGAAAACGGCAAATTTTTAGGAAGATACATCATTTTTCAACCAAATACATGGTTGAATTTTCAGTTAAAAAAATTAATTTCCAAACAAAAAAAAGAACATATTTTCCACAATATGGTTGAATTTTCTACAAATTGAAATTATTGTTTCAACAATAGTACATGAATTTTCAACGAAAAAAGATTAATTTGCTACAAAAAATCAAATAGTTATTAAATTATTAATAATCGTATGTTTTATTTTTTTAAACTTTGTTAATCTGTTAAAATAGCTTAAAATCTTAAAAATTTGGTAAAATCACGTAAATATTCTTAAATGTTTGGAGGTCCTATACAATTTCTTAAATCTTGTGAACTCTTTTGAAATTTCTTGAAATCTTTGGAAATGCTATAAAGTTCTTTGATCTTCCTTGAAATTCTTTGAAATCTGTTAAAATAAATTAAATTCTATTTAAATCCTGTAAATCCATTGAAATAATTGAACGCCCTATGAAATTCCTTAAATCTTGCGAAATTCTTTGAATTCTCTTGAAATCTTTGGAAATCCTACAACATTCTTTGAGATTCCTCAAAACTTTTGAAATCTCTTGAAATTCTTTGAAATCTTTAAAAGTAACTTAAAATCGTTCAAATTCATTGAAATTTCGGAAGTTAATTTATATAATTAAAGTTCTCTAAGAAAAGACCGTTTGGAGCCCTAGAAAATTTTGAAATTCATCGAAATCCTTGCAATCCTTGAAGATTCAATGAAATCCTTTAAAACTTGTGAAATTCCTTAAAGTACCATGAAATCCTTTGAAACTTCATTTTATTTAATTTCTTCTTAAAAATTCTCTACAGGAATTCTCTAAAATCGTATTTGGCAATCCTAAAAAATGCTTTGAAATTCCTTGAAATTTCCGTCGTTTCTTCAAATTCTTTAGAATCTGTTAAAATAGCTTGAATTCTAAAAATCTGTTAAAATCCCGGAAACAATTTTAAATAATTGGAGGTCCTGTAAAATTCCTTAAATCTTGTGAAATTGTTTAAAATCTCTTGAAATTGTTGGAAATGCTAAAAAATTCTTTGACATACCTGGAAATTTTTAAAACCTCTTGAAATTCTTTGAAATCTTTTAAAATAACTAAAATTATCTAAAAACCAGTACATTTCTTAATCCCTCGAAATCTTTGAAATCCTTCAATATTCAATAAAATCCTTCAAAACTAGTGACATTCCTTGAAGTACCTCAAAATCCCTTCAACTTTTAATTCATTTAATTTATTTTGTACAATTCTCAAGAAATCTTTTAAAATCGAGATTAATGTCTTTGACAATCCTAAAACATCCTTTGAAATCCTTTGACATTTTCGTGGTATCATAAAATATTTGAAATTATTGTAGGTCCTATAAAATTCCTTAAACCTTTTAAAATTCTTTAAAATCTCTTGAAATCTTTGGAAAAGCTAAAAAGTGTTTTGACCTTTTCTTTAAATTCTTTGGAATCTGTTTAAATAGTTTAAAAAAATTGTCATCCCGCAAATCTTTTGAAATAATTGGAAGTCCTGTAAAATCCCTTGTATCTTGTAAAAATTTAGTAAAATCCCTTGAAATATTTGGTTTTCCTACAAAATTCTTTTACATTCCTTGAAATTTTTGAAATCCTTAAAATTCTTTGATATCTGTTAATATAAATAATATTTTTTTAATCCCATATATTATTTGAAATAATTGAAAGTCCTATAAAGTCCTTAATAAATAAGTTTAATAAAATATTTTTAATCTTATGAGATTACTTGAAACACCTTAAAATCCCTTGAAATCTTTGGAAATGTTACAAAATTCTTTGATATTCCTTGCAATTTTTTTTAATCTCTTGAAATTGTTTGGAATCTTTTTAAATAACTGAAAACGTTTCAAATCCTTTGAAAATTTTATAATTCCTTCATATCCTTTAGAATTTTTGAAATCTGTAGTAATCCCTTGAATACACTTTTAAATGATAATAATTTCGAGTGAATTTTGATTATTCGACATTCTGTTAATTTTTTGGTTGAGATTTAGGAAAAAATTATTTTGTGGTTTAGGAGTAATGCAAAAATATAAGCGAGACTTTTAAATGATAATAATTTCGGAAAATAACTTTTTTTTTCAAAATTCAATATTCTATATATTTTACAAATACTAAAAAAAGCGCTCGAAAAAACTTGTAGGTTTTTCATAAAAATCTATCATGTTTACATAGAAACTTGAATCAATTTTCAAAAATGTAAATAAGTTTTTCAAATATTCCAATATGTAAAATATGTTATAATTCCTAAGGAAGTCCAGATTAATAAGCGATTTAATTACTAATTAACGAAATGATCTCCTACCTACACTGAATATTTTTTAGTAAATAGTCATGAATAAGGCGGTCAATCTGATAATATAGAATAATAATATATAATATATAATATATAATATACAATATATAATACAGAGAAATAAAGATATGTTTGTTTTTATTCGTATATCAAGTAAAATTGTTTATTTTATCACTACGGTAAATAAAAATTGCAATAAATATTTATTATTAACTATTTCATATATTTTTTCTTAAATGTTAATGATAAAAATGATCATTTCCGCCTATCTTTATTTGAAAAACGACGCTATATTGACGAAAAAATGTTGATAGTTCTGAACTAAGTAGCCGGCAATTTATTTCTGGAATCGCCATGTTGATTTTCGATGGCCGTCGGATCACGTAGGGCGCGCTTAGTACATAGGCTTGATGTTCAAGATCAAGTTTTATCTTAAAATAACTTAATTAAAAACGTGTAAGTTTTAAAAAAGTCATTTCAGGAATTTATTAGTTTTATTTTTTTGCTATTTATTGCATCATGGATTAAATAAATATACTTTATATTGACGTTGATATTAAAGAAAATTGAATGAATACATATTCCTTCAAACATCTTTGTATAATAATTTATTAAAGAAAAGGTTCTTATGAGTTTCGAGTTTTTGTGCGTTTTTTTATTTTCCAGTTTTTAATTTCTCCATAAATTATCGTAAATATTACTGCTAAATATACTAGTGAAAACTCTGATTTATCTGTAATTTTTCTTAGTGTAGTTTGTGTAGTAGTTTAAGTCTAGAAAAACCTAAAAATAAAATAAAGTCAGCAGCGTTTTCTCAGAAAATTTGTTTATAAATGTTACAATGTTGAAATGTTTTGTTTATCTTCTCTTAGAGACTTAGACTTAGAGTAATGCTAGAAAGTTGCGTATTTGTCTGAAATTTTCAGCTCTTCTTTGACTTTTTAGTTAGGAACAAATAATAAATATTATATTAATTCAAACAATAAGGATCTCAGTAACTACTTCACGGAAAATTTACATTTAATTTGATCCATATGGAAAATTTGTCGAATATTTTAATATCTGTTTTATTTCAGAAAAATCTATTCACAAAATAGAAAGAGATTGTTCAAAATATGATTCTCACTATTGTTTATCAATTGTTTTTTCTCAACTAAACAGCCAAAGTAAAGTAAAGAATTTCAGAAAAAATCGCAACTTTCTAGCAATTATCTAAAAGAAGATAGTTATGAACAATAATCAACTGTTTAGATAATTATGCTTCTTAACTCGCATTAATTGTTACCTGACTAAGTGAAAAGTGGACAAAAAACAGGAAAATTATCAATAATAATAAATGGTATAAGCAATTATTTTTTGTTGAATTGACAAAAGGTTGACTATGTCAGAAAAAACCGCAACTTTCTATCATTAATTAAAGATAATAATACTTAAATTTGAAATAATAATGCATTGTTCAAATAATTATGTTTGTTAACTTGAATTAATCATTAACTCATTCAAAGTGAAAAGTTAACAAAAAGTAAAAAATTTCAGAAAAAGCCGCAACTATCTAGCATTACTACATGAGAATGTAGTTATAAACATTAATTATTATGTAAACAATTATTTTTGTTAATCCGCGTTAACTTTTACCTCGCTCAGAGTGAAAAGTTGACAAAAAGTTGAATATTTCGGAAAAAACCGCAACTTTTTAACATTATTCAAAGAGAATAACATTAAAAATGATAATAATAAAATGTTTAAACAATTATTTTCATTAACTCGAATTAATTATCACCTTACTATAATCGAAACGTTTACAAAAAGGGAAAATTCTTAGAAAAACCTGCAACTTTTGAGCATTATTCTAACAGAATAATATTATAATTAATAATAAATTGTTTGAATTATTATTTATGTCAAAGTTAATTCATCATTTTCTCGCTCTAACTGAAGAGTTGAAAATAAGTTGAAAAATTCGAAAAAGCCACGACTTTCTAATTTTATTCTAAGATGGAATTGCTAAAAACAATGATAAATTGTTTAAACCATTTATTTAAACATATAATCATCAGTACAAAGTAGTATGTTATGTCTTAGAAACGATTAAAAAAAATATATTCAAAAAGTAATTATTCATTAGTATTCTATAGTTAATTATGGAAAGAAAATTTGAGTTTCAACCCGATTCACCTAATATTGATGGTTGTGAATAAAATTTACAAAAACGTATTTTTTTATTATGAAATATATTTTTTTGTGGATTCAAACAAATTTGGGGGCGATATGCGTGAAAAATCGAAAAAAAAAAAAAAAATCTATTTTTGGACCGACAGATGATACTTACTGGATACTGTTTTATGTTACCATAAAAATATTTGAACAGAAAATTCCCAATACAAATTTTTTCCCCAAATTGTTTTCAAAATTTTAAGTTTTTATTTCATTTTTTAAATCATGCCAGAATGATTTAATGACAACCTGAGATGAACCAGTGATTAAAAAAATGTTTCAACAACTTTTGTCGTTTTTTTTCAAATAGACCAAAATTTCTAGATCATATAGAGTACTCATTTTGGAACATAATTTCATAAGAATTTTTTTACTTAAAATTTAAGCAAAAAGAAACCTATTATATTATAATTTAGAAATTGAAAAAATAAGAATGAACATTGTTTTTAAAAAAAAGCGCTCGCACGATTTTTTAAATTACATATCAAAAATATTCGAACATCATCCGAGGAGGAAATTCTGCAAAAAAAAGTCTGCTTCTATAATTTTTTAATAAAATTTTGCACTAAAGAAATATATAATCCTGCGTAGACTCAACTGTTATAATTTTACAAAAAATGTTATAGGACTGTTTTTACTATATTTAATTTTTAACAATCCCTGAGAAATTTTTTTTTTCATTTGTGGGTTGACCAAGAAGCCGGCACTCTAAGAACGGCAATGAGATCTGAACTCAAAAGAACTATATCGAAGTCTACGGCTTCATGTCTCTGTTACATTATATATTTTTTTATATATTTATATATTTGAGCCTTTTTGTTCAAAAATAACTCTTTGCGCAATTTGACTCGTTAATATTGTGTTTTTAAATTTCCTCTCAAAAAGTTTTTTTATTAAAATTTTCTTTTGATGATAAACATTTTTTATTTAGAAAAAAGCGCACCCACATTTATTGTTATTTTAATTCATTTTCAGTTTTTAAACTAATTCTAGATTTATTTTAAGATACCTGGAATATTCCGTATTTTTGTAAAATATAGCACCCGTTACGCAAATGTACAGGTTGGAGGTACATATCCATATAGAATGTCGGTCGCGGAACCATGCTCGAGATCTATAGGCAATCTTGCAAATGAGAATCGTGAGTAACGACATACGTTAGCGCCCCCTAAAATTTACTGGTTCTCAGTAAAAGCGAAAATTTATATAAATATCAGTCTAAAAAGTTTATATGCCCGATTATCCAAGTGCCTACGAAAAGGGTGTTTCCGATAATGGCACCGATGCAACCAACTAGAAAGACAGCATTTTCCCCTTTAAACTGAATACTAATTCCCCTTTTGTGTCTGATCGCCAAGCTTTCAGGGAAAACTGCAAATTAAATTCCAAAGCTTTACCTATATCGAATATAAATCGACTCATTTCTTCTAAACCTCTGGATAGAACTGAAAGAAACACTTTCGAGAAGAAAATATAACAGAAAAAATTATAAATTCAAAGGCTTTTCATTGCTGTAAAGAAGATTTTTTAATTGGAATTAGGGTCAATGATATTGATTCCTTGTTCTGAAATTAATATAAAAAATATTTATTGAAAATTAGATTTTTTATGTTTGGTCTCGAATTTACTTACTGGACTCCTCAGTAAGTCAATATGAATCAGTCCTGACCTAGAGACTTTAGAATTAATTGACCTAAATTCCATTATACTGTATATTTTCAACAACAACAACATTTTTGTAAGTTTTGTAAATTTTATATTATATTAACAAAACAAAAATATAATATATTATATTAACAAAACTTAATGTTATATGTTATAAGTACATATTTACATGACATAGAACATATTAGAGATTCTAGCTACGGATAGGGGCCCAAACTGAAATTAATCGATCAAAAATTATTATAATAATTTTTTTAATGATTAGTGATACAAAAAACTTGAGATTTATCCCCGTGGCTCTCTTATATCTAGTTTTTTGCTCCACTGATCACTGATAAAATAATAATAATTTTTGATCAACTAATTTAAGATTCGGCCCCTATCCGTGGCCAGGACCTTTTATTTGTTCATTTTATGTAACTTATTAGGGTGGTCTAAAAAAAATCATTTTTCTGATTTTTTAAAGTCTCACCCCCTCATTTTGTGTCTTTTGGTGTAAACAAAATTTCCTAATTTTTTGAGATTAAAAAAAATGTTTAGAGGTAGGGCACGGCCTTTAAAGTACCCCAAAATGTTAAAAATTCAGCAAGTCCTTGAATTTCAAAAAGAATCATAAAAACTTTACAAAAATGATGTTAAACTACCATGTGAGCAGTGCAAAGCCTGACAAAATTTAAAAAAATGGAATTTACCCCTAACTTTGTTAAAACTCACCCCTGAAGACACTAAAAAGTAATTTTTCAGTATATCTTTCTGGAATTTTATTAAAGTATAATGAAAATTTAAGTGGCAAATTATATAACAAATTTTATTATACAAATATGAAAAATATTGCCCTTAAAATAAACATTTTTCCCCTTTTCACCCTTGATAATCCATAAAAAATTAAATTTTCTTCCTTTAAAACTGATTATTAAAAAATATTGAATATAAACTTCTTTATATTGTAAGAAAAAGTTTGAACGAAAGAAAATGTAATTTTTTATGGATTATTAAGGATGAGAAGGGGGAAAATGTTTATATTAACAGCAATATTTTTCATATTTGTATTTTTTTTTTATATAATTTGCCACTTAAATTTTCATTTTACTTTTATAAAATTGAGAAGACACTTAAAAATTACTTTTTGGTGTCTTCAGGGGTGAGTTTCGGCAAAGTTTGGGGTAAATTAAATCTTCAAACAAAAATTGGAGGTTTCATACTGCTCACATGGTAGTTTTACATCATCATTTTAAGTTTTTACGATTCTTTTTAAAATTCAAAGACTTACTGAATTTTTAACGCTTTGAGGTACTTCAAGTTTAAAGGCCGCGTCCTACCTCTAAACATTTTTTTTTCAAATCTCAAGAAATTAGGAAAATTTTTTTTTTACAAAAAGACACAAAATGAGGGGTTGAGACTTTCAAAAATCTGAAAAATAATTTTTTGGACCACCCTAGTACTTATATAACAATAATTTTTGTTAAATCAAAAATAAAATAAAAATTTATGTCAATTAAATTAGGTTTCAGCCCCCATCCATGGTTGAGATGTCTTATAATATAAATTAAAAAATTGACAACAGTTACAACAACAAAAAATGGTTGGAAAATATATAGTATAATGGAATTTAGGTTAATTAACTAGGGCAGGACTTATGGTTAATTAATTTTTAAAAATAAAGTTTCAACTATTTCGTTATTGGTTGCAAATTTATAGTTTTTAGTTGAAAATTTAACAATTTGTTTGAAAATATATGTGTTTTATTGTACATTTGTCTTTTTTCGTAGAAAAATAACCTTCTTGATTGAAAATTCAACTACTTGGTGGAAAGTTAAACTATTTTGTTGCAAATTTATTTTATTATTTGAAGAACAATCTTTTTGGTTGATAATTCAATTACTTTACTGAAAATGCGTTTTTTTGTTGGTTGTAAATAAATTTTGTCAACTGCAAACTTAACTATTCCGTTTTTGGTTCAAAATTGATAGTTTTTGATTAAAATATACTATTTAATTAAAAATAATTTTGTTGTTATTGAAAATTCATATTGTCGTGTTGAAAATTCTACTGATTCTAGAAAATTCGTCCTTTTAGCTTATGAATTCAATTGTTAGTTTTATCATTCTTTTTTTGTTGTTGTAGAAACTTCTATTATTTTTCTAGTGAAATTAACTATTTGGTTAAAAATGAACTATTTGATTAAAAATTCATAGTTTTGGGTTGAAAATTGAACTTTTTTCTAAATAATTTCTTATTTTTGGCTTGGAAATTTAACAGTTTGGTTGCATTTTTTGTTCTCTCTTGACTAAAAAAACTTTCCTGCTTGAAAATTTAACTCTTTTGTTGATAATTCGTCTTTGTGGTTTAAAAATTTATCTTGTTCGGTAGAAATGTTATTATTTTTGGTTGAAAATTCGATTATTTTTGTTGAAAATGTAACTAATTTATTGCAAATTTAATTATTTTGCTAAAAATTCGACCATTTGTTTAAAAATTCGTCTTTGTAGGATTGCAGGTCGAATGTTCAACTATTTGGTTGAAAAAATCTTTATAGATGGAGAATTCACTATTATCTTGGAAAGTCATTTTTTTTTTTTTGAAAATTCAACTATTTTGTTAAAAATTCGTCTCCTTTGCTCAAAAGTTTAACTATTTGGCTGTAAATGCAACTGTTTGGTCTTAAATTAATTTATTTGTTTTTACAAAAATTCAACTATTTGATTGAAAATTCATATTTACCGATCGAAAATTCAATTATTTTGTTAACATGTCATCATTTTTTTCGAAAATGCAACTGCTTTGTTAATAATTTTTTTTTTGTAGAAAAGTTCTTGGTTGAAAATGCAACTGTCTTCTAAAAAATTCGTCCCTTTCGACTCGAAGATTTGATTATTCGATTAAAAACGTAACTCTTTATGATTGAAGCTAATACTTTTACGTTTGAAAATTCGACCATTTGGTTGAAAATTCGTCTTTGCAGGATAAAAATTGAAATATTTTGTGAAAAATTAATTTCTTTTGCTTGAAAGTTAAAATATCTCATTGTAAATGAAACTTTTTGTTAAAATTGTCTTTTCGGATTTGAAATTTAACTATTTTGTTGGAAATGCAATATATTTAAATTCAAAATCTTAAGCGTTTCATATTGAATTGAATATAATACATACACATTAATTTTATTTAAAAGAATTTATTTACCTTTTTTGTGAAAGGGGAATTACCTTTTTTGTTCGGAAAAAGTGTTCCAAATAGCGTGCGTGACGTATTTTTTGAACGGCCCCTAAAATGAGAATAATCATTTTAAATGCGAGTCACGTTTTCGAAAACTAAGAAGTGAAAATTTCCAGAAAAGTAAAAAATTTAATAAAAATTTTATAATGTAAAAGAGGCGTTCCTATGTGTGAATCTTCTCATTTGCACCTTCAAATAGGCATATAATTTTGAGTTTACACGTACTTTGAATAAATTTACCTGAAGAGAAAATTTAATGGGTGTAACTAACTATATATAAGCCACAATGGCTGGACATTTTATTTTTAAATAATTACGATATTATGCACACTTTTATAAACGATGCATAAAAAAAATTTTCCTCATCGTAACACGTGCTTGCTCCACTTATTGGTAGTCCACAGGCAGCTGCCGATCGGCAATATATTATCGACTTTGCATCCCTTGCACAATCCGTGCACAGCCTGCAAACCATTACACTCGTAAATGTCACGTTTTCTACGCGAGAGTAATTATCAATTGGGCGTTCATCTTCGTCTTGAAAATTTTCTAAGATCTTGTTTTGTATTTTATTTATTTAGAAAAAAAAAAAATTCGACTTGTAAAGAAAAATATTAAAATTTTCTCTCTTCTGAAGTAGGGAAATAGATATAATGATTGGCCACGTAGGGACCGTCCATAAATTACGTTACTAATTTTTTGGTTCAAATTTCTACTACTTGGTTCATGGTTGAATTATTTTGCTGAAACTACAATTATTTTGTTGAAAATTCATCTTTTGTGGTCAAAAATACAACTATTTGGTGGAAAGTTTAACTTCTTTGTTGAAAATTAATTTTCGTTTGTTTGAAGATTTCATATCTCTTTGGTTCAAAATTCAACTGTTCCATTTTTGGCTGTAACCTGATATTTTTTAGTTAAACATTAAAATAGTTGGTGAAAATTTATCTTTTTGGTTCAAAACTCATATATTTGGTTGAAAATTTGTCTTTTTGGTAAAAACTTAATCTTCTTGGTTCAAAAATCATCTTTTTCGTTGAAAATTCAACTCTTTAGTTGAATATTGAACTCTTTTGTTCAAAATTAATTTTTTTATGAATGATCATTTTAGTTGAAAAATCAACTGCAACTACATGCTTTGTTGAGAATCCATCCCTTTTGGTTAAAAAATTAACTACTTGGTTTAAAGTTTGACTAATTTCTTAAAAATTAGTTCAAAAGTAGTTTCGCTGACTACTGGTCTAAAAGTAGTCCAGTTGTCAGCAAAAATACCACACTTTTTATTTTTTTTTTCAAGATTCATAATTTTAGTGGAAAATCTCTACTTGGTGGAACATTCAACCATTTTGTTGAAAATTCGATTTCATTAATAAGGAATTCCTCTTTTAACTGAAAATCTATCAATGTCATTTTTGGTTGGAAAATGATATTTTTAATTGAACAATGATCTTCTCTAGATGAAAATAAAAATACTTATTTAAAAATTAAAATATTTATTTATAAGTTCACCCATTTGGTAGAAAATTAACTATTTTTTTGGAAATTCGTATTTTTTGTTTAAATTCAATTGGTTGAAAATTCTTTTATTTTCTGTTGAAAATTAATTTTTTTTAACTAAAAATTTATCTAATCCATTTTTGGTTGAAAATCTATCTTTTTTAGTTGAACCTTCAACTATATGGCTAGAAATTCATATTAATTGATTAAAAATTAACTTTGTTGTTCAAAATTCATCTTTTCGGGTATAAAAGTGAACTGGTTTTAAAAAAGTGCCTTTTTTAGATTGAAAGCATAACTTTTTTTGAAAATTCTTCTTGTTTGGTATGAAATTCTTGGTTGCAAATTCATCTTTGTAGATTCAAAATTCAGATATTTGTTTAAAAACTTCAACTATTTTGTGGAAAATTTAATTATTTTGTTGAAAACTTTTTTTCTTTTGCAAATTAATTTTTTCTCTGATAATTTGAGTATTCCATTTTCAGTTTAAAATTATTCTTTTCCAGCTTGTAAGTTCAATAAATAAGTTAAAATTTTTTTCTCTTCTGACTGAAGAATCTTGCTTGGTTAAAAATTCAACTCTTTTGTTAAAAATTCATCACTTTTGGTCGAAATTTTACTTTTTATTTATTTATAAATATTTAAATTACCATAGTTAGTTAAGCATTAAAAGTTGTAGATAATGTACATTTAAAGAAATTAGGTTGCATTTTTTACCAAAAATATTCAAAATATGTTTGTCAAGCTAAAAAGACGACTTTTCTACAGAACAATCTAATTTTCAACTTAAAAATATGACTTTTTGAAGGAAAAATTTATTTCCAACAAAATTGTTGAATTTCAAAGCCAAAAAAAGTAAAACTTTAACCCAATGATATGAATTTTCTACCAAATGAATTGAATTTTGAACCCAAAAAGACGAGTTTTGAACAAAATAAATGAATTTTCATCGAAAAAATATAACTTTTGTAAGCAGAAATGGAATAGGCGCATTTTAAGTTTGAAAAATTACTTCTCAATAAAAAAACTGATTTAAAAAAAAGTAGTTAAATTTTAAACCAAATAGTTGCATTTTCAGCCGACAAAGATAAAATTGCTACGATAATAGGTCAATTTTCAAGCCGAAAATATGAATTTTCTACCAAAATATAATTAAATTTTCAACAAGAGAATTTAATTTTTAACAAGGATAGACTTTTCATTCGAAAAATAGTTTTAGATTCATTCAAAATATTGAATTTTAATGCCGAAAAGAAAAATTGTCTACAAAAAACTTGAAATTTTAAACCGAAAATATAAATTTTTAAAACTAAAAGTTAATTTTCAACCGGAAAAATTAATTTTGATCCATATAGTTAAATTTTCAATCAAAAAGTTAAATCTTCACCCAAAATGACAAATTTTTAACAAAATACATGAATTTTTAACTAAAAAAGGTGAATCTTCAACAAAAAAAGATTTTGATTTCAAGCTAAACTTTTCAACTAAACAGTTGTATTTCAGACGAAAAGATGAAATTACCACGATAGCAGATGAATTTTCTAACCAAAAAGACGAATTTTCAATAAACAAGAATGGCTTATTTACAAAATTGTTGAACTTTCAATAAAATAATCAAATTTTCAAGTAATTAATAAAAATTTTAACTTAATAATACAATTTTAACCACAAGATGAAGAGTCAACCAAAAAATAATAAAATCCAAAAATTACAAAATTATATCTATTAATCATCATCTTGTTATTAACTCATATTTTCCTTTCTAAACCTAATTTCATTAAGGCTGAATATAAGTTTATCTCTCAATGTCTGGTCAGAAAAATGTTGATGTATGAAAGTATTACATTTTTTTACGCCGAAGGACTTTTTAGGCATACTGTCTTCTGTAGTCAAATATACATAAAATTATAATCTCTTAAAAAATATTAAAAATTAATCAATAAAAAATCTTCATTGATGCGCTAAAAGTATGTCAGGAATGATAAAATTCTCATCATGGAGGATTCTAATAAAAAAAATGTATGAAGAATAGACCCTGATAAAAAAAGTAAAGATGTCATTTAGCTATTGCTTATAAAGGTTATAATACATATAGATATAGCACTTTTATCGTCGAGATAGGAAAGGTGCTTGACGGCGGCACGCGGATGTCGAAAACTTCCCTTCAAAAGAGGAAAAAGCTTAAGGGCGTGCAGAATCTACTCCCACGCTACAATCTAAGAAAAAAACACCTTTCTTCTATACCTATATATACAATATATACATGTATATTGTATATTGTATAAATGTAAACTATCGCAATCATCGCATACCATGAGAATATGCGATACTCATAGCCACATACTCTATCGAGTGTACTTTGTGTGGTGCATAGCAGCTCGTGTGGATAGGATATGGCTGCATTGGCCATTGGATGCTGCAGAAATGGCCTATTTCGCTCGAGAGTACGACCCATTTCGTGCGGAAGGGCTGTCCATAGCAGCCCTCCTTCCGAGAGGTGTATGCGTTCTTTCAGTTTACCCGGGTTTACCCCCGACTTCCTAGTTCCTACGGGACAGGAACAACTCGCTGTTTGCTCTCCGGGTGGGCGATCATGTTTTACGACCGTTTCTGTTAACGAGCGATTGATATCCTGCCATCTATATTCATCTACTACAGATCACGGGACGTAATATATTGTCCCTTGATTTTCATCACAATATATTATTCCTTCATTTTCAACTGTTTGTAACTGTCGCAAACTGGGAAGAGATTCAAAAATTGCAAGTAGGAAATTTAGGGAACAATAAGGAAGTGTAGGAGAAGGTGGGGCAAAGTGACCACTTGGGTGAAACGATCTATCAGCAGAAACTATTCAGTTTAGTATCACTTTCATGAATTCATAGATTATTGTTCTGCTTTATATAACAGATTTTCACACTTAGTAGGGGAATACTATAATAATAGAAAGCGAAAGATATTCACAAAAGATCGTTATATTTTAAAGGTTTACTGATCGGAGTTGAATAACAATCTGAAAGAGAAAGTTATAGTATTGTTTGTACAATGATGAGTTGTTAAGTTACACTGGTCAATTTCAGGCAGTATACTATTCAAATAGAGAGAAAGCTCTAATTTTTAAGCATGTGTTTCTAAAGTTTTAGTTCGAGCGAAGCATCCCAGGGTTTATATTTGATAACAACAAATGAAGATTGCTCTCGTTGATCATATCGATGTTACGAAAGTAATGATTTTTAACGGGCGAGTATATTGGACATTTGCCGAGGATGTGTAAAATCTCATTTTCTCTTAGATTGAATAGTTGGGAAATCTCGTGTGGATCGATTTCTGCTGTACAGACTTTAAAGTAGCATCATTACGTGAAATTTTACTGTATAAAAAACTATTATTTCCTTATCTCAACAGATCCCGAGAACGGAAAAACACACGTATCTATCAGCTATACAATCGATTTGAATTATAAGATTGGAACCATTGAGGTCCAGGACCCGCTCTTCCAGACATCTAATCAGTTGGCCTATAGCCAGTTATATTAAAAAATTTTGCATCTCCTACAGATCATGAAACATAATATATGGTTCCTTGGTTTTGATCACAACATATAATTGTACTATAATAATAAAAAGTTAAAAATATTTACAAAAGTCAATCAGCGAAGAAGCTTGACAATATGTTCAAAACAAACTAGTAGCATTAGTGTCATATTTTTTTAAAGAGTAACAAAATAGTTGTATCGTTAAGAAAAGTGATGATGATTAAATAATCAAAGCAGTGATGATTATTCAATCAGCAACTGACCAGTACTCAATACGGCTTTGATTATTTAATCACCAACTGACCAGTAATCAACACTGTTTTGATTATTTAATCACCATACTGATCAGTAATCAATACTGTTTTGATTATTCACTCACCATCATCACTTGATATTACTCTGTTCAACACCTGAACATCTTCTTGAATACTGACCAGTAATCAACACTGTTTTGATTATTCAATCACCATCATCACTTGATATTACTCTGTTCAACACCTAAACATATTCTTGAGTAAAAAAAAAGTGACATAAAGTTTTAGAAGTGGTTTAAGTCCGTGGTCCGCCTTTTTAAAATTATTTTAGAAATGTGAATCATAAACCTTAGAGAAAATGCATGCAACACCTCTAGGTCCACCATAGACATGTTCAAATGAGCTCGTATACGTATGACTCGCCGCAGTTTATGTGTAACATTATCCCAACATTACCTGCCACCTCTCTCCTCCCCCCTTGACCCCTGTAACCACGAAATCCGTGCTCTGAAAACCTGCCCTGAGAGCAGAACTGCTTGTTTACCAGTACCAGCGAATGATTAATCACCTCGGTCAGCTAGCCAACACGCAACCTGGACGGTTAATTAATCAGATATCCGCGAAATTAGCAACGGTGCACTTTGATCAAACCTACACTAGTGAATGCAAAATCTCATGTCAAGCTGCTCGACGTGAGCCTAATTAATGATCGTCGGATCTCGTAAAGTTAGTGACAATATTTTAGGAAGTATTCTGTTGAAGTCAGGAGACGGATTTATCGGTTATTCCTAAATTAAATACCATGCCAGTCAGGTGTGCTTATAAATCAGGAAATTCTATTTTTACATAATCCTTTTCTAAATTTTAATACCTTCAAAGTGGGATCTTTTAAAATTATTACGAGATTATCTATATTTTTCTGAATATTGCTTAATTCTTTAGGATATTTTCTGTGTTTTTAAAGCGAGACCATTTAAAATTCGAAGGCTAAACAGTAATCATAACCGCTTCTCTTCAACTCAAAAAGTCTTGAATATTATGTTGAATACTATGTATTATTATATTATTATTATGTTGAATGATTATAAAAAAATTCGAAAATTGTATTTTGCAGTTATGAACATTAAAAAGACGGTAAACATTCTATAGTTCAATATGACGAAATATGTTGCTTTTTAGAGAAAATTAGATGATACGTATTTTTCCGTATTGTGAAAAGAAATGTTTAGGAAGTTACGTATTTTCTCTACAAACTTCTATAGTTTTTGACCTAATTCAGATATTTCAACTTTATTTTCGGGTTCTGGTGAATTTTGCTGGCTTTTTTCAAAATTTGTTGAAAATGTTCAAGAAATTTTAAAATTAACAAAATGGTAAGAAAATTTTGACAAAAAATTAATAACAAAATTTTAGAAAGAAATCGAGTAAGTTTAAGAGACAAAGTTTCAAGAATATCCAAAAATAGTTTATTACTTGTAAAGATTTCAAAATTTGTTTGAAAATAGAAGATTTTTCAAGATTTTGAATAAAGTAAAATTATTTTGAGAATTATGAAAGGTTTGAAGAAAATAAAAAAATGTTTTAAGATTCGTGGGCAAATTTCAAATGATTTTTTATTTTAAAAAATAAATTTAAAAAAAATGGAAAAAATTCTGATTTCCTAAAATTTCGAAAAAGAAATTTTAAAGAACAATTCTTCAATATTGCAAGACTACAGAATTATAGAAAAAATCACGTATGTTCAAAAGATATTTAGAAGTATTTAAATTTAAATGATACAAACAAAATTTGTAACTTTAAAAAATTTTAAACAATTTAAAACAAAATGTAGATTTTTCAAGATTTAAACAAAATGTTTAGAAGCTTTTTAAGAACTTTTAAAGTTTTCAAGAAAATTAAAAACGTTCTCAAGATAAAATTCGAATTATTTTAAAAGATATTCAGGAATTTGAAAAGTTTTGAAGAGATCACAAATATTTCAAAATTCAAAAAGATATTTAAAAATGTATAAAGTATTTTTAAACTTCTTCGAAACTTCTACAAGATTTACATATCTTCTAAGCTGACTCGAATTTCCCCTAATATTTTCTTTACAGTTTTCTAGATTCTTTTTCGACACATCTGAAATCTTCCAAAATATTTTTGAATTTTTTCAAGAATTTTAGGAAAATTATATTTATATAACTTTATAAACAAACTGATAATACTTATTTCCTTGTTCTCAGATCTCAGAATCTAATTTTAGTTTGAATTTAAGTATTTCAAATTCTTTTAATTCATAAATAGTTATTCGAAATTTTTATTTTGTAATACAAATTATTTGTCCCTTCAAGATAGTACTAGCAAATTATTAAATCGGTATTGAATGAATAGATAATGCACTCTGAAAAATACACCGAAAAATTCTGAAAAAATTCTAACTTTCCTCTAAACGTCTGTCTAAACGCCCAAAAGCACAGGAAAAAATATCCTTGTCGGAAAACGGTGTTTTGTCCGCCCACGCAATCTGAAATTTATGTGAAAAAATTCGAAAACAATTCTTAATTTCCTCTAAACGTCCGGATTTCAAAGTTTTTTTCATTAATTACTTGTACTAGATCTCCAGAAACACAAGAAAAAGTTTAATCCCAATATTCTTACCGGAACACGGCATTTCGTCCGCCCACTCACTTTTTTGTACATTTTAGAATCAGAGGACGTGGGATGGATAAAACGCGGTTTTCCGATAAGGATATTGCGATGAAACTTTTTCTTGTGTTGTTGGATAACAAGCAAATAGTAATTAGTAGAAGAAATTTGAGAACCGGATGTTTAGATAAAGTTATAATTTTTGTTTTGCTTATATATTGTAGTGCGTGAGAGGACAAAACGCAGTTAAAATATAAAATGTGAATGTATATTTAAAATGTATCACTGATAACGATAATTATTAAAATAATGAATATGACGTTGTTATAATGAGTTATCACCATCTACAATCATATAATGCATCATATTATCGATAATCGTCTTGCACCACTATCTAAAAATTCTTTCCAATGCTCACCAAACTGCCCATTTTCTATTTCATTCTCACTCCAATCTCTCAAAAATTATTTTATTTTCAAAACATCATCATCTGACCAATTCAGGACAATTCCCAAGATCCCTTGACTTTTTTCCTAAAAATCTCATTCGAGAACATCGTGCTTTCGGGACACCCGATGCAGAGATGGTTCCTGTATAGCTTTAGAGGTAGTTTCGCGGAGGATGAATACGGGGGAAGTTGGCGCGATTCGATGCTGGATGAGAGGAGAGGGATGCGGGAGGTATGTGGTCTAAAGGTGTGGGTGTTTGCACACATGGAGAAAGTTTTCTGTGTGTAGGGTAAGAGGGGCCAGCGACGGTCGTTGAGGCGCATGAGCACCACTTTTATTGATTCCGTAACTGCCGCCATGATACTACCGAGCGACTGGGGGCGGGGGAGTTTGGGTATGGGGTACGAAATGGGGATGAGGCTGATGGGGTGGAAACTCTGCGGAGATAAAAAGGAACGAGGGTTGGTGCCGAGCTGTGTTCGCTTGGAGTGAGAGGTTGATGAGGAGGGAAGAGAGGACTGCCAAGCGTATCAACATATCTTATTACAAATAAAAATACAGCACAAGTATGAATAAATTTATGACTACGCAGTCTCCGTAAATAGAGAAACCACGGCCTCCCATTTCACCCCTCAAACTCGTCCATGAAGTGTATCACTGCTTTTATTATCACAAATACGGTTCTCGTTATTATCGTCATTAGGGATAGTACGAAATTCGGTTCTGTTCTAATAAATTTGTTATCATTGCAAATTATGGGAATCGGTGTTGGTACTATTAAATACTATGAGAGTTATTTTCAAGAAGAAAATTGCAATTTATTGTTTGTTTTTTTATCGTGTTTTATACTTTTTATGAAACCCAAGATGCTGTGATAGAATTAAATTTTTTTTTTTCAGAAAAAGTTACCTTTAAGAAAACAAGTCAAGAAAAAAAGAATCTTTTAAACTTTTGTTGTATTTTATCCTCTTCCATTTAGGTTTCCTTGAAGAATTCATTTTATTTAGTGACGAAAAGCAATTTTTTCATATATTATACATTTTCCTATGTTTAATTATATGAATCATTAATATCAGTTTTAGAAAGTAGAAATTTCGAAATTTTTATTTTAATTCATTGATGTTGAAGAATTCTTTATAGCTTGTTTAGCCAAAAAATGTAAACTACATTTATTTATATGAATTTATTTTTAAATAATCTAATAGTTAATAAAATGGAATTTACACAAAAGCATTAGAGTATCAGTGTTAATAATTTTATTTTTTAACGCTTGATAGAGCTCTATAGATCTATACTATGTAATTGACATGAAAAAGTTTGTTCTTTAAATTATTTCACTAAACTTTAATTAAGATAAAAATATTATGTTAATTAGAGCTTAGGAAAACAATTGAAGTGAATCATCAAAAAGTGAAGACTAAAATAGAAGTGAAAAATTATGCACAATATTTTCAATTTTTTAAAACTTTCAAACCAAAATTTTTTCCTGAAATATTCGCGCAAAAACCAATAGATGATTGTTCAAGCAAATATATGTTCCTTTTGTTCAAACAATATGTTTAAAAATGCTAAAAAAATGACAGAAATTGTCGAAGTAGTGTAAATAAAAAATTATATGTTATAGAATATATATTCATACTATATGCAAATAAAAATAAATAAAGCTGGAAATATTAATAAATTATGAAAATTCCAATCTTCATTTAATAAAATTAAATATTTTTATATTCAGATGGTCTTAATCAGTGCAACAAAGTGGGATGGAGCATAAAATTGTTCAATACATGAATTTTATGTAATTTTCTCCGCAGATTTGAATGGCGCTATTAGTTTTTTTTATCTTGAGTATATAAATCAATTGTGTTAATAAAAATGGTTCAAGCAATTTAAAAAGTATTTTTTTTGCAACACGACCTACCGTTTTTAATCTTTAAACAAAATTATTTACCTTGTTTATAAAATGAATTTCTCTTTATATTGGAAATATAATAGTACTGTATTTAATGTTCAATAGTGACTCATAAAGTTTAAAAAAAATTAGATTCCCAGGTGGAAAAG
The DNA here is from genome assembly GCA_011634705.1 of Andricus grossulariae. Classification (NCBI taxonomy): domain Eukaryota; kingdom Metazoa; phylum Arthropoda; class Insecta; order Hymenoptera; family Cynipidae; genus Andricus; species Andricus grossulariae. The sequence goes on from JAABKJ010000755.1 coordinate 1,800,648, forward strand.
TTATACATATATAGTTTATATATAGTGGACAAAACAATGCTTTTTATCATTTGTTTTATCAATTTTTCTATGTAGTTTGGAAGTCTATTTTGTAATTGTGTAATTCTGTACACTATATATAAACTATATATATATATAACTTTTCCAACTGGGATGTTTATATGAGGAAAACTTTTTGTTCAAATTTGGAACATGACACTACCGTAAGTTCAAAAGTTGTTGGTTATACCAGAACACATTGATTGACCTTTAGATGGTCTCTTTAATTTTCTGAAAATAAAATTGTCGGTAAGACAGAAACATAAGCTTGAAAAATATTGGAAGTGTCTATTTTTTTGTTTTCTCAGAGAAAAACCTTCCTCTATGAGGAAAAAAATGTATTGGATTTTTATACCTATGCGGAGGCAAAGTGATCAGAAAATGAACATAAAAAAATACCATAGCGAATAAATCCATAGTACTGCAGCGGTATGTTCATCTATCTTAACAAATATTCTAATTGTAAAATGAAATTACTGAATAGTTAGCGGTAACAAATTCTGGTCGATTTAGAATAATTCTTTCTTCAACACAGAAAAAACTGGGGTCTCTATTAGAACCGATTTTTGGTTCCAAGGGAGCTGCAACAAAAAGATACCTCTCTTGCTGAAAAGGAACCCAAAATGATAAATTAATATGAGTTCTCATAGAGAATTTTTGTACAGAAAATATTTTCTGCCTCAACTGATTTCGAAGATTTCACAAGTTAATGATGTACCTTTTACGTTTTAATGAAGATTTAATGATATTGCACTGGGAAAAATTTAATTAAGAAACTAAAATTATGATTAGTCATTATTGAGAGGAAGATAATGGACATGACCCATGTAAACCTTTGATCTGACTATCAAATCGTAATCAGGGAATGAAGTTGTTACAAAATATTCTTAGTGACATTAATTTCATATCACATGTACCAATTTGTTTTGAGAAAATGGGCAACATTTTTGATGTTGCTATCAGTAGTCTATTCTCTGATTATCAGATCAAATTCATGTAAAGTGTTATGGTTGCTATTGGTATTTCGATTGTCATAACGTCTTAACCTACTATCCAATTTTTAGGTTTTCTAATGTAAAATTTTTAATTATCGACTGCAGTTGTTCAAATTGCCAGTTACAAATTTTCATCATAAAATTAGGTTCTGATATCATTAGAATATGACTTTATGCCTTATTACTTTTGAATATTAGAATGTCATTAGAAACGTCATTTTCTCTGCACTTTTTACATGATCCTTACTTGATTGTCAGATAAAATTTCTATACTAATCAGATAATCAGTAGAACACTGACCAGCATCAGAATAATTTAATTCAAACTAGTAACTTGTTCCTTTTGAATCATGTCATTGTCAGAGGTTGGGAAAACGAGGCAGTTTTTAAGGTTATGTTTAAAACCATTACCAACTGCAGATCTTTTTTTTTATGTCACCATCTATCAGATATCAACATAGGAACACTCGAAAAGAGTTCTATTGGAGTCTCAATTCTAAAGGAAGTCAACTTTTACCAGTTTTTCCTGCGAAAAATCTTCCTTGTTTTATAAGTAATATGTATTCCCCTAAATTAAATCTCACAATCCCAAAAATATGAGAACTTTGTGGAAAGATTCATAATACGTTTATATATACCCTCTAGAAATACAATCTGTATAGTGAGAAAATGATTGGAGCAAGTCTGGTGGTCGAATAATGGTTGGAAGGGAAGTAAATAAAAGGGTAGTAGATAAGCAAGAGGAATAAAAGCATATTAAAGTTGGTTTGGGATGTTGGATATAGGGGTAAGTACGTGGATTGTGGATATGGAATCTCCTTTGGGTGAAATTATGGCATTTGTCGCTTACGGATCGATGAATCGGCTTAGTTTAGCGTGGGTGTGATAGCGATAGGAAGGGGGTAGAGAGCAATGCGTGGAGATAATTAAGCCGCTTGATCTATGGTCGTTTCGCGAGTTCGCTCGTTATCTCCTCAGTGCTCGCCCCTGGTATTTAGTTCAGTTTCGGATATACGCAGAATCCAGAGACCATGGACCACGTCCCATACTACCAGGGCAGAGAGCTCAGAGCCCAGAGGTCGACGTTCAATGGTCCAGCATTTTCCGTCTCCATCCCCTCTGGAGAGAGACTCTCCTCTCTCTTTCTCTCTACAATTCTGTTTCTTCCTCGCTCTCTCTGTCTCTCTCTCTCGGACAACCCTCCTCCTCCTCATTCCATCTCTCCCACTCCCTCTCTCGACTGCTTTATTGTCTGGAGCTGCTTCATCGAGGGTGCATCCCATTCCCGGCTTTAATTGAGACATAAATAAGGTTTGTTTGGCTTTGCCATCCGACCAGCTATCCCTGGGAATTGGGATTGAAGCTTTACCGATACAACTCGTTCTGCATAATGGGAACGTTAAATTCTGCCTCAAAAAAAAAAAAAATGTTTTTCCTAGTCGAAACCCTCGCCAGAGGGACTGAACATGTTCCTGTCTCGTGCGTGAACGATGGTATGGCATATTCCAAATGAGGAATAAATTTCGGATTTGCTACTGGTAAGGCGCAGGTCCAAAGAAGTGACCTGGAGATCAACCATGGTTGGTATCCAAAAAGCTAACTATATAAACCCGAAGCTTTGCATTGGTCAGCAGATTTCAACATCACTTTATTCCTTGATTTCGCTGAGTCCAATCTGGATGAGATATTGCCAAGATTGGGTAAAGTTATAACGAGCAGATTTAACAAAGCACAAAAGAGGGATAACTAAACCGGTCTGTGTCAGACTTGAGAGTTGGGAGTAGGCGTATGAGCATTGGACGTAGGCGAAGGGAGTATGTCCGTTAAATTTAAAGTAATGTTCGCATAGTGAGGCTGGGCTACTATGATCGTAATTCTGCCTGAGCACATATCTCCAGGGACTTATGGACTACCTTTGCACGCTGGCGAAAGTGATTTTACTTCGTACAAGTTAATCCCAGAAGTCGTTGGTCACCAACACGTTGTCTCTCCTCCAGTCCGCCAGATTGTAGAACGTTCCATGACAAGCTACTTCATCCTCCTCCTTCTACAATCTACATTCTACTTACATCCTTTCTCTTAACCATTTCATACTTAGATTCAATTTGTTGAGACATTAAAAGTAAAATCAAGATCATAATTATTTAGCTGGTAACTTATTTATAAGTTTTATGAAGAGATGTGATCCGTATTTTGATATGTCAGCCATCATGAACAATACTAATTTGATTATTGTTGTAAGATGTTCCATAAGAAGCTACCATATTCTGTTTTCTACAATCTTGTCACACCCTTTTCATTTCATATATATAGATTCAATTTGTTGAGACTGTTTCATCAAAAGCAAATTCAAAGTATAGATTCATTAGCTGGTAACTCATTTATAAGTTTGATGCAGAGATGTGATCCATATTTTGATATGTTAGTTATCATACACAATGCTGATTTAATTATACTTGTAGGATGTTCCATAACAAGCTACTTCATCCTCCTATTTTCTACAATCTACTTACATCCTTTCCCTCAGCCCTTTTCATTTTGTACTTAGATTCAATTTTTTGCGACAGTCTTATCAAAAGTCAAATAAAAATAAAAATTATTTAGCTGATGACTTGTTTATAAGTTTCATGGAGAGATGTGATCCAAATTTTGATATGTTAGTCATCATGAACAATGCTAATTTGGTTATGCTTGTAGGATATTCTATAATAAGCTACATCATTCCCCTTTCTTCTAGAATTTACTTACATCCTTTCCTTCAAACCTTTTCATTTCATACCTAGATTCAATTTGTTGAGACCTTTTCATTTTGTACTTAGATTCAATTTTTTGAGACAGTTTCATCAAAAGTAAAATCAACCTCAAAATTATTTAGCTGGTAACTTATTTATAAGTTTTATGGAGAAATGTGATCTATATTTTGATCTGTTAGTCATCATGAACAATGCTAATTTGATTATGCTTGTAGGATGATCCATAATAAGCTGCTTCATTCTCCTTTCTTCTAGAATTTACTTATATCCTTTCCTTCAAACCTTTTCATTTCATACTTAGATTCAATTTGTTGAGACAGTTTCATCAAAAGCAAAATCAAGATCAAAACGAATTAGCTGGTAACTCATTTATAAGTTTGATGGAGAGATGTGATCCATATTTTGATATGTTAGTCATCATGAACAATGCTGATTTGATTATGCTTGATTGTTAAGAATTTAAAGAAAGAAGTAAACCACAGATGAATCAGATTCTTCAAGTATGATAGCCAGTTGTGTTGAAGCTCTAAATAAGGATATATTGCAGCTATAAGAAGAAAAAGTATTTGTGAATCATTTTATTCAGCGTTTACAATCAAAGGATTTGGTTTGGTGGAAATATTTCAATCTTAGCCTTCTTTAGCAAATCGAAACATTCTTTTTTTTCATTTTCAATTGCTCTTGCAATTACTAGCTTCATTTCAGAATCTATGTTGTACAATGGAATACAACGTATCAGATATCGAGCTTTATAAATGATTACTACTGTTGCTGCATAAAAATAACCATAGTGGGACTGAACCAACTTTAATTGTAATGCCCTTGCGTATGAGATTGTTCAACTGATTATGGTAATCTATAATTCAGCGTACATTATAACATAACAAAAAATTATAGGACGCTTTTTGAAGAAAAAGTAGATTTTTATTTTTAATACATAACAAGAAGTAATTATCATAAGAGAACATAATCCGGATCAGGAGTCAAAATTGCGATTGACTCCTGTATTTACCGTAAATTGATATAATTATAAAACCGAATTTTGTAGAATTTTTATTTTAACTGAAGATTGAAAATTGCAATCTAAATTTTGGCAAGTTTCAACACATAATAAACATATTTTTATAAAGTTTGTCAACTCTGACGTTTCTCAGCATTTCTAAATTGGTTTTAATTACTGCGAGTGATAAATTATTCAATATTTCAGTGAGTATTTATTTTTAAATATGAGACGTCCACAAAATGTTAACAAAAGCATATAGTTCAAGTAAATTAATCAAATTATTATGAAATCACGTTAGTTGCAAAAAGTAAAGTTGTAAAAAATAGCGTTTTCCGGCCTATCATCAAACTGCGAAAAATAATGATAATGTTTTTGAAATCACATTTCCTTGTATTCTATTTGAACAATTTTACAAATATCAAGAAGTTCTTTTATTATTAGTTTTCCTAATGTGGAGAACATTTGTTGAAAATGTTGTAACTTGTGATGAAAAATCGTAACAAATAAATTTTTAGCGATTAAAAATTGCAGTTTGTAAATAAAATGAATATAAATAATAGTTTGGTGAAGAAATATTTACCATACAAAGTAAATATGACTGCAGATTTAATTACAAACACTTTTTACAAATAATTGATTTAACAGGCAATAGAAAAAAACGATTTTTTAAACTGGTTTCCTAATCAGTGTAAAATTGTATAATATGATAATAAATATTGATAAAATATGAAAATATATGATCTTTTACATTTTCATTTCATCACCAATAATTTGGATAAAATTATTTTTTATTCGCATTCACTAGAAATTGTTTTAAATTACAATTTATACATTTTGATACTCAAAACATTGTAAATGCAAGGTATTAAATTCATTACATTATTTTTCAGAATAAATTTATAGATAGTTTTAAACTAAATTTATGATTTCATTGTTGGACATTTTAAATTCAATAAGAAACTGTTTAAATTCAATAAGGAAATTTTTTTTTAAACAATACTCAATAAGGTAGATAGTATTTCTTATGTGCTAGGATGATTATTTAATACTGTTATTTTTCATATAATTTTTCTATTAAAATATTGAAAAAATGACCAATATTGCAACAGAATGCGATTTAAATCATCATAAATTGTGCTTATTATGTTTTAAAAATACAAATTCAAGTGTGGAAAAGAAATTCGCGATGTTATTTTCGAACCCAAGCATCTTATTTAGCACACTCAGAAAAATGTTTGCTTGAATCAAATTCTTTTATTGATATAGTATCAAATAAAAATTTAATTGATTGAAACATATATTTTTTTTATTTCATCAAAACTAATTTTATTCAAACACACCCTTGTATAAGGCAAACAAATTTTATTTTTATTACGAAAATTCTAGCTAGGACCAAACAAATGTTTGTTTGATTCACACAAACATTTTTCCGAGTGCACGATTTTCATTGTATTTTTCTGCATGTTTGTAATTTTGCCAATTTTTTTAGAAACATTAATCAATTATATTATTCTGCTAAAGAAACGATACATTTGTATAAATGTATTAACTCTTTGTATCAAATAAATATCTTCTCAACATAATATTCTATTGAATTAAATAATTATTTCTTTGATTTGAATAAACCAAAAAACTTGATATATTCAGTCAGTTTATATTCATTCATTCAGTTGAAAAATTAATTTCTTCAGATCAACAAAAGATGTATGATTCAAATAAAAATTGCTTCTGTGAACAAATATTTTCTTGATCCTAAGAAATAGGATTAAGATTAAAGAAATTACTTGCGGTAATTTCTTCAAAAAATAGGGGGATAATAGGGGAATGAAATCTTTTGAACAAAATGAATGTATTTTCAATTCAGAAAGTTAGTTTTCTTAACGAAAAGACGATTTTGCAACAAAAAATTTGAATTTCTAACCAAATAGTTAAATTTTCCAGCTAAAAAAAAAAAATTCGGAGACAGTTAAATTTTCAACAAAAAAGTTTATTTTCAAACAAGAAAGATGTCTTTTCTACCATAAAAGACGAATTTTTCATCCGAAAGGATGATTTTTTTACAAAACAGTTGATTTTTGACCAAAAAAGATAATTTCATCAAAGTAGTTGAATTTTTAACCTAAAAAGATGCATTTTCAAGCAAATGGTCGAATCTTCCAACGAAAGACATTAAAATTCAACCGAAAATGGTTAAATTATCAAGTCAAAAATACGATTTTTTTAGAAGATAGTTGAAAGATTACTTTTTTTCCAAAAAAAGAATCTTTAACCAGTGGAATTGAACAAATAAACGAATTTTTAACTAATGACATTTACTTGAAAAATGATCTAGTTGGTAGAAAATTGAATATTTAAAAAAAATTCATAGTGTCGTTTTAAAAATTCAACTGTTTTGTGGAAAATTAATCTATTTTGTTGAAAATTTGTCTTTTTGGGTATCTTTTTTTTAATCGATCTTATTGGCTGTGGATTCAGCTATTTTGTTAAAAATTTGTCTTTTTTGGTTTCATTCAATTCAAGTTGAACTATTTGGTTGAAAATTCAACTATTTTGGTAGAAAATTTAACTATTTGTTTAAACATTAAACTATTCATTTGAAAAATTAACTAAGTGATTGAAAATTACCCTTTTTGTTGAAAATTCATAGTGACGCGTGGTAAACTCAACTGGTTTGTGGAAAATTCATGTATTTTGTTGAAAATTCGTCTTTTTCAAAAAATCACTATTTTGGTTGATGATTCAACTATTTTTGTAAAAATTCGTATTTTTCAGTTGAATTCAACCAGTTAAAACAATTTTGTTTGGTAGAAAATTAATCTTCTTTTTTTTTGGAAATTCATCTTACTGGCTGTAGATTCAACTATTTTGTTAAAAATTCGTCTTTTTTGTTCAATTTAACTGCTGGAAAATTCTTTTTCTTGTTGAAAATTAATTTTTTAAACTGAAAGTGTAATAATTCCATTTTTGGTTGAAAATTTTTTTTTCAATTCAACTATTTGGTTGAAAATTCAACTATTTTAGTAGAAAATTAAAATATTTGTTCAAACATTAGAACTATTTATTTGAAAAATTAACAACGTGATTAAAAATGAAATTTTTTGTTGCAAGTTCATAGTGGCGGGTTGAAAACTTAACTGTTTTGCGGAAAATTCATTTATTTTGTTGCAAATTCGTCTTTTTGTGCAAAAAAATCTTCTTTTTAGAAAAATCATCATTTTTGTTGAGGATTCAACTATTTTGTTAAAAATTTGTATTTTTCAGCTGAATTCAACCAGTTGAAATTTTGTTGTTGTTGAAAATTGCTTTTTTAAACTGAAAATGTAACTATTCCATTTTTGGTTGAAAACGTGTATTTTTTATTTAAAAATTCAACAATTTGTTTGAAAATTAATCTCTCTTTATTATAAAAATTATAATTTTGATGAAACTTTATATTTGAATATTTAAAATTGAACAATTTTGTTAAGTCATCCTTTTTAGTTGAAAATCTAACTATTTATTGAAGATTTGTCCTTTTGAATTGTAAACTGAGCAATTCCATGTCAAATCATCTGAAGAATTTCTGCTATTCTCAGTAGTTTTGATGAAAATTCTAGTATCAGTTCTTCTACGTGTTGAAGGAAACCCAAATAATTTTCGAAAAATTAAAAAAACTTAGGAGATATTCAAAATTGAAAATTTTGGTCCTTTTTCCAACTTTCAATACTTTCGTGATTTTAATGATATTAAGGTATATTTGAAAAAAATATATAATCAACATTGGAAGCTATCTATATACAAATAAATTCAAGAAGATAAAAAGTGGATTTTTTTCAGAAATCCAGATTAAAAATTTGTTTTTGAAAGATCCAAGAAGTAAAAAATTAAAAAAAAAATATTTTTTCAAAATTGCGTCTTATTAGGAATGATATAAAAAATTCACTTTGATAGTATTAAAATCACCAAAGTTATGAAAGTTAAAAAAAAGGACCAAGATTTTACAATTTTGAATATCTCCGAAGTTTTTTGAAATATTCAAAAATTATTTTAGGATTTTTCTTTCAACACCTAAAAGAACGGATACTAGATTTTTTATTAAAATTACTAACAATAGCTGAAATTCTAAATGGAATTGCCTGATTCATACATTCATAGATGAAATACGAAATATTTAATCTGTGGGTGATTCTGAAACCAATATTTTCCAATTGAGAAAAGAAAACAATCCAAAATATTGTATTGCATTTCTAAATAAATTTCTAAAATTCAAAACATTCTTATTACAAACATTTAAATAAAAAGAAGACTTCTTTCAAGAAAATTGAGATAAAATATGCAAACTCAATTTAAAAAAATCTTAAAAATTATTCATAAGCAAAACCTTTAGATTGGAAAGAATCATGAGTTTAGTGTCTCTATTTAAACAATTTTAGTTAAGATTGAAAAGAAATCCAATTTATCATGAATAACAATAAGCGAAAAAATGATTCACAATTAAAAAATAAACTTCCAAAACACCTCACTTTTCGGTTCATCAGAGCGTAGTATAAAATGGACGGAGAATCAATACAATTTGTGACCACAGTAATATTGCCTTTGTCGGCTTTTAAGAAAATTAAATCTTTGCATTGCTTTTGAAATTCATTTACCAAGTCTATTGATTTATCTAAGTTCATAAAACTATTTATTTTATTATGATTTGAGATTATTCCTCCGCAATTAATTAATAAAATTATTGAAGAAAGAATTTTTGAAATTTATAACAGTAGCAGTAAAAAGGAAAAATGGATTAATTAATATGTCAATACAGCTCATAAAGTTACACTTCCTTATATTGAAGGTTTATCTGAACGTTTAAAGGGTTCTTCAAGAAAATTTATCATAACTATATATTTTAACAATGTCTCTTCTTCAGATTAATTTTCAATTATTGAAAGAAATATTTCGAAAGTATTAATTATTTGTCGGGTGTCGTTTATTGTATCACTTGTAAGGGCTACAATAAGAATTATATTGGTGAAACTGGCAGGAGATTAAAAGAAAGAATAGCTGAACATAAAAGAGATTGTGTAGTGGGTAATGAAAATATATTTTTGTCACAACATGCCTGAAACTTTGGTCATCATTTTGATTTCAAATTTAAAAGCAGTAAAATTTTGGCAAGGTAAAAAACCTATTTAACGGATGTATTTTTGGAGTCCATTTTCATTACCAAATTCCACAAAAAATCGAAAAATGTACAGATTGAAACTTTAAACATTAATCAAATTTATCAAAGTATTTAAAAATAATTTTGATCATTTTGCTCACTCGTTCACACACGTAATACTTTCAAGTTATTCGAAATTTAGCACGATTGTCTCATTTGGGTTTTGTTTTGATGTTACCATCGTCAAAATTGTGAAGTGAATTTGCAGTTTTGCTTATTGTCAACACCAGTCTGTGTGTTTAATGTATGTTTATGTCATCATCGTAAACTGTTGCCTTCGACTAGTTTTGAAAATGTATTACACATGTGTGGATCTTCAATGTTCAGCTAGAGATTTAAATATATTTTGATTTTTGACCGGAGTGTTCTTTACTGAAAAATTGTATTTTTATTGACTACAAAATAATGGACTTCCTGTCGATTTTTATTGATAATGTCTTTCCGACAATTTTTTTGAATTGAGGTCATGTTTTGATTTGTTACCAAACCTTATATATTTATTAATTTCGTTGTTTCGACTTCCTTCATATAACTTTGTTCATTTTAAGAAGTTTTATATAATTGTTTTGTTCAGATCTTTAGAATGGCTCAAGGTGGAGCCGAAACGTTGATCATAATTCAATTTCGACACCATAATTAAATTGAGTTTTTTTTCATAAATCTGCGAAGACCAAAAAATTTGATTATTTGGATTTTTTCTAAATTTCTGTGGAAATAACTGAACAATTTATTTAAACCGCTTCAAGTTTTTTATCCGAAGCATATAAGATCCAAAATTTTCTAGCAGAAAATAGTTATGTACAACCCAATAAATAAATCAACTAAGTTTTATCCCCCCACCCCCCGCACTTATTATCAGCAGTAAAATATCGACCCCGCGAATAAGGGTTGATTTGGTGAATTTTTTAGTTCGCAGCGATGATATGGCGTGAGTTCCAAATGAGCTGGGAGGAAGAAAGTTTTTGGGTTGTCTTCTAGCATTGAGTAGACTTATTATAAGCAATGAAATTTGGACCCAGTGAATTAGGGTAATTTGAGGGAATTTTTTAGTTCTAAGGGATGTTATAGGGTGAGTTCCGAATGAGATAGAAGAATGAAAATTTTAATGGTGTCTTTTGGCATTAGGGAGACTTATTATCATGAATAAAATTTTGGCCCCACGAATTAGAGTAAAGTTAGTGAATTTTTTATTTCTAAGGGATTATTTGGGGTGAGTTTAAAATGAGCTGAAGGGATTAAATTTTTGGTAGTGTATTATAGCATTATGTAGATTTTATATCAGCAATAAAATTTTGACCCTGCGTATTAGAGTGATTTTAGTGAATTTTGTAGTTCTAAGGGGCGATATGGGGTGAGTTCCAAATAAGCTGAAAGGGTTAAATTTTTGTTAGTGTCTTATAGCATTGACGGGACTTCTCATCAGCAATAAAGTTTTAACCCCCTGAATAAGGGTTAATTTGGTGAATTGTTTAGTTCTACGGGAAGATATGGAGTGAGATCCAAATGAGCTGAAGGGATGAAATTTTCGGGAGTGTCTTTCAGCATTGGGTAGACTTATGATCAGAAATGAAATGTTGACCCTGTGAATCAGGATGATTTTAGTGAATTTTTTAGACCTAAGGGGTCTAATCAGCTGATTTCCAAATAGGATAGAGGGATGAAAGTTTTTAGGGTGTCTTTTAGCATTCAGGAGAATTAATATCAGGAATAATATCTTAACCTCACGCATTAAAGTAATGTTAGTGAATTTGTTAATTTTAAGGGATGATGTGGTGGGAGTTCCAAATGAGCAGGAGGGATGAAATTATTAGTGATGTCTTTATCATTGGACAGACTTTATATCATCAATAAAATATTGACGCCGCGAATTAGAGTAATTTTAGTGAATTTCTTAGTTCTGAAGGATGATATAAGGTGAGTTCCAAATGAGCTGGAGGGATGAAATTTTTGGTGGTGTCTTCCAGCATTCACGGAACTTATTATCAGCAATATAATTTTGACCCCGCGATTTAGAGTAAATTTGGTGAATTTTTTAGTTCTAAGGGATGATATAAGGTGAGTTCTAAATGCGTGAAGGGGCTGAAACTCTATAGAGTAATTTCTGGGGTCGTATATAAAAGTTTCAGCACCCTACGCATATGGAGCTCAGGTCATACGATCCCTTAGAACAAAACAAAATCACCAAATTTACCCTAATTCGATGGGCCAAAATTTAATGCTCATAATAAGTCTTCTTAACGCTGAAAGACACCTTGGAAATCTCCATCCTGTCAGTTTGTTTTGAACTCACCCTATATCATCCCTGAGAACTGAATTTGGTAAATTTTTTAGTTCCAAGGGATGATATAGGGCGAGTTCCAAATTATCTGGAGGCATGAAAGTCTTTGGGGTATCTTTTAGCATTAGGGAGACCTTAGATAAGGAATAAAATTATGACCCTACGAATTAGGGTAAATTTGGTGACTTTTCATAGGTCTAAGGGATGATATAGGGTGAGTTACAAATGAGCTAGGATGAATGAAAGTTTTTGGGTTGTCTTTTAGCATTGAGAGGACTTATTGTCAGCAATAAAATTTTGAACCCACGAACAAGGATAAATTTGGTTAATTTTTTTAGTTCTAAGGGATCTACTACGCATGTGATATAACGTTTTACGTACATTGATATGACGATAAAATATAAAATACGTATAAAAGAAATTAGTTTCACAAAAAAACTCTCTGCAGTCATGACTGATTTTCTATTTGTGCCGATGAGATCTTCCTTGTTGTCGTTTCTCTGGTCATTTGCTGTACTTTGCCTATATTTGTTTATCCTTTGATAGTCAATATTTGAAAAACCATCCCTAATGTGTACATTCAATAATTTAACATATAAAATCGTAAAGAAAACGATAAAATGCGTTTAAAAGAAATTTTAGTTACACAAAAAACTCCGGGCCCTCATGAATTTTCTGTGCGTGTCGATCTTCTTACTCGTGTTTTAAATTAGTGACATTAAAAATTATGCAACTCTTTTATTTATTTATTAGCCTGATGAGGTGCTAAGTTTTTTTTCAATTATGTTTCTGTGAAATTTGTGTATTATTTTTTATCTTTAATTTTACTCCTTAGAGGCAAACGAGGATAACTTGCAAAAAGACGGCCGTGATATTGTCGGAGGAAATAAGACTGATGTAAAACAGGTTCCTTATATTGTAAGTATTTTCAGTGGTTTTGTTGAAACTTTATTTTGTTTTTTTTTATATAGAAAATTTATTAGAAAAATTTTCATTCATCTGCTTCAAAATGTAACTGTTTTTGGTTAACCTATTTGGTTAATAATGAATTAATATTTTTTTGGTTCGAAAATTTGACTATTAGTTTCAAAATTCATCTTCGTAGATTGAAAATTAAACTATGTGGTTGAATATTTAACTATTTCTTTTTTCCATGAAAATTCAACTCTTTGGTTGTAATTGTAAATGCTCTAAAATATCTTTTGCGCTGAAAAATCATCTTTTTTGTTTGAAAATTAACATTTCTGTTGAAAATTCTTTTTTTGGAATTATGGCATTTTTTAATAAACAGACATTGAAATTTATAACATTCGGAATGATGGTTGTCCCAAAAAGTATTTAAGGTAAATTCAGAAACAAATTTTTGCCTATAAAATACTGTTCTCCTAGGTGTAAGCTTGTTTTTACACAGTCATGACAAATGAAAAATGAGTCAGAGAACAGTCAGGGAATTTTTTAATTAGGACTTTGTAGGAACCCTGAGTATTGAGTATACTATTTTATATAATTATTTCTCATTCAGCATTCATCGTTACAATTATTAGTTCAGAATTTAGAATATATTCCATTAAAACATTTAATAATACCCACTCTTGATGATTGATTGCTCTATAAATGAAATTTGTATCTGTTACTTTAAACCCTTTAAACAATTGATTCAGTAATTTAAACAATGTAGAAGGAGCAACGTGAATTCTAATAAAATTTTGACAATTATTCATGCCATGCATTTACAGGCGACGATTTCACATGATGGAAACTACATATGTGGGGCAGCTATAATAGACCAGTACTGGCTCATAACTGCTGCACATTGTCTTGAAGGGTCAGTAAATTAATTATTTTAATTGTGCGATCGTTATTAATATTCACAACTTTAGTTAATAAAATTTATAAAATTATTAAAGTTTTGCTAGTAAATAGCTTAGAGAACAGACAGTATTTCCAAATTACAAAATAATTCCTTCCTAAAATAGCATATAACGTATTAATAATAATAAACGAAAGTTTGAACAACAAACAGATGAAGTTATGTTAGAAATAGTTATAATTAATTTGAATTTGTTTATACATTGTATATTTTTCTCGATAGCTTTGAGAATGGATATATGGTACGAACGGGAACTTCTTATAAAAATTCTGGTGGAGAGGAACACAAAGTTGACAAATTAATCAGATTTCCACCTAGCAAAAAGAGTTCTAATAAAAATGACACAGGGTACGATGACGATCTTGCTTTACTTAAGGTATCAAAACTTAGAGGTCTATTTTTTGCACCTATTTTCGAATTTATTTTTAATCAAGTTCTTCATGATATAAAATCAATTTCAGGTAGAAAAACCAATCAATTTTAAAAATGAGCAGAAACCTATACCATTAGCAAAACCTGACGATAAATTGGAAGTTGGGGGTGAAATGCAGGTTTCAGGATTTGGTTTAACAAAAGTATGTTTTCTTAAAAAAAATTCTTTCTCTGATAAAGACTCATTTTTTATAATCATTGAGGAGCATGATAAATTCATGGTATCATAATTTAAATTACGTTAGTATAATAAGAGTCTTCTTCAGTAGATAATTTCGGGCGCTTCTAATGATAGATTACATTACCAATATTTACCGACGTATGAACCTAAAATTGGTTCGCGTCTGTGCTAAACACAATTTTTCGTGTAAAATTTCGAAATTTTTAAGCAATGAAAAAAGAGCATTAAATCAGGCTGGCCGTAGTTCGGAGAAAACCGAGAAATCGTAGAAAGGTCAGCGATTTTGAAAAATTTGGCAAAAGTTAAGAAAAATGATATTATATAAGATAATTTCTACTGTTTATTCAGATAACTGTCAATGATAAAAAATTATTATTTTTAAATTTGAATTTTGAATTATTTTATTCTTTTTATGGAGGATTTTACAATAAAAACGTTACCTTTCTGTTAACAATTCATATTTTGGTGTTGAAAATTTGTTGACATATTTTGTTAAAAATTCGTCTCTTTTGGTTGAAAAATCATCATTTCGGTTGAAAGTTATTTATTTTTGGTTTAAAATAATTTTTTAAACTGAAAAACGAGCTTTTCTAATTCTGCTTGCAAATTGTGTTTTTTTTTAATCAAAAATTCGTCTTTCTTCGTACAGAAGTAATCTTTTTGTTTTGAAAATTTATATTTATTCTTTAGAAATGTATTTCTTTGGTTACAAATGAAATTTTGGTTGAAAATCCATATTTTTGGGTTGATAATTTGACTGTATTTTTAGAACATTCGTCTTTTGACTTCAAAGTTCATGAATTTAGTTCACCTTTTTTTTCATTCTCGACTGAAAAATCTTTGGTTTCTGATAATTCATCCCTTTGGTTGAAAATTGAACGATTTCGCTGATATATATATATATATAATCATAAATAGGACATAAAATTCGTCTTTTTGACCTAACCTTTTTTTTCCTGAAAATGCAACTTGTCTTCTAAAAAATGCAATTATTTGGTTGAAGTCGCAACAGTTTTTTGGTTTCAGTTTCATATTTTTTGTATGAAAATTCTACAATTTGGTTGAAAATTTATATTTGTAGGTTGAAAATTCTACAATTTGGTTAAAAATCTAATTATTTTGTTGATAATGGCACCATTTTGCTTAAAAGTCATCTTTTTTGTTCGAAAATTCGACTGTTTTACTAAAAATCAGTCCTCTTGGATTAAATATTCATTTGTTTTGATAAAAACGTCATCTTTTTTGAAATTTTGAAATTTTTTTTCGAAACTTTTTTATCATGTTAGTAAAACATTCTATGTTTAAAATGTTCCAAGATAAAATTATTGGTGTTAGAATATTCAGCGTCACTGAAAATTTAAAATTGGTCAGAGAAAAGTCATGGATTTTTACAAATGAAATTTTGCAGCCACCCTGATTGAATAAAATGGTAAGAAAATGAAAATGTATCTAATTCACTATACTATTATTTGCCTGATTCAATTGAATATTTAACCAATCAAAGGTTGCTGATGTTGGTAAATGTCGATAATAGAATCTATTATGAAAAAATATGAAGCCCATCTAATTTTTTGCAAGGCAATAGAATTTAAAGTTAGGGATACCTTTTTTTTAGGAAAATGGAGAGGCTTCGAATGTCCTTAGAACTGCTTTTGTGCCTATAGTAGACCAAAATGAATGCAAAAAACTATATTCACTTGAATCTCTATCTGATCGATCATTTTGTGCTGGATACGTCAAATCTGGAGGAATTGATAGTTGTTTTGGTGACTCTGGTGGTCCAGGAGTTCTGGATGGAAAACTAATTGGAGTCGTTATGGGAGGTGCTGGTTGTGCCAGACCTGGTTCTCCTGGTGTCTACATGAAAGTTTCAGCCTTCCGTTATTGGATAGCAGGAACTACTGGCCTTATTAAAATCTAAATGAAATCTACATTTATTTAAAATTCAATTATTGTTTTATGTATGAATTTCAATTATGCTGGTTATATTGTAAACAGTTTGAACTATTTTGAAAAATTGATTTAATACAGAATATACATTTCCAAATGATAAACAGTTGAATTAATGAACCCTGACAGAACCACTTCTTATTATACTACTCTTTCCTCCTTTAATTTCTTATGATTTGAAGATAGTAAAATGTATGATCATTGTTCGATGGTGTGAAATGTAATGACAATAACAACAAAATTAATGCGTGCGAGTAATTAATTGATTTTTGCTCCCGGTTTTACTCCTGCATTGTAAATTCATAAGAGTAATAATTTCAATTAAATCTTCGCTCTCCGCATGGAACACGTAGGCAGCAATTTTTCCACCGATCTAGTTTTTTATCATCTCTGACACATCGGAGCTCGTTTGGGACAGGAAATTTTGTAAATGATATCCTAAAAGACAAGGAAATCATTGAAATGGCTAGTCAATCCACTTAGAAATTAATTTTTAATATATTTCGATTTCTTCATCAGACATTCATCAGACATCTAGATGTGGGTCGACTTCTGGATATATCCAGATTTCCAGATGTCCAATTCAAACGTAAGATCCACTCTTTCCCTATCTAGTTAGAGATCTTCTTGATAATTAAACACAAAATTAGCTTTTTTCCTATCTAAACCTTGAATATTTTAATGAATAAACATAAAAACTGCCTTTCCCAATTCAAGCCTTGAATTTGTTTCTAATCACCTGTAAAAACCCCCTTTCTCGACTAAACCAGATCATTTTTTGATATATAAAATCAAAATAAGCCCATTCCTGGACCAACTTTTCAATTAATCAATAAATAAACATAAGAAGTTACCTTTTCGCGATACAACCATACTTGGGTCGAAGGTTAACTAATATGTTAAAAATGTATTTTTCTTTGTTGAAAGTTCTTTTCTTCGGGTGAACGTTTGTTTTCTTTAGTTTAAAATAAATGTTCTCAGCTGAAAATGTATCTTTTTTTGTTGATACTTGATTATTTTTGTTGAAAATTCTTTTATTTAGTAAAGAACTAATTTTCTTGTTTTTAATCTTCCTCTTTTTTTGGTCAAAAATGCAAGATTTTGGTTGAAAATAAACTTTTTTTGCTGAAAAGTCTTTATTTGTTAAAATTTGTGTTTTTGGTTTTAAAATTCACCTCTTTTGGTATAAACTTCATCTATTTTAGTAGAAATATCAACTATCACATTTTTTGTTAAGAATTCATTCATTTGGTTAAAAATTTAACTATTTTGTTGCAAATTTAATTATTTTGTTGAAAATTTAACTTTTTGGTTGAAAGTTGAGCTAGTTTGTTGAAAATTCGTTTTTTTTTGTTGTTGAAATATCACCTATTACATTTTTTGTTGAGTATTAATATTTTTGTTGAAGATTAAAGTTTTCGCTATGAAAAATCAAGAGTTTGGTTGAAGTCAAACTATTTTCTTGAAAATTGAATTATTTCGTTGGAAAATCAACGATTTCGTTGGAATTTAATCTTCTTTGATCGAAAATTCCGCTGTTTTGCTGAAAGTTCGTCCTTTGGATTGAAAATTCATCCTCTATGGTAGAAAAATCATCTTCTTTGGTTGAAATAAATTTAATAATTTTAATCTGATATTGGCTTATTTCATTTGTAAAAGATTCTACATATGTTAAAAATGTTACTAGATCAATAAGGCTGGTCTTTGAATATTAAAGATCAGTGAAAATTAAAAATTGGTAAGGGAAAAGTCAGGGAATTTTGAAAATTATGTTTTGCGGCTACCTTGCAAATGGGATACTTTTAATTCCTGTATATTTAAAATTTAAAACGCCAAATTTATTTTTTTTAAATTCGAAAATTATATGAAATTTATCACGTAATGTTATAGAAATTTGAATCTTTCGAAATTTTAACTATTGGCATTATAAATTGTTTAGAATTACCCAATTTATTTCAACCTGCAAATTGGACACTTTTAAACTGAAGATCAAGTTCAAGTTAGATGTCACAAAATGTAATTTTTATATAAAACGAGAATAATTTAAATGAAAAAACTTTCAAGTTTTACAATTCAAATGGAATCGTTTATAAATGTGGAATTAATTTTTAACTGCAATTTTCTCAGGATAGAAATATTTCTAATTTTAGTGTTCAACATTAAAATGTATAAATCGAGGTCAAAACATTCCACATGAAATAATTAGTAGGTAGCTTTCAAGGTTATGTAAACTGTTATGTTAAGACGTTACTTCGTTGAAATTTGAAACACCTTCTTAACGATTCAATTTATTAGTTAAAAATGTAACTATTTTACTGAAAATTCTTCTTTTTTTCGTAGGAAAATTATTTTTTAGCTGAAAATTTAACTGCTCAACTGTTGATCGTTTTTATTTGAATATTCAACTATTCAATTTTTCGATGAA
The DNA here is from genome assembly GCA_011634705.1 of Andricus grossulariae. NCBI lineage: Eukaryota > Metazoa > Arthropoda > Insecta > Hymenoptera > Cynipidae > Andricus > Andricus grossulariae. The sequence goes on from JAABKJ010000755.1 coordinate 1,819,761, forward strand.
AATTCATGACTTTTGGTTGAAAGTTGAAGTGCATTGTTAAAACTTCATTTTATGGGTTGAAGATTAAAATATTTGGTTGAAAATTCATCTCCTCTGGTATAAACTTGTTTCTTTTTTTATTTAAAATAAGAATCTTTTTCTTTTTGCGGAAATGTCGATGAAAAATTCGACTATTTAATTGAAACTTAAATTTTATTCAGAAAAAAGATCTTCTCCTTTCGCTCCGCTGGGATTCGAACACCAGGTCAACTGATAATACAGGTTTTCTATTGAGAATTGATTGCAACATCTTGCTAAATAAAGCGTATTTCAGAAAAAATAATTCTTCCTCTGATCTCTCTGTATCTCAGTGGTTAGAGCACCTGACCTGAAATCGGTTGACCTGGTGTTCGAATCCCAGTGGAGCGAAAGGAAAAGATCTTTTTTCTGAATAAAATTTAATTAAAAATGTTTTCATATAATCCAGTATCAAGTGACATTCAAAAAGACTGCATAGATTTTTTTACTAAAAAATGTGATTTCACTCTCTCAGAAAAAAAAAACATTTTTACTCAAAACTCACAAAACGCGCGAATCGTGAAATACGGGAAATCTCCCGGTGTGATATTTTTCTCCCGGCTTCATCCCGGTTTCCTCCCGGTGAAAGTTTCTCCCGGTTGAGTGGCCACCCTGATTTTATAACTTGGGAATGTTATTATTCACGAATTTTCCAATTAGGAAATTTTATTATTCAGGAATATTATTATTCGGCAAATTTCCAATTCGAGAATTTTACAATGTCGAGAATGCTATTTTTCGGAATTTTTGAGTTGTCCCATAATTAAATTACCAACAGATTATAATATTACCGAATGTTAAAATTTTCGAATAATAAAATTCCTGAACAGTTTATAATATTACCGTATTTGAACATTTCTGAATAATAAAATTCGCGACAAAACTTTCTGAATTATAAAATTCCCGAATTGAGACAATTCAACAAATTGTTCTTTAATAAATAATATTTATTCATTAAAAATACAATAATCGAACATTTTTGTGAAAGATTTATTTGTAATGTTTAATTTTTTATTTTATATTTCGGTAATTTTATCATTTCGGGAATTTTACAGTGTCGATAATATTATTTTTAGGGGATTTTTCAGTCGTCCCTTTATTTTTAATAATGGGAAAAGAGTGCAGTCACTTCTTTATTTGATATAAAGTTTTTACTGTTAATATTTATGTAGTGAGTCGAGTGGGAGGTTAGGTTTCAAACGCGAAATTTTCTTACGAAACAAATAACTGAACTAGAAAACTATTTACATAACAAAAAAAATGCACTTATCATCTAAATTCTACAAAGAAATACACACAATGCAAATAATCACCAATTTATTTTGCAATTTTGTTGCAAGAACTCGTCAATAGCGAATGTTTTTTCGCTCAACTTGAAAAAATAAAGATAAAGAAACTGTCGTAAAATATTAAATTTACACTTACCCCAGGCCCAGAGAGCAACCGCATTCCACTGAAAAGAAAAATACTCTCTTTAAGTACTCCAAAAATGGTATATTTAAGCATTATACGATATCCAGATGACAAAGCGCAATTGAGGTTAGGACCCTCCACGTACATTTTACAGCTTACTAACAAACTGAAAAATCAAAATACCTTCACTGTAATGAGGAAAAATCTTACCTTTTTCACTTCGAATCGTTTCTTTTCTCCTTTTCCACTGCTGGAGGAAGGCAAATCGACTTCTTCGTCATCAATATCCATTGCCGATGCCATCTTGATCTTTTGTTTTGACCCAAACTTTCAGATAGTTTAATGTTTAAATTATAGGTACTTATAGGAGAGAATATCAGATCTCTGATTTTGCTGAAATTTTCCAAGTTATTGAGAAACAGTCGCTTATAAAACGGAAATTGAAATGTACATGAGCGTCACTCAATCAGAGATTTGACATTGAGTGACTAACTAAAGTGAGGTTAGGTTGGAGTTGCCGGAAGCATTGCTGAAACTCGCCGCTAGGTAGCGCTAACTGTTCTAGTCAAAGTTCCGCGAAAATTCAAATTAAATAAATGAAAAATGTATGGAAATTATTAATAAAAGTTTCTAGTTTATTCATAAAACAAAGTAAAAGCGCGAGTGATTCAGTTCGAAAATGAATAATTTAATATTATAGGCTATGGTCAATTTTTCGTGCGTAGTTCCAAATTTTATAATTGATTTCATTATTTTGATGGCAAAAACTAACAAATGCCATATTTTCGGGTTAAAAATTCCACTTTTTGTAGAAAATAAATCTTTTTTGCTTACAATTTCAATAATAAGTTTGATATTTTTTTCTTAATTGACTGAAAAATGCAACCATTTTGTTGAAAATTCGTCTTTTTTCATTTAAAATTTAAATCTTCTTTGGTAGGAAATTATATATTTTTTTTAACTGACAATTTAAATATTTTGTTTAAAATTAATTTTTCTTACAAATTATACTTTTTCAACTCAAAACGTAGTTGTTCCATTTTTTATTTAAAAAGTACCTTTTTTAGTGTAAAATTCAACTATTTCATTTAAAATTCGTGTATTTTGTTGAAAAATCGTGTTTCTAGTAAAAAAATTATTTTCTTGTTTGAAAATTCCTATATTTTTGGTTGAAAATTTATTAATTTTATTTTTGGATCAAAATTCATCTTTATAAGTTAAAAATTCAACTATTCGGTGTGAGAAACAGAAAAAGTTATGAAAACACGTACTTTATTGAAACATTCTTTCAGCATATACAATAATTCTATTTTTGTCAATTACAGAACTGAGCAAGAAAAACTGACCAGGTGAAAAATTATTATTTTTCAATATTTCTAATTCAGTTTTTGAATCAAAATGATATATTTGCCCAATACCAAAACTTAAATCCAATGGAGTTTTTCGCTTTATCAAACCAAAATTAAATTTTGAAGTATTTAATTATTAAACAAAAATATCAATTTTAAATTTCCCGCGCATGTAGATGGCGCTAGTAGATAAAAAGCCCCCTCTTTCGCACGTACTGGAAATTACTATATTTTCCTGCATTGCCTACAGAACAGCCGCTCAAAGAACACGTGTTTGGGACAAATACTTCTTCCAAATTATCAGATTCTTTGTAGATTTAATTCCCACGTAAATACAGTAATTGCATTCAGCTCAGAATGAATTACTGTTTATTTTAATCCCGAACAAAGTTTTTTTATATTTTCCCACGAGGTTAACAATCAACGTGATGTAATAATAAAAACGCTTTCGTCGCTGAAAGAAACTCCAAAAAAGTGCTTGATTCGGTTTTTAAATCACAAGGTTCAAAAATAGAAGAGGGTAAGTGACTCTACTTTTATTTTAAATATTCGTATACGTTATATTTGAGGTTATTCATTTTGTTTACACTGCCATATTTTATAACAGATGGTGTAAAAAGTTCCAGACTTTGTAAATAATTTTACAAGAAGTGTAAGATAATGGTAATTGTTATTTTTTTGTTTTGTGGTTTCTTTCATAAAAGTCCGTATATGTTTTATTGTCCATTTTTTTCTCCATGTGGAAACGATTTTTCGTAGATGTAAGTAAAATATTTGCTGATCCGGAAGTTTTGTATATATGGAAGTATTAAATTCTCAAGAGCATATCCATTGTTATTCTACATAGCACAGTACACCGGGATAACCTTGAGCCCCGTTATTTATTAATCGTGTGTTCATACAATTTTCGAAAAAGTACGTTAGAAAATTACTCACCCGAATTTAATTGTGAGAATTTACTTTGTGTTTCTATAGGATTATTCCATTATTAGATTATATCCGCTATTTTTCTGACTTTCTAAGATAGTCTAAATTCCGAATTTCTATCACATTCAAGAAAGTAACTTCATTTTTTAATGATATGTTTTATTTTCTCACGATTTTTTAAATCTATTTTTCACATTTGATATAATTGCAAATTTATTTGAAATTTAAGCCTGAGAATAAAAACTTTTTGATAGAAAAGACTTATGAAATCTACATATTTGGAATTGGATTTTTCAAAGTGATTTCTAATTTAAGTAGTCCAAATTGCACCAATTATTTCATTTTATCAACCATATTAGTATCATCGCGTAGTTCTTTGGTTTGATGGGGAGAAATGTTAATAAAAAATTAAAATATTCGAATAACTATTTTTTAGGTTTATTTGTTTTCAAGATTATATAAATATAATTTTCCTAAAATGCTTGGGAAAATTCAAAAATATTTTTGAAGATTTTAGGTATATCAAATCAAAATATTCATAAAATTGTTCATTTTTAACCAAATAGTTGAATTTTCAAACAAAAAAGATGAATTCTCAACGAAAAATGTAGTACATAATTAATATTTCAATAACAAATATTTTAATTTCAAATAAAAAAACCGTTTAATTCATCCAAGAGAGAAATTTTCTACAACATGGTTTAACTTTTCAACCCAGAAATATAAATTTTTAACCAAAAAATTTAATTATTCAACTAATCAACGAATTTTTCAACCCAGTAGTCAAGTTTCCAATAATAAAATATTAATTCTCAACGAAAAATGTAATAAATGATATTAAAAAAAAAGTTCGTCCAAAACAGATTAGTGTTTAACGAAAAATATAATAGTCGATATTTCAACTAAATAGTGGAATCCTCAACCAAAAAATTAATTTTTAACCGTTTGTATTTTTAATCAAAAAAGGTTAAATATTTTCCAGAAAGACGAATTTTCTACTAAAAATTTTAACTTTTTACCTCGAAATTCTCCATTTTTAACTAAAAATTGGAATTTTCCAAACAAATAGATGAATTTACCACACAGAAGATTGCTTTTTTACCAAAAAAGACGAATTTTCAACGAAATGGTTATATTTTCAACCAAAGAAATGAATTTTTATCTAACACGATAAATTTTCAACCAAAAAAGTGAATTTTTAACAAAGTACATAGTTCATCTTGCAACTATTTAGTCGAATTTTCCAGCAAAAAAAAAAGAATTCTCAACGAAAAATGTAGTGCATAATTAATATTTCAACAAAAAAAGATTTTAAATTAAAATTTATTGAATTCATCTAAAAAAGACAAATTTTCAACAAACCAGTTGATACCTCGACCAAAACAAATTAGTTTTTTTCTGAAAAAAAAAATCTCCTTTTACTCCGTTGGGATTTGAACCACATAACTTCTGATTTACGGTCAGGTGTTTTTGTTCTTAATTCATAACTCCATCTAGTCTGAAAAGGACGTTAAAAATTTTCTGTTATTCTCTAATGATAATACCGATTCCTTTGAAAAAATTTAACCGGTTGTATTTTTACCCAAAAAAGATGAAATGTTTTCAAAAAGAGACGAATTTTATACCAAACAGTGCAGCTTTTCAAACCAAAAATATCAATTTTCAACCAAAAAGTTGAATTTTTCACAAAGAAGATTGATTTTTTACCAATAAAGACGAATTTTCCACGAAATAGTTATATTTTCAACCAAAGAGATTAATTTTGAACTAAAATTATGAATCTTCAACAAAAAATTGAATTTGTAACAAAGTAGTTCAAATTTTACCCATCTAGTCAACTTTTTAACCAAAAAAGACTTCAATTTTAAATAAAAAACAGTTCAATAATTAAAACAAATGTCAACAAAATAGTTATATTATTTTCAACCAATGAGTTAAATTTTAAAATAAAATTATGAATCTTCAACAAAAAAAGTGCATATTTAACAATGTTCAACAAAAAAAGATTTTAAATTTAAATCAAAAACAGTTGAATTCAAAAAAAAAATTGTCAACAAAATAGTTGAATTCTCAACCATAACATTAATTTTTAACCGGTTGTATTTTTAATAATAAAAAAAAAAGGTTAAATGGTTTCCAAAAAAGACGATTTTTTCCGAAAATGTGCATTTTTAACCAAAAATAGACTTTTTCAACCAAATGAATAAATTTTCCACAAATAAGATTGATTTTTACCAAAAAAGACGAATTTTGAACAAATATTATGAATCTTCAACCAAAAAAGTGAAATTTTCCTGAAATACATATTTCAACTTTTAACTATTTAGTCGAATTTTCGACCAAAAAAAGAAATTCCTTACGAAACATGTAGGACATAATTAATATTTCAACAAATAAGATGTTTAATTAAAATTGTAAAATCAAGAACAGTTGAATTTGTCCAAAAAGACAAATTTTCAACAAAATAATTGTTGACTTTTTAACCTGAAAATATGAATTTTAAAGCAGAGAGTTTATTTTCATCCAAATATTTGAATTTTTTTAACTAAATATATGAATTTTCTACAAAGAAGATTAATTTTCTACCAAAAAAGACGAATTTCGAAGGACATTTTCATATTGTCAACCAAAAATATGAATTTTGAACTAAAATGATGAATCTTCAACCAAACATCTGAATTTTGAACAAAGTAGTTCAATTTTTAACCAACCAGTCGAATTTGCAACCCAAAAATATTTTTATTTTAAATAAAAAAAAGAGTTGAATTTATCCAGAAAAAATGAATTTTTAACAAAATAGTTCAATCCTCATCCAAAACAGATTGGTTTTCAACTAAAGTGTTGCATTTTTAACCAGAAAAGATTATATTTCTACCAAAAGGGATGAATTTTCAAACGAAAAAAGATGTGTTAGCCAAAAAAGAAAAAAATGTTAGGCAAATTATAATTTGAAGGGAAAGATCATTTTTAATACAATATAAAAATTTCGAAATACTGTTTATTTTTTAAGTTTCTTTGTTTATTTGATTTAAGGTTGTACCAATAAGCTTTTCCCATGTTTTTTGTGAAAATTCAAAAAGATTGATGAAGATTTCAGATATGTCGAAAAAGTATCTAGAAAATTTCTAAGAATTTTTTTTTACTTCGCAGGATTTTATCAAATTTGAGTCAGTTTGAAAGATGTTAGGACTTTTTCACATTTGGAAAATATTTTATAAATTTTAGGAAATCTTTCAAAATATTCTTAATCTCTATTTACTTTTGAAAAATTAAAAAAATTGTCTTAAAATTTTCCAGATTCTGTTTTGACAAATTTGAAAATCTTTTGGAAAGTTTTGAAATCTTTTTAATATTCTTTAAAAATAATTTTTTTTTAATAAAAATTCCTTTCACATTTTCCCAGAATTCCGATGAAAATTTTTTTATTCCATCAAAACCCTTCAAAATGTTTTAAAAGCTTCTAAATTTTTGTTTTTTCTAAATCCTTAAAAATCTAGAGTTTGTTTTGAATTTGTTGAAATTTTTCCAAGTTTAAAATTATTATTGTATCTTTTCAAAACCTTTAAATATCTCTTAAACTTATACGAATATTTTCTAAAATTTTGTAATCTTGCAAAATTGTAAAATTTCGCTTCAAAATCTTCTAAATTCTTTTCTAGAATTTTAGGAAATCATTTGAAGTCTTAAAAAAATTCAATAATTAATTTTTCAAAATAAAAAAGCAATTTCAATTTTTCCTAAAATTTTAAGAAAAAAATTGTATTATCTTAACACCTTTTAAAATCATTGAAAAGCTTCAAAATTTTATTTCAAAATCTTTAAAAATCTACATTTTGTTGAAAAATTTAAAATCTTTTCTAATTTTAAATTATTTTTGAATTTTTTCAAAAATTCTATCACTTCTAAATATCTTTTAAAATAATTGTGTTTTCCAACAAAAAATTTTAATGATAAAAATTGTCTTAAAATCTTCCAGATTCTTTTTCGATATATTTCGAAACCGTGAAAATTCAAAATTAATCTTTTCATATAAAACCTCAATCACGACAAATTTCCCAGAAATCCTATTATAGGTACCTGTAATTTTATTGTTACCGGCACCGATTTTTTTTTCATCATTACCTACAGTGTATACATTTCGTAAATTAAAATATTTCAAGTTTTTGTCCATAATTTAATTTTCCCAGGTCTTTCAAAATGTGGAAAAGTTGAAAAATTATAGTGTGATAGCAAAATGGCAGGAACAGAATTATTTCGCAATATCAAAAAACATGTACTGTTAAACTTTTCTCTTTTATCAATAATGTTTAGGATTAGGAACATTCAGAAATAAATTTTATCATGAAATAGAATTACTAATTTAGAAATTTTTATTTACAAAATTTCAAAAACTTCAAAAGAACAAACTGAAAACAATTATAGTCACGCAATATGCAACCAATCAGGTATTTAACGACAATTCCGTGAGCGGACCTTCATAAAAGTTATTTTTTATAGTTTTCTGTGATACTCCAATGATAAAAGCGATAATAATGACATAAAATAATATTCGTATTTTTATGTTCCTACAATCTGGCGGATAAAGTAATCAATTATGAATACCGTGTCACAAGCGGAGGTATTTTTGAGAAATATACTTGGAACTAAGGAATGTTTTTAGGGTGGGAGGCAATCGTGATAAAGGACTTATTTAGCTAGGTATTATTTCAAAAATTTATGTGAACTTCTTTCATACTTGCAGGAGATTTCCCGTTTTTCATAATTCACGCGTTTTGTAATTTTTGAAAGTTTCCAATCAGAAATCGTATAATTTTCAAAGTGTTTAGAATAATTAAACTTCAAAGGTTCAGAATATTTCTCGTAATATTTAAAATTCTTCAATTTTGAACGGAGAAAATGGCAGCGATTTTTTGTTGTTGATAAAAATCATATTTTTTTAGTAAAAAAGTCTATCCAGTAGTTTTGAATGTCACTTGATACTACATGATATGATACTTATTAATAATATATTTATCGTCTTTAAAATTTTTATAATTTTAATTTAAAATTATAATTTTGAATGCGCAATTCTAAAACAGTTTAATCTCTGAGGCCTTGAAACTAAAGTTTTTCCTTAAATTATTTTTAGCTTAATTCTTGGAGGTTTCGAATTTTAAATTTCACAATATTATAGTTCCAAATTCAAATAATTATTCAAAATGTCAGAACCATTCCGCTTTTAAGTATTCCATAATTTCATATTAAAAGCCTTCATAGACAGTTTTGTATTTAATAATTTTAGATGTAAATATAAAGCAATTTCGAATTGAAAAGCTTAAAATTGTACAATTTCAAAAAATGTGATCATACTACAATAATTTTGTTTTGTAATCTTTATTTTAATTTTCAGTGTAAAATATTAAAATTGTCCGATTTTTAGTTGAAGATTTCAACAAATGAATCATCTCATATTGAAAAATATTTGGAAAACTTCAAGAATGAATAATTATTCTTAATCAAGATTTGAAATTAAAAAATTAAACATTGAGTTTAAAATAATAAAAAAAATATATATATAAAAAGTGCACTATCTGAAACTGGTACATCAGTAAATGAATTTCGGTAATTTTATATCGTTACAAGTATTGAGTTCTGAATTTACATGTTGAAGCAAAATTCTTAATAATTTTTCCCTTTCATAGGTTTTAATTTTGCAATCAAAATTGAATTGGTTTAATTTTGGAAAGTATAATGAGCAATTTCAAAATGATTCATTTTTAAGCGATTTAAATTTATTTAAATAATTGATATTTTAAAGAGTTTGAGCACAAAAAAGTTTTAATATCACAATTTTCGGTGACTAAAATTGTCTTCAGTTTTAAATGAAGTTCGCATTCGTTTAACTTTCGAAGTTCCAGAGAAGAAATTTGTTCTTTTTAATGTTTCCCATTTAAAATTAATATTTATTTTGACAGTTTTTTTAGAATAATTCAATTCATTTTTTAATTTTAGACAAATTTGTCTAATTTGCTGTAATGTTAAATTATAATTTTTTTATGTATTAAAAATTAAAAATTCTAGAGTTTCAGTAGCTTTTACTTTGAAAGATTCAATTCAGTTTTCAATATTAAATTTTCAAATCGTAATCGATTTGAATTTAAAATTGTTGAAACTCTAAAGGTTTCAATTTTGAAGTATTTAATTTTGAACGCTTTTAAGTATAAATAATGCAATTTCAATTCCTCTGATTTTTAAATGACCGGATTTCCAAAATTCAAATCTTAAAATATTCAATTTTTAACGTTTTGAGATTCTCCCATTTTCAAAATTTTAATCTGAAATCTTTCAATTTCGTGATTTTTCAATTTAAAATAAAATTGTTTAATTTTCAGGGCTTCGAATTAGAAATTATACAATTCAAATCATTTTTAAGATTCAATTGTCCACAATCGTTCAATACTTGATTTTTACTCAAAATTATATAAGTATGTGGCCATTATTTACAATGTTTTAAAATTCAATTGTGTTTTAAAATTTCTTCCTTTTGGATGGAAAATTAATCTTTTATGGTAAAAAAGTCATATTGACAAATATTTAAAACATAATATTAAAAAATTGCTTTGATTATAGTTTTTTAAATTTGCAGATGTTTCGTGTTAGGAAAAAAAACCAGAGAGGTGAACGCGCGATTTGCGCGCATGGATTTACTGCTAGGGTGTGATAAAACGCATCTCTATATTTTCTTTTTTATTAGACACAACAATTTCCTTATCCTACTTATTATATGATTCAAAGTCAGTCGATTTCTTGCAAAAAGGTTTGTTGATGCTTACCGACATCCGCAATAATTGATCATATATGTAAAAAAACTCTGAGTTTAGAAAAGAGAGTTAATTTTTTCTCCAAACCGGGAAACATCACGAATATTAACCGGGAGAAAGCCAGGAGACGAAAATTTAAAAAATAGTGGCCACCCTGGACTATTCACATCTTCATATAGAATAGACACGATTGTAAATAGATTACAATAAGCAGTCAATAAAACTATAAAATAATACCATAAACGAAAAATCGAACTAAATATAAACAAAACTGAGGCCATTATTTTTATCAGACGCAGACCTAACATCCAATATAAAAGTAAAAATTGGAGATGAATTTGTAGATTGGTCCTCTTCTGTAAAGTACTTAGGAGTAAAACTGAACAAATCACTTATTTTCACTGATCATGTCAATTTTGTCACACAACGTGCATCCTAATTACATTCCTAATACCTAATTACATTATACTCCCTCTTAAATAAAAACTCACATCTGAGTGTAAGCAATAAGCTAACTATATACAAAGCGATAATCAGACCTATATTAGTATATGCAGATCCGATTTGGAGTCTCACGTCAGAAACTAACTTGGAAAAACTGCAAATAATGCAGAACAAATTTTTCCGACTAGTAGGCTAATACCCTGGGTATACGTGAATTCAAACTATGCACCCAAAACTCAAAATAGGCTATATCCGAATATATATTATGAAACTTGCAAAAAATTACTTCGAAAGAACTAAAAATGTGTGATATAGCCACGTCCTACAAATACACAAGAATAATGCACATGTAAAACAACATGTGACCTAAATCTTGTTATCACGTAATTGATAACCATCTTTGATGTCAGACTGGGGTTTTTTATATATTTCTTTTCAGTATTACACGTTTGTATGCATAAAAACATATTTATAGTCTTACGAGCTAGTATGAAAACAGCTTTGGGTGGGTAATAGTACAGTAAACTCTTGCTTATTCCAAGGCTCACCTGTTCCAAGTCCCCCTTGCTGAGGTATTCCAAGTGGCGCAATTCCGTCACCTCCCACCACGGTCCCTGTACGGTCTCGCCCGCATCAGTGGATGACCAATTAAAAAGAGGCCCGAAGAGCGGGAAGCCCTCGTTGGTTTGGATTGAGTATTTTAGCATGACGTCATGGGAATTCATACGACTTTTTTGAGAAAATATTCTAAACGTAAGAGTAAGTCATAAATGTACGAATAGTAATATTTTTCAAGTGTAGAATGTATTTTCTCAGTCATGTTCCACTCTTTTGTCGATTGACGACCTTTCAGTGTCACGAAATAAAATAATATATCCCAAATTTGAGGTTAGTCTTATCAAACCGATTTGATCAGAATTCGGTACTCTAACTTCAAAGTTCGGATAGTTGATTGTGTTTCGTGAAACTGAAAGTTCTTCAACTGATAAAAGGATGAAACATAATTGCGCAAATGCATTCTACGCTTGAAAAATACTACTAATATTTAGACATTTATAACTTACTTTTACGTTAAGAATATTTTCTCCTCAAAGGGTTATGCATCCCCATTTCAAGATGTACCGACTATGCTAACCTTCCTCACATTCCCACCTATCCCATCATGATCGTGACGTCATGCTAAAATACTCAATGCGCAAATGCGAGGACGCATACATGCTTACAGTTCGCGCATCGATGCAAGGCCGATTCAGCCAATAAACGTCGCTTGGGAAAATCACCCATTGACTCGCGGTAGAGGTGGGTTACACCGAATGTAAAATTAAAGAGAAATAATTTTATAATTATAAAACAAGTTTTTGTTTGATAAATCTTCATGTCTTTAAAACTCACCTCAATTTTTTAGGCCTTTCATCAAATTGTTTTAAATTCTGTTTAATTTTTCTAAACTCATTTCAAACTTACTCAGTTCGATGTATTTTTTTCATATTTTTTAATTGTTTTGAATTCACTTTGTTTTCTTAAAAGTCAGTTTGAATTCCGAGGAAATTCATGAAATTCTTTTGAATTCCTTTGAATTTATTGAATCTCGTTTCAATGTTACTGATTTCATAGAAGTTTTTTTATATATTTTTTAAAACTGTTTTCGATTCAGTTGCATTTTTTTCTATTTCACCTTGAATTTGTATAAATTTCATCGAAATCTTCTCGTTTATCTTGAATTCCTCTAAATTCATTCCAATTTTAAAGAAATCAATGGCATTTTTTTACTTAAAAAATATTTTCCAATTGATATTAATTCTTTTGAAGTTAACTTGATTTTTGTTAAGTCTTATGAATTTATCCTGCATTTTTTACCCTTCGAAGGCGAAAAAAATACCCTATGAGCGTGACAAAAAGTACCCTTTGGTCCCTATATTTTATCCCAGGGGGACTATGTGGCCTGTATTTATAAAAATAAATTCTTCATAAATATCAGTTTATTCTTTCTTACAGTCAAAATGTCGCGCAAAGGATCTACAAACGATCCATCGGAATTACAACCACTGAATCCAGGAGGCGAGGAAGCTGGTCCTGAGTCAACTCCTGTGACAAGTCCTGTAGAAAAAGCGGCAAGTCCTGCGGAAAAAGCGGCAAGTCCTGCGGAAAAAGTGGCAAGTCCTGCGGAAAAAGCGGCAAGTCCTGCAGAAAAAGCGGCAAGTCCCGCAGAAGAAGCGGCAAGTCCTGCTGAAAAAGGGGCAAGCCCTGCAGAAAAAGCGGCAAGTCCTGCGGCAAATGGGGCAAGCCCTGCAGAAGAAGCGACAAGTCCTGCGGCAAATGGGACAAGCCCTGCGGAAAAAGCGGCAAGTCCTGCGGAAAAAGCGGCAAGTCCTGCGGCAAATGGGGCAAGCCCTGCAGAAAAAGCGGCAAGTCCTGCGGCAAATGGGGCAAGCTCTGCGGAAAAAGGAGCAAGTCCTGCGGAAAAAGCAGCAAGTCCTGCGGCAAAAGGGGCTAGTCCTGTGGAAAAAGGTGCCAGTCCTGCGGAAAAAGGGTCAAGCCCTGCCGAAAAAGGGGCAAGTCTTGCGGAAAAAGGGGCAAGTCCTGTGACCAAAGGGGGGAGTCCTGCGGCAAAAGGGGCAAGTCCTGTGGCAAATGGTGCCTCGGACAAAGTACAAATGAAAAAGCAACTGGGTTTGCTGGAAGGCGTTGCTATTATTTTGGGTATCATACTTGGGTCAGGTAAGAATTCTATTTTATTGTTTATCATCTTCGAAAGTAAATAAAAATTAATAGCAATTTCAGGATGGCCACTTGGCCAGGAAACCGGGAGTTTTTTCAGACCGAGAAATGACAGTGAATTTATTTTTTTACCAGGAATTTTACAAATGTTGAGAAGAAAAATCAGTTGAAATATCACTAATTTCATATCAATTGATACATTGTATTTTAACAAAGGTTCGATTTCAATTTTGTTGTTGTTAACTTTTTCAATTTATTATGAAATATTTCATTTTACAATGTCCAATTATACAATCTTTTACAATAAAACGTTTAAATTTTGGATAAAAAACGTTTTAAGTTGATCAACTGTAAATATAAATTAATTAATGATTTTTAAAACTAAACTATAGTTCGAGTGTTAAAAAATGAACAATTTATTTTACGCGACGATTCTAAATCTGTTTACAATTAAAAAATTTACAAATTTTGACGCTGAAAATTCAACTGTTTTAATTCGAAAGCTTTAGCAGTTAAATACATTTTAACGTCGGAGTGAAATATTGTTTCAGTTTAATATATTCTACTTGCAACACATAACATTTTGAAATTTTTTAATTGAAAAAACGAACTATTTATTAATATTTAGCAATATTTGATCGTTTACTTAAAATGAGAAATTATAAATCAAATATATTAAAAACTAAACAATTTAAAACTGAATTGTTTGAAATAGAAAGCTTTGAATCGTTAAAATTTTATAGAGCTTTTAAACTTTTACAGTTACAATTTTAACTGTTTCATTTTAAAAATTAAAAAATTTCAAGTGAAAGTGTCGGAATTTTTCTATATAAATAACAATTGAACAATTAATAATTTGAAATGACTTGAAATTAAACTAATTCAGCTTAAAAGGATTCATGCATAAAAAAAAGTTTAAATTTCACAATTTTAATTTTATATAAAAGGAAAGAAATGTTGGTATTTAATTTTTTTCGGAATAGAAACAGGAAATTTTTTGTTTTTGACATTTTTATTGAGTTTAAGGCGGAAAAATTTTGTATTTTTAAACTTTTTATTGATTTTCAAACGAGGAAATTGTAGTTTTTGATTTTTGTTGAATTTTCGGGCGGACATTTTATATTTTTACAATTAATTCTTATCGAGTTGGAAAGGAAGAAATTTTGGTTTTAAATATTTTATGAATTGGAAGAAGAATTTTTTTACTTCAAGCATATTTATTGAGTTAGATGGGAGGAAGTTTTTCCTTTTCAATTTTTCCTAAAGTAGACTAAAGAAATGTTTTATTTTGAACATTTTTATTGAGTTGAAAGGGAGGAAATTTTTTGTTTCACTTTTTTCTGAATTTGAAGAGACCCTTTTTTGATTGTATCATTCTTATTGAGCGGCAAGGAATGGAATTTTGGTTATTTTTTCTGGATGGATAGAGGCTATTTTTTCTTTTTAAAATTTATAATAAGTTTAAGGGGAGATTGTTTTATGTTCAATTTTTTCTAAATTAGAAGATGGAAATGTTTTATTTTTAACATTTTTATTCAGTTGGAAGGGAGGAAATTTTTGGTTTTTATTTTCTCCTGAATTGGTAGACACCTGTTTTTTCTTATTATCATTTCTATTGAGTTGGAAGTGATAAAATTTTGGGTATTTCTTTTTCTGATCTCTGAAGTGAGTCCGATGCCTGTAGGCCTATACTAATTTTTCTATCATATTTTCTGGTGAGGGCTATGCAATCTCTATAAAGTCTATAAAAATTTATTTATTTACATACTTATATTTATTTACAGGTATCTTTATATCGCCAAAGGAAGTAATTGCCGAAGTTGGGAGTGTAGGTCTCTCTTTAATAGTTTGGGTACTATGTGGATTGCTTTCGATGATCGGTGCCTTATGCTACACTGAATTAGGAACCAGTATTCCACGTAGTGGTGGAGATTATGCCTATATTAAAGAGGCTTTCGGGAACTTGCCAGCATTTTTGTATTTATGGGCAGCTAATATAATCTTCGTGTAAGTAAGCACTTTCTCAAACAATTCTTCCCAATTTGACTTCCGAAATCAAATCAGTGATTTTTTTACAGAAATCAAATTTTTCAGTAAAAAAATCTATCCAGTCGTTTTGAATGTCACTTGATACTACATGATATGATACTTATTAATAATATATTTATCGTCTTAAAAATTTCTATAATTTTTATTTAAAACTATAGTTTTTAATCCGCAATTCTAATACAGTTTAATTTTTGGGGCCTTGAAACTAAAGTTTTTTCTGAAATTAGTTTTCAGATCAATTTTGAGAGGTTCGAATTTTAAATTTCACAATATTGTAGTTTCAAATTCAAATATTCAAAATGTCGGGACAATTCGCAACCAATTACAGCAACCTTGTTTTTTTTTAATTTTTCAATTTTCAATGAAATATCTTTAAATTGTCTGATTTTTGGTTGAAGACTTGAACGAATAAATTATTTCAAAGTTAGAGTTCTGATTTTTCATGTTGCACGCTATTTTTTAATTTTGCAATTAAAATTGAATTTTTTAAATTTTGGAAAGTATAATTCGCACTTTAAAAATGATCATTTTTGTAAGCTATTTAAATTTACATGCTTTAAATAGTTAAAATTTTTAATGGTTTGAGTATAAAAAACTTTTGTGACTGAAATTTTGTTTCGGTGACTAAATTTAAAGTTTTTTGATGACTAAAATTTGTTTCAGTTTTAAATTAAGTTCGCATTCGCTTAAGTTCAACGTTCCGGAGTAGAAATTTTATTATTTTTAATGTTTCCCATTTGAAATTACTATTTATTTTGAAAGTTGTTTAGCTTCAAAAGTTTAACTTTGCAAATATTTGTTTTAAAATTTCTTAATTTCTAAATCTTCAATCAGAAACTTTAAAAAAATTTTAATGTTTAGTTTGTTATATAAGTTTTAATAACCAGATGCTATCGTGTTCAACGGTTTATGAGTCTTTTAATATAATTTAAAAATATATAGTCCTTGAAATTAAAAAAAATCAAAACCCCTTCAAATCTTGAAAATACTATTAAAATTCCTTAAATCCTATGAAATTCCTTTTGATAACCCTTGAAATATTATAAAATCACTTCAGTTATTTACAATCCGTTGAAATCCAATAAAATCCCGTGAAATACCTTGATAGCTTTCAAAATCTCATAAAATCATTGAAATCCTGGAAAATCTTATGAAACCCGTTGAAATCATTTAAAATCTTTAAAAAAATTAAAAATGCGATATTCTAGGAAATTCCTTAAAACTGCATTCTTTTTTTTTAATTCCTTAAAATCACTAAAATTCTTGGAAATTCCTTCATTTTCCTAAACCTCTTGATAATTCCTTGGAATCCTTGGAAACATCCTGAAACATTTCAAATCCTTTAAAATTTTTAAAAATACTTTGACATTTTTTAAGCGCTTGAAAGTTCCTGGTAATCGTTTTAAATATCCTATATTCTATTAAATCCCTTCAGATTCTTGAAATCTATTGAAAATATTTGAAAATATTTTCAAATATTTGTAATCCCTCAATTCTTGTAAAAAAATTCTTTAAAATCCATTAAAATATTATAAAATCCGTTAATATCCCATGAAAGTATATGAAATCTGATAACATTCCATGAAATATCTTGAAAAATTTGAAGTCCTGTTAAATCCTTTGCGATCCTGAGAAATTCAATCAAATACTTTATTCAAAGCCCCTAAAATTCCTTAGAGTTACTGAAATCCTCGAAAATCCTTTGAAATATTTTTAAATTTTGGGAATCCTCTGAAATTCCTTGGGATCTTTTCGAATATCCTAATACCTTATGAATCCTATGAAAACATTTTAAAATCTTTCGAAATTTAAGGAAATTCTTTCAAACCTCATATTGACCTAAATATTTGAAATTATCTTCAAATCTTTGAAATCCTACGAATTCCCTTAATTCTTATGAAAATCTTTGAAATTTATAGAAATATTATAAAATGTATAGAATGTCTTTATATCTATTGAAATCTGTTAAAAATGACTTAAAATGTCTTTTGTTAAACATTTCTTTTTTTTTGGTTGAAGATTCATTTTAATTAAAAACTTATCTGTTTCCTTGAAAAATGAGCTATTTTCTTGAAAATTCGTTTTTGCTTTGGCTGAGGATTAATTTTTTTTTTTTGCTGAAAATGTAACTATTCCTGATCATTATTCCGTCCTTTTAGTTGAAAATTCATCAGTTTGTTTGAACATTAATTTTTTTAACTGAAAATTTACCTATTCAATTTTTGTCTTTCTTAGTTGAAAATTTGTTTCTTCAGTTTAAATTTCATCTATTTTAGTGGAAGGCACATCATTTTTAGTTGAAAATCCATCATTTTGGTTGAAATTTTTGCTGTGAAAAATTAATTCTGGTAACTGAAAATTTAACCATTCCACTTTTTGCTAAAATTTAATCTTTTTGTATGGAAATTCATCTATTTGTTTAAAAATTCATAAATTAAACATATTAATTGAATAAAAAAAACTTTATAATAAACTCGCGAAACTGTATACATATTCCGAGTCAATTGTTTAAAAAAATGCGAAGTATTTGAATGGCTCCGTACTATGAAATATTATATTTGGAAAAATCCAGGAAATGCAAGACTTTTATTGGGTTTGTTGGTGAACGGTGAATCCCAGTCCGCTTCTGAACATAAATAATAATATTTCAATTTTTTGAACCTGCAGATATTAAAGGAAAGACCCTAAGATTCCTCATTGATGAATAAAAAATTATTTTATTTTGATTATAAATCATTTAAATATAGAAGAGTTCTAATACTTTGAATGGTTTGAATTTTTTAGTTAAGTATTCAATATTTAAATTGAACATTTTTCCGGCTATGAAACTTGTTTTTAGAGGACACCCTGAAACATTTATACTAATAATTTAACTGATTGCTAGTATAAAATAATATTAAATCTGTACAATTATATATGCAGTAATTGGTCTATTTAATTAGTCATGCCTAGTGACTTTATAAATATCTTCGAGAATTCCAATGATAATTCTCGCCTATTTAATCGAATCTGATTGTTCAATCGTCTTCTTACAGACCAACCACGAATGCCATCATGGCCTTGACCGTCGCTAAATATGTTTTACAACCTTTTTATTATGGCTGTGATGTTGTTCCCGCAGACGCCGAACGATTAATAGCAGCCGCTGTGATATGTAAGAAAAAATGAAGAAAAAATCTTATCATATTAAAATGTAGAATATTTTGTAAGATCCGTTATTTTTTGCAGGTTTTTTAACTTTCCTCAATTGCTATGGTGTTAAGGAAACTTCAAAAATGCAAAATTTTTTCATGTTTGCTAAAATCGGCGCTGTGGCTCTAATTATTCTCTCTGGCTTGATTTGGCTTGCAATGGGTATTTTATCAATTTTCAATTCCAATAAATAACAAGATATATGAAACTAAAAAATAATGAGAATTTGCTTGCAGGACACAACGAAAGTTTCCAAGAACCGTTCAAAAATACGAAGTCCCAACCTGGTAAAATTGCGGTTGGATTCTACTTAGGTATATTTTCTTACTCGGGCTGGAATTATCTCAATTTCATGACTGAAGAATTGAAGAATCCCTACACGTGAGTAACTTGAAAAAATCGAATTAAAGTTTAAAAAAATGAAATTTAGAATAATTCAAAATTTTAATTTCTTCTTCATGTCCAATATTCAAATTTAACAACGAAATTATTAAAAATTTAAAATCAAGAATCTAACGATCAAATTTGGACAAAACACTCCTAAATGTGACTATTCAGATTTAAAAAAAAAACCAAAACAAAAAAAAAAGAGGAAAGAAAAATAAGACATCCTCCAAATCCCCCTCCTCGAGAGTGGTCGCTGGACCGGAAAACCGGGTAATGACCGTGAATTTATTTTTTGACCAGAATTTGTCCAAATTTTTAGAAGGAAAATCTACCCAATCACTTCAAAGCTCTAAATTTTCATATCTCATGAGGATATAATTCAATTTAAAATAATCTTTCTGTCTTTTTTTCAAAAATTATGTAAAAATTCAAAATAAGGTCGATTTCAACTTTTGTTAAACGATACTTTCAATTGTTAACTTTTTCCATTATGATATCATTCAGTTTATAATGCGTAATTTTAACATCTTTTACTTTAAAAATTTTCCATCTTAAATCTTCATTTTTAAGCTTACATTTTTAATTCAAAGAATTCGGAAATGCATTTCTGAAGACTTGAAGAATTAAAAATTAAAAGCGTTTGAAATTGAAAATTTTAGAAAAAAAACGTTTTTAGTTTATCAACTCTAAACATAAATTAATTAATATTTTTTTTAATTGAACTCCACTTTAATCAATATAAAGTGAACAAAAATTAATTTTACAATACGATTCTGAATCCGTTGAAAATTTAGAATTGACCGATTTTAGCCTTAAAAATTGAACTGTACCACTTCGAAAGTCTTATTAATTAAAAAATGTAAACGTCCGATTGAAACTTTATAAATTATTTTTTATTTTAAAATAACTTCAAATTAATAGATTCATAATTAAACGCTTTTATTCCATTTCAAATTCCATTCAAATATTGTTTCAGTCTAAAATATTCAATTTTTAACCCATCAAATTTGAAATCAAAAACTAAACAATTTGAAACTAAATTGTTTGAGATAGAAAGGCTTGAATCTTTAAAATGTCTAAGAACTAAATTTAAACTTTTAACGTTACAATTTTAATGCTTCTATTTTGTAAATTTTTTATTTATGAGTGAAATTGTGGAATTGAACACAAGAATAATTTTTTTTTTTAAATTCCTAGGAAAATTGAAAATGATTTTTCATTTTGAATAATTAATTTTAAGAAAATATTTTAAGTATTTCCAGAATTGTCCAAAACGAATCTGAAAGCTTTTAAACTATATATATATTTTTTAATTTTGCAGGATTTTTTTAAAATTCAAATTGTTTTGAACTATATTTAGAAGTTTTGAAAAATATAAAAAATTTGAGATTTCAAAATTTTTTAAACAAAATGTAGATTTTTGAAGATTATGAAATAAAATTTTGAAGCTGTTTCGAGATTTTGACAGATAAAGGTTTACTTTTGATGTATAAATAATAATTGAACACCTATTCATTTCGAAAAATTGGAGTAAGTTGATGTGATATTTAGAAGCTTTTTGAAAGATTCGAAATTAATTTTAAACTTAGAATGATTTAAAATAATTTAAAAGAAAATGTAGATTTTTGTATATTACGAACATAAAATGTGGAGGCTTTTTCATAATTGTGAAAGGTTTCATAAGATTAAAAAAAAATTCTTAAGATACCTAGGAAAATTGAAAATGATTTTTTATTTTGAAACATTAATTTTAAGAGAATATTTAAAAAGATTTCAGAAGATTTTGATAGTTGTGAAAAAGGAATCTTGAGGATTTTAAGGCCATTTTTTTAATTTTGCAGGATTTTTGATAAAAATTTAAACAAAGTTTCGAAGAATTTTAAGATATCTTTAAAAGTTCTGGAAAAATTTCAGAAGAAATATAAAATTTGAAAAGATTTCAAAAAATTAAAAACAAAATATAGATTTTTGAACAGTTTGAAAAAAAATTATATAGCTATTTAAATATTTTGTAAGGTTTTAAGATGATAAAAAAATTTTCTTGTAATTCCTGGCAAAATAAAAAATTATTTTTGATATTGAAAAAAGTAATTTAAGAGAATATTTTAAAATATTTGAAAGAAAAACAAATATTAATATATACATAACAATGGAACAATTATTGATTTGAAAATACTGAAAATAAAAATAATTTAACTTCTAATTCAAAAATTGTTCAGTTGACAAAAAAATGTTAATTGTTCAATTTAGAACATTGAACATGATAACGTGAATTTATCTTTTTTTAACTTAATCTGAATATTTACAGGTTAACTGTGTTTAATTTAATACTGTTCAGTGAAAAAGTATAGGTTCCATTTTATATGTGTAAATTATTGAGCGTTTAGATAACAAATTTTCAAACTTCAATTTTAAAATTCAAGAGTTTCCAATAAAAAATGTTGAGCTTTAGGAGTTTTAATTTTATTGACCGTGAATCATTTTTGCGAACCGGGAAGATATTCATTCAATGATAAAAGAATTGCAATTACTGTACCCGTAAATTGAAGCAATAACCGATTGCATCTATTTTTATTAAATGTCGACGCTCTTTCATTGCAGAAATCTTCCACGTGCGATTTATATCTCACTGCCACTTGTAACGTTGGTTTACGTATTAACGAACGTAGCGTATCTGGCTGTTTTATCGCCATATGAAATGTTGCAATCCAATGCAATTGCTGTTGTAAGTATACTCAACAAAGTGCAATTAAATTGCTCTATAAATAACTTCTCGCTTTGAATTGAAATCTGAATTGAAACCAGTGGTGTAGTCCTAAAAGAAAAAGTGGTCTGGCAGTACTTTCCATAAACTACGTTACCAATTTTAGGGGGGAGGCTAAAAACTAAGGTTGTAACAAGGATGTGGGGGATGGGTTATACGTGGAAATAACGTTACGAACTTAGATAACATTTAGAACTTCAGACTTTCAGATTTTTTCAAATATTTTCTTACCCAGTAAGAAAATCCAACTATATTTTTGTGCAAGAGCTCATTTTTTTTATTAAAAAGGCTATTATTATATTTTTGGTTCGGAATTCATCGCGTTTAGTTAAAAATGCTGTTACTTGGTTGAAAAATTGAGTTATTTTGTCGAAAATTCAACTATGTTGTTAAAAAGCCATATTTTTTTAAATCAAATGTTCAACTACTTTGTTAAAAATTTATTATTTTTAGTTGAAGGTTTATCTCTTTGGTTGGAATTGAACTATTTTGATGAAAAATTGTTTCATGCTTGGTTGAAAATAAATTTTATTCAACTGTCAATTAAAATATTCTAATTTTTGGTTCAAAATTTATCTTTTCCAGTTAAAAATTTAACTTCTGGTTAACAACTTATCTTCTTTAGTTAAAAGTTCAAGTTTTTGGTTAAAAATTCATGTCTTTTGTTGAAAATTCGTCTTTCTTGGTAGAAATTTAATCTTCTTGGTTGAAAATTTATCCTTTTTGGTTAAAAATGCAATTGTTTGGTTGAAATATCAACTGCTACATGCTTCGTTGACAATTTATATTTTTTGGTTGAAAAGTCGATTATATGACTTGAAGTTGAACTGCTTGGTAAAAAATTAATTTTTTTACTAAGAATTCATAATTATAGTTGAAAATTCAACTATTTGCTTTTAAATGAACTTTTATGTTAAAAGTTCTACTGTTTCGTGGAAGATTCATCTTTTTGGCTTGAAAATTCAACAATTTGGTAGAAAATTTAACTTTTTGTAGATAATTCCTCTTTGTGGCATTAAAATTAAATATTTTTGTTGGAAATTCATGTATGTTATTGAAAATTCGTCTGTTTTTGTAGAACATTAATCTTCTGGGTCGAAAATCCATATTTTTGGTTGAAAAATTAACAGCTTTGTTAAAAACTCATTTAAATATTTTTTTCTTTTTTTGTGAAAATTCAGCTATTCCATGTTTGTTTAAAACTTTATCCTGTGTATTAGATAAATTGAAAATTCGTATTTTTTGATAAAACATTCATCTTTTTGGTGGAAAATTCATTTTTTTGTTGTTGAAAATTTAACAATTTTGTTAGAAATTGGCTTTTGTTGTTCAATTTTTTATCTGAAAATATAACTATTCCATTTTTAGTTGAAACTTTATCTCGTAGGTATTTTTTATAACTTAGAAATTCAATAATTTGTTAAAATTCATGTATTTTGTTGAAAAGTCGTCTGTCTTGGTATAACATTAATCTTCTGGGTCGAAAATCCATCTTTTTGGTTGAAAATTTAACAACTCTGTTGAAAACTCAATTAAATGTTTTTTTTTTATGTGAAAATTAAACTATTCCATGTTTGGTTAAAACTTTATCCTGTGCATTGGATAAGTTGGAAACTCGTCTTTTTTGATAAAACAATAATCTTTTTGGTCAAAAATTCATTTTTTTGTTGTTGAAAATTTAACAATTTTGTTAAAAATTTGTTTTTGTTGTTCAATTTTTATTATCTGAAAATGTAACTATTCCATTTTTAGTTGAAACTTTATCTCGTAGGTATATTGTATAAGTTAATAATTCAATCATTTGTTAAAATTCATGTATTTTGTTGAAAATTCGTCTGTTTTGATAGAAAATTAATCTTCTGGGTCGAAAATCCATCTTTTTGATTGAAAATTTAACAACTTTGTTGAAAACTCATTTAAATGTTTTTATTTTTTTATGTGAAAATTAAAGTTTTCCATGTTTGGTTAAAACTTTATCCTGTGCATTGGATAAGTTGGAAATTCGCCTTTTTTGATAAAACATTAATCTTTTTGGTGGAAAATTCATTTTTTTGTTGTTCAATTTTTTTATCTGAAAATGTAACTATTCCATTTTTAGTTGAAACTTTATCTCGTAGGTATATTGTATAAGTTATTAATTCAACCATTTGGTAAAAATTAATGTATTTTGTTGAAAATTCGTCTGTCTTGGTATAACATTAATCTTCTGGGTCGAAAATCTATCTTTTTGGTTGAAAATTTAACAACTCTGTTAAAAACTCAATTAAATGTTTTTTTTTTATGTGAAAATTAAACTATTCCATGTTTGATTAAAACTTTATCCTGTGCATTGGATAAGTTGGAAACTCGTCTTTTTTGATAAAACAATAATCTTTTTGGCGGAAAATTCGTTTTTTGTTGTTGTTAAAAATGCATCTTTCTTGATTGAAAATGATCTTTTTTGTTATAAATTCAACTTTTCCGATTCAAAAGTCCACTGTTTTCTAAAACATTCGACTTGTTAGCTTAAAAGCTTTACTCTTCTGTTGAAAATTAATCTTTCATGGTAGAAAAGTTATTTTTCTTGGTTGAAAATGAATTTTTTTATGTCTTCTAAAAAAATTGTCTTTTTTTTAATTCAAATATTTGATTGAGTTTTAATCTTGTTTGCCTGAAAATTCGACCATTCGATTGGAAATGCATCTTAGTATCCTGAAAATTCGAACTGGTTAGAAATTCAACTATTTTGTTAAAAACCTAATTATTTTCGGAAAGTGAACGTTGAAAGTGCAATATATTTTGGCTTGAAATCTTAGGAATTTAAAATGTTTCGTATTGAATTCAATATATTATCTGCATTGATTTTATTTAAAAGAATTTGAAAACTTAAGATTCGTCTTTAACCAACGGCTTCGTTACTTTCGGGGATTGGGGTTAAAAAAAGCCTAAAATTGGTGACGTTGTTTATGGATGGCCCGTAACTGGGAAAAATTTTCCGTGTAACAAGAAAGTGGCTTGGCGCCGCCGGACCTTCAAAAAAAGTATCCTGGCGACGCCAGGCCTCGTCTATACCACTGATTGAAACACAAATCTAGGACGATGTATTAAGTTCTAATTTACTATTTTTAGTCTTTTGGAGATAAAATTCTTGGAGTAATGTCATGGACAATACCACTGATGGTGGCTGTTTCGGCTTTTGGAGGCCTGAGCGTACATATCATGACATCTTCGAGAATGTGCTTTGTGGGCGCTCGGAATGGACACTTTCCATCAATGCTTAGTCACATCAATGTCAACAAATATACGCCAACGCCCGCTTTGGTCTTTATGGTAAGTTCCAAAATTATCATCAAAATCAATTTAGAAGATTAAAAGAAAAGAAAAAATGTAAAATTATTATCAAAAACTCGAATACTTTAGTCATAAATCAAGCTATGACAAACTTTCTTCGGCGTAAGGGTGTCTAATCTACCTGAAAAACCTGGAATTGTCAGGGAATTTTTATATATACCTGGAAAAATGTGGAAATGATAGGGAATTTTTTCGAGAGCATGCTTTTTTTTAACTTGCAATATAAAATTGAATAACAATGATTCTTAATTTGACAAAGTAGCTTTATATTACTGTATTAAACTATTTTGTTGAAAATTAGTTTTTTTGTTCTTTGAAATTAATGTTTTTAACGGAAAATTTAACTATTATATTTTTGTCGAAAATTGTTGTATTTTGTTGAAAATTCATCTTTTTGTTTGAAAATTCAACAGTTTGTTTCCAATTTTTCTCTCTCTTGGCTGAAAAATCTTTCTTAGCTGAAAATTCAGCTCATGTTGAAAATTTGTCTTTTTTGTTTGAATTCAACTGTCTTTGGTAACTCTTTTGTTAAATTTTTTTTTTCGGTGAAGCTTCATCATTTTAATTGAAAATGCATCTCTTTGGTTGAAAAATGAGCTATTTTGTTGAAAATTCGTTTATTCTTTGACTTAAAATTAGGTTTTTTAAAATGAAAATTTAACTATTCCAGTTAAGTATTATCACATTTTAGTTAAAAATCCACTTTTCAACTAAAAATTTAACTATTCAATTTTTGGTCGAAAAATGATCTTTTTTAGTTGACAATTCTTCTTTTTTTGGTAGAAATTAATCTTCTTGGTTAAAAATGTATCCTTTTGGTTGAAAATTCAATTATTCTAGTTAAAGATTCATCATTTTTAGTTGAAAATTGATTAAAATTTTAAAATTTTTAAGAATTTTAATAATTTGTTTTTAGATCATCACTTTGTTTGCGAATGTAACTTTTTTTTTAAATGATGTTTTTCATTGCTTAAATTTTTGTTTTCAAACTGAAAATGTAACTATTCCAATTGAATATTCCATTATTTTAATTGAAAATTCATCTCCTTGGTTGAACATTCATTTTTTATCTGAAAATGTAACTATTCATTTTTTGAGTTTAAAGTTCTTTTTTTGTTGTTGAAATTAATCTTTTTGGTTGAAAATTCATCTTTTTGGTTGACAATTCAACTATTCCAGTTAAGGATTTATCATTTTAGTTTAAAATTCATCTTTTCGGTTCAAAATTAAACTATTTCAGTTGAAAATTCATCATATTAGTTGAAAATTCATCATTTTGGTTGAAAACTAATTATTCAAACTGAAAATTAAACTATTTCATTTTTATTTTGAAATTGAACTTTTTTAGTTCAAAATTGAACTACTTAGTTAAAAATTTGCCTTTTTTGTTAGTTTAAAATTCAGCTATTTCGTTGAAAATTTACGAATTTTGTTGAAAAATCGTCTTTTTTGGTTGAAAATGAATCTTTTTGTTTGAAAATTATCTTCTGATTTAAAAATTCATCATTTTGTTTAAAAATTCAGCTATTCCAGTTAAATATTCATCATTTTAGTTAAAAATTCATCTTTTGTGTTTACAATTGATCTATTCCTTTTCAACTATTTAGGAAATGTTTTGAAATATTCCCTTGAAATTCATTTTTCCAAATAAAAAATCATTTCAAATTGTCCAGAAATCTTAAGAAAGTTTTTTTATTCTCTTTTAACCTTTCAAAATTCACATTTTCTAAAACTACAAATGTGTTTCCCGGCTCGGATTTATATTCCCCGTTGATTCCCGGTTTTATTTTATTTCCCGGGATTTAGTAAACACCCTGATAAAATCAAATTTACACCTTAAATTTTGAAATGAACTTACATTCAGTAAAATGTTCTCTGAATTTAAGAAGGTCAGTATCTAAATTGTAGAATTTAATCATATGTTTTCTTAAATTCAAATAAACTTTACTTGAATTCAGATAAATTTGTTCATTTGTTTACTGAATTGCACATTAAAAAGATATCAGTATTTTGTTGCTATAAAAATAATATTTTACTATGTACTGAAAACATTACATACAGAAAATTCGGCATAATTTTCAAAATTTTAAATTTGATTGAAATTGAAAAAGCGAAAAAAGACGTTTAACGAATCAGATTTTTTAAATTTGAAAATGACAGTGAATTTATTTTCTATTTGGGAATTTTTTAAATGCTCATAGTTTTAGTAACAACACTTCTAATTTTAAATTGTTGAATTTTAAAGACTAGTTATTGTAAAATTATTTAATTTTAAAGGCTCAAATTTGGCAATTTTAATTTTTTAAATATCGTATTTTTATTTGTTAAATTCAGAAGTTAAAAACTTGAAAGTATACCACTTTTACTGTTTACTTTAAGCCGTATAGCGAGTTGCTTTTTCATTTTTTTTAAACTGTTAGCCTCCCGTTCAGAATATGGTTCAAATTAAAAGGATTTCCAATATAATATTTTTAGTTTAAAGTATATATATTCAAAATTGTCAGATATAAAATTTAAATTTCGCAAAGGTATATATTTTGAAAATGAAGGCTTTAATAGTTAATGAATTTTGCATTCATAACATTCAAAATTTAATCATTTTAGCCCGAAACGTAATAAATTAAATCATTTCGAATCTGTAGAATTTGAAATTTAAGAATTGTCGTTTAAAACCTTCTATAGATTTATCACATTTTTACAAATTCAATAATTTGAAATTCCAGTATTAAGAAATGGACAGTTTCAAATTGAGTAGTTTTACGTTTAAAGCCAGCAACATTTAAGAAAAATTTGAATTTTCAAGATTTTGAAATTGACCCCCTTAAGATTCCGTACATTTATTTCAAATTGAAACTCTTAATAAGTTTTGAATAATTTTAGATTGAAACATTCAAAATTGCTTGGTATTAAATTAAAATCGTTCAAAGTTGCAGAATTATAAATTCAAGCCTTCTAATACTTAATATCTATTATTTCCAAACGATGATAATCGAAAAATTCCAGATTAAAATTTTTAATATTGAACAATTTAAAATTAGGAGCATTTGAAATTGAATAAATGTAGATTTGAATGCTATTGTACAATTTTCATTCAAAATACTTCATATTTAAATCATTTTTTATTGAATATGTCAAAAAGTTCATAATTTTACTTTGACACTTTATAAAGTGCATAATTTTACAGTATAGTAGCAAGTGAAATCGAATAATTATGAATTTCATTCTTCAGAATATTACAATAAAATTTTATTTTAAATTGCAAGGAACAGTTTTGAATATAAAGCAATTAAGTTTCCATCTGAAAGTCTTAATAGGTTAAACAATTAAATTGAAAGCATAAAAAATTGATAAGTGAGTACAATTTCCAATTAAAAGCCTTTACAGTTATTTATAAATGAGTGAATGTCAAATTCAAAGTCTTGACAGTTTAATTGTTTTCTGTTTGAAACCCTCGAAATAAACATTGTTCAATTTTAATGGCCTCTACTTTTGAATTATACGTACTTCATTTTTTATTTTCAATTTTAAACTCTTCAAAATTCCAAGGCACAATTTTATAGTTCCGAATTAGATTTGTGAATTTAGATACTCTTGTTTGAATAGGTACTTTAAATTATAAGTTCAGTTTTGGGAGCTTGAATTTTAATATTTAAATGACTGGGAACATTTGTTTTAAACTCGGAAAATCATTTTAAGAGATATCAGTTAATATTAACCCGTACCCCATTGATAAAAAAAACAGATTATTTTCAAAAGTCTTCATTATAAAAAAATTAAACTCTTATATTTTTCACAAATGGAGTCTGATATAGTACCCACATTATTTTTATTCAAAAGAATTCATTCCCCTATTTTCGTGAAAAATCTCCTTATTTTATTGTTTTCTTTTAAAATTTTTTCTCTGATTGGTTTAATATGCAAAAAAAGGCAACTTCTTGAATTTTATTTGACTTGCACAATATTTTTTTTGGATCACCTATATTCAAAGAAAAATTCACCTATTCACCTTTTTCAAATCCAATAGGTACTGTGATGACTGATATTTTAATTACGTATGAATAACATTTTTCCCAATCACAATTTTTTTACATTTGATTTTGAATTAATTTTGCAGTGCATCTTATCGCTGATTATGCTCTGTACGAATAAGTTGGATGTTCTCATCACATACTGCACCATTGTCGAATCGTTCTTTATCATGCTATCTGTGGCTGGAATTCTTTGGATGAGGTATAAAAAGCCGGAGATGGCTCGACCAATCAAGGTAAATTAATAACAGTTTATTTCTGAATTGAAAACCGAAGTACAACGCTCAGATCGACTAGAAGGGTTACAAAAATGTCGGATAAAATTATAAAAAAAAGTCTTATGGAATTTCCTAAAAAGTCGAATGAAATTTTTGAAGACAATGCAAAAAAAGCAGCAATTTTGAAAACATGTTTTCTAGAACTTTTCTTAATTTTAACATTAATTAGATGTTGTGGTGCCTTTTAAATATTTTTTTTTTTCAATTTAAAGTTTTTCAAATTGGCAAAGATTTGAAGTTTGCAAATTCGAAAAATTTTTTCTTTTATTATTTCATTTAAACTTTATATTCCGAACTCTAACCTATTTTTATTTGAATCTTATCATGTAATTGCGAACGATTTTAAATTCCATTTATCATTAAAAATATAGATTAATTTATTATTAAATTTTGAACGCTTTGGAGCTGTGAATTAAATAAAATTATTGATTTTATATTGAATTCTAAACGCGTATTATTTAAAATTGTATAATTTCAAGCGCTTTCAATTTCATATTATTAAATTTTGATTGTATGTATATGAAGTTCTAAACTTAAAAATTAACGATTTTTTTATTGATTGGTTTGTAAAATAGAAACAGTGCTAAAATATTGGTTGTACGGTTATAAAATACACTTGCATCTAATGCATATTTTCACTAAGACTTACAATTAAGACTTACAATTTGAGACTGTATACTTAAAATACGATATCATTAATTTTTAATAATTGCATTTGAAATTAATTGATTTGAAACTCTTATAGCTTGCGATTTGAAAAAACTAAAACTTTGAATATGGATTCACGCAATTACAAATTGTTCCATTTCAAACGCTATTAATTTAAAATTAAAATGTATGAAATTAAATTCAGAATAAATCAACATATAAAAGCTATATGGAAGTAAGAATTTTTTAAAGCACATGTTGCAAACGCGCAAATAGAAAGCGTTCTTCAATCCACAAAATTTTTTTTTTTTTCTTAATCATGAAAAAACATTACTGTATCAATTTGAGGCCGAAAATATCACATTTTTGAAAATCGAAAATGGTTTGTGCTGAAAAGTTGTTAAGTGTTACGACAAATAAAAAACTCTAATTACTTTTTGAAATCAGAAATGGCAATGAGGTTGAAAATGTTTTATTTTGAGATTTTTAAAAAATGTCCCTGTCGTCGCCTGGGCTGTTTTCATGGTAAAACTTGCTTCAAAGTTTTTTTTTTAATTAAAAAAATGTTTAATAATAAAGAGCATGAGTTAAACTTTTCTTTAAGCAGCCTTACCAATATACCTATTCGTTTTTTTATTTTACTCTCGTACGTACTTTGCTCGAAATTACAAATTTAGTTTTGCCAACTAAATCTAAATTTTAACTAAAGTTGTTGATAGTGAAAACTATTTTTATTAAAATTGAAAGTTGTGAATGATTTAAAAAATGGTATTTTTAAATTTTAGTACTGAAATCCAACGATTTCTTTCCAGAAATGTAAAAAAAAAACTTTAATTGATTTAGTAAAAACAGCTTTGATTATCATTTGAAAAAGGCAACCTTTTTTCACAAATCCCCACTTTTAAAGAGTGTTGAATGAAATTTTATAGAAACTTCTGATTACATTCAAATATTCGAATTTGATTTTTCCGAAAATACCTTCAAAATGTTTTTTATATATGTTTTTTAAATATTAAAAAAATATTGAAAGTACGGTATCGAATTATGTCACACGCGGGGTAAACTAATCTGCTAATTTTAAAGAACTGTATGAAAATCGGTTTAAAATGTCATTCATATTGAATTTACTGGAATTAATTTCGTCATAATTAGAGGAACTTCTGTAAATCATATACAAAGTTCTAAAATCATATAAGACGTTCTGTAGAATTTATAAAATAATATATCCTGTCTATTCCCTCTTGAATAAACCGAGTTATGTTCTCTAAATAAAGGTAATTATGATTAAAATTATCATTTCCTCTTTTTCAGATTTCCCTCTGGGTTCCTATCGTCTTCGTTGTAATTTGCGCATTTCTCGTGATCGTTCCATGCTACGAACGACCTTTCGAAGTCGGAATGGGTGCTCTTATTACCCTATCAGGTATTCCTGCCTACTTGTTTGGCGTTTGTTGGAAAAATAAACCAGCCAAGTTCCAGGAGTTCAACAGTGAGTATTTTTTATCCTTTTATAATCCTAAATAATTTTCATCATGATAAACCTAACAGCAGGGATCACAGTCTTTCCCCTATTTCTCTACGTTTCCCCCTTTTTTAAATTTCCTCCTATTCTCGAAAGAAATTAATTTTCCATGCAAAATTTCCTACTTTCTGAACTCATATTTTTAGAGTATTGAAAATGAACTTTAATGCTTATTTAAACTATTATTTCTCAATCTATAAATTATTAAAATTCTTATTTCCTTTCCTGTATTCCTCTATTTTCCACTTTTTCTCATTTTCCCAGTTCAATGAGAATTAAATTATTAGAACTCAGTAAAAAAATCCAACTGTTTTTGGTAAAAAATGCAACTGCTTGCTTGAAAATTAACGTTTTTGTTGAAAATTCATATCGTCGGATTAAAAATTCAACTGAACTACACACTTTTCTAAAAATTTTGTTTTGTTGGTAATTAACTTTTTTAATTGAAAATTGAACTATTCAATTTTTGGTAAAAGTTTAACCATATGGCTGAAAATTGAACTACTTGGTTGAAAGTTGAATTACGTATTTTGTTGAAAATTAAATTTTTAAATTGAAAATTGAATGATTCCACTTTTGGTAGAAAATTTACTTTCTTCAGGTGACAATTTAACAATTTAGTTGAAAATTCGTCATTTTTGGTAGAAAATTAATCATCTTGGTTGAAAATTCATCTTTTTGGTTGAAAATTTTACTATTTGGATAAAAATTCATTTGTTTTGTTAAAAGTATCATATTTTCACTGAAAACGTTAGAAATTTAAGACGTTTCAAATCAAACTTAATATAATACCCACATTAATTTTATTCAAAACAATTTATTCTCCTATTTTCGTGAGAAATCTTCTTATTTTCCATGTTTTTACAGAATGTTGGCCTGTAAAGCCTGTTATAAGTACATAATTATTTATTATAATTATTTTAACGTTTTAAAATTGGAATTATAATCTTGAAAATTAATTTTTATAATGAAAATTAAATTTTTTCGGGCAGCTATAATATAGAGCAAGACATATAGCTCTAAGTGCGTCTACGAAAATAATTAAATGCATCTGTATAATATTAAAGCATTTAAATACATTTTTTATAAATAAATTAAAAAATAAAACAATATATCGTAACTCAATTATAACTACACCAAAATTTTGAAAATCTGTGAACCGGAGATAGAAGTTGTTATCCAATATAAAATGGAATATTTCAAGTTGATCAACTGCAAAGTTAAATGTTATATCTTCAACAATTTATGTCAAACGCACAAAATTGATCCATTTGAATCTAACATTTTATTTCTATATCTTACCAATACAAAATTTACAAATGCTTACTTGACTGATTTCAAACTAAACTATTTAGGATTTAAAAAAAAGTTTAAAGCTATAAAATATTTTTTCGTTGAATCTGATCTACAAATTAAATATTTTTGAAACGTAAAATATTTTAGGCACTCAAACTTGAATTATTTTGAATTTGAGTTTAAGAGCATTAAAGATTGTAGTTTCAAATTTACATTCAAAATGTTAATTATAGTATGGATGAAATGGCAAATATAAGAAAGAAATATTTAATACTATTTAATAATATTTAAATTGTTTATGTAACTAATTTTACTTTTTGTCGGAGTTTTTTGCGGGGCTGCGAATGGATTTCCAACGATCTAGGTATATCCAATTAAAAAAAAATTAAATTTCAGAAATCGTTAAATAATCATCTAAAAATATTGAATAATATAACATTCTTTTCGGGTGTCTACTCAAATCTTGGAAAACATTCCCTGTCAATTCCAGGTATAATTTTTTATAGTAAGGAGCAATTGAAATATTTCGCCTTTTTTCGCGAGTTTATTATAAATAATGTTTTTTCAGTTTTGAATGATTCAGTTAATAAGTTTAACTTATAAACTATAAAACTTTCACGAATTAAATAGTAAGATATTCTTAAATAGATTAACACCATCGAATAATTAAATAATACAAATCAATAATTAATCATTTCTTGAATTTGTCTCTAAAGTCCATGAATTGGAATAATAATTCAATAAACAAATTTATTTCATCTTATACTTTTATCTTGTTATGAATTATTAAATAAATAATAATTGAAAAATAAATAAATCTCCTGACTTAAAATAAAAATAATGCATTTTCAATAAAATAGATTAATTTTTAACCAAATAGTTGAATTTTCAACCAATAAGTTCAATTTTCAGTTTAAAAAATTAATTTTCCACACAAAAGAAATTTTTAAACCAAAGTGATGAATTTTCAACTGGAATAAATGAATTTAATACCGAAAAAATGAATTGTGAACAAGAGTTTAACTTTCAACCAAAAAGATTAATTTTGAACTAAAATTAACTACAATGATGAATCTTTTACTGGAATAGTTGACTTTTCAACCAAAAATCTTATTTTGAACCAAGAAATTAATTTCTACCCAAAAGATGAATTTTTAACTTAAAAATATAAATTGTTAACCAAAAAATGAATAGTTACATTTTTAACTAAAATGGTGAATTATACAATTGGAATAGTTAGTTACATTTTACAGTTAAAAAAGATGTTCACAAAAAAAACAACTAATTTCCAAAAAAATAGTTACATTTTCAACTGATGTTATAAATTTTTAACTAAAATAATAATTATATAACTGGAGTAGTTGAATTTTAAACCAAAAATAGTATTTTTCAACCAAGAAGATTAATTTCTACCAAAAAATACGAATTTTCATCTGAAAAACATAATTTTTAAACCAGAAATTGAATAGTTAAATTTTTAGTTAAAAAAATTAATGTACAACCAAAGAGATGAAATTTTAACTAAAATGTTGAAATATTCAACTGGAATAGTTGAAAAAAGAGGACAAAAAAGAAAAAAAAATCAACAAAATAGTCAAAGTTTCAGTAAAAAGAAATTAATTTCCAGCTAAAGAAAAATCTAATTTAAAAAAAAATAGCTCATTTTTCAACCAAAGAGATGAATTTTCAATTAAAATGATGAATATTCAACCAGAAAAATTAATTTTCAACAATAGAGTTTGACTTTTAACTAAGTAATTAAATTTTCAACTAAGAAAGATTTTTCAGTCAAGAGAGAGAAAAAATTTCAGAAAGATTAAGAATAGCAAAAAGATTAATTTTGAACTGAAAACAATCAATTTTCAACCAAAAATAGAATAGTTCAATTTTCAGTGAAAACAATTAATTTCGAACAAAAAAAACGAATTTTCAACAAAAGAGTTAAATACAGTAATATAAAGCTACTTCTGCAAATGAAGAATCATTGTTGTCAATTTTTGTATTACAATTTCCAAAAAATTTAAGCACGCGTTTGAAAAAATTCCCTGACTTAATAAAAAAAAAAATCCCTGACATTTCCAGGTTTTCATATAAAAGATTGTTTCTTCTTTTCTACAGGTAAAAATATATGTTTGATTTTTCCCCTTTTTCATGAAAAAAATTACCCTAACTCCACTATTTTGAGCTCCCTTTGCGTTGCGATCCCTGTAATAGAATAAAACTTTACCCGTAAATATTAATTATTTGTGATTTTTTTTTTAGCCAAAGTAACTCACATGGTCCAGAAACTATTTATGGCTGCGAGAGAGGAACACGATGATTGACTTTGGCTTTTTGATCTTAATTTATGAAGAAAATTAAACCTCTGGAGACTGTCTAGACAATAAGAATCAATTGTTAAGTCAGGAAAGATCGATGTCAATGTCAAAGTCGCAACGATGACGCATCAACGTTCAACGACTCATTATTTTAAACTCAGGATTGAATAGAAATCTCAACTAGAACTCTGGTGGATAGATGTAAGAGTCTACGTTTTTATTTAGAAAATCTCGGGAGACTTTTTTTCCTGAATCTCGATGCCTTTTTTCTTTTCTCTACTATTTTCTAGCAAGGTTGACAAAGTCACAGGAGTTTGTGCGCAAACTTAATCATTTTTATATTTAGTCAAAGTGAAGAGATTGTTCATTTAATGTGAATAATTGTATTGGTTTGTGATTGAATGATAATTCGGAATCAACTTCAATATTTACTTTGACTACTCAAGTACCTTGGAATTAAAGAAGTAGTGGATTTTCAAAAGAAAAAAAGTTATTTTACATGTGAAATATTTTTGAGAGAATTATATATTTATTTGAGTTTCGTACTTGCTTGTGAAAAAAGTACGTAGAAAATGTGAACTGAATTTTTTGTTATATATGTTGTGATTCGAGATACCAAATAGGAATTTGGCTTTATGAGAAACAGATCTAGAGGCATTTTATACAATTTTCTAAAGTCAAACACAGGAAAGTTTCATAACTTTCGAATAGTCACTCTCGTAGTGAATGAGAGGAAATAATGCATCAAATAGGAATTTTCCTCTTTATCTGTGAATCTCAATCAAGATTTTTTTTAAACAGCTTCTGATGTGTTTTTAGCTGTGTTGTATACGAATAGAATTATATTGAGCCAAAGAAATTATAATTTGCATGATGCGAGTCTTGAGTGAAAAGAGTTTATGATTTAAAAAAGTTTCTCAACTAACGGTATTAGCTCTGTGCACATAATTTTAAGATTAGATATAGCTGAATGTGCAATTCATCAATATTTTATAATCTAGCGTTAGACTGGAAACTCATGTGATCGTCTCAGATTCTTTAAAGTATTTATCAGACTTTTAACACTGGATCTTGTTCATGATATGAATTTATTATTTATGATTTGCGAATTTTGCGCGATTTTTTTTCTGTTGTTTAACAAAAATCTAACTAAGTTATATACCAGGGGTTAATTACTCGGATTTTTGGTGTAAACCACATTGCAAGATTGCAAAATATTGCAAAAATTCCATGGATTATAGAAAATTCATCCTAGAAAATCATTGTATAGAAAAAAATTATAGGATAATCAGTATTAGAATAAATCATACAAAATTATTGAAGAGATTATTGTAAAAAGTAGAAAAACTACAAAGAAACGATTTATTTTATACCACTAGTAATCTCAAATGAAAGCACAAAAATAGCCATTCTGCACAAATAAATTTTACACAGCAAAATCTGTGTATTCCCTGGATATTTTTACAATATCTTAAAATTTAATTGAAGTCCATATAAAAACCATTTGAAATC
The DNA here is from genome assembly GCA_011634705.1 of Andricus grossulariae. NCBI lineage: Eukaryota > Metazoa > Arthropoda > Insecta > Hymenoptera > Cynipidae > Andricus > Andricus grossulariae. The sequence continues at coordinate 1,856,793 of JAABKJ010000755.1, forward strand.
TTTTGAGATCACTTGATACCTTTGAGAATATTTTTAAGTCCAGTAAAATCTGCTGAAATCGGTTGAAATCCATTTAAATTTGTAAAATCCACTAAAATTTGTTTATCTCTTGAAATCCCTTGAGCTATTTAGAAAATGTAAAAATCCTTATAAAAAAGTATAAATCATTTGAAAACTGGTAAATATAATTTAAAATAAACATATTCATTAAACTTCTCTAAAAAAACGTTTAAATCCCTAGAAATCTTTGAAATTCCTTTAAATCCTTGGGGATTTGATAAGAAAATCCTTGCATCTTTGTAAAATTCTTTGAAATACCTTAAAATCCCTTGAAATTGCTAGGAATCCCTTAAAATTTAATTTCCAAAGTTCACTAGAAAATCCCTTGAAATCTTTGAAAACCCCACGAACTTCTTTGAAATCTCTTGACATTTTGTTTATCTCTTGAAATTCCTTAGAATCCCTTGAGCTATTTAGAAAATGTAAAAATCCTTCTAAAAAAGTATAAATCATTTGAAAGTCCTTAAATATAATTTCAAATAAACTTATTTATTAAACTTCTCTAAAAAAACGTTTAAATCCCTAGAAATCTTTGAAATTACTTGAAATCCTTGGGGATTTCATAAGAAAATCCTTGAATCATTGTAAAATTCCTTGAAATACCTTAAAATCCCTTAAAATTGCTAGGAGAATCCCTTAAAATTTAATTTAATTTTCAAAGTTCACTAGACATCCCTTGAAAATGTAAAAATCCATTTTAAGTATAAATCATGTGAAAGCCCTTGAATGAAATTTAAAATTTAAACTAAAATTATTCATTAAAGTTCTCTAAAAAAAAAACTTTTAAATCCCTAGAAATCTTTGCAGATTTCATAATGAAATCTTTGAACCTTTGCGAAATTTCTTAAAATCTCGAGAAATTTTATTTTATTTATTTTCCAAAATTTATTATAAATCTCTCGAAATTTTTGGAAATCCTGAAAAAAATTTGCAAATTCTTGAAAAACGTAAAAATCCTCTAGGATTCTTTGAAATGTTTCGAAATTACTTGAAATCCGTGGAAATATTTGTAATCCCTTGAACACCGATTTTTTTTTAATTAGTAGACATATTTATAAATCTCATATAATCCTTTAAAAACCTTAAAATCCATGGAAGTCCCTTGAAATTTGTTGAAATCCTTCTGCATACCTTAAAACCTGATGTTTGGAAATCTTTCAAATTTCGTGAAGTTTTTATGAAATCTGACAAAGTTTCTTAAAATCTATGGAAATTCTCTTGAATTCAAATGAAATTAAACGTATTTATTACACTGTCATCCAAGGTAAAAAGATACGTGACTTTGCGGTTTAGTGTTATTCTTTTATACCTGGCAATGCAAAAATCGACCTAAACGACAATTTCACTTACGTATCTTTTATTTCTGAACGACAGTACAGGTGTCTGAAAAAAACGTTTAAATTTCTATAAATCTTGTGAAATTCCTTAAAAAGCCTTAAAATACCCTAAAATTGTTTAAATCGCTAGGAAGCCCTTCAAATTTAATTTATTTTCCAAAGTTCAAATCCTTTGGAATTCCTTCAAATCCCTGGAAATGTTTCGAAATATTTGAAATCCTCTAAAATTCCTCGAAATGTTTCGAAATTCCTTACATTCCATGGAAATATAAGTCTCTTGAAAACTGATGAATTTTTCTAAAATTCATTGAAATATTTGGAAAATCCTTAGAATTTTTATGAAATAAAATCTATGAAAATTCTCTGGAATTCCTTTAAACTTTTTGAAATCATAGGTTTAATGAATAAATCATTCGTTTGTACTTTCTACATTTTTTTGCATCAACTCTCAATATTTCAACATTCTTTATTTCTATACTGATTTTGTTATATTAATTCTCTATAATGATTTTTCTAGAATCGCGAAAAAATTATAATAAATTCATTATAGTATAATAACTATATTATATAATTATTATATTATGTTACATAATATATTATATAATCATAGGAAATTATAGCCCTACACTGAATTATCTATAATATTTTTTCGTAAGGGGCGATTACAAGGTGTTGTAAAAATTGCATGGGGTTGCACCAGATTGCAGGAGTAATTAACCCCTCGATAATATACATACGTTATCAATTCCGAATATGTTGAATTGGTATTCAAAAAAAAATTAGATTCTCATTAGAAAAGACAAGATTAAATTTTTTGCATGGATATTATAATCACTTGCGTCTTTTTTATGATCTGAGAAAATATAAACTAGGTTTGATAAGTGTAAGAAATGTTTGTCAATAAATGGTGAAGATAAAATGTTTTTTTTTTAATCGCCTGGTATAAGTGGTTCCTTATTGAATAGAAATAGAAACGTTTTTGATTAAAGCAAATTAATTTTTATCTATTTGTTTCGTGTGGAATGTTGAAGGTTATATATCCAACAATATTTTACACCATGATAGTAACATTGAGGAATAAGTCTAATAAATAGTACACGATAAACACTCTTATTTTACAATAGATCTTGTACAATGCAGCAGCTAATGCGAATTTAATTTAAGATCAGTGAATATCTTCCGGATTGAACATTCCCTGAAAGATAAAAAAAAAGTATATGAGTTGAAGTTATTTTATTTTGTCAAGGACTTCTTCGAGTCCATTTTAATAAATACAAAGTTCAGTAGAACAAAAAATTGAGAAAGTAAGAGCTGTTTAATATTACGTGAAGTAAACTTTTATATCTATGGTTAATTTACAGAATAAGGAATGCAAAACTTACCTTGGCTCTTCGTAATATGGAGTCTTTGCTGGCATCGTAAGGATGATCTTTACTTGGAATTTCTAATACTGAAGGAATAGGCTGAACGTGACTGTCTATCACGTGTCGAATCATTTCTGCGATCTGTAATTTTCAAGGAGTGAAAACCGTTAAATTGTTTTATGGTTTAATAGTAACTCCTAAAAATTGAAGAGTTTGAAGAGGGAAAATTACAGGGAAATCCTTGAAAACCCAGAGATCTTGAATTTTTTATAAGAACTTGGAATTTGATTTTTTTCCTGCTTTTTTTAAAACATTTATTTTATTGAAGTCCGAAGACTAATTTAATTTTTTTAATCTCATTATTTTCATATGTACAATGTGTTAAAGAATGTTAAAGTATAGATTTAAAAATGTTTGAAAGATTTCACAAAGATTTAAAAATATTTCAATCGATTTCAAAAGACATCACAAACTTTTCAGAAAGATTTCAAATATTTCAAAAGCTTTCACCAAGGTTCATAGATTTCACAAGGATTCAAAAGATTTCACAAAGGCGTTTACATTAGATTTCAAAAAGATTTTAAACAATTTCAAACAACTTCAAAAGGTTTCAAAATATTTTCGAATATTTCACAAACATTTCAAAAGCTTTCATAAAGATTTCAAGGATTTCACAAAAATTCAAAAGATTTGAAACGGTTTCAGAAAAATGCAGAAAGATTTCAAATATATATTTAAAGAGATTTAAAAATATTTCATAAGGATTAAAAAGATTTTAGATTTCACAAAGACTTTACCTATTTCAAAAGATTTTAATGGTCACACAAAGATTCAAACGATTTCAAAATTGTTCAAAGATTTAAAACGGTTTCAGAAAAATTCACAAAGATTTCAGAAAGATTTCAGATATATATTCAAAGAGATTTAAAAAGAATTCATAAGGATTCAAAAGATTTTAGATTTCACAAATATTTTACATATTTCAAATATCTAAGAATATTTCAAAAAGTTTTTCAACGTTTCAAGGATTGCGATGATTTGACACGGATTCAAAAGATTTCAGAAAGGCGTGTACATAACATTTCAAAAGATGTCATCATGTTTCAAATACTTCAAAGATCTCAGAAAGATTTCAAATATTCCAAAAGGATTTAGAAGATTTCAAAGATTTAGAAAAACCTCACAAAGATCTCAGCGAGATTTTAAATATTTGAAAAGATTTCCGAAAATTTAAAGGATCTCAATAAGGTTTCGAGGATTTCAAAGATTTCACAAAGACTCAAAAGATTTCATAAAGACGTTGTAGATAAATCTTTAAAGATTTCAAATAGTTTCAAAAGATTTCAAGGATCTTAAAGATTTCAAAGATCTCGGAAATATTTAAAAAGATTTCACAAAGATCTCAGAAAGATTTCAAATATTTTTAAAAGTTTTCAGAAGATTTCAAAGATTATACAAGGATTCAAAAGATTTCAAGGATTTTCAAGATTTCACAATGATTCCAAACATCCCGGAAAGATTTTGAAAACTTTCATTAAGAACTCAGAAAGATTTCAAATATTTAAAAAGATTTCAGGAAATTACACAAGTGATTCAAAAAATTTCATAGATGCGTTTATATCCGATTTCAAACGACTCTAACAGGTTAGTTTAATAACGATTAAAAATATTTAAAAAATTCGGTGTACACCAGTTTTTAAAGATTCCAAAGATTTCAAAATATCTGAAGGATTTTAAAGATTAAATCCGACATCTTTCAAAAAAGCAGTAAAGATATCACTAAACAATTTTCACAATTATTTCAAAGATCTCGGAAACATTTAAAAAGATTTAAACAAATTTCATAACGATCCCAGAAAGATTAAAAATATTTTTAAAAAATGTCAAAAGATTACACAAGGGATTCAAAAGATTTCACAGAGGGGTGTACATCAGATTTCAACAGGTTTTAAAAGATTTTAGAAAGATTGCAAAAGATTTTGAAGATTAGAAAGGATTTCACGATTCAATAGATTTCACACAGACGTTGTACAACAGTTTTTGAAGGTTCCAAAGATTTCAAAATATTTCAAGGATTTTAAAGAATTCACAATGATTTCAAAGATCTCAGAAAGATTTTAAAAGTAAACGAAAAATACAATGGTTCATTTTTTACACGTATAGGAAAGGGTTTTTTCATTATTTGATGTGTAAAAAAGGAAACCTGGAAAAACTTGATTTATTGACCTGGAGAACCTGAAAAAGGCCTTGAATTTTGTTTCTAAAAATCGCTAAGACACCCTGAAATTTGTTTTTATTGAAAACTGCAAAAATTTAACATTGAATTTCGAGGCCCAGAATTAATCATTTTTAAAAGCTAATAAACTTTAAAGTATAAAGTTGTATTTATTGATGATAAACGTATAAAATACTCACATTCTGATTTATAAGGATGATATCGATATCATCTCGTTTAATGAAACGTTTGAACGTTTCCTCGATTTCTCCTACTGCAGTATCTGGATAAGAAAAAAAAACAATATTTAAATTAAATTTACTATGAAAACGTATTCACCTAAAGGAAAACAAGGTTATTTTCATACAGAGAAAACGACAAGGGATTCTTCTTCAGAAAAAAGAGATTTCTAAAACAGAATTCATGTACTCTTCACAATAAAAGAAAAATAGTGAACATTGAATTCTAAGAAAGAAACAAGGGCAAAAAAAATTGATTAAAGGATAGGGTGACCAAATAGATAAAAAATACAGATTTCGAAATTCACTAACTTTCCCTGACTTTTCCTTAATTTACTAAAAAAATGAATTTTTAACAAAATACATGAATTTTCGAAAAAATAGTTAAATTTTCAAACAAAGAAATGAAATTGTCAACGAAACAGATAAATTTTTCACCAAGAAGATAAATATTCTACCACAAAATACCAAATAGTTGATTTTTTGACCAAGAAGATGAATTTTCAATCATGAAGATTCATTTTCTACCAAATAAGGCGAAATTTCAACTAAGAAAGATAAATTTTGATTCCAAAAAGGAGTAATTATATTTTCAGGGAAAAATTAATTTTTAACAAAAAAGAATGAATATTCGAGAAAATACTTAAATTTTTAACTAAATTAATTAATTTTCAAATAAATACATGAATTTTCAACTAAAAAAGATAAATTTTCAACCAAAAGTGGAATAGTTAAATTTCTACTTTAAAAAATAAATTTTCAACAAAGTACATGAATTTTTAACTAGAAAAAATAAATTGTCAATCCAAAATGGAATAGTTATATTTTTAGTTGAAAAAAATTTAAGTTTTAACAAAAAAAAAAAAAAAAAAATTTCAGCAAAATAGGGAAATATTTAACTAAAGAAATTAATTTGTAACTAAAAAAGATAAATTTTAAACCGAAAATGTAATAGTTAAATTTTTAGTTGAAAAAATAATGTTCAACTAATTAAAAACGTATTATCAAAAAACTAGTTTAATTTTCAACCAGAGGGATAAATTTTTAACTGAAATTAATTAATGAAACATTAATTTTTAACAAAAGAGTTCCAGTTTCCACAAAGTAGCTGAATTTATATCGAGAAATGTAATGTTTGATATTTCAAGCAAAGAAGATTTTAATTTTACACCAAAAACAGTTGAATTCAACCAAAACAAATAAATTTTCAACCAAATAATTGAAAATCCTCGATAAGAAAAGATTAGTTTTCAACCAAGCTGTTGCATTTTTAGCCAAAAGAGATGAAATTTCTACGAATTTTCAAGTAAGAAACATTTTTCAGTCAACATTTTGATTTAAATAATAGTTTTTTTTTAGGAAAGTTTGTTTTTCTTTACTTTTGAATAAGTAAAATCGCACACATGTGAAGTTTTTGAAAATTCGTAGAAATTTTATCTCTTTTTTGCTAAAACTGCAACTGCTTGGTTGAAAACTATTTTTTTTTCATCAAGAATTTTCAATTACTTTGTTGAAAATTCGTCTTTTTTGGTGGAATTCAATTGTTTTTGGTGTAAAATTCACATCTTTTTTGCTTGAAATATCAACTATTGCATTTTTTATTTATAATTTAACTACTTAGTGGAAACTGGAACTCTTTTGTTAAAAATGTATTTTTAATTAATTAATTTTGGTTGAAAATTTCACTATATTTTGTTAAAAATTCGTTTTTAATTTATTGAAAATAAATTTTTTAAATCAAAATTTAACTATTCCATTTTTGGTTTGAAATTTATCTTTTTTAGTTAAAAATTAATTTCTTTGGTCAAAAATTGCACTATTTTGTTAAAAATTCTTTCTTTTTTGATAAAAATAAATTTTTTTAAACTGAAAATATAACTATTCTATTTTAGATTGAAAATTGAACTTTTTTGTTAAAAATTCATATCATTTGTTCAAAATTCGTCTTTTTCGGTTGAAAATTCATATTTATGCTTGAAAACTCACCTTTTTGGTGGAAAATTAAACCATTTGATACAAAATTAATTTTCTTATTGGAGGTTCATCATGATAATTAGAAGTTAATTTTTTTGGTTCAAAATTTACCTCTTGTTGAGAATTCGCTTTTAATTAGTTAATAATTAATTTGTTAATTTAAAATTTACCTATTCCATTTTGAGTTTAAAATGTACCTTTTTTATTTGAAAATTTATTTCTTAAGTTAAAAATTGCACTATTTTGTTGAAAATTCTTTCTTTTTTTTTGTGTGTTAAAAATTAATTTTCTTTAACTGGAAATATAACTGTTTCATTTTGGATTAAAAATTTATCTTCTCTAGTTAATTTATTTAAAAAATGTATCCATCTGAAGAAAAAAAAAGTTATTTTCATACAAAGAAAACGAAAAAGATTCTTTTTCAGAAAAAAGAAGGGATTTATAGAACAAAATTCATGCAGTCTTAACAATACAAGGAAAATTGTGAAAATTGAATCCTGAGAAACAGAGCCAAAAAAATTGATTAAAGGTATATCTTCAAAATAAAAATAATATACGTACTTTTGTCAACGACCATGAAATTGGGTTGACGATTTTTGTTAATTTCGCCAACTCCTCCCAGCAAAAATCCTACACAAGTGTCCTAAAAGAAAATTGATTAAAATACAATTTTTTTCCATGTCAAAAATTAATTTTGAAGCAAATTATAAATAATCGATAGATAATAATTTACGTACCTCATCTCCTATCACAGCAAGAAGCTTTCCCTTTCCAGCAGAGTGTAGTGCCATTTCGAAAAAAGGCTGTTAATTCAAAAGCTAAAATATTTTGGGAAACGACTCACTTGCAGAAAAATCTAGTGCAATATTTTTAACACGAATCAGCTGACCGTCACGCCTAGAATGGTTGCGTTCAGATTTTTACGATGGGAGTGACATCTAGTAGCTTTTTTGTTTATTCTTTAATTATGGAATAAGTCGATATTGACGAATAGTTCTCGTAATTGAATGACTATATTTCTAATTTTATAAACATTATTTTTTTTAGATGGATTATATGTCAATGACTATACCGCAATTCGATCAAATATTGTTTATAGTTTTGAAGAGAACTACATTTCCGACAGTTGGTCAACGTGTAAATATGAGTCTTCTTTTTTCAAGGCTACCAACGCTAACAACACTGTCTGGGGTTCACGCAGTTCCCAGAAGTCCCACCAGAGTGTGCGTTTCTAAAATTGAGCGGTAAAATTAAATTTTATTCTTTGCATTACTTCTGGCTTGATTAATAAACATATTTGTATGATATTAATGAATACATTTAAACATTTAAAAATAGTTTTTGAATCAATACATAACTTTATTTTCACAAAGTTATGAGAGTTTGAATTTTTAAAGCTGATATTAACGTATATTAGCGACTATCCATAAACCATGTTACCATTTTCAATGGGGGGGGGGGGGGCGTCAAAAAGTACGGTTGATAAACTTTAATATTGTGAATAATTCTATAAGTTTTTTATTTCGTCTCCGCTAATATAGAATGTTAAAGTATACATTTTTTGTGATATTCCACTTACAAATTATAAAAATTATTAGTTGAAAATTTCGATGTTAATTCAGTTTCAGAATTAGAATCATGGCCATATAACGGATTTTTCAAGGGTTTCACCACTTGGTTTTTCAGTGTACACCAGATTACAAAACAGTACTAAAGGCTTCAAAAGGTTTCAAAATATTTCAAAGATTTTAAAATATTTAAAAGGTTTTTGAATATTTTATAAGGATTTCACGGATTTCAAAATTTTTTAAAAAGCGTGTACACCAGATTAAAAATATTTCACAAAAATTTCACAAGGATTTTAAAATTGTTGAAAGATTTAAATGATTTCAAAGATTTTAAAGGGGTACAGTCAACCAGATTTCAAAGGTTTTAAAACGTTTCGAAGATTTTAAACGATTTCAAAAAATTTCAAAATATTTGAGAAGATTTCAATAAGATTTCAAAAACAAAAGATTTCACAAACAAAGATTTAAGAAAAATTGCACAAATATTTTAAAAGATTTGACAAAGATTTAACAAAAATTTCCCAAAGATGTCGAACATTTCATAGAGATTTCAAAGATTTGGAACATTTCCAAAGATTTTAAATCTTTCAAAAGATTTCAGAGATTTTAAAAAGGTTATAGTAAACCAGATTTCTAAGGTTTCAAAAGATGTTACACAGATTAAAAATATTTTAATGATTTCAAATGAATACAAAATATTTCAGAAAGGTTTCACAAATATTACAAAGATTTCAAAAGAATTCAAGAATTCCATAGATTTCAAAAAGGTTACAGTACACCAGATTTCAAAGATTTCAAAACATTTCAAAGATTTCAAACGATTTAAAATATTTCAATGATTTCAAACGAATACAAAATATTTCACAAATATTTCATAGATGTTAAACTATTTCAAAAGTTTTCAACAAATTTGAGAAGATTTCAATGGTTTCAAACGAAGACAGATTTCACAAAGATTCAAGAAAGCTTTCACAAATATTTCAAAGATTTCATAACAATTTCAAAAGATTTTAAAGATTTCAAATATTTTACAAATATTTAAAAAGATTTCACAGTTTCAAGGTTTTACCAAGATTTCAAGTACTTTAAGAGAATTCAACGAATTCACAAAGATTTCAAAGACCATTTATGTTCGCAAAAAATTAAGAATTTATTTATGGTTCTGCTTTCTTTAATAATTTTTGGCCGATAACAAATGAAATTGCTTATTTTTTACATCTATAGCAAATGGTTATTTCATTATTTGATGTAAAAAAGAAGACCTGGAAAAAACTTGACTCTTTGACCTGGAAAACCTACAAAAGACCTTGAATTTCGTTCCTAAGAATCGCTGGACACCCTTTTAAAGTAAAAAATGTTCACGTCGAACTGTTTTAATTTTAATTTGTTCAATTTTAACTGCCTTTTGTATAGTTCTTCAATTTTTAATGCGACTTTTTTCATTTTTAATTTTTCTCATTTTTATTGGTACAACTTTGATCATCTTCAATAATTTGGAAATAATTGAATTTTCAATTAATTTCAACCTAAAATGATTACACTGTCTAGGATTTAAAACATTTTCTTCTTATAAAGGTTAAATTTTTTACTGTTCAATATTCTTAATATCTAATTCAATTTTGAAGATTAATTTGAAAGTATTTGATCGCGAATACTTCAATTTAAAATTATTTGCAATAATTTTTATTATAAAAATGTAATAAAAAATTTATCCACTAAAGTAAAAAATTTCATTTAAAAAGTTAAATTATCCCTAAAGCTTTAAATTCGTTTTTTTTTAAATTGAACTTGGAAATATTAAAATTTTTATTCCTTTAATTTTACGTATACCTGAGTTTTCTTTTTTAGCTTTTGTAGATCCTATTAAACCCTTTTTATATTCAACTAACCTAATTTTTTTTAAATATAATGCAGGTGGTGCGACACTTTGAGAAGCTGGAAGGCGGTCTCGTGGAACTCGAAAGGGTATGGAGAGAGCATTTCCTAACAGTAATGAAGCCTCGATTCCTTCCGAAATTGTGGTCTGTTTGTCACAACCAGGAGCGCCTTGCAATTCGTCAAACGCAAAATAGGATAGAGCCACAAGATGCGAGAGTGGCTGGCCTAGCACATTAATTTTTTCGAAAATATTGTTTTAAACGTACCTGAAAGGACTCGTATAAGAGCGAGTACTTGTTTTATGAAGACTGTATAAGTTATTTAAAAACACTCTATTTATTAATCAATGTACTTCAGTCAATTTATTTATTATAAGTATTATTTTATATGTAAATTATGTATACTTTAAGAAAACGTAATAATTCGAAAGGTGCATTTTCACCTTGAAGTAAAGGTCTTTTGTCAAAGTGTGCTCTACGAACAACATTATATAAAGTGAAAAAGGGAATTATTATTTTAGGCATATTATGATTATAATAATGATTCCTTCTTTGTCCTTTTTACTATTTTATTGTGTAAGTCTTTCGTGATTTATGGATTTATGTTAGGCCGGTATGTCTAAACTTGGTTTTAATCTGGCAATGTAGGATTTGTCAATTCGTTTTTCCTTGCAGAGAATTTAATATACAATAAGAATAAGAAGGCGCAGAAAATATAAAACATAGGTGAAATGCAATTTTATAAAAATTCAAACTTGCCTTTGTAAAATGATTTAAGTAAATATATTTTTACTATGAAGTTCGTCGAAATCAGTTAATTTGAAACCTTACCCGATCTGCGAAACATTTTTTCTTGAAAGTTAGGTAATTTACACGGAGATCGGTTAAACACTTTTTTAATAGTACAGCATCAGCAAAAATAACTGAACCAAATGTACACGTTACAATGACGGTAAAATAGGAATATTTTATCACATGGCTTTAAATTTAGAAAAATGCTTTTTGGTTCGTTTCTGAAATAGTTGCATCATAAATGAGAATTTCTGAAAGAATGTGAATGAAATTTGCAGTTAACTGAAAATGATAATTAAATGAACAGAAGTGAAAAAGATTACTGATTTAAACAAAGCTTCAAATATCACATTGTTTTGGTTCTAAGCTAGACTCAGACTCTTTATTAACAATGTTATCAATAGTGATCGCAAAAGTATGTACAGTTTGTCTATTAAATATTAACAATTTAAATTTGAATAGCATCATGTTGTTTCAGATTGGCCTCTTCTACGTTTTTTCTCTTTTTGTTCACTTAATTGTTGGAGTTCCTCGTCAATTCGTTCCTTTGCTCTGACTACTTTGGATTGAAGGTAAAAAGATCCTCCTTTCGACCTATCGTTCGCTTCCACGAGATATTTGTAATGTTTATCTATTTGTTCAGTTTGGTCCGGTTTTTCCACGTTGAGAATTTTCATAGCTTCTTCTAGAGTAAGTCCAGTCTTGGCATTTGCAGCTGCTCTCTGAGCCCCTTTCTGTCCACCTCCAGCTCTACGAGCAGCTTCCTGACTAGCAGCAAGTTCCTGACGAAGAGCTCTCGCAAAAGCCTTTCCTACCATTGTCGTACCGAGGATGATTATTTGTGCCAGGTACTTTGCCATATTTTTGGAAACTCACCCACCCTCGGAGGACGACTACGTAATTAATTCTTTGCTCTTTCTATCCTCGACTTGGTCTTCTGAGAAGTCAACCTAACCTCAAAGGACAGTTGTTCAGCTTTTTCCTGTAAAAAAAAAAAGGAATAAATTATGAAATTCTAGAAAATTATCCGAATAGTGCTGAGTTCGTAAAATGAAATTTAATTCCAGAAGTCATTTCAATGTCAAAAAATATATATGGGAATAATACGAACGATACGAACTTTTAAGCGATGAACATAACCAGCAAACACCCGGAATAGCGGCAAGAGACTCGGCCTTTCGTTCCCGTATTGAATTAATTATGATTGTTTATTCAAATATAATTTTAAGTAAATTTGGACACCGGTGCCTCACGTACATTTTTATAATTATTTTGTAATCCACAGCATGCACGTGCGCACTCGTCTTTCGTGACGTGGTGACCTGGGAAATTTTGAGGTTAAGTGTCATCAAGTTTCATGCAGGCAACTTGGAAAATTTAAAGAACATACAGTCATAGAGAACAACAGAGCATTTACACCAAGTTTCTAGAAATTTACGATGATTTCACAGCCCCCGTTCACCACGTTTTCATTGCACTCGTTAGGAGCATTACGATAATTACGAATGGTAAATTCTGCGAAATTTAACAAGAAGCCGGAAATTTCAAGGAAGTTTTGTGCAAATTAATGTGTATTATTACGACTGGCAAGAAATTTATGTCAATTTATGTATTGCGTCAGGAATAAGGAAATATAGGAATACCACCTAACACACGTGTTCCTGACAGTTTACATCGTTTGTAAACATTTTGTGCTTTTTACATGAATAATTACAAATCATTTTGCAGTCGGTTCTTTAGAAAAGTGAAAAAATGTCTCGCGATATTGTAGGAATACTGGAAGATCCGAAAATTACGAGAATATGTGCACCAATGGTTAGATACAGCAAGTATGTATAGGTTAAGAATATTTATTTCTTCAATGTAAATAGAGATTTAATATGAGTTTTAGTTACAAATTGATGTGGTTTTTGATAGGCTGCAGTTTCGGGCTTTAGTGAGACGCTATGATTGTGATATTTGTTTCACACCAATGATTTTAGCAGATTCTTTTGTGCAATCTTCAAAAGCTCGCGATAATGAATTTACAACGAATTCAGAAGATAGACCACTTATTGTACAATTTGCAGCTAATAAGTCCCAGGATTTCGTCCAGGCTGCAGAAATGGTTGCCCCGTAAGTTTATTTAATTTATTTTATTGACCTTAAAAATATTGAAAACCTTGATAACCTCTAATTCTCCTTAACATTTAACGAAATGCCTCGAAAATCTCGTACTGATTGTTGTTGAAACCCCTATTGGCTTTTGAATGCCTTGAAATTGCTCCATTTATTATATTTATAATTAAAAAATGAAATCCGCCTCTAACATTCAATTTGTTTATGTTGTGATGGCGAAATATTTTAATGTTCTTGCACATACAGGTCTCATTAAGTTACCTACTTTGATAAGAGAAAAAAACTTAATTTTATTGAATAAAAAAAATTATTTACGTTAATTCTTTAATACCGAGGCGTTGATCATTCGAATTTTGAGCTTAAGAGATTACAAAGAATTTTATGGGGATTCAAGGGATTTAAAAAGATTATAAGTGATTCCAAATGAATTCTATGAGACCAAATTTAGTTTTGATTCATATTTCAAGGCATTTTGAAAGATTTGAAAAGATTTAAAAAGATTTGAGGGATTTCCGAAGTATTTCAAAATATTTCAATAGAGTTCACAGAACTTTCAAAAGGATTGCAAATAATTTTAAAACATTTCAAGGAATTCTCAGATTTTCTGAAGATTGCAAGTAATTCAAGAATATTTCAACGAATTTCTGAAAATATTTCGATATTTTTATAGACCTAAACTAATTTTAGAAGACCTCAAAAGAATTAAAGAGATTTAGACGATAAAAAAAAAAAATTTTGATAGATTTCAAAGTATTTAACAGGATTGAGCACAGCATATTAGAAAACTTCTGAAGGTTTGAAGTGTTTTCAAGTAAGATTTCAATTGATGTCAAGAGATTTCCAGAGACCCCAAAGTATTTAAAAATGTTTAAGAATTGACGAAGTATTTAAAAATATTTCAAGGAATTTCACAAGATTTCAAGTTATTTACAAAGATTTTGAGGAGTTCCACAGGATTTAAAAACATTTAAAGATTTCTAATGATTGCAAAAAAATGTATGGGATTTCGCGGGCTTCTAAACTTTTTATATTGAATATGAGTCATATTATGTGAAGGATTTGAAATAATTTTGGGGAAGACTGAAAAAGCCTAAAAAATAAAATTTCCAACACTGCAAAGTTAAAAAAAAATATTCGAAATAGAAAATTCCTGAAAATATCCAAACTTGTAGAATTTCTGACACAGGAAAGTTTCCAGACTCTGAAATTCCCGAATCTAAACAATTAAAAAATTGTTTCAATATTAAATAAATAATTGAGGAAAAAATATTTTTATGAAATAAATGTGTTTTTTATTTATTGTTTATTTTTTCATTATTAAAACAATTTTCTAATTGTTTAGTTTCAGAAATCTTATCATTCGAAAATTTGCCTGTTTTGAAAAAATTAAGCTAAAATTGATCTTTGGTTAATTATAGAACATATAAAGAGATTCCTAGACACTTCTTGTATCTTGAACTTTTTTATTTTATGGACTGCAATAACCAGACCTTAATATTGTGAATAATTGTATAAGTTTTTATTTCATCTGCGCTTAACATAGAAATATATTTTGTAAATAACACTTCGTCGCTTGAGAATTAGAGTATGCAAGTCTACTTTTTGAAATTTTTGAGTTAATAGTATTCTCATATTTGAAACGTGACAAATAATGTTCAAGGATATATGTATTTTCTTGTGATATTTAACTTACAAATCATAAGAATTATAACGTTATAATGTCCATGTTAATTCGTTGTCAGTTTCTTCATTAGATTCTGCCGTGTTAATAGACTGGATTTTTAAACTAAAAAGACGGAGAAAAACAGTAGCTAAATTAAAAATTGCATTCAAATATTGCATTTTAAACACACGGTTTTTCGTTTTTCGCAATCTTCTCTAATTTACGAATGTTGGGGTTATATGAAAAATTTCTTAATAATTTCTATTTCTCAAGTATTTAATGAAATACAGCAGTATAGAAAATTACTTGTAGTTCCTTTTGAATATAAATCTGCTTTATAAATACTTTAATTTTAAAGTTTATTGAATGCGGTACACTCCAACTGTAAAAAAAAAGTAAATTGAGAATTTGTTTATATATGGTTCTGTTTTCATTATAAAATTTGAATCAATAAAGAAATGCAATGGATCAGTTTTTTGAAATGTAGCAAACGGTTATTTTGTTATTTGATGTACATAAAGGCGATCTAAAAAAAATGGACTTCTTGACCTGGAACACCTGGAAAATACCTTGAATTTTGTTTTCAAGAATCGCTAGACGCCCTGCGGAAACGATAAAAATTCGACGTTTCTAACACTCTGTTACTTAATACAAAATGTTAATAAAATTGAACATAAAATTAATTTGCAGGTATTCGAACGGCGTAGATTTAAATTGCGGCTGCCCCCAACGCTGGGCTATGAAGGACGGATACGGAGCAAATTTATTAAACAAGCCTCAGCTTATAAAAGATTTGATATACCAAGTTCGAAATCGCATTCCTAATCCTTTCACAGTCTCGGTGAAAATTCGTATCTTAAAAGATATAAAGAAAGTCGTTCAACTCTGCCAACAAATAGAAAATGCAGGAGCATCTTTTATCACAGTTCATGCAAGAACACCAGAAATGCGAAACGAGCCGATCGATTTAGAAAGTTTAAAAATATTAAGGGATTCTGTTAAAATACCAATGATTGCTAACGGAGGTGTCAAGACTTTAGAAGATGCAGAGCTTCTTTACCAGGAATCTAGATGTAATGGAGTGATGGCTGCAGGTGGAATTTTAACCAATCCTGCCCTATTTTCTGGACATTCAAATACACCTTTAAGTTGTGTTCAAGACTGGCTTGATATAACGTCAAGCATGTCTACTAATTTTTTGACTTTTCATCATCATTTGGTTTTTATGTTGGAAAAAGTTTTACCTAAGAAGGAGAAGAAAGTTTTTAACGTTTTACAAGATAAGGACTCTGTTTTAACTTTTTTGGAAGACTATTACGGATTAAGGCCTAAGGAGACTAATATCAGTTATGAAAGGATTGACTGTGTGTTTCAATCTACAGCGAATAAGTGTTCTGCGAAGAGTGAGACTCTCAATAACGATGGTTTATCTAATTTATTTTTAGAAAATTTATTTGTGAGCTGATATGAGATCTTTCTGATGAAATGAGAGTTTTCTCTTGACTGAATGAATTATAAAGGTATTTTTGGTTATTTGAACTATTATATTTATATTTTTAAATATATGAATATTTTTATACGCACAAATTTTGAAAATTCAGATTGCTTGTTCTGAAATAATTGTATTCTAGGCAAATTAATTTTTATGGACGATTGTCGTTTGTGTCATTTGAAAATTTGATTAAATTGATGTTATATAAGTTATAACATGAAAGAAGGAAATTATATGAATTTAAAATTACTGTGTTTTTAATTCTTGAACCTCGAAATAAGTAAGTTTAATATACAACATCTAAAGTTCCCGCGAATTCAATATGGCGTACTCTGACCCAGCTTTGGCCCGTCTGTCTCCGTCATCTGTCAATAAAAGAATTTCCAAGAATTCCTGACGTGTGCAGTAAGAGTAAATACTCGTGAACCGGGATATGGTTATTTCTCTTTTAAGTGCATATCGGATCATAAACCATAAGATACATGTGTTTGAACTTTGTAAAAATGTAAATAATACTTCCAGCGTGCAAAAAAAGGAAAAAAATGTTAGAGGATAACGACTTCAACTTGCTCTAGTGAACAACTTTGGAGTAATCGGTAAGTACATAAAGCCGATTTTTACGCACTTTTATATTTAATTCGATAATAACATTACGTTGTTTGCTATTTGCGGGAAAAAAAAACATTTATAGCAAAGGAGACATTTCTTGAATATTACTAAACCTAACCTACAAGCTGTAAGAATTATGTTGCGCATAAAAGTTGATCAAGTTATTATAAACAATTGAAAAGCTCATGAATTAATTATAATTTATTACTATTTAAGGAATGCATATTACCATAGAAATGTACATTGCTTCCGTAAATACTCCGTTCTTAGTACATATTGGAGAATATAAATTATTTATGTAGTGTTATGCACGTCTAAAATTTATTAATCATTATAATAATTTCAGGTAAAAATGACGACTCCAATGAGCGAAGACAGTGGCTTATTGAGAGAATGGGCCCCACTTGCAGCCCTTCTTCAAAGGTTACCAGCAAAGATTCAAAATGGTCTTTTTTCTCAAAACATCAACTTTACGTGTCTGGATGTCGTGCCGGAATTTATTGCAATCGGTACGAATCACGGGCTTGTTTACTGGTTCAATCGTGAAAATGGAGAATTGCAAAAACTTCGATGCGAGGTATTTCATCACTATTTGTAAATTATTAATGCAATAGTATCAAAAGTAGAAAATTGAATTAAAAAACAACAGAATTTTCGTTTTTAAATGCAAGAACCTAAAATTAATTTTATTTACAGAATATTAGTGCAGTTATCACTTGTGTACGAGTAATTTCAACAGTAGATTACATGGTCGCTGCAGGAAATGATCAAGGAATTGTTACAGTTTTTCAAATACCAAAACAACCTCCAGACTCTTTGCCAGAAAGTCTGAAACCGAAACAGAAGAAACAGGTACTGAATCTGTTTTAATCAAATTTGTTTTTAAAATTTGGACTGTGTGAAATGCAGGGCTCGGATTCACGCGACTATTGACACTATTTTACATTATTTGACACTTTTTTTGAGCCTTGCCACTATTTTTCAACTTTCTCTTTACAAATATTTTCGAGCTTCTTCGATGATTGGATAAAATAACATGTCTACCATCTCAAGTACAAAAATATATACTGGAAAATAGTCCCAAGGGTAGAATATACCAAAATTAATTGACATTACTTTAAGTTAATCTATTCTTTATTTACCATTTTAATTTGTAACACTTATTGGTTGAATATTTCAGAGTCAAAAATGTCCGAAATCAAATAATCTCAAATTCGATTATTAAAAAGAGAACAATGTCATATTTCAATCGCACTGTTCCAAAGGACAATTTCCATGTATTTTAAATTAAATGTCGCACAAAAATTCATTATATCAAATTGAAAGAGTTTCAAAATTAGCAATTTGATTTAATCACATTCAAGGGTATGAAATATCGAATTGGAGGCGTTGACAATTAAAAAAGCTTAGAATTATTGAATAATTAAAAAAAAATAAGTTACATATTTTCAAATATTTAAATGGGAACGGCTTCAAGAATAAAAATGCTCAATAAAAGCCGTGGCTATATGTACCGAAATTTCGGTATGAATGCCTGCATTTTTTCGGTCCGAATAAGTCCGTGCTCGGGCTTGTAGGGGAATATAATTCCGAAAAATGAGTTACCATTACCCGCGGTCCGAAATCGCTTCAAAAAATTCTCGGCTCAACCTCCGAATAGGACCGCTTGCACTCGATGAATTTCGATGCTAGTAGAAACGAAACAAATAGCGGAGACATTGACTCGAATTTTTTATAAATTCTTATCAAATTTGGTTTTAACAGTAATTTGATAATACTGCAGTATGTATTATAAATGGGATTTTTCATTAATATTGTTCTCTACTCTAAAATCTGAAATACTCAAGTACATACAAAGAGTCATATTCAAGTGATAATTACATGTATTATCAGTATTATCAGTATTAGTAGTATTCTAAATATTTTAAATATATTATTCTAAATAAGTGCAATATTCATTGTATTATGAGTAAGATAAAATGTTTATTTGAGGAAAAATACTCCCTTTGTAATTTGCAACAGGTACTTGGCAGTATTTGAAAAAATGTTATGTGACACTATTTTTTTCAGAATTGAATTAAAAAGTATTATTTTTTAACAAGGTTTGCTGGATATGTTACTTTGTGTTACCTTTTTTGAGATAATTAAACATTTTTATTAATATATTTGTATAAAAAATGCATGCATATTAATGAGTATTAACAATAGATTAATGAAATTGATTAGAACCAATTGAAATTTTCATTACTGTACTATTATTCAAAGCATAAATTAAGATAAAAACGCAATTTCCACGCGCGGTCTTATTCGGAGGTTCGCCCCCGATTCTATGATGCGCGAAGTAGTGGGGGCAACTTTCGATTGAAGATTAGGAGAAGCGGTCTTATTCGGAGAGGGCTTATTCAGAGGTTGCACTGTAATTATAATTAAAATAGAAAAGATTCGAGTTTGGAAAAGAATGAAGTTGAAGTTAAACAAAATAGAAAATTGAAATTTTTTTACTTTGCAACAAGTTAAATTTTCAACAAGAAAACTAGAACCTAGAGATTATTCCAAATTGAAAAAAATCTGTAAATTAACAACATTTTTAAATTCAGCAACTCAAGTTCAAAATTCTTGTGAAATATAAACTTGTTTATTTGTTTTCAAATAATTTAAAGTACATAGAAATTCTTGGGATTTGAAAACACTTCAAAATGAAATGTATGGTATTCCAATGAAATTGATTAATTTTATTGGAATAAGTGAAGTATGAATTATTTTTAATGATTTTCTTTATCTATGCAAATATTTCAAACCAGATTCTCTAATTTTTCTGGAATGCAACTACCAGCATAAGGTTTCGAATTTTGTTTAAATTCCCTTTGAAAAAATTTGGAAAAGACGTGGAATTTGGAAATCAGAATTCTGTATCAACCCTGGTATAAGAAATTGAATAAAAAAGTTGTTTACAAAATTTCATTAAATGATAACGAAATATCAAAATAGCGCTTCTATAAAAACTTTGAAATTTACCCAATAACATCTTTCAGAAGTTAAAAATACCTGCATGGAATGAGCTCAACAATAATGTTTATGCTAGAAAGAAGAAAATTCAAGTTACGACATATTGTTTATTACTTAATCTATTTTTCTATATGGATAGCTTCTATATGTGTTCTAATATTCTCCATTAAAAAAAATATTACAAATTGGAATTCTTTTCCTGAAATTTTTACTCCGTATTCCTAAAGAAGGACATTTATTGAAATATCAAGCGAATGTATGCCACTTATGCGACATTTTTAAAAGCTCTCTAGTCTATTCGAGGCTTGCGTGATTTATATACATATAAATTTATTATTTAAAAAATGTCATGCCATTATTTTGCTACTATTTTTCGAAATTTATTCCATTGTTGACACTATTTTTGACCTCTGAAATGAGTCCGAACCCTATAAATAATTAATGTTTATTTTCTTATAGGTTGAAAGATATAACATAGCAGGTTTGCACAAATGTGCAGTTACAACAGTCGACTGGTCAAAAAATGGGATGAAGCTTTTCAGTGGAGATCAAGACGGTTTAGTTGTTTTTACGGAAATTGACTTTTACATGGTAGGTAAAATATTCTTCAACTATTATTAATATCCAAATAAATTTAATTCAGTGTCTAAAACTTATTTAATTGATTCTTACAGCATTTGTCAAAGTCATCTGAGCTTTTAAACGAAAAATATTCAGTTGTACAGCTCAGTTACCAACAAGGATTGCTCTTAGTTTCTACAGTATTTCGAACGATACTTGTCAATTTAAATGACAAAGGAAAAGTCATGCAAGTCGGTCAAAAGGAACGAAAAACGTTAGTATTGAACCTAATATATTTTTCTTAATACAAAAGATAAGATATATATATATATATATATTTTTTTTTGTTGTTGTTAAATATTATGTTTAATTATTTACAGATTAGGAAAATTAGGAGCAGTATTTGGAAATCGACAAAGTCACATACAAGAACCTGTGATTTATGCAAGTAGGCCCAGCTTGAGACTTTGGCAGGCTGATAAAAATGGAACTGTGCTCAAAACACTGATGTTTAAGGTGCAGAAACGAAATACTTCCATCTGTACTGAATTTTTAAATCAGCTCTCTTTTACCTTTTTTTTATATTTAAAGGATGCGATTCGTTCCGGTCACACAGAGGTTGAATTACTAAACCCAGCGCCAGAAAGTGCACGAAAAAGTCGAGGGGAAGGGTCCTTTGGCATCGTTCTGCCATTCTCTGATGATTTATTGGTTACATACAACGAAGATGTCATTTACGTTCTAAATCCCACTAATATAAATGTTATGTTTGCCGTAAGTGATGTACGACACGTTACTGATATCGCGTGCACCAAGGATGAAATCTTCATCCTTGAAGGTGAACGAAATATCATCAGAATCGCTTATCATCCTGAGAACAACATTATTGCTCCGAGTGAGTTAGAATCTAAGTATCTCTTAATTTTAGAAAACTTCATTGTTTTTGAAATACGTACAGTATTTAACGATCATAATTTATTTCAGACGCAGACTCCATGATGGATTCAATATCTCTTGCTCAAATTAGCAAGCCTGTTACGACGGGAATTTTGGAATTGACTTCCAAATTAAAGGAGAGCGCAATTGTTCCTGCTATTCCTTTCCATAAAATTAACCCTACGAATATTATTCAAGCGATAGGGTAAGTCATAGACTTTTTCATCCAGGGTTGCTGCAAGAGCTGAAGTCCTCGAAAAGTCGTGTATTTTGAAAAAGTTTTGAAAAACCGGGGAAAGTCATGGAATTTTGAAAAAATGACCATTTTTATTTATTCGTTCCTATTTTGAAGTCTTAATAATTATTTTAGTACTTCACGATAAATGTCAAACTTCTGAAATGAGACATTACCCGGTGGAAATAATTTCAATGAATTTGTTGGCAAATTTTTATGAATTATGATGAAAACTTCTAACAATTTCTACGAAAATATCAATGATTTTGTAGGAAAATTTCTACAAATTTTTAATGCATTTTGGACTCGGAATAAATTTTGCGAAAAAAGGGATGATAAAAAATCTTCGATTTTCGTACATTTCCGTAGAATGATTTGCACTTGGTTTAATTTTTCGTATGAAGAATTTCGGCGCAATTTGTTGTAGTATATCTTAATTTTGTTCAATTTACGCAAATTTTTGAAAAGTTTTTTAAACCCCGAAATTATCTGTTTTTAAATTGGCAGCGTCTAAAATTTTTCAAATTTTGATATATATCATATAAAATTGTAGAAAATTATTGATTTGGGGCTTTATATATATTTTTTAAATTTTCATAGAAATATGTAAACAAAAACATCTTACAAAAACCTATTAAAAATTATGAAAAACTAAACCTAAGTTTAGGAATCGTAGATTATTCTAGTTGTTTTTAGAAAACAGTCTTTATTCATAATTGTGTGTAGAAATTTGTAATTTATTAAACAAAAAATATAAAACATTACAAAACTAGCTTTTGCAAATCGTAAATTTTCGTTATTTTTGGTAGGAATTCATAAGTTTCTATAGAAACCTATTATGAAAAACGAATCCTTTATTCTAGATTTTTCTATATTTCTGTAGAAAATAGGAGCTATTTATAATTGTGTGTAGAAATTTGTAATTTTATAAAAACAAGATATGAAAAGCTACATCTATTTCTCAGGCGTATATATTTGTAAAATTTCATACAAGGGTGTAATTATTCATACATATTGCTAGAAATTCGTAATTTCATACCAAAATTTATCAAAAAATAATATTGTGTTTTTTTTTCTTTTAGATTTTCATAATTTTGCTTAGGAACTTTTTATATTCCATAAAAGAATGTTGATTTTTCATATTTTTGTAGTTTTGTATGCCAAGCTCTTACAAAATCTATAATTTTGTAAAACCATCTGTAAAAACGACGTTTTTCTAAAAAAAATGTCCACTAGGGTGTGCATTGTTTAATAATTGTACAAGAAATTGTTGGTAAAATTGTTGACTGGATTTTTTATAAACTTGACCTGGAAGTTTTTTAAATTAGACCTACAAAAGTTATGTTTTTTTTTTAAATTGGACTTCCGCAGCAAGCCTGTCACCTGATTATGCAATCATTTGTATTTAATTCAATTGAATTTATTTTCAGGGTCTTGCCGTCGGTGACAATAGGAACGGATATAACGTCAATAGTGAATGCCGAGGAAGCCTTAGAGATACCACCAATTGTTCCATTAGAGTTGGAAACTCCTTTGGTAACAGAAAACGATTCAACCTTAGGAGTTGGAGTAGAAGCCTTCGGGAAAAATTCAATAGAAGATGATGAGAAACGAAAGGACCGTCGACGCATATTTCAGAAAATTGCAGAACAAGAATTCGAGGATGTTGTTTTTACTCCTGAACGCAGGAATAAGAAAGCTTTGAACAAGACTGTTAATGGCAACGAAAACGGAACCTCAGACAATGAATCTCCTCATAATTTTACCAAATGTCAATTAGATAACGGTATAACTAAAACAACGCATTCTTCTCTTCTCACCTTGAGTATTGATAACGACATTATGCTGAAACTAGATAGAAATTTAGATTCTATTCAGAAGGATGTTGAGGATAAAGAGAAACTTCTAGCCGATGTCTTAAACTTTGATCTCTCCGAATACATGACTGGAAGTAGAATTTATTCGACCGACTCGGATATTTTGAATTCAATCGATACAATTCCGTACGTTAGTTGCAATGTTAATGGAAACGAGTCTTATCCCTATTTAAAAGAAGAAATCGAGGAGCCAGATGAACAAACCGATCGCACGGAAACTGAATCTGTTGACGAGGAAGACGCGAGTTATAAAACAGAATTGCAAAAACTGGAAGATTTGGGCGAATGCAGCAAAATACTTTTGCAAAGCAAGTTAACCGAGCTCAGTGAAAATAACAATGTCGATATAGGAGTTGAGCCGCCTACGTCAACCATCAGCGTGGAACCAGAACTTCGATTTAATGGTATTTAATTCAGGCTGAGGATATTCGTACGACGGGTAGTATACAATTTTGCAAATTGATTGGAGGAGCTGGAAAGGAGTTACAAGGGCGTGGGGGGGGGGGGCAAAAGTGTCACCAATCATGCCACTATAATTATCTAGTCCGGCCGGCCGTACGAATAGACACTTCGTTTAATTTAATGATATTTTGTCACAGCGAAAAAAGTTGTATACATTTAAAATTTTTTTTTTAAATTTATGATTATCTTTAAAAAAACAATAACAAATTTTCATTACTAATATCTCATTTTGACCATTTTCATTCACCTTTGAATTCCTCACGAAAAATTATTATAAAATAAAGACTTCTAACACTAATTCATCGTGTAGCTGAAAATGTTCGTTTCTCTTACGTGTCTAAAACTAAAAATATTTCAACTGGGCATTAAAATTAAAGTAAGTTTTATTCGAAAGCAGTTGCAATAGAAAAATTTCGCAAAAATTATATTATATTATGAAAATTATTATAAAGGCATATTTCACAAAATTATAACGTACACAACAATTGTTAAAGTTATAAAAAAAAATTTAATTTCGAGTTAGAAACGTTTAAAACTGAACGAATTTTACAATTTAAAGTTAAAGAACTTAGATTTGAGATTTTCCATGCCGAAAGTGTTCAAAACGAAACAATTAAATTTTAAGTAATCGATAGTAAATAACTAATCATTTTCATGCTTTGAAAATTGAATAATTACATATTTCAAACATTTAAAATCAATTTAGTAAGTAAAGATTAAATTCGTTCGTTCATTTATTCATTCAATCATTCATTGATTCATTCATTAAATACTAATTCCAATTATTTTCAGTTCAGAGTAATTCCATGTCATATAATTTGAAGAATTTCATCTATTGTCCTTTTTTTAACTTTCATAACTTCGGTGATTAAGATGTAAAGTAAGTTGTATTTTCTGTTAATTATTTATAATAAGACGCAGTTTTGAAGAAATATTAAAAAAAATATATATAAAAAACTTTTTGGATTTTTCAAAAACAAATTTTTAAACTGATTTTTTGAAAAAAATCCATCTTTGATCTTCTTAAATTTTTTTATAGATAGCGTACAGTGTGCTCTAAAGGCCCTGTAAATATAAAAGTGGGATCTCCCAGTAATTTTCGAGAAATAATTAAAAACGTACAACGAATATTATACTCGTTTGCACAAACTTCAGAGTTCACACACTCAGGCGATGGGTACACCATGTCACGGCCTACGGTCTTATTTATTTCTCGAGAACTAAGAGAGATTCCATTGATATAATTACAGGGCTTTAGAGGACATTGTAAGCTACCTACAAAAAAAAAAAACTAAAGAAAATCAAAGATGAATTTTTTTCAAAGAATCGGTTTAAAAATTTGTTTTTGAAAAATCCAAAAAATTGTTGACATTTTTGTTTCAAAAAATATTTCTTCAAAACTGCGTCTTATTATAAAAAAATACATCATAATATCCTTAATCTTTAGATGATTTGATATGTAATTGCTCTTTACAATTTTTCAATTTAAGCTTTAAAAGTTAAAATTTTTCAACTATATAATAGTCGTACATAGATTACAAAAATTTCCAGTTAAGAATGTTCACAACTGAACAATTTTAATTGGATTTAGAATTTGAAAGTAAAAGGGAATTCAATTCTTGTAATATTTTCAGATCTTTCAAGAGAGTTCGTGTCAACAGTTGTGTACGAGGAAAAGAGAAAAGAAGAAAAGGAAGATTGGGTTTTTGTGAACTACCCTTGAATACTTTCGAAATCAAATAGTAGTTAAAATGGGAAATTTTGTAGACTGAAGGATTAACTCGGTGATTATTTTTAGGTGTTATTGTTAATTTTATAGCATTTAGTTTTCGATAAGAATTTATTGAAAGATAGTCTATCAGTTGCTCTTGAAAGTAAAATACTTTTGGGAGTAAAAAAGCTCAGTTTATATTCCAAGGGTTCACCCATCCAGTTTTTTTTATGCTAGAATTTATGCTATTGCAAGATTTCTTCGTTTTTTGTTATAATAATGTTGAAAAAGGCAGGAGGAATTTGTACACAACAAGCTCAAATTCGAAGTATTGAAGCAGATATTTTTTCTCTATTTTTTTTTGTTTATTTTGAGTACAGTAGTTAGGCAAATCCAATCATGTATCCATATAATTGTATATGACATGGATATCATTTTCTGCATTTTTACTAGTGTTTAGACTGAACACAATGTAGTATTGAATTTTTTTATCACATCTGTTTTTTCGCGCATCATAATATAATCGTGCTTCAATTAGATGTAAATAGCAATCTTGACATATTAACTCTGTACTAATTTGTGTCATTTTTTATGGTCTAGTCAGAATTTACATTCAAAAATGTACGCAATATGCAATATTTGTATCTGTTTTGTTAGTGTGTACTTTGTTCCCAGATCAAAGATCTACAGAATTAAAGGAAGAAATACTTTTAAATGAAAGATTCGGCTCTTTTTTAAACAATTTTTTTATTCATCTAGAACTAGATTTACATTTAGAACGAATTCTCAGCATAAAAATGTCTCAGTTTCGCATGATAATGCGTGAATGACTGTGTGTCTTGGAGATGGTATTTTAAAGCAATTTTAGTGTGTTTTGAAATACTTTTAGCTTTATATGGTACTTTATCATCAGCGTATAATATTCTTACTCCGGATTCCGGTCGAAGAATGAAATATTCTGGATTGTTTATATTTTTCAAAGCTTGAATCACTTCTTCGATAGCTTCTCTTCGCACCTAGGGAATATGTAAATCTTTTAAAATTGATTAATTTTTCAACAACTAGTAATAGTTATTTGTTTGGTAGATTCAATTTTACCAAAACAAGAATTCTTCCGGAAAATTTATGACCAATAATTTGAGCTCCCAAAATTCCGGACATGCTTTTCAACTTGTCCATGATGTTTTCCACGTTGGAATCATAATTTGTGATATTACTTTTCAATGAGAAGTAACTTTCCCATAAAGTTTCGCCTATAGGAATAATTTTTTCAAAGAATATGAAGATTTATATTCATATTAAGATTATATACATTCAATCTACCTTATGTATTCGAATAAAACCGAGGGGTTAATCACTTGACTTTTGAAGAGTGTACAGTTCAACGTTTTCACAAAGATTTCAAACGATTTCAAAATATTTCAGAAAAATGTCTAGGATTTCATAAAGATTTAAAATACTTCACAAAATATTTTAAAGATTTGAAAAGATTTCATAAATATCTCAGAATTTTCAAAGATTTCACAAAGATTTCAAAGATGCCACGAAAATTTCAGAAATTTCAAAATATTTCCAATATTTCACAGATTTTAAAACATTTCACCGAAATTTCAAAGATTTCGCAAGAGTTTCGTGAAGATTTGTAGGATTTCACAAATATTTCAAAGGTTTAAAAATATTTTAAAAGATCTCAAAGATTTAAAAAGATTTCGAAGAGTTCAAAGACATTAAAAGATTTCAAATATTGCAAAAGATTTTACAAGGTTTCAAAGATTTCACACAGATTTCAAATATTTCAAAAACTTCAAAAGACTTAAAATATTTCAAAATATTTCACGCAGATTTCAAAAGTTTAAATTTTTTAAAAAGATTTCAAAGATTTTAAAGACTACAAAAGACTCTAAATATTTTAAAAGATTACACAAAGATTTCGCAAAAATGTCGCAAATATTTGAAAGATCTCGCAAAGATTTCAGAAAGGTTTTCAACGATTTCCAACTATTTCAAAAATATTTCAAAGCTTTCAAAAGGGTATGAAAGAACGTAAAAGATTTTGCGAAAATTTATTTAAGATTTGAAAGATTCCACAAATGTTTGAAAGATTCCACAAAGATTTAAAATATTTCACAAATATTTCAAAAAGTTTCAACATATTTCATAAAAATTTCAAAGATTTCACAAAGATTTCAAAATATTTCACAAACATTTTAAAGATTTCAAAAGAATTTCAGAAGATTACAAAAATTTCAAAGTATTTCAAAGACTTCAAAAGATTTCAAATATTACAACAGATTTTGCAGAGATTTGAAACGATTTCACAAAGAATTCAATTTTTTTTTAGAGATTTCGCAAAAATTTGAAAATTTTCATAAGATTAGACAAATTTCACAAAGATTTAAAAGATTTCACAAATAATTAAAAGATTTCACAAATAATTCACAAAATATTTCACAAGATTTTAAAGCTTTCACGAAGATTTCAAAGATTTGAACAGATTTCAAAGATTTCGCAAACATTCACAGATTTGAAAGATTTCACAAAGATTTAAAATATTTCACAAAGATTTCGAAGCTTTCAAAGATTTCGAAGCTTTCAAAGATTTTAAAGTTTTTACGAAGATTTCAAAGATTTCGCAAACATTCACAGATTTGAAAGATTTCACAAAGATTAAAAATATTTCACGAAGATTTAAAATATTTCACAAAGATTTCAAAAAAATGTCAGAAGATTTCACAAAGAGTCAACAAAGATTTAAAAGATTTTAAAGTATTCGCTATGATTTCAGACTGTTTAAAAACATTTACAAGATTTCACAGATTTCTAAGATTTCACAAATATTTCAAACGATTTGACGAAGGCTTGTACACCAGATTTCAAGAGTAATTAGCCCCTTGAATAAAACCTATTTTTTTCCAGAATTTTTCTTTGATGAGTTCGACGATACGAGTAACTCTATTATTCTCGTTGATAATGTATTTCGCCACGTTGATATAAACTTCAGCAAATAATGATTCTAATTTGGAAAGATCTTCAATCGTCACATCTCGAAAGCTGGTCATGTTTCAGGCAAAAGCGATTTGACTGCAGTGAATTAAACACTTTTCATAGTCTGAAGATTCAGCTCGGTTGTTAGCTAATTGGATGAATATCCACTCGATATCATTGGGATCCCACTTGTGTTCCGTGACTTCTAAAGTCCTGGTATCAATTTCCATTATACTTTCGTTGCATCCAATTACAGAAACCAGAGCTTCGCCGATGAAAGTGGATTCTTTCGTAACTAGTGTCTGTGCTAATTGGCAGGCGACGGCTTTTTCGAAGTTGTTTATTGTATAAATGGTAGTGATGGATTCGAGAAAGGTGTAGATTGCTAATATAAGAGCTGTGCTACTTCCTAACCCGGTTTTAATTGGTATGCCGGATGCTATGACGACATTAAATCCGGGAATTAATTCTGTTGATTGGGAAATTAAATTAGTTTTGATGAAACTGAATCGAACGATCTTTTATTTAGTGTTTGCAAGTAATCGAATTACTTAGGGAACGTCCATTAATTACGTAAGGATAATTTTTGAAATTATAGACCCTCTCCCAATTGAACGTATTCCTAATATTTCTGTGATATTCCAGCCTTCTTACGTAAGATTAAGGTTATTTACTCAATATATCAATAATAAATCAAATATTTTTACTGCAAACGGGATTTCAAAAGATTTTAAGGGATTTGAAAAGATTGGAAAGATTTTCAGTTTTTTCAAAGGATTCCAACAGATTTCTAGGCATTTTAAGGTATTTCAAAGGACCAGAAAGTATCATTCCAAAGGATTACGAGATGTTTCATAGAATTCAAATGATTTTAAAAGATTTCAAGAGATTGAGGAAATTACCTTGTACAATTTCCGAGAGAATCTCAGTTTTTTCAAGAGATTTCACAAAATTTTAGTGCGCTGCAAGGAGTTTAATCAGATTTCAAGAAATTGAACGATGTTTCAAAATACCGAAGGATTTCAATGAAATTTTATCAATTTTGAGGGGTTTTAACGAATTAAAAACAACTTCTGTAGATGAATAAGAATTTTATGGGATTTCAAGAGATTTTTACAGATTTTAGGAGATTTTGAGATATTTTAAAAGGATTGTAAGAGATGCCAAAGTATTTAAGCGAATTTTAAAGGATTTCAGGGGATTTTAAGAGATTTACTGTGGTTTCGATATCATGCTATGTCAAAGGATTTCAAGAGATTTGAGAAGATTTCAAAAGACTAAAAAGTATATCCACGGATTTTATAATACATATATTTCAAACGATTTCACAGAATTTCGAAGGTTTTAACCGATTTTCAGAAATTTAAAGGGATTTCCAGGGATTTTAAAGGATTATGAAGGATTTTTATGAGATTTGGAAGATTTCAAGGGATTTCAAATGATTTTACGGAATCTCAAAGAATTTTAAGGGAATTTCACAATTTTGAAAGGATTTACAGGGAGCTCAACCTTTTTAAGGGATTGCAAAGATTTCAAAGGTGTCCACAAGATTTCATAAACGTTTTAAAGAATGGTCAGTTTATTGATTCCATATTCTTTGGTCGTACGTAATATGAAATAGTATATGAAGAAAAAATAAATACAATAAATAATGATATAATGTATATGATAGCCTACAAAATAATTTTAACAGCCAAACAGGTTTCAATTGAAAAAAAAAATTAGGAAGCTTTATAATTTTAGGACTCTCCCTTCCAAAAAAAGCCTTGCGTAATTAATGGATGTTCTCCAACCGAATTTCAATTTTTCGGTAATGGCAATGAAAAATTAATTTGCGTTTTGCCTTAACTATTAATTTTTCCATAAAATACTGCAGCGGAATTACAAAAACTAATAGAATCGAGTGCAATTTCATAAATTGAAGATTTTAATTTATAAATTGGATGAATTACAAATTGTAGACATTTAAAAAACCTTGTAACGTACATAATCAAATAATTTTTAAATTGAATCAACGTTTTTTTTTGTACTTTTCTGAATTTTGATAACTTCATTAAAGTTTTTGTCGGAAATTATTTATTTCTGCACCAAAATAAAAAATCGATCGGGAGAAGCCAAGAAAAATAAATTATTTTTATATATTTTTGAAAAAATGAAATGTAAAAACGTTTGTCTGAATTTGATTTTTTGAAATTACTAAATCTTATTGAACGTATTAATTCTAAATGTATATACCAGGTATATTATACTGACTTTCTTTTTTAACAGCTTTGAAGTAACTAACAATTGTGAAGATGCTTCAAATCGAAAAATTGAGATTTTTCATTTACAAGATACTTTCTTAGATTTTTTGGTTTAGCTAGTTTTATTATGTTTTAACAATTTTTTATATACAAACATAACAATAATTGAAAACGTTGAAACTAAAAAAATTGAATGAGGCATTTCAAATTTAGCAAATTAAGAGTAGAAGATTTTGTAACCGTAAAATTTGAAATAGAAATTTGTTACACTCGAAGTATTTAAAAATGTACAGCTTAAGTGTGGATACGTGTTTGAAATTAAACATATAAAATTTAAAGCGTCAGGAATTAAGTAATTTAACATTTGAATTGTTAATAATTAAACCATTTTTTTCGTAGTTAACATTTTTAACCTATCCAAATTAGAAGTTTTTTAAAGCATACAATTGAAAATAAAACCATTCTGAATTTAAACGTTCGAAAATTAACAAATTAAACTCGGGTGCACAAACAATGAATAAATTTTCAGATTTGAAGCATTTTAAATTGAAAGTATTAGAAATGATATATTTTCAAAGCGAAACTATTAAAAATATACAAAGTATTCAGCTCATAAATGAAAGAAAATCTATTACAAAGTCTAAAGATGCACATTTCTAACATGAAGGATTCAGAATGAAGCCAATATTATTTTATTTCGTGAGGAATATTAAGAAGTAGCACGCCGAACACTGATGATACGAATTTGGTATTACCTCTCTTAGCCTTGTAACTCTTGATTGCTCCTTTTATATAATTTATTCATGATGGAATTTTTGTTATTTCAAGACCATTTGTGTTTAAGTGAAACTTGTACATATTTGGCTCTTCTAATTCTTTTGACAGTGTTTTAACACAACACCATTTACTTGTCTTTCTTCTTCTACCGACGACAACAACAAAGAGTCGAATTGCCTTGATTATCAAAGATCAAATTAATTAAATTAATTATCTCGTTAAAATATAATAATTATGAAATAATAGTTCGGTCCCCAAAGAATTTGAACTGTCTGACCATGCACAAGGCTTTCCCATCATTGACGTTCGAAATTTCGCCAGCAATATTGAAACATCCAGGAGCAATTGCTGCGCACGTTGCACATTGATGAAATTCTTTAATGAATTCTTCCTCAGCGAGTGTTTTTAATGTCTCAACTGATGGACTTTCTTGAATACCCAGATAATTTTCTGAAAAATATGAAAATTACTGACAATTTTGTATAAAAGAAGAAACAAGTTCTTTCTAAAACTTCTATTGTTATTACTTTGTCAACAAATTTATAAAGTAATACAAAATTGTAATATTTAAAATAATATACATTGTTACCTAGTACGTTTTGGATTATGGGATTCCATCTTGCGATCATTCTTTGGTTTTTAAACACTAATTTTTATTTTAAGATATAAAAAATAAATTCACAATATCAAAATGAGTAAAAACATCGTAAAAAGCTTGACATACCAAAATATAAAAACAAGCGAATAACAAAAAGTCATTTTTCTGTTCAAAATATTTAAATGCAGAATTTTTAGAATTAAAATAAGTAATTTCTATATTATAAATGAGTATTTTCCAAGGGACTTTTGATAAGGTGATTAAAAGTCGAGTTCACAGGAAGCGTCGGCGTGTGTCTTTATTACGAGTATTTCAATGTCTAGTAATATATAATATATAATTTATATAATATATAGCCACAATAATCTTCAATATTGTAATAAATGATCATCTTTCATAATGCAATCAGAGAGTGCAGACTCAAATTGATCAAGCGCCATATAATTTTTAATCTTAACATGTTACTATGAACAGGAAGGGGAGATAAAAACTGTCCAGGAAATGTCGTAATAAGTGCCAAAATATTAAAACTTAAGAAATATTAAAAATTCAACAGCAAATTTCTTTTTGTGATTTAAGTTCATAAACATTCAGTTTAAGTATTTGTTAACATTTAGAAAAGCTACAAGCACCCACAATCTGACTCATTTACAGTTTCCAAATTTTGATTTATATGATAGCAGAAATATTTGAAAAGTTAATTTCGACTGAATCCTATTTTGCGTTGAAATTTTGACACCGATGTTTCTTTAATTAGAAAAAAATATTGGCTTTATTAAACTTTAATAATAGTATATTGAGAAATATTGGAACTCAATATTTCTCAATAAAAAAACAAAGTTTATTTTTAGTTTTTTACATTCGCACTCGTTACATTTAGTACAATTTTGTTGCATCTGAAAGTTTAAAAAACATTGAAGTTTTCGTTACGTTAAAAGCGACACTCGCCTCCCAATACTGAATATATTCAGTATCGAAAAATCAGTTCATGGCAAGCAAGTTACATTAACAACGAATATGCTATCTTGCATATTTCTTTGTCAATAATTTTGTTATCCTTTTAATTCCTAAAATATTACGTTTTCTGAAGTAAATTTTTTAATAGTTCAATATTCGTCAAAGCACAATATTATATTCTGATATCAAACTTGGAATTGAAGTTGCATGCTCATCAGTTTAATAAATGCTCCAATACAGTATAAATACACAACAACTCTGCCTAATTTTCTCAACGGCTTTATATATAGGGCTATCCAAAAATCACAACCGCATTTTTAAATTAGACAAAGTAATTAGATTATTTAAAATTTTATTTTTTCATGACTTTCAAATTCATTATTAATTAAATCCTTAGTAAAAATAATTATATAAAAATAGAGCTTTCAATTTGGGAATTTAAACTTTAATTTTGTCTACGAAAATGGTACAAAATATTTCTGATTAGTTCAAGAAATAATAAACAGGTATCAAAAGTGATATACATACTTTTAGGAAAAAAAATTAGTTGTGATTTTTGGAATAATGTATAAATTTCTAAAATTCGAATACAAAAGTGCGCAAACAATTTTTCTCAATTTGAAGGACTTATTAATAAATAATCCTCGTAAATGCCCTTCGCCTACAGAATATCTATGCGTCATAAATTATTTAGGTTACTCAATGTTTAATACTCTCACAGGCGTTTCGAGCGACGATCAAAAACTTTTTTTCCAAAATATGAGAAAGAATTTCTATAATAATTATAACATTCATGTATTAAACATACAATTTTTGGAATAAAATAGTGGCAGTGTACAAATTAAATATAACTTTCCATTTCAAAAATTATTCTGAAAATTGAATTAATACGTTAAGTCTTCAGGCAACAACTAATAAATGATTCTGGAAAATACGACCTACATCTTAAATTGTCATATAAAAACTATATTAGTACCCTGTTGAACATTAGGTTATCATTACAGTTTTTCAAAACTAATGTTTCTATCATTCTTGCATTACTACAATTACACATATATACACGAATTCACAAACAAGGAACTTTTTTTTCTCTAGTTCCAGTCTTCCAAATATTTTCCTTTTATTTCGTTGCAACTTTTCTTGTCAAACTAATATAATTAAAATGAATGACTTTATATTCCATCTTGAAATATGAAATGTTGATAATTATTTATAAAATAAAAAAGTTTATCTCCCACTGGAACTGTCTCAGAAAATTTTCATATTTTGGAAAAAGAGTTTTGATCAATCACTGTTTATTCGTTCCTTTTCCAACCACAGCCTATACTTATGTCGGCTTTTCGAATGGTATTATATATTATATATTATATAATGTATATATGTATATACATTCATTTATTTATATTTTGTGTATAATTGTAATACATTATAATATAGTCTATCTATATTTATAGCAGGCATAGAGACTAAGGCGGGAATGCAAACGAAATCCCGGGTAGCCTCTCTTTCGTTCACACATTCGATCTCGTTTTTTTCATTCTCACCTTCTTTTTTTCGTGTGCTGGATTCAAGCGAGAACGATTGACTGTTTCACGATAATTTCAATATTTCATTCACACAATTTCATTCATTATCATGTTGAGACATTGTTTGTTTTATATTCTATATCACTGTCTTTTTATTACATCTCACATTCTAATAATGTACCTCCCTTCATTTTTTCTTTGCATCTCCGGTCATTAGCATAATGTATACCTTTTCAAGATCAGCAGCAGTTTTTCGACAAAAATTCTCCTCTGTCTTAGCAATTATTTGATTGTCTCCCCTTTTCCTTCTTTCTGTTACGTCTTATCATCTTGCTCACGCTTTTGAGCTGAAATTCTAAAATTTACTTTTCTTATCAAATACAATTGATTTTAGTTGAATTCACTTGAGTTCAATTAAATTTAGTAAAATTTACATGAATTTAGTTGAATACCATTGAATTTAGCCGACTGCACTTGCTTTCAGTTAAGTTTATTGAAATTAATTTGAATTGGTTAAATTAATTTGAATATATATATATATATATATATATATATTCAAACTTACTTGAATTTATTCAAATTCACCTTAATTTCATTGAATACACTTATTGAATTCGGTGGAATTTAATCAAATTTACTTGAATTGATTCAAATTCACTTGAATTCAGCCACTTTAGTCAAAGCATAGTTAATCAAATGCACTTGAATGTTTTTAAGTTCACTTGACTTCAGTTGAATTTTCTTAAATACACTTGTATTTATTCACTTGAATTTCTTCATATTTACTTAAATGTATTCAGATTCACTCGAAATGATTCAAATTCACTTGAATTTATTCAGATTAACTTGAATTGATTCAAATTCACTTGAATTTATTTAGATTCACTTCAATTGATTCAAATTCATTCACTTGAATTTATCCAGATTAACTTGAATTGATTCATATTCACTTCCATTCATTCAAATCCACTTGAATTTATTCAGATCCACTTGAATTGATTCTTATTCACTTTAATTTATTCAGATCCACTTGAATTGATTCTTATTCACTTTAATTTATTCAAATCCATTCACTTGAATTTATACAGATTCACTTGAATTGATTCAAATTCATTCACTTGAATTTATCCAGATTAAATTGAATTGATTCATCCATTGATTCAAATTCGCTTGAATTGATTCA
Organism: Andricus grossulariae; assembly: GCA_011634705.1. NCBI lineage: Eukaryota > Metazoa > Arthropoda > Insecta > Hymenoptera > Cynipidae > Andricus > Andricus grossulariae. The sequence goes on from JAABKJ010000755.1 coordinate 1,893,158, forward strand.
AATTCATTCACTTGAATTTATTCAGATTCACTTCCATTGATTCAAATTCACTTTAATTTATTCAGATTGACTTGAATTGATTCAAATTCACTCGAATTTATTCAGATTCACTTGAATTTATTCAGATTCACTTGAATTTATTCCAATTCATTCACTTGAATTTATTCAAATTCATTCACTTGAATTGATTCAGATTCACTACCATTGATTCAAATTCACTTTATTCGTTTGAATTAGCCATGGATTCAGTGAGTTCGATTTATATTCATTTAAATGAATTTTAATTTATCAAAATTCATTTGAATTCAGTCGCAGATTCACATAGATTTAGTCAAACGTATAGCTTGAATAAATTTAATTTAATCAAATGCAGGCGAATTTAAGAAAAAAAAACACTTTAATACAGTGGAGTCCACTTGAATTGCCCATATAAAATTCAATTTTTGAATTTATTTGTAAGATGTAGATTAAAAGTCTTCATCTCATTTTAGTAACAGACGCTTGATTTTGGTGAAATTCACGTGAATTTAGACGAAATCACTTGAAATTAGTCAGATTTAGCTGATTTCAGTCATATTGATTATGAGGTAAATTTACCAAAATTTAGTTGTATTTATTCAAACTCAAAATCCGTTGAATTTAATCTGATTTATGTGTACTTCATCAAATTCATTTGAATTTCGTCAACTTCACTAAAATTGAGATGAACAAAGTTTTTAGGCAAATTCAGTCAACAAGTGTCGACTTTAGTTGCATTTAGAGCATTCACAAAATATTATTCCAATTAAATTCAATAAAATTAATTTACTCTTATATGAATTTAAGTAAATTCCAATGAATTCAGGCGAACATCAATATTTTGTTGGGTTGGGTCTTTTTGAGCAACATGCCTAATTTTTCTCTAAACTTTGATTAAAGTATAGTAATCGCTTTACAAAAATCTGCTTCAATTGTCGAGGCTTCTCACAATGTTTTTGAATTATTTTTCTTGAATTAGAAATTAATTTCTTAAGTTACTTAAACTTTTCGCATGCAAATTGAAAAAATAATCGTCATAACATAAGATGGATAACATTAAAATGGAGAAAATAGTTGATTTTAGTAAAATTGGACGGGCAGAGTCGAAACGACTTTCCAACAAAATCTACTATTTATATTTTCAAAACCCTGCGGGAAAATTTTTTTGGTTAGACAACATGTTATATGGACTTGTAGATCCTTAAAAAATCGATATGAAAGACCGAAAGAAGGAAAAACTGAGATACAAATTATCTTCAGGTGTAACCGTTTTTCTCATTTGCTGTTAAAAATTTCAAACAGACCCTTATGAAGATGGTCAAAAATGTTTTCATTTGCTGAATCTTTACAAAACAGGAGTCACACAATTTCCTTAGGGAATAATTTCTAAAGTTTGAAATTGACCCTTTCTTTGAAATTATTACTTTTCACAAATTTTTTGCCCATTTCAGTCAGATCTATCTGAATTTCTCTTTGCGAAATATCAGTGCTGATAAATTCAGCTTTCTCTTTTTGTTTTTCTCTCGCATGGTCCATCGTCGTCAATAGCTCGTGTCATAAGTTAACTAGGAGTGTCAATCAGTCATTAGGTTTGCGTACTCTTGCGCTAAAAGTTGGTAAATTGTGGACTTTGGACGTGGATCTGGATGGAGTGTGGTGTACTGGTGTGTTGAATGCGCGTGAGAGTGAAAAGCTCTTCCCTTATTTATTTTCTTTGTTTGAATTTTAGAACATAAATCGAGGCGATTTTTAGATGTGGACCGCATCAAAGTATGCGAGCTTTTCCGAACTCCCCGATGTAATATCGAACGTGTGACGATGCGTATCAACCATCGACAGACTGAATTAACTTGGAACAGTCGTATCTAAATTAATAATGAATAAATCTCAAAAAAGATACGCGTAAGCAGATTTTGTATCAAATCGACGGAATAAGGAACAGTAACTGCATTTCCACTATGATTATCATAACATCAAGTCTTTACATTCATAGAAGGAACTTCAGTGGATCATGTTTTCCTCAAAAGCTGTGCGGATACTTTTTTAAATTTCTTTTTTTTTGGATGTTGTTAGTTATCCAGCTTTTAGGCAAGACCTGTCAATAAGTTAAGTGGAAAAGCTTTTGGACGAATATTAGTAAAATGCTCAAGAACTCTAAAATCCATTGCTTCTCTGTTTTTTTTTAAATTCATTTGCGACAAGTTTGACTTTAGAACCCAAACCCTGGATGCAAATGAAGAGTCAGTCTGGCGAAGCTGATGAAGCGTGATTCACAGGTAGGGCTAAGAAGAAGGACAATCCATCTTCTTCAGTCCAGAATTGGAGATGTGTTGCTGACAGTATATCGTATTAAAAACACTACGAATCACTTGCGGACATAAAACGAGTACCGCCAATTTTCTATGATCCAGAGCAAGTCTGCTGAATATATATCTAAATGTAGATAAACAACATTGGAGTGTCGATCAGTTTGGCAACTACCAAACCTAACACGTGCTGGATTCTGCTTTATTCTTCCTGGACGTTGACTACACTGAGGAAGCAAACAAAGAACATCTTTATCGTACGAAACACCCTACAACTCGTGTACAATCACGTGTGGTAGATACATCCAGTTTTCATATAAAACGCACGAGAAACAACGAAGGCTCCTACACCGTAGTACTAAAGATTACCCTTCATGCAACTCTGCTCTCAAAATTAAATTTTATTCCACTTGTCAAAGTCCTATTGGCTTCAAATTAATCGGAAAAAGCTTAGGTACTAGGGTGTATTAAATAAAATAAAATCAAATAGAATGAGAATTGATGCCTCTTTATCTTTTGGATCCTCTTCGTTTCAAAAACGAACTTTTTATTCCTAAAACTGTCTCAATCTTCACGATTTATGATGATATAACTTTGAGAACAGAGCTGCGTGATAAATATCTTAAATCTGTTTTACCTGGCGAAAAATTCATTGACTAATCTCGAAATCGAAGATCCTCAACTTTCGTAAGAGTGCAAGTATCTAATCGTAAGAAAGTCAGTTCGCTTTTTCAAATCCGATGTATAAACCCAGCGATGATAAATCGTGAAAAACCGATAATATTCCGATCTACGAATTTATTCATTTCATTAGCGAAAAAGAGTGCGGGCGAAGGAGAAACGCCGGGAGTTTTGATTAGCTTCCTAAAATCTCGTGCAAACGGCGAAAATTTGATCTTTTGTTCAAGGTACCAGCCTTTTTTTTCGTCGTTTCTGAAGGGTTTCTAAAAATAAGAAGCCGTATATGGTGCTGAAGGTATTCGATACAAGACTAGCTGTCGCATTTTTACCGTGACAAGCAGCTCGGATAAGACGCGAGTGAGCTTGAACTTTGCGCTTATGCAATATAATATAATTCGTTCCTCCCGAGCACGATCGATCGTTAATGCTCTAGTCTAAGATCTAATTTTCTGGGCCCTTTCCCCAGAATTTGTCGAATCGATTGCGAGCCATTTCGAGGACATCGGTCGCAGCTGATCGTTGCGATGAACTCGGACTGATTGCTGGAGCTTCCAGCACGTGATATCCTGATCCACTTATCTGAGGAGATTCTGCTTCCAGGACACGATAACCTTGTTGTCCGGGGACAGTGGCAGCTGGAATTGTCGAAGTCGGCAGGACAGTGTCTTTCTTTCTGTCGAATTCAAAGACAGGATCCTCCAGACAACGGAGGTTTGTCCCAGCGACTGGTTTTATGGGTGGTTCTATTTTGTGATCGTCGGTGTCTTTTTCTTCGTCGGCTGGGGGCTGGAAAGGATATAGGATTTGAAATAAGTTAAGTCGTATTCAGGTGATTTCTGAAACAATGGTCTTCTGCTTTAGATACCTTGCTATGCTTTGTTGGAGTGGGAGACCACTGAACGTGTACTGGCAAGGGGCTACCCCTGTCCGAATCTGGATCTTTATGTCCATTAGTACCGCTAAAACTTCCAAGAGATACACTTTCACTTTCTGGAGATTTGTAACCGGAGTGCTGCGAATGGTGTGATTTGTGCTGAGCCAATTCAGGTGGTGCAGATTGCGGTAACGATGAAGCCCCCCATGACTTTGCCTCACTATGTGGTCTTGTCAGCGGCTCCCCTTTATGAAAAAAAGTTACAATCGAATACTTTCATTTTTATTTGCATTTGGGTTTCTGACTTTTTCTAGTTATTAGGGATTAGAAGTTTTCATGTAGAAACATTCTAGATCATTTCAAACCATTCCGTCATTTACAAAAAAAATTATAAAAACAGGAGTATTCTAGGATAATTCTAGAATATTTAAATTTAAAAGTTCAGAACATCGTAGAACATTCCTAAAGACTCTATAATAGCCTAGACAATTTCAGCACTCACTAAATCTGAATTAACGGTAATTAACTTGCTTTAGTACAAATTTTAACTATTTCTTTCAGTAGCTTCGGATACTTCACTAAAAGTTTACTCAAAAACTACTGATAGTTGGCATTAATATGTGTTTACTTTGTCAATAAATTGCAACATTATTTTTCTAGCCTATAACGAAAGTTTACGAAATGTGCAAGATTTAGAATTTTATAAATTTCACAAAAATTTCATACACATGTCATAAAAAATCGAAAAAGTAGCATATTGGTATCCTAAAGATGTATAGATAATTTAGAATTGATAGACATGCAGCTTGGTTATCCACGCTATAAAAAAAAGTGTTAAAAAATTTCTTGTTCGCAGAGTTTTTAAATTTTCCTGAGTTTCAATTTTTTTTACATGTCTGAAGGTCCAAAAAGTATTTCCAATTTTTTGCGATTTTTTATCAATTATATCTTATGACATAATTCATGTTCAATTCACCCCTGCTTTCAGAAAAAAATAATTAAATAAATAGGAAAATAATTAAATAAATAGGAAAATAATTTTTTTGGAGTGGCAGTAAAATTTTCATTTTGGTATTGAATTAAATTATCTTTAAAACTTGTGGTTTAAACATTTTTCTGAACATGTGTGGGATTTTCTAGCACATAAATACATTAGAATAAAAATTTAAAAGATCCGGGAGACGAAATTAGAAGTACAGAAAATTTTCAAAATTTAGAATTTGGTGTGTTTTTAACATTTGCTAAATACTTTGTTACTTTATTTCAGTTTTTTTTCTAGTTCTATATATAGTTGGAAAAAATAAAATAAAATTGCTTTAAAACTACTTTCAATCAAAAATAAACATTTGTTACTTGTGTCAAGACAAAATATTTGTTATAGGCGACCTAGAAAACTCTTATAACAGGATTTTATGATGATTCTATTATTTTTTGGGTGAAATTATCCGTCATTTTCAATTTTGAATTTTTATATAATATCCATAATTAGCTATCTCAGCAACTTCTGATAACCGACTTTTATACAAATTCCATAGTGTTTTTAATGAAAATGTCCGTCATTTTTCATCTGCTATTGTCAATTATGTATTTTTAATACGAAATTCATAATCAGCGATCTAAAAAACCTTTGAAATAAAATTTGTATGCAAATAATATCATTTGTTGTGTGAATCTGTCCGCTATTTTGCATTTGCCGTTTTGAATTTTGAATTTTTATTGCGAAATTCGTAAAGAAAGACCCCAAACCCCCCTGATTTCAAATTTATGCGCATTTTCCATATTTTTTATAAATCTGTCCGCCACTTTTCATTTTTTATACTGAATTTGGAATTAGCGACCTCAAAAACATAATTATAATGACTGCCTTTTTAGTAGGTACATTTGAATTAGTTTGGGACTTTTGGCCGCATTTTGAGCACTCTGCCCCACTATGCCCAGGAGGAAAGGTCCACATAGAAATCCACGTGAAAATTTGGGTGGTATTTTGAAACAATGCATGTGGAAATCCATGTAAAACTTAAAATTTATAGGCGAGAGTATCTATCAGTGGATCTATCAAAGTCGTAATTAGGCCTGCAGTTGCATATACAAATTCAACGTTTTTGTAAGAAAATAAATTGTTCTTATTTCTAAACTCGTCTGGTCACAGTAGTTCGATCAACATATTTTATTTTGCATTTTATTTTATTCAGAATTGTCGATTTATGTACGTTTCCTAAGCGATAAAAAACTAGAATGTGATGCTACCATCCTTGTTAAGTATTTGAATATATAGGAAATGACGCGCGGTTTCTAAAATACGGCTTAATTTTACTTAGCAATTACACTCCAACTGATATCATTATTATTAAATACTTGCGTTACTCAAAAATTACAAGTTGAGACCCTTAGCAATATCAATTATAAGCATAAATATTTTTGAAGCGGCCTATTTGTGTGAAGTAAAGTCAAGGTGTATTTTCCCACCCTTATCTCAAAAGCAGTTTCTTTTCCTTTTTCCTTATTTCCTAATGGACTTAGATGACTCAAGCTTTTAGACGTAGTGTGTTCGCATATATTATATTCTGCCTCATCCAACAGGCTTAATGGTGGTGTTAAGATTTTCAGTACCAGAAAACATCCCATAAAGTACCACGTGGGAATCCACGTAGAATTCCATGTGGTATTCCTGGCTTCAAAATTCCACCTGAATTTTACGTGGTTTTTCTAGATTTCCACGTATACATAGTTCCACGTGGAATTCTACGTGGACTTATTGGGCAGAGTATTCTAGAACAATCAAGAATTTCGAAATAAGCTGACGCGGTAAACATACCCAAATCTGTGGGTAAATTTCACCACGTGAATTTAAGTTTTATCGCAGGTTTAGAGTACTCTGAAATCGGGGTAAAGTTTACACTTAGTTTTGTGTGTGTGTGTGATATCCTACCTTCCCTGACGTTTTGGGTGACAGTGAATGTTTTCCCTGTGTCCAGGGGCACTGTCCAATTTACGGGTTCTGGTGACCGCATTATCATTTGTTCCGGAGATTTGACGCGTGTTGGTTCCGGAGGGCTTTTTACCACTGGTTCGTCGTCGATCCAGGGTGCTGGATCTGGAGCAGCTACTTGCGACGGCGGAGTCGAAGCGACGCTCGATCCTCCAGTTGTATCCCCGTTTACCTGCGGCTCCGCGGTCACTGGAATCCACAATTGAGACTTACACAGAATGTATAAAATCTTTCTTCTTAACATACTTTGTTCGAGCTTGATGATTCATTTTTACCCTTAAGTTCAAAACTCTAATCACATTACACTTCTGCATTCTTATTACTTTACTCAAAGATATATACACAATTAAAAAAAAAACAAACAATACCCCATTCCAAAAATTACCTTCTACTAATTTTAAATTACGTTTATTTAATCATTAGATTAAACATTCACTACTTAAGTATTCTTACTATCAATATTTACAGTAGATACTGAAAATATATTTGGATAACGTAATATTAATGGACATAATATCTAAAAAAATCATCGAGCTTAAACTGATTTCTAGGACAGGAGCTTTACAGATAAGACTCTAGTCAAGACAACATATTTTTCTGAAATAAAACTAAAGAATTTTTGGTAATTTGAAAGCTTATCTGTAAATTCTATCCAGAAATTTGTAATTACAACAATAACAAAATTTGTGTCAACTGGTACTGGAGTGACCTATAAATACATTCATATAGATACATAGAGAGAGGAGACAGATAGTATGTGGTAAGCAAACACGTACATTTAGAATGCACAATCAATTAGTTGCAGTGAATATTTATAGCAATTTGTCAATAGAACACCACACGTGCCTTATAGTATTCATTATTTTCTCTCTACAGCCTTATACACCAATTAGAAGAGTCCTTCTTTATCCTAGAGAAAATGTTGTCAAAAGCATTGAAAAATATATATTTCTGTTACAATACGGTTTATTTCAACAGATATGTTCACAATAATTTTATATGGGCGTAATAACCCATATAATTTTTAACGTGTATTTTACAGCACACTATAACACAGATTGTAGCATACAAATTACAAATATACATCAGATAATACCAATAAAACATATACTTATTATTCATTTTGATAACTTCAGGCAATGTTTAAAATAAATCTCATCCAAATAAAGTTTGTAGATAATTCACAAACACACAAAAACTTTGATGAAAAAGCGATCTAACTTAACAGTAATTATTTTTGTATTAAATATAAAAATAAAGCGTAATATTTTATAATGACAATGAGTAAATGTTTAGGTATGTATGGAATAGTGTATGTAAAATATCAGGGTGATCCAAAACTGCATTGTAAAGTAGTTGTTGAAAAAATGATATTCAGAGGTCCTGCAAGCCCCATGAAGTTTAACACGTATTTCCCATTGGAAGAAAAGACGTTTTTGTAAATTTTATTTGGAATCGTCAATATTAGATGTAGTGATTTGCATGTCATTTTTTTCACAATTAGTAATAGAATATGAATCAAATAGGACATTGCGTGACGAGTGAAATCGTTGCCTCGACCCGAGACATGCATACAATTTTTCATCATATTGATAATCGAAATTCGACTTGAACTTTAAAGCAATTAATCATTTGATGAAGACCTTTTTAATTTATTTATATATGTATATCATCATCGATAACAACTTGTTTTCTTTAGGGGAAGAGGTAGGAGAAGAGGGCTGGTAATAAAGAGTGTGCAGTTTCAAATTTTTATTTCAGACTGCAATAAACTTCCTGTTGTAATTTAAAACAAAATTTGTACAGGTTATTTACAGATCCATTCCTCTTAACTACACCTAATTATTGCATCCTCTGCTTTTATCTGTATTAATATTAGTCTAATAATATTATATATTCATATTTTTAAAACAGTAGCAACAGAGTAAAAATACTTCATTCCAAAAATTGGAATGCTATTTAAAAATGGTTTTTCTTGATGTTCATTTATTATTTGTTCATGGCTAAAAAGTTAAAGAGAAGCTGAAAATTTCAAAAAAAAAAAAAAAAAAAAACCTCAGCGTTTTAGCATTACTCTTAGAGAAGATAGTTATAAATAATAATTAATTGCTTGAACAATTATGTTCGTTAAAATTCATTAATTATTACCTATCTAAGTAAAAAGTGGACTTGAAGTTAAAAGTTTCACAAAAAACTGCAACTACAGAAATAACTGCATAACTGCACTTCTAGCATTATTCTAAGAGAATGTTATTGCAAATAATAATAAATTGACTAATTAATTATTATTGGTGTTAACTTCAATTAATTATTGCTTAGATTTAAGTGAAAAATTGAAAGCAACTTGAAAAATTTAGAAAAAACCGCGACTTGCTACCTCCATTCTAAGAGAAAATTTCTATAAACAATAATAAATTGTTTAAACAATTAATTTCAAGATCTAATTATCAGAACACAGTAATATTTTATATATTAGATACAATATTCAATAAAAGAAATCGTAAAAAGAATTAGTGCCAAAAAGTCGTAAAACCCAATTTTTCACTTATGGTTTCTTTGGGATGCTATAAAACAGACTCATGGGAATAAAATTCAAAAAGTAATGTTTGATTCGTATTTCATGGTTAATTGTGAAGATAAATGTTGAGGGTCAATTCGATGCATCTAATATTGATGATTCTGAATAAAATTTACAAAAACATTTTTTTCTTATAGGTAATATATGTGTTATCTTCGTGGGGCTTGCAAGATCTCCAAAGATAAATTAAGAAATGCATTTATAATTTTGTGTATTAAAACGAATTTGGGAGGGATATTGATGAAAATTTAAGAAAAAAAATTTGGATCACCCTAATGTATATATATAGTTTTTTATTTTATCATAAAGCACACTCTTATAGTCTGTAAAGGTATTAAATGTTTAACTTTCTTTCCGAACTGAAATTAATGATGAATAATGATCAAGATAGTTCGTTAAAATTGATAATACAACTCATGTAGTATATTGATTGAACACATGATGGGTTTATAATTAGAATTCATTTAAAAAAAAATATTCTTCAATAATAGCGGCTACCTACTTTATTAAGGGAATATTTATATTGATAGATACTACAATTTCGTTTAGGGCGAAGTACTTTAATTTCAGGTACATTTTTGAATTGACGAAAATACAATGTTACAGTTAAGAAACTATGGGCTATATAACTTTAATTGTGAAAAGTGCATCCACATAAATTAGGGAACCGAATTGTGGATAGTTGCTACTTATTGTTATTTGATAAAGGAATTCATAGGAAATGGTAGTTTTTATACAATTATTTATTATGTTTACTTTTTTTTAATGTTTGAAGGTATTTTCTATAAAGGATCGATAATGATAATATAATTTCAATGCATGATTCAAGTTAAAACTACGTATACCTCACTTGTCAACCCATGTAAGTTCAAGTTGAAGTTGAATGAGGCGCAAATATATGATGCGTATGATACAAGTTGCAAATGTTAATTTCAAAAATTTGTCCCAAATAATTTCTACTAAAATTGTGAATATTCGTGAGTATTCTTTGCCGGAAATTAAGCTAAAAAATAAAAATCAAACATTGGAAATTAATTTGAAAATAATATTTAATTACTACATTCGAATCCTCACATTAGTTATTTTATATCCTTTAATGGTTATTTTAAGTTTTGGGCAAACACAACCTACGTTATATTTAATGGAAAAGTGGTTTTCGTTCCATATAATAAATATACATGGAGAGAAACAGGACATGTAAGATACAGGAAACTATTTTCTGCTATAAGAATCTATGGATTTTGAAACACTATCTTTCAAAGTTTGATCGCTCATTTCGACTAAGGACCAATTTCTACCAATTTTTTCGTTCGAATTTACAGTGCCAGCTAAATTATATTCCTACGCTTAATGTTTTTTATGAGCATAAAATAGCAGAATAGAGGTTATGGTACAATTAAAAATTTGTGCTCTACATTCATCGTTAGAAGTTGGTCCTCGTAGGGTCAGTAATGGAAAATGCACCGACATGCTGAACTTATACGGCGCAACGAGGTTATTATTATCAGGCTGAACGAATATTTTCAACAAACTTTAACGGTGGGTTCTTCCGTGGTGCATTTTCTGCTGAGATACTTTCCCTGAGTGCACCTGTAATTTATTTTTCAAAAATGGAATATTGATTTGATACGTCTGATATGTATTGTACTAGGGGTACTTCAAAAAATTCAGTTTCGTCAAGCTTAATGATCACATGTTACAAATATGAGGGGAAAATATATCAATATGATAGTCGACAAGGAACAACATTGTGTATGGAATATTCACATTTTTATTGGATTCATAACTAATGAACGTAGATTGATTTGCTATAGTTCATACAGGAAAGAGTATCATTGAATTAATTTATTGTTTACCAACGAAAACTTCTGAAATAACTTTTGATTTTCAGTATTTTGATACCTTTAGATATGATTTGTAATCCCTAGGATCAGTTTTTAATTTGTAAAATCACTTTAAAAAATCATTATCTATTGTATAACCTGAAGGTAAAGAAATATTAAGTCTTTACTAGCAGACATCATTTTCCAAAAAATGGAAAGAAATATTAACTTTAACTACGAAATTCTCGGAAACTAAAAAACAAAAATAAGAATCCAACGACCAAATTTGGACAACATACTCTTAAATGTCTCCATTCAAATTAAAATAAAAACAAAATAAAAAAACAGTAAAGAAAGATAAGGCTACCTCCAAATCCCCTTCCTTTCTTTTTTTCACTCTTCTTTATTTATTTTGTTTTTTAAATCACAATCGAAAAATATATACAAAAATAAACTGTCTCTGTGCTAACTTAACGGAAGGGAACCTGAAGCTGTTGTTTTTAATCAGTCCTAATGATAAGTTGGTGATATTATTCCATAAATTATTATTGGATAAATTTGTCTAATTTATTAAGAAATTTTGTTGAGACAATAGTTAATAAATTAGACAATTTTTATCATTACTTGCGAAGTTCATTCATTATTGTCGTTTTTGATATAATTTTTCTATTGAAATTTTGATAAAATTGACGCAAAGTACTGCAAATTACTATTTAAATCGTCGAAAATTGCGCTTATTATATTTTAAAAAGGCCAGTGCAAGTATGAAGAAGACATTTACGATGGTATTTTTAAACCCCAACATAATTGTAATTATTAAATTTAAACAATTTCTTATTGAATTTGAGAAGTTTATCTGTAAAATCGTAAATAGAAGTTTCAAATATTGGTAAAGGCCTTGGCCGGGTGTGTATCGGCAGGCTGCCTCAACTTGGATTTCATTAATATATAAGGGGTTAGTTGCTACCATTATATGACTATCTTACCTCGAGTATCAGCTTTAAACAAATGTCTAAAAAAGTATTAAGAAAAGTTTGAAAAATCCATAAATGACATTTTATCGAAATTGGTTTAATGGATTTTAATGGCTGAAATATCCCAGGCGGAAATATTATATATAGTTTATATATAGTGTAAAGTATTATATATAATATTCATTTGTTTTATATAAAAAAAGTATAAAACAAATGAATATTATATATAATACTTCACACTATATATATACTATATATAATATTTCCGCCTGGGATATGTTGTACAGAGTATCAAGGCAGTTAAAAAAAATCAAGAAGGTCGCCGAATTTCTATTTTTATACCTGTAGATATATTCTAACCTCATCTTAAGATTTTTTTTCGATGACAGTTCACTGAAAAGTAAGTAGTAGGCCCAAATACTTGGGCTTGTAAAAATATGCCGCTACTACTTTATTGATTGGCACACCCATTTTGCTTGTCGGTGTTACTATGCGCACTGTAATTTCAACTATCCAAGTAGTAACACCAACGAGGAAAAGAGTTGTGTTAACAAATCAAGTAGCAGTAGCATATATTATTACTTTAAAAATATTAATATACACTAGGGTGATTCATTTTATAAGACAAAAAAATGATTTTTGAATCTGAACACGCACACTAGCCTAAACTGTACCTTATAGCCAATAAATTTGAAAGAAATACAAAATCGAATCTGATTCACAGGTTCTTTATTTGAGTTTTGCCTTTCTTATCAATTTTTTGTTTTTATAATTTTCTCAATGTCTTGAAAATGTATGTATTTAATTTTTACACATATAGAATTATCCCCTTTTTACATTACCATCATTGTACATAATTGAATGCATTCTTTTAAACTCATTTTTATAAAAATAATATTTAAGGAGCGGACTAGATAAGGTATGAACTTGGCTGCGAATCGTCTACGAAAGGATAACCACTGCGATCATAAATATTTAAATAATGAAACCAACTTCATACTGCCTAGACATGCACATTACACACTGTTAACAGTGTAAAGTTGGTTCTGTAAATTCAAATATTTCTACTCACAGTGGTTTTCCTTTCGCAGACGATTCCTAGCTAACTTTCCTAACTGGTTCACATTTTTCTATAAGAATTTGACATACAGTGAACCAATTACAAAATATAGTAATAAATACAAAAAAGTTACTTATTATCGAAAAATGTGAAAAAGTAAAAAAATTATTATTTTCCTCGCAAACGTGATTAAAAATTGAAAAATTAAAATGGGAGACTAAATCATATCCGATTTGGAATTTATTTTGTGGCAAATTTTTCAAACTGAATCGCCCTTATATACACGAACTAGGTAGACAAACAAAAAAGTGAATGGAGAAGAATTAATGGAAAAGCTAAAATAAAAATATCGGTCTCCTTACTATCACATCGAATTACGTGTACATTTCGACGGTCCCGAACCATTTTGACGTATCACCAGCGAATGCGTTAAAACTGTCGTATCTCGTTGTCACGTTGGAAAAGTATCGTAACTCGCAGCACCAATTCCATAGTGTGGTATCTCTTGATAGTGTTTTAAAAGTGTCGTAACTAGTTTTTAAATGAAATATTGATATTCATATAGTCTATTGAACTGAAATGTTGTCAATTTAATGGTAATATTACTCAATTTATGAAAAATTAATAGAAAAAATGCGACGTTATTGAAAGTTTGGCGAATTTTTTTTTTTTTTTTGAGTTTGCTCCATTCCATACTGTCGTAACTGTCGCCTAAAACATTTTCGCATTAACTGAAGTAACGTCTAAAGAGTAAAAAGTTGAAAGAGTGTTATTTTTTTCGATGTTTCATTTTTAAATCTGTCAGAAATGGACATGTCAGTGAATCAAAACGTCCATTTAAGTGAGAGAGGCATAATTTCAATTTGCGGAGAGAAATCAAACCAACAAGGATGATGAGTGATATTAGATGAGGATTATTTTGTAAATTTCATAAAAATGATTTCGTTGTGTTTTTAGAGATTTTAGGAGACTTTTCGCTTAGTTGTTCTAACAATTAAAACATCAAATTTTCCATGAATTATAAATATAATATAAATATCATATATGATAAATTAAATAAATCCGATTATCGAAAAAAAATGTTTTTCATGGAAAAAAATACTTTATTTTTTTCTGATTATAATAAAATTTTTTTTTAAATTCTTTAGCATTTTGAAGTTTGTATAGTAGTTACCATACTTTTAAAACACTATCAAGAGATACGACACTGTGGTATTGATGCTGCGAGTTACGAAACTTTTCCAACATGACAGGGAGATACGTCAGTTTGAACGTATTCGCTGGAGATACGTCAAAATGGCTCGGGATCGTCGATATATTTTAATGTAAATAATTGATCAAGTAATTAGGTAAATAATTTTATGAATATTTCAAACTTCTTTGAAGTATCTAGTATATCGGCATTGATTATAGAATTCGATGAATTTGGATTTCTGAAATATTAAAATTCGGGCATTTATTATTCGGTACTTTTATTTTTCATCAATTTTTCTATTTAAAATTTATTTTTCTTATATTTTTTACGTGCTTTAATATTTTACTGCAATTTACAATTTTATTTTTTTGGATTAACAATAACTAAAACCATACAAATCGTGGAAAATTGTTTTAACTATTATCAGAGTGCTCGCTGAAATCTAAGAGTTTCTTTTCACAGAGCAAAGTTCAAAATTTAAAAAATGATTTCTATAAAATTATAACTCCTACCGATTGCATTTTTTGTAACGTTTTTTTTTTATCTTCAAATTAATTTTCCTACCAAAAAAAGATTGAAAAGAGCATTTAATAATTATTTTTCTCCAAATGTATGTAATGTAATGTGAATGTATTAATTTTTTTTAATGTTGTAATTTTTCTTCGTGAAAAGTTACCATAAGAAAAAAATTCCCGGCTATTCAACTTTTCAATGTTCAAAACTTGTAATTTAAAGTATTTTCTAACCAAACTAAAATGATTTCATGTAGAATTATAAATAGACATGTCTATTTGTACAATTTCAAATAGAATATTCAAGGAAACATCACAATAAGTAGAAATGGAATTAAAGTAAGGGAAATCAAAATTCGAAATTAAATTTTTACTGATGCAAAATTTTAGTTTTGCATAAGAAACTTTATTATGAAATCGCTAAATAATTTAATTACAATTGTAATAACAAATTATACAATTTTTTATAAATGATTATGTAAGTGATTATGTACAAATTAGCCTAACTAATACAAATTATAATTATACAAAAATAAATGATCGATTGCTTCTTAGTTTCAACCGTGAAGTCACAAAAGTATCTTTTTCTAACATATGAGTATATAAAAATTTTTGTATTAGTTTCCTAATTCTATAGTAGTGTTATTGAAAAAAAAAAACAATAAACTCTACAGCTTACTCATCCCTCTCACCAGAAGTTAAGATTCCAGAAGAAATAAAATCATTCCTAAATAATATTTTATTTGGAACCAACTTATATATGTAAAACTTACATAGATATATTCTGTGAAAAAATTCCAGAATTATTAAATTTCCCGTTTTTTCCGAAATTGAAAATTTCCGAATATACATTTTTTAATTATAATTAATAATAATAGATTATTTTCGCCAATTTAAAATTTTGTCGAATATAAATGTCGAGAATTTAAAAATAAAATAGTAAAAGAAAACACTTTTGGATATTATATTAAGGTATTTTTTAGTTTTTTTTTTTTAATAGAAATATGCAAATGGCGTGTATATTTTTTTGCATAAAAGGGTTTCTTTAAATTATCCGGAACGTTCACGTAAAAATTCGAAGTATCCTTTTTATAAATACAATATTAAAAGAAAACGTTTTATTTTGTACCCCCATAACACACAATATTGAAGAAATCTTGCTAGAATATTTATTTGAAACATTGGCAACATTCCAAATGAATATTGCAGCAACATTCAAAAAAGATTAAAATGTCCGACCCAGGCAATATTTGTCTGGAATATTTCTGCAAAATTTTAAGAGAATATTGGAAGTGCGCTCGCTTTATGTGTGCGAAAAGTGTCCGCGAAATCTTGCTTAAATATTGCCGCGCAATGTTGCTGAAACATTGGCTGAGATATTGATAAAATATCTCCATAAAAGGTTTTCAAAATATATTCTTGAAAGTTTCTCTCTAAATTTATTTTCAGGTTATATTATTTTGAATTACTTATACACCTATCATTAACGTATAAGACCTTCTTTTTAATCAAGTAACAGAAATTCACAAATTTATTTTTATTTGTAATACTATGTACACATACATTAAAAATAACTACATTTTTTGTTCGATGAAGTAGAAATCATTCAGTTGAACTTCTGTACTTCCAAGAGAGGCAAATTTTTCGAGATATATTTTGACCCTATAAAATAATTACAAATATTATTAAAAAATATATTTCATCAGATAGCCTAAACGGATGAAAATGGTAAGTTTGTATTGTCGGATAGCCTATAAAATAATCAATACACAAATATTGGCCAATAACTTTCTTGTCTGCATGCAAATTCTGCTCGAAGCAATATCGTTGCTCCAGGAAACAGTCTTACAGTCGTCACAGAGAGTTGTATAATGTAGAAATCGAAAAAATTTCAAAGAACATTTTCTGCATTGTACACCGATTATAAACTGATCAAAATAAAATATCTTCTTAGTTTCGAAGATCATCTTCAGTGAGGAATATGCCTATTCATTATGTATTTTATGTGTTATTGTGGGTTATTAACAATTCAATGTCAAAAATGGGGACTTTAAATTGAAACACGTCATATGATATTCATATGTTCCTTCCCATGTTAACAACTTCGAGCGTTCATGATAAGGTTGAATTGACAAGTTTGACATTTGAATTTTTGACAGTCGATACAAACTTCACAGGAATATGTACTGAAAAAATGATACGATAGCGATATGATAATGAAGAAAGCATTCATTTTCAAATTTTCTTCTACATATTCCTATATTATCAAACTGCCTGACATTTCGCAGCAATTTCTCTCTTTAGTTTTTTTGCGAGATTCGTGAAATTTATTACAAAAAAAGTTATTAGGTCAAAAAAATTATTACAAGCTTTGATTTTAAAAGACCATTTTTCATATCAATTTTCACGTCAAAATAAAATTCTAAGTTACTTAGTTTTATAGTTTTAGCAATGTTCTTACATTATCATCCAGAGTAGGTATTAGATTTGTGTAAAATTTGACCCCCCTGTTTTTTGTCAAATGTCCACGTTTTGAGACCCCCTGAACCCAAAACATATTAGTTCAACTTTGAACCCGAAGTTCAATTTTTTCAAGCAAAAAGTCGAATTTTCAACAAATGAAGATTTTTCAGTCGAGAAAGAAGAAAAGTTTCAAATTTTCAGTTAAAAAAATTAATTTTTAACAAACAAAGATCAATTTAAAAAAAAACAGTAGAATTTTTAACCCAAAAATATTAATTTTCTGCTGGAAAGACGAATTTTCAACAATGTAGTTTAATTTTTAACCAAAGAGTTTTATTAATAACCAAAAAAGAAAAAATCAACCAAATAGATTATTTTTCTATCAAAGAAGACGAATTTTTTGCTTAAAAAATATCAATTTTCAACAAAAAATAAAAAAGTTACATTTTAGTGAAAAAAAAAATGTTAAAAAAAAACAATTTCAACAAAATAGTTACATTTTCAACCTATTATTACTATCAACCTTCAGCTAAAAACATACATTTTTAAGAAAGTAGTTCAACTTTTTTACAAGCAGTTGCATTTTTAATTTCAAAAAATCAATTTTCAGTCAAATATACAATAGTTACATTTTCAGTTAAAAAAAAATTAATTTAAAAAAAATTTTTAACAAAGTAGTTCAACTTTCAATCAAACAGATGAATTTTGAACTAAAATTATGAATCTTCTACTGGAATAGTTAAATTTTCAGTTGAAAAAATTAATATTCCACCCAAAAAAAAAGGAATTTTCAACCAAAATTATGAATCTTTAACCAAAAAATATGAAGTCGCAACGATAAAATGTAATAGTAAATATTTTAACAAAAAAAAAAATCTGAATTTTAAATGATAAACTGTTGAATTTAATTTAAAAGAAAATTATTTTCAAAAAAAAATAGTTTAATTTTCTACCAAAGAACATAATTTTCAACCAGTCGCATTTTTAACCAGAAAAGATCAAATTTCTACCAAAAGAGATGGATTTTGAAACCGAAAAGACGAATTAAAAAAAAATTGTTGAATTTTCAACACCAAAATATGAATTTTCAATAAAAAAGTTAATTCTCTGCCCAACTAGTTGAATTTTCAATTCAAAAAGATAAATTTTAAACAAAACAGTTGAAATCTGAAAATTTAATCAACCCAAAGGATGTACTTTTCATCCAAATTTGTGGATTTGCAACCAAATAATACAATTTTTAATTAAAAATATAATCCAATCAATTTTTAATTTTTCCTGACTATTAATATTCAAAGGGCAGAATTTTAATCCTGTAACACTTTTAATATACAATTTTTTTACAAACGGAATAAAAAATTAAAATGAAAACATTTAAATTTATTATTCTTGACAGTTATTCATGGTGGCTCTCATTAGTGAATTTTATTGAATGTGTAAAAATTACACCATTTCTTGCAGGGGCGCAATGTAAAATTAAAAACATTATTATTTAGTTAATATCGTAGTTGGAAAATTACATAACAATTTTTTCTGAATTAAAATGTAATTAATTTTCTATTGTCATCAGAAATTATTTTTGTAAAAGTGGAATGGATTCAAACTTACACTGTAGTAAAAGTATAAAAAATTCTTTATACAAAGAATTGTTATGAAAAAATATAGAAAAATATAAAAAAATTATATTAGAATGTTTTCATCAAATGTAGGTCTCTATAATTTCTTATAAGAATTCAGAAAAAAATCTTTAATTGAAATGTTTTTTAAAATTTATGATTTTTACTACAGTGTCAATGTTTTTATCAAATATACGTCGCTATAATTTTTTCAAGAATTTTTTAAAGAACTACAAAGTTTTTAAAAATAATTTTGTATTTTCACTACGTTATGAATTTGGACCGATTCTACTGTTACATAAATAACTTTTAATCACAAGACAAAATTTATTGAATTTTTATTTACGAAAAATAAAAAAAATGTCTTTGATTTTCCAAGTGCGATATTAACCGAAGAATACAATTTTTAATTTTTAATTGCATTCCAATATAAGAATTTTTGAAAATTTAATCAAATTTATTAATGAGGGACACAATTGTGTGCCGAAAGGTTCCAAAAATATAATTTTTTAAAATTTGCTTGACACTAAAGCCAACAAGGAGCATGAATAAAAAGAAATTATTATTGAAGAAACTTTTTAGTAAAGGTAACATTAAAACTAGTAAATAAATCGATTTTATTTCAGAAAATTATAACTAACAATAAAAAAATTGTATTCTCATAATAAAACTGTATTATAATTTAAACAAATTTGAAAAAAAAAAAAATTTTGATTGTAATTTATTTTTATTTATTTATATATTTTTTAATATACCGCCGTATGATAAGACTTACCAAATTCATTTCTTTGTAACTAGCTTTGGCAAAACTCGCCCTGATGGCGTTGCAAGGCTTAGAAGGATCAGCCATAAAAGCAGCCCCTGGAGCCAAAAGCACCCCATGAGTTACCCCTCGCTGCATTACCATTTTCCAGGTGTCATTAACACCTCGAACTTTAATCCACAAGAAAAATCCTGCACTTGGTTGACTGAAATCTGCCAAACCTGAAAAACAAATTTTATTTAAAAATTAGTCAAATCCGAAATTCGAAAATTTCCCCTATTCCCCTGCGTTTCCCCTAATTTGAAATCCTCTTTTTTCCCCTTTTCTCTTTAAATATACGATATTTGAATTACGCGAGAAAATTTCTGAAATAATAAATTACGTAAGTGAAAATTTAGTTTTTTTTCTAGTCACAGAATTATTATTAATTATAATTCATTCAAGTTTTTTAATATGAAATTAAAGAGTATTGGGCAATCTGAAATTTGATTTTTAAATCTTTGCAATACAAACATTATAATTTACTTATAATTATCACGATTTAATTATCAGTGATGAAATTTTGAGAAAGTAAAAATATTTTTCATCATGAAAATAATATTAAACATATAAAAAAAGTTCATTTAACAACATTTTATTTGTCCAAATATTTTTGATCGCCATGAATGGATTTCCAAAGACCTTAATAAATCTACGTTTTAAAAATAAAATTTTTAATGACAGGCATCATTAATGAATCATTTAACATTATTTGAAAATATAAAATATCTTATGAAAAGATTGTTTTTTGTTTTCTAAATGTAAAAGTAAATGTTCAATCTTTGACCTCTTTCGTGAAAAAATTATACGATTTCCCCTAATGTTTAAACTATCAAAGTTGAAAAATAATATAGAATACTTTTCAATTTAAACTTTTTTTTTAAATAATCATGTCTAAACTTAATTTAAACTAAAATTTTTCAAGAATATTCACAATTGGAAAGAAGACGCTTTTGAATTCTTGGAAATTTTAATTAAAGTTTAAAAAATAATTTACAATTAAAAAAATTTACGATTGGAAAGGGACGACTGAAAATTCCCGAATAATAAAATTCCCGAATTGAAAAATTCGCGAATAATGGAATTCCCGCCAGTTAATAATATTACTGAATTTGAAAATTCCCGAATAATAAAATTCTTGAACAGTTATAATATTACCGAATTGGAAAATCCCCTATTAATGAAATTTTCGACCGTTTATAATATTACCGAATTTGCAGATTCCCGAATAATAAAATTTCCGACAGAAAATTACCGAATTTAAACAATTGAAATTTTGTATTCATAAAATTAATTAAATTATTACAATTAAAATTATATTAACATTAAACAAAAATTTATTTATAAAAAAATTGTTTAATTGTTTATATTCGGGAAATTTTATAATTTGGCCTTTTTCTGTCGGAAATTTTAATATTCGGGAATTTTCAAATTCGGTGATGTTATAAATTGTCGTGAATTTTGCAGTGTCGGAAATTTTATTTTTCGGTATTTTTCAGGCTTCCCTGCCGAAATATAAAAATCCCTAATTGGAAAACTTCCGAATAATAAAATTCCCGAACAGTTTATAATATTATCGAATTTGAAATATCCCGAATAATAATATTCCCGACAGTCTATAAGCTGGCCAAATTTTTAAATTCCCTAATAAGAAAATTCCTGACAGAAAATTGCCGAATTATAAAATATTCGAACTCGAAAATTTCCAAATTATAAAATTCCGTAATTCAAACAATTAAAAAATAGTTCTTTAACGAATATTATTTATTTATTAAAAGTAAATTCAGAATAGTATATATTAAATATATATTAAAAAGAAGCTTCGAGATAAATCATTGCTGAATTGAATTCTGCAAAGTTTGTTTAAAAAATGTGCTTAGATTCGCAGAAAATTTAGGGAGAATTCTTTTTATTTTATTTGAGACGTACGTGATTTAAAACTTATTTTTTAAACGATAGAATTATTGTTATTTCAAATTTAAATAATCCTTTAAATAACTTTACACAATAAAATCTTTTGCATTAATACAAATATTTTATCATTCTATTTTATATAAATAAATAATAGTTATTTTTCTATTTATTTTTTGAATGATATAAATTCGGGAATTTCATAATTTGGATATTTTCTATTTTGAATATTTTATGATTCGGCAATTCTAAGTCAGGAAGTTAAATATTCTGTAATTTTCCAATTTGTTCATATTATAAACTTACCGATAATTTTATTATTTAGGAATTTTCCAATTCGAGATTTTTATATTTTGGTTATTTTTGAAAGTTCGGGAATTTCATTTTTGGGGAATTTTCCTATTCGGGATTTTTATTTTTTGGTTATTTTTGCAATTTCGGGAATCCTCCAATTCGGGAATTTTACAGTGTTGGGAATTTTTTGGGGATTTTTCAATCGTCTCTTTTAATTCGGGAATTGTATAATTCTGAAATTTTCTAGTTTCGGGAATTTTCAAATTCGATAATATTATAAACCTTTAGGAATTTTATTATTTTGGATTTTTCCCATTCCGTAATATTATAAGCTGTTCGGGAATTTTATCATTCGGGAGTTTTCTCATTTAGAATTTTTATATGTCGGTAATTTTATCATTTCGGGAATTTTATTATTGTGGAATTTTCTGATTCGGGATTTTTATATTACGGTTACTTTTGTAATTTCGGGAATTTTACAGTGTTGGGAAATTTTTCGGGATTTTCAATCTTCTCTTTTGATTCGGGAATTTTATTGTTCTGAAATTTTCTAGTTTCAAGAATTTTTAAATTGGATAATATTATAAACTTTCGGGAATTCTTTATTTTAAATTTTCGCAATTCCGTAATATTATAAGCTGTTCGGGAATTCTATTGTTTGGGAGTTCCCCATTCGGGATTTTTATATTTGGGGAATTTTATAATTTCGAGAATTTTATTATTGGGGAATTTTCCAATTCGGAAATTTAACAGTGTCGGCGATTTATTATTTGGGAATTTCCAATTTGAGATTTTTAAATTTTGGTTATTTTTGTAAGTTCGGGAATTTCATTTTTGGGGAATTTTTCTATTCTGGATTTTTCTATTTCGGTTATTTTTGTAATTTCGGGAATTTTATTATCAGGCAATTTTCCAATTCGGGAATTTTTCAGTTTTGGGAATTTTTTCAGGGTTTTTCAATCGTCTATTTTAATTCGGGGATTGTATAATTCTGAAATCTTCTAATTTTGGGAATTTTCAAATTTGATAATATTATAAACTTTCGGGAATTTTATTATTCTGGACTTTTCCAATTTCGTAATATTATAAGCTGTTCGGGAATTTTATTATTTAGGAATTTTCCCATTCGGGATTTATATATTTGGGTAATTTTATAATTTCGGGAATTTTATTATTGGGGAATTTTCCAATTTGGGATTTTTATATTATGGTTATTTTTGTAATTTCGGGAATTTTCCAATTCGGGAATTTTACAGCGTTAGAAACTTTTTCGGGAATTTTCAATCGTTTCTTTTAATTTGGGAATTGTATTATTCTGCAATTGTCTAGTTTCGGGAATTTTCCAATTCGATAATATTATAAACTTTCGGGAATTTCATTATTTTGGAATTTTCCAATTGCGTAATATTAAGCGGTTCGAGAATTTTATTATTTGGGAGTTTTCCGATTCGGTAATTTTTTTAAATTCGGTAATTTTTAATTTCGGGAATTTTATTATTTGGGAATTTTCCAATTCGGGATTTTTATAGTACGGTTATTTTTGTAATTACGGGAATTTTCCAATTCGGCAATTTTACAGTATTGGGAATTTTTTTGAGATTGTTCAATCGTCTCTTTTAATTTGGGAATTGTATTATTCTGAAATTTTCTAGTTTCGGGAATTTTGAAATTCGATAATATTATAAACTTTAGGGAATTTTATTATTTTGGATTTTTCGAATTCCGTAATATTATAAGCTGTTCGAGAATTTCATTATTCGGGAATTTTATTATTGGGGAATTTTCCAATTCGGGATTTTTATATTATGGTTATTTTTGTAATTTCGGGAATTTTCCAATTTGCGAATTTTACAGCGTTGGGAATTTTTTCGGGATTTTTCAATCATCTCTTTTAATTTGGGAATTTTATTATTCTGAAATTTTCTAGTTTCGGGAATTTTCAAATTCCATAATATTATAAACTTTAGGGAATTTTATTATTTTGGAATTTTCCGTTTCCCTAATATTAAGCGGTCCAAGAATTTTCTTATTTGGGAATTTTACCATTCGGGATTTTTATATTACGGTTATTTTTGTAATTCCGGGAATTTTACAGTGTTGGGAATTTTTTCGAGATTTTTCAATCGTCTATTTTAATCCGGGAATTTTGTAATTCTGAAATTTCTAGTTTCGGGAATTTTTAAATTCGATAATATTATAAACTTTCGAGAATTTTATTATTCTGGAATTTTCCAATTCCATAATATTAAGCGCTCGGAGAATTTTATTATTCGGAATTTTTATATTTGGGTAATTTTATTATTGGGGAATTTTCCAATTCGGAAATTTAACAGTGTCGGGAATTTATTTTTTGGGAGTTTTCAGTCGTCCCTCTTCATTCGGGAATTTTATTATTCGTAAATTTTCTAGTTTTAGGAATTTTTAAATTCAGTATTATTATAAACTGTTCGGGAATTTTCCAATTCGATATTATTACATTTCAGGAATTTTTGATTTCGAAAATATTCTTTTTCAGAAATTTTACATACTCGGAAATTTTACTTTACGTGATATTTCAATCATGCCACATAAATGAACAATTTCAAATGTTTTGCGATCAAATCTCAAAAGTAAAAAAAAACGATACAATTAGGAATGATTTGATAAATAATAATTGAATAAACAAGAAAAAAAATTATATTTACAAACCTCGCAAGTGTTTTTCTGCAAAAACTACCATGGCATCACGACGTTCTTTATAGATGGACCTTATACTACGGAAATGATCCATTAGCCTCTCATATCCCCAGATCTTGAGCAATTTATACAGTATCACCTAAAAAGTACAAAATTATAAAGCATCGCAATAACATTCCTCATTATCATTAATTAATGACTTCTTCACACGCTTGCACTAAAGATAAGTTGACACGCGCCGAGAAAGCATTTTCTCATTATATGCGGGGCTGCATACATTTATAGATTGAGAAATTGCATACTAGACAACTATTAAGATAACAATAAATTTTAATTAATTATGATCACTCTCCACTAATTATCAACTGATACAGAAGCACAAATTATGGACCGAGAAAAAGAATTTTCTTGAACAAAGAAAACTGTTTTCTTGGATATACATGAAAATTTTGTTGTATCAAATGTTGGTTGATTCAACAAAATATTTGATTAACTCAACAAAACTGTTTTGTTGAATCAACCAAATACTTCATCTTCCAGAAGGTTTGGTCAAGACAACCAAAAAATTTAGCTGGGTCAACCAAACATTTTCTTATTCATAATTCTTTCGATTCATCCAAATCGTTTTCTGAATGTATAAAGAAAAAGATTAAATCAGGTTTGGCTTCAATTAACAGAATATAAATTTTAATCAGTGTCCAAAGGAGTGCAAAGCATTTCTTACATAAACCTCTCTCTAATTATTTTTTTTAATATGATAATTAACGTTTTGGCTGTTGAAATTACTTTTTATACTGTCATACACATTATATCATTTTTTTTTTAAATTGCTTTATTTTATTTTATATTTCAGATTACATACGTCCCATAAATATAAAGTCGAGGAATTAAACCATTCTTGAAATCGGAATTATATCGGAAATTTTATAAATCTCTTAAAATTGTTTAAATATTGTGCAAATCTATTGAAATCTTTTAAATACGATAGATATCGTATAATCTCTTGAAACCCTAATTTGAACTATTGAAATTCATGAAAATCCTTTCAAAATATGCAAATCCTTGAAATCTTTATAATCCCATACAAATTTCTTATAGTCGTTTGAAATCGTTGGAAAACACTTAAAATCTCTAAAAATTGGTTGAAATCTTTGAAATACTTTGAATATTTAGAAATTTTATGAGATTTCTTAATATCTTTGAAATCCCTTTAAAATAATATAAATCTTTAAAATCTCTTAAAATCCTTCGAAATCTTTTTAAATTAAATAATTGAATTTTCAACCCCAAAATATGAGTTTTCAACAAGAAAGTTTATTATCTACCAAATTAGTTGAATTTTCCATCCAAAAAGAAGAATTTTCAACTTAAATAACGTTAAACATTTTTTGCAGTGGCGAAATGTGTATATTATTCCCCTTTAAGAAAAGTACTTATGAAGAACAAGAAAAACTGATTTTTTAATTTTTTTTATCTCATAAAAATACTTTTTTCAACATGAAATAATTTGAGTAACTTTAAAATTCCGGGACTTATTTTTAAATCTCTTGAAATCCGTTATAATATTCGGAAATTCTCTGAAATTCCATAAAATCTTTTGAAATCATACGAAATCTTCTAAATCCGTGCATATACTCAGGAATATTTTGAAATCTCTTAAAATCCCTTTAAATCGCGTAAAATCATCGAAACTCATTTATATCTCTTAAAATTCTTTAAAATCCTTCAAGATTCATTAAAATCTTCGAAATCTCATTAAAACCCTCATATCTTTCCCAATTTGTTAAAATTATTTAGTATCACATGAAATCCTTTAAAATCCGTGTGAAACCCTTAAAATCTCTAAAAATCGGTTAAAATTTTGGAAATTCCGTGAAATATTTCAAAATCTTACGAGATGAGGTGAAATCTCAAAAATTAATACAAGAAATTTTTCAAATCCGTGGGGATATTTCCGAATACCTTGAAATCCCTTACAAATAATAAAATCCATTTATATTTCTTAAAAGCCATTGAAATTCCTGGAAAATCCTTAAAATCCTTTATAATATTCGGAAATCCTTTAAAATTTCGCTAAATCTCTTTAATCTTACAAAGTTTCGGAATCTGTGGATATACCTTGAAATCGTTTGAAATCTTTAAAAATCCTTTGAAATCTATTATATCACAAGAAAATCCCTTAGAATCCTTAAAAATATGTGGATATCTCTTAAAATCTCAAGAAATCGGTTAAAAATCTGGAAATTCCGTGCAATATTTCGAAATCTTAGGAGATCCATTGAAATCTTTGAAACCCCTTTTAAAATTATTTGAAATCTTTAAAATCCATGGAAATTTTTCTGAATCTCGTGAAATCCCTTACAATATATTGAGATACATTAGAATCTGTTAAAAGCCATTAAAATTCATGGAAATATCTCAACATTCTTTATAATATTCGGAAATCCTTTGAAATTTCGTTAAATATTTTTAAATCCCTTAAAACCTTTTAAAATTTGTAAATATGCATAAATCGCCTTTAATCTTTAAAATCCCTGAAAAATCACTTGTAATCCTTTAAAATCCAAGAAAAATACCTTAAAATCTCTTAAAATCGGTTAAAATTCCTAAAATCCCTTACAATATATTGAAATCCATTGAAATGTTTTGAAAGCCATTTAAATTCCTGGAAACCCCCTTAAAAATCATTCATAATATTTGTAAATCCTCTGAAATTTCGTTAATTCTCTCAAAATCTCACAAAATGCTCTAAATCCTTGGATATACTTTGGAATTGTTTGAAATCTCTTGAAATCGTTTGAAATCCCATGAAATCTTTTAAAATCCTTCGAAATGCCAGAACTTATTTTTTAATCTCTTAAATGATTGAAAATACGTAAAATCTCGTGAAATATTCGAAACACATTTATATCTCTTAAAATCCTTTGAAATCTCAGAATTTTGGAATCACTTGAAATATTTATAATACCATACAAACCACTTATAATCTTTTAAAATCTGTTCAAATCCCTTAAAATCTCTGAAAAATTAGTTGAATTCTTGAAGTTCCGTGAAATATTTCGAAATCCCTTAAATTACTTTGAAAGCCTTTAAAATTTTTTGAAATCCTCAAAATTCATGGAAACCATTTCCAATCTCCTGACATCCCTTACAAGATACTGAAATCCAATAAAATCTGTTGAAAGCCATTAAAATTCCTGGAAAATCCTTAAAATCATTTATAATATTCGGAACCCATTTAAATCTCTTAAGATCCTTTGAAATCCAATGAATCCTTCGAAACCCATTTAAATCTCTTAAAATCCTTTGAAATCCCTAAACATATTTTTCAATATGTCAAATCATTTAAAATCGTTTAAAACCCCTTAAAACTGTGAAAATACTTAAAATCGCTTGAAATATTTAAAATCCCATAAAAATCCCTTACAATCCATTGAAATCCTCAGAAATCCCTTAAAACCTTTAAAGATTGGTTGGAATCCTTGAAATCCTTGAAATATTTCGAAATTTCACGAGATCCATTAAAATTGTTGAAATCCCTTTAGAATTCATTAAAAATTTCTAAAATCCCTTAAAATCCTTTGAAATCTTTGCAAATCTTCTGGAACCTTCTGAAATCTTTTGAAATGTCTTAAAATCCTTTATATTATTTGAAAATCATTTAAAAATCCATTAAATCTTTCAAAATCCTTTGAAATCCCATAAAACCTCCGAAACCCATTTAAATCTCTTAAAATCCTTTGAAATGCCAGAACTTATTTTTTATCCTCTTGAATTATTGATATTACGTGAAATCCCGTGGAATCTTCGAAACCCATTTATATCTCTTAAAATCATTTGAAATCCCTGAAGATATTTTTTAAAATCTTAAATCACTTAAAATCCCTTCAAACCCTTTAAAACTGTGAAAATATTCGAAATTGCTTAAAATATTTAAAATCCCATAGAAATTCCTTATAATTCATTGAAATCCTCAGGAATCCCATAAAATCTCTAAAGATTGGTTAAAATCCTTGAAATACATGAAATATTTCGGAATTTTACGAGATTCCTTAAAATTTTAGAAATCCCTTTAAAACTCATTAAAATCTCTAAAATTCCTTAAAATCCTTTAAAATCTTCGGAAATCCTCTGAAAACTCCTGAAATCTTTTGAAACGTCTTAAAATCCTTTATAATATTCGAAAATCATTTAAAACCCCATTGAATCTTTTGAAATCGTACAAAAACCGTAGATATACTTTGGAATTGTTAAAAATCTCTTAAAATTCTTTGAAATTCCGTGAAATCTTCGAAACCCATTTATATCTCTTAAAATCCTTCAAAATGCCAGAACGTTTTTTTAAATCTCTTAAATGATTGAAAATACGTGAAATCTTCGAAACCCATTTATATCTCTTAAAATCCTTTAAAATCCCTGAACATATTTTTAATATCTTAAATCAATTAAAGTGC
This sequence comes from Andricus grossulariae, assembly GCA_011634705.1. Classification (NCBI taxonomy): domain Eukaryota; kingdom Metazoa; phylum Arthropoda; class Insecta; order Hymenoptera; family Cynipidae; genus Andricus; species Andricus grossulariae. The sequence goes on from JAABKJ010000755.1 coordinate 1,922,384, forward strand.
CTTAAAACCCTTTAAAGCTGTGAAAATACTTGAAATCGCTGAAATATTTGAAATCCCATAAAAATCCTTCATAATCCTTTGAAATCCTCAAAAATCCTTTGAAATCTCTAAAAATTTGTTAAAATCCTTGAAATTCATGAAATATTTTGAAATTTTACGAGATCCCTTAAGATTTTAGAAGTCCCTTCAAAATCCATTAAAATCTTTTGGAATTTTTGCAAATCTTCTGGAACATTCTGAAATTTTTTGAAATGTCTTAAAATCCTTTACAATATTCGAAAATCATTTAAAAATCTATTAAATCTTTTGAAATCTTAAAAAATCCTCAGATATACTTTGGAATTGTTAAAAATCCCTTAAAATTCTTTGAAATTCCGTGAAATCTTCGAAACCCATTTATATCTCTTAAAATCCTTTAAAATCCCAGAAAATATTTTTATATCTCTTAAATCACTTAGAATCCCTTAAAACCCTTCAAAAACTGTGAATATCCTTGAAATCGATTAAAATCTTTAAAATCCCATAAAAACTCCGTAAAATCTTTAAAATCCTTTGAAATTCCTTGCAAATTATTAATATCCACCAAGTTATTTTAAAAGTCACTTTAATTCTTTATAGTATTCATAAATCATTTTAAATCTTTCGAAATCCTCTAAAATCCCGTAAAATAATTGAAACCCCTTTAAATCACTTAAAATCCTTTACAATTCTTTGAAATCTCTCAAAATTTTTGCAATATATTTAATCTCTCAAATCACTTAAAATCCCTCAAAAACCTTCAAAAACTGTAACAATCCGTAAAATTGCTTGAAATTTTTAAGATTCCACAAAAATCTCTTATAATTCTTTTAAATTCGTGGAAGTCAGTTAAAATCTCTAAAAATTGATAAAAATCTATCAATATCTCATGAAATGCCCAACTATGTATTGAAATCTACTAAAATCTTTTAAAAGTCACTAAGATTCTTTGAAATCCCTTAAAATTCTTTACAATTTTCAGAAATCTTTTTAAATATTATGACATCCTCTAAAATCCCATGAAATTATTGAAATCCCTTTAAATCACAAATCCTTTAAAATTCTTTGAAATCGTTGCAATTTTTTAAAACTACTAATTCACTTGAAATCCCTTAAAACTATTTAAAAACTTTGCAAATCCTTGAAATTTCTCAAAATTATTAGGAATCTTGCCTAGTTTTTTGTAAACCTTTACAATATATTAAAATCCATGAAAACCTTTTTATAGCCATAAAATTCGTTAAAATCCCTCAAAATCCCTTAAAATCCTTTGAAATCCCTTACATTACTCGGGAGTATTTCGAAATCTCTTAAAATCCCTTAAAATCTATTGAAATCCCATGAAGTAAATTGGAAATATCATTTGAAAGCCTACCTCAAAACTTTTGTAATCCCTGGAAGTCTTTTCAAATGACTGGAAATCTTTCAAATAAAATCCCCTCAAAATCCCCTTAAAATCCTTTGAAATCCCTTAACTTATTTGAAAGTATTTCGAAATCTCTTAAAATCACTTAAAATCTATTGAAATCCCATTAAATAAATTGGATATCTTTTTTGAATCTTTAAGTTCCTAACTCCTTTAGGTCCCATAAAATCAGGTAAAATCTCTTAACAAATGCTAGATTCTCTCAAATTTTTTAAAATTATTTGAAAGCCTACCCTAAAACTTTTGTAATCCCTGGAAATCTTCTCAAATGACTGGAAATCTTTCAAATAAAATCCCCTTAAAACCCCCCTGAAATCCTTTGAAATCCCTCCTCATTCGAAAGTATTTCGAAATCTCTTGGAATCCCTTAAAATCTATTGAAATCCCATGAAATAAATTGGATAAATTTCAAATAAAATCCCCTTAAAATTCCCTTCAAATCCTTTGAAATCCTTGAACTTATCTGGAGGTATTTCGAAATCTCTTAAAATCCTTTAAAATCTATTGAAATCCCAGGAAATAAATTGGATATCTTTCTTAAATCCTTAAGTTCTCAACTCCTTCGAGTCTCTTAAAATCAGATAATATCTCTTGAAAAATTTGAGAATCTCTCAAATTTTTTAAAATCCTTTGAAAGCCTACCCTAAAACTTTTGTAATTCTTGGAAATCTTTTCAAATGACTGAAAATCTTTCGAATGAAATCCCCTTGAAATTCCCCTAAAATCCTTTGAAATCCCTCCATTTCGAAGTATTTCGAAATCTCTTAAAATCCCTTAAAATCCCATAAAATCTGTGGAAATCTTTCTTAAATCCTAAAATTCTTAACTTCTTGAAATCCCTTAAAATCACGCAAAATCTTTTGAAAAATTTGAGATTCTCACAAAGTTTTTAATATCATTTGAAAGCCTACCCTAAAACTTTTGGAATCCCTGGTAATCTTTTCAAATGACTGAAAATCTTTCAAATAATATTCCCTCAAAATCCCCTTAAAATCCTTTGAAATCCTTTGAAATCCTGTAACTTATTTGGAAGTATTTCGGAATCTCTTAAAATCCCTTACAATCTATTAAAATCCCATAAAATCCATGGAAATATTTTTTAAATCCTTAAATTCTTAACTTATTGAAGTCCCTTAAAATCATGTAAAATCTCTTGAAAAATTTGAGATTTTCTCAATTTTTAAAAAATAATTTGAAAGCATACCCTACAACTTTTGTAATCCTTCGAAATCTTTTCAAATGCCCCGAAATCTTTTAAATCTTTTGAAATACTTTGAAGTCTCGTTTATGGTGAAAATAATTGATTGATTTTTTATAAATTAAGTAAAAAATATAAAATTTTAAAAATCATCCTTACGTAATTAATGAACGTTCCCTAATCAGTTTCGCACAATTAAAACGCCTATTAATAACAAGATAATATAAAAGTTGGTAAAATCATTTAATGAGACAAAAAATGTAAATTCTTGATTATGTCTTATCGATAGAAATCCGAGTCTGGCGTCTCCCATCTGTGGCGTTAGGTTATCGTTTCTTATTGTTGAAACTGGATAAATGTGCATCATCATAATTTATTGACATGCAGAATTGTCTCGTGATGCTAATGCAACACTTTGAAAGATTATCAATTTTTTTCATTGTTCCGAGCTAATTTTTGGATGATGTTATTACCATTTAAAAATGTTAGCGTTCGAGTTTTTAAATTTTTAATTAATACAAATTTCGATATTGATCTGACTACTTGGGAGATACTGTTTAAAAAAAATCTACTGCAGCCCGGATTTGAACCCGAGACGCCATTATCCATGAGTAGAACGTTTCTTACAGGGGAATACTAAACGCATTTCTCCACCGGGACAAATGTATAATTCTTAATCAACGTGATATTGATCTAATTAATTTTTTGAAGATGCTATCACCATTTGAGAATATTAAATTCCGAGGAAGAATAATTCTTTTTATACAAGAGAAAATCTCCCTCAGCCTTTGGTACATTTTTCGCAGTGGCGAAATGTGTATAGTATTTCCCTTTAAGAAAAGTACTTATGAAGAAAAAGAAAAGATCTGCTGAGGCCTCGGTGGCGTAATTAAACGCTCCACTCATGGATAGTGGCGTTCCGGGTTCAAGTCCGGGCTCAGCAGACTTTTTTTTGTTCGGTAAAAATTATTTTTTCCGAGTTATTGATAATTCTAGAATTCCTCATTCCTTATTTGGGCCAATTACATACCTGTGATAAAGTTGTTGCGTGAAGATGACTACTTTGCATGTGAAGTTCGACACTAGCAACCAATGGGGCTGCAGCTGTTATGACTCCTATTCTGAGTCCACTGCTCAAAACTTTAGAAAAAGAATCTAATCTTATCACCCTTCCTTCTGTGTCGAGAGAGAGGAAAGATTTTGGGGCCTCCTAAAAATTATAGACAATAATTAATTAATTAATTAATTAACAAAACGAAATGAGACGTTCTTTTAAACATAAATCTGGATTTTGAAAACGATATTCTTCAATTTTCAACAATTCAATTCTCAACTTTCTTCAATTATCAATAGGAAAAAATGCAATTCTCAATGTTTTTTAATTTTTACGAATTCAATTTTTAATCGTTGAATTTTCAGCATCTGAAAACTCAATTGTTAAAAATTCTTAATTCTTAATTTTCAACAGATGAAAATTCAATTAGAAATTTTCTTTAATTTTCAACAGTTAAAAATTGAATTTTCTTCAATTTTTGACGTTGAAAGTTCAATTTTAAATTTTATTCGATTTTTAACAGTTGATTTTTCACCCGTTGAAAATTAATGAAAATTGAAAATGGAATTTTAAACTGTTGAAAATTTGGAAAAATCAATCATTGAATCTTCCAATGATAATAATTAGAATTTTGGAAATTGAACAAAATTTTAAATTCAATTTTCAACTGTTGAAAACTTAAGAAAATGGAAAACTTTATTTTCAACAGTTTAATTTCCAACATCTTAGAAGAAAATTCAAACTTTGGAAACTCGATTTTCAATTTTCTTTAATTTTCTTTGATTTTCAACAATTTAATTATCATCTGTTGAATATTCAGTTATCAATTTTCTTTTTTGTTCAACAGTTGAAAATTCCATTTTCAATTTTTTTTCAATATTCCAAAAGAGAAAATTTAATTTTCAACAGGTAAAAATTTGATTTTCAACAAGTAAAAATTAAATTTTTAACAGGTAGAAATGTAATTTTTAACTATTAAGAATTCAACTGTTGAAAATTCAAATGTTGAAAATAAAATGTTCAACTGTTGAAGATGCATCCTTGAATTATCTTCAATTTTCAACAGTTTGAAGTTCAGCAACCATTTTTTTTCAATTTTCAACTATTCAATTATTAATAGTTGAAAATTCAATTGTTGAAAATACAATACTCGATTATCTTTAATTTTAAACAGCTGAAAATTCAAATAACAAGTTTTTGAAATTTTCAACCGTTGAAAATTTAATTTTCTTCAATTTTTGACGTTGACAATCCAATTATAAATTTTAATCAATTTTTAACAGTTGAATTTTAACCTGTTGAAAATTTATGAAAATTTGAAATGGAATTTTCAATTGTTGAAAATTTAAACAAATTATTAATTGTATGTTCAACAGATAATAATTTAAATGTTTAAAATTGAAGAATATTGATGAAAATTGCAGACAACCAAAGAAAATTTAAAAATTGAATTTTCAACTGTCGAAACTGTAAGAAAATGGAAAATTTAATCTTTAACATTTGAATTCTCAACATTTGAATTTCCTTTCATATTCATGTGTTCAAAATTCGAATGTTAAGAATGGAAGAAAATTGATGATTGAATTTTCAACAGCAGAAAATTCAATTGTTGAAAATTGAGTAAACTTGAATTTTCAACTTTGAAAATTGTATGCTGAATTTTTAACTCTTGAAAATTGAAGAAATTTTGTTAATTGAATGTTCAACTGTTTAAATTTTAATAGTTGAACAGTCCATTAACCATTTTTTTAATTTTCAACAATTGAATTTTCAACAGTTAAATTTCTACCTGTTGAAAATTAAACAGAATTGAAAATGAGATTTTCAACTGTTAAAAATGTGTTTACTAATTATTAATTCAATCTTCAACATATGATAATTCAATTGTTGAAAGTTGAAGACAGTCGATGGAAATTGATAAAATTGATAAAAATTGAAGAAAACTGAAGAAATTTGAAAGTTGAATGTTTAACAGCAGATAATTCAATTGTTGAAAATTCAAGAAAAAAGAATTTAATTTTCAACAGTTGAAAATTCAACTGTTAGAAATTGAAGAAAATTTAAAATTCAATTTTCAACTGTTGAAAATTGAAGAAAATTGAGAATATAATTTTATTAACTGTTAACGATTCAAAAAAATAATAATAATTGAATTTACAACAGATAATAATTCAAATGTTGGAAATTGAAGAAAACTTTCAATTTTCTTTAATTTTCAACCATTTGATTATCATCTGTTCAAAATTCAGTTACAATTTCATTTCATGTTCAACAGTTGAAAATTAAATTTTCCATTTCTTTCGATTTTCCAAAATAGAAAATTTAATTTTCAACAGGTAAAAATTTGCTTTTCAACAAATAAAAATCAAGTTTTTATCAGATAGAAATGCAATTTTCAACTATTAAAAATTCAAAAATTCAACTGTTGAAAATTAAATTGTCGAAAATTAAAGAGAATTTAGAATTGAATTTTTAACGTTGAAGACTGAAGGAAATTCAAAATTTAATTTTCAATTGTTGAAAATTGAAGAAAATTGAGGATTGCATTTTTAAAAATTGTAAGATAATTGTTGAAAATTGAAGAAAATTAATAATTAAATTTTCAGCTGTTGAAAACTGAAGAAATTTAATAAATGAATTTTTAACTCAAGAAAAACTGAAGATAATTGAAAATTGAATTTTCAACTGTTGAAAATTCAATTGTTGAAAATAGCAGAAAATTGAAAATTGAAGTTTCAACTATTGAAATTTTAACAGTTGAACAGTAAATTAATAATTTTTTAAACGATCATCAATTGAATTTTCAATAGTTAAATTCCTACCTGTTGAAAATAGAAACAGAATTGAAAACTGAATTTTTAACTGTTCAAAATTTTTTTTAAATTATTAATTCAATCTTCAATATTTGATAATTCAAGTGTTGAAAATTGAAAGAGAGACGATGGAAATTGATGAAAATTTATCAAAATTGAAGAAAACTGAAGAAAGTTGAAAGTTTCAACAGTTAAAAATTCAATCTGTTAAAAATAAAATAAAATTTGACATTCAATTTTCAACTGCTGAAAACTTAAGAAAATGGAAAAATTTATTCTCAACAGTTGAATTTCCAACATCTTAGGAGGAAATTCAAACTTTGGAAATTCTTTTTTTAATTTTCTTCAATTTTCTTTAATTTTCAACAATTTAATTACCATATGTTGAAAATTCAGTTATCAATTTTCTTTCCTGTTCAACAGTTAAAAATTCCATTTTCAATTTCTTTCAATTTTCCAAAATACAAAATTCAATTTTCAACAGGTAAAAATTTGTTTTTCAACAAGTAAAAATTCATTTTCCAATAAATAGAATGACAATTTTCAACTATTAAAAATTCAACTGTTGCAAATTCAATTGTTAAAAATTAAAGCAAATTTAGAATTGAGTTTTTAACGCAGAAAACTGAAGGAAATTAAAAATTTAATTTTCACCTGTTGAAAATTGAAGAAAATTGAGGATTGCATTTTCAACAGTTGTACAACAATGGTCGAAAATTGGAGAAATGTAATAATTAAATTTCCAGCTGTTAAAAATTGAAGATAATTAAGTATTGCATTTTCAACAATTAAAAATTCAATTTGAAATTTTTAAGAATTAAATTGTTGAAAACTGAAGAAATTTAAGAATTGAATTGAATTGTTGAAAACAGAATAAATTTAAAAATTGAATTTTTACGTCTTGGAAAATTGAAAATAGCTGAAAATTGAATTTCAACTGTTGAAAATTCAATTGTTGAAAATTGTTAAAAATTGAGAATTGAATTTTGAACTGTTGAATACAGAATCGTTGAAAATTGAAAAAACTTGAGAATTGAATTTTCAACTGTTGAAAATTCAATTGTTAAATATTAAAGCAAATTGAGAATTGAATTTTTAACGATGGAAACTGAAGGAAATTGAAAATTTAATTTCATCTGTTGAAAATTGTAGAAAATTGAGGATTGCACTTTCAACAGTTGTAAAACAATTGTTGAATTATGAAAAAAATTAATAATTGAATTTCCAGCCGTTAAAAATTGAAGATAATTAAGGATAGATTTTCAATTTTCTTCAATTTTCTTTAATTTTCGACAATTTAATTATCATCTGTTGAAAATTCAGTTATTAATTTTCTTTCATGTTCAACAGTTAAAAATTCCATTTTCAATTTCTTCCAATTTTCCAAAATAGAACATTTAATTTTCAACAGGTAAAAATTAGGTTTTCAAGAAGTAAAAATTAAATTTTTAACAGATAGAAATGCAATTTTTAACTATTAAAAATTCAAACGTTGAAAACTCAATTGTTGAAAATTAAAGAAAATGTAGAATTGAATTTTTAAAGTTGAAAAATAAAGGTAACTGAAAATTTAATTTTCAATTGTTAAAACTTGAAGAAAATGGAGGATTGCATTTTCAACAATTGTAAAATAATTGTTGAAACTTGAAGATTATTAATAATTGAATTTTCAGCTGTTAAAAATTCAACTGCTGAAAATTCAATCGTTGAAAACTGAAAAAATTTATGAATTGAATTTGTACCTCTTCAAAAATTGAAGATAATTGAAAATTGAATTTTCAACGGTTGAAATTTGAAGAAAATGGAATTTTTAACTGTTTAAATTTTAACACGCGAACAGTCAATTAACCATTGTTTAAATTTTTATTAATTGAATTTTCAACAGTTGAATTTCTACCTGTTGAAAATTGAACAAAATTGAAAATGAAATTTTCAACTGTCAAAATTTTTAATTTTTAATCAGTAATTCAATCTTCAATATATGATAATTCGAATGTTTGAAAAAAATTAAATTTTCAACAGCTAAAAATTTGATTTTCAACAAATAAAACTTAAATTTTTAACAGATAGAAATGCAGTTTTCAACTATTAAAAATTTAACTGCTGAAAATTAAAGAAAATTTAGAATTGAATTTTTAACGTTGAAAACTGAAGGAAATTGAAAACTGACGAAAATTGAGGATAGCATTTCCAACAGTTGTAAAACAATGGTTGAAAATTGAAGAAAAATAATAATTGAATTTCCAGATGTTAAAAATTGAAGATAATTAAGGATTGCATTTTTAACAATTGAAAATTCAATTTGAAATTTCTAAGACTTGAATTCTTAATAATTGAATTGTCAGCTGTTAAAAATTCAATTGCTAAAAATTTAATGGTTGAAAACTGAAGAAATTTAAGAATGGATTTTTTACCTTTCGGAAAATTGGAGATAATTAAAAATTGAATTTTCAACTTTTGAAAATTGAACAAAATTGAGAATGTTATTTTCCAAAAACGGATCACCATTAGGTGATAAAAAAATGCCGACAAAATATAAAATTGGTTAAATAAATAATGTTAATATCTTGGAAATCATTTTCAAAATAAATAATATATTATAATAATATACTATAAGTCTAATTAAATATTCCTTTCCCGGATTTGCCATTTCGTTCGAAAAAATATTTTAGTTCTAAAATTTTATTAAAACCCTAAATAGTTTATTTTTAAATCAGTCAATTAAAAATTTGTAAATTTTTGTTAGTACGATACAAAAATAAAATTTGAGACTTAAAAAAAAGATATTTAAAAAAAGGGGAAACGTCCAAAATACTAAATTTTGTTGAAATTTTTTTTGTTTTTAATTGTTGAAAGGAAATTACTTACTTCGGTGAAGTACATAAAGTGATAAGGATCATCATCCAGAATCAGGAAATTATAATCGCAGGCTATCCTGTATATTTCCTTGCGCCTTTCCAATGGCATAACCGTTCCCGTAGGATTTGCACCAGTGGCATTTATGTACATAATTTTTGGCATTTTTTTCCCGGATGCTTCCCGGGTCCTTAAAACTTCCCTCAAACATTCTGGATCAATTCCTTCATCATCTTGCCGGATGGGTATAAGTTCAGCTTCGTGAGGCGCGATCTACAACAATATTTACAATTAATTACAATTAATTTAATACATTTATGTATATAATAAAATTAATTAAAAATATTAAATATTCTTTAATTCTGAAGGGTAAGAATGACAGTGATTTTTTTTTTCTGAGAGAAATCACATTTCTTTTAGTAAAAACCTCTATCTAATCACTCTCAATGTCATTCGATACGACATGATATGATAATTATTGATAATATATTTATCATGTTTGAAATTTCTCTAATTTAAATTTAAAATTACAGTTTTCAATACGCAATTCTAAAACAGTTTACAGATTAAGACCTTGAAAAGCAAAGTTTTTTTGCTTCGAAAGCTTAAATTCGAAAACATTTTTCAAATTTCTCAAGATAGTTTTCGTGCTCAAAAATCGGATCTATTAAAAAAATGATTTTATTATTTTTAATTAACAAATTTTAAAACTTGCGAAAAACATTCATTTTCGAAATGTTTTTTGCAATTGATGTTTTTTTTACTATCGCTTCTTACCAATTTTCTCAATAAATGATGGCTTATTTTTCCAAGGAAAATATTCTATGCAATCATACTGTTTCCAGTTTTGAAAAAAAAAAATTGTTGTGGCTGAAATCGTTGAAAATTTTTTTTTAAGATAACATTTTTCTATCAAGTTTGAAGATTGTTTATTAATTTTAAATTGGGAAACAGTAGCGTTGTAGGGAATATTATCCCTAAAATAATAAGCCATTATTTATTCAAATTCAAACATTTTTGAAAACTTGATAAAAAGCTACATGCCTCATTATATTACGTCAATTTTTAAAATATTTAAAAAAATTGAAAATGGCAAGAAAATTTTCCAATTAAATCTTTCGAAATTGGAAAATTTCATATTGAAATCCTTGCTAGTTGGTTTTAAATGTAATAATTTTGGATTTCAATTTTCTACAATTGTTTAATTTCAATTTAAAATTATTTGAATTTAAAAATGTTGAATTATTTAATTTTGAACTCTTTTAATCAGAAGTAATAAGATTTCAATTAATTCGAGTTTTAAATTATCAAATTTTCAAATTTCTGATCTGAAAATATTAAATTTCCAACATTTATAAATTGCCATATTTTCGAAATTTTAATCCGAAACCGTTCGATTTCGAGATTCTTTAATTCAAAATAAAATTTTTCAAATATGAATGCTTTGAATGAATGATTATACAATTTCAATTCCTTTCTAACGAAATTTTCCAATCCCTAAAATTTTAGTCCAAAATTTTTCAATTATGAGACCTTTTATTTTGAAATTCAATTGTTGAAAATTCAATGATTGAAAATTGAATAAAATTCAAAATAAAATTTTTAACGTTGAAAATTGAATAAAATAAAGAATTGAATTTTCAAAGTTGAAAATTGAAGAAAATCTAAAAAATCATTGAAAATTAAAGACAATTTTTCAAGTTGAAAATTCACTTCTGAATTTTCTTTGATTTTCAACAATTGAATTTTCAACAGTTGAATTCTCACCTATTGAAAATTGAAGAAAATTGAAAATGGAATTTTCAACTGTTGAGAATTAAAGAAAATTAATAATTTAATCTTCAACAGATAATAATTCACTTGTTGAAAATTGAAAAATATTGATAAAAATGTGACAAAACTGAAGATTTGATAATTGAATTTTCAATTGTTCAAGACTTAAGAAAATGGAAACTTCAATTTTCAAAATTTGAATTTCCTTCTATCCTCATATGTCAAAAAATTTCCAACTGTATGTTAAAAATTCAAATAAAAAAATTGAAGACAATTCATAATTGAATTTGAAAAATTGAAATTTCAATTGTTGAAAATTAAGAATACTTGAATTTTCAACTGTTCAAAATTGTTGAAAACTGTTTAAAAAACTGTTGAAAATTCAAATGTTAAAAATTTGAAAAAAATTGATAATTGAATGTTCGATTGTTAAATTTTTAAGTTTAAAATTTAATTATCAATTTTTTTTTAAATTTCAACAATTTAATTTTCAATGCTTGAATTTCTAACAGCTAAAAATTCATTTTTTCATTTTTTCAAATTCTAGTCTAAAAATTTTCAATTTTTAACATTTTGAAATTGTTCCATTTTCGAAATTTTACGGAAATCATTTAATTTCGAGATTCTTGAAGCAAAAATAAAATGGTTTATTTTTTAAGGCTTTGAATTACAAATCATACAATTTCGATTCCTTTCTAATGAAATATTGAGAAATTTGAAATTGAAAAATTTTGAAACTTCTATTTCAATTTTATCAAATTTTGAACACTTTCAATTTCAAACGCATTTCAGAAATGATAAAAGTTGAATTCCTTTTCATTTTATTCTAAATATTATCCTTTTTCCTAAATTGTGCCGAATCTAAAATTGTTTCATTTTGAACATTTTCAATTAAAAACCGCTCAATACATTTTTTCAATTTCAAGGGATATTAATTCAAAAAGATTAATGATTGTTTCAAAAATTAATTAAACTTCACATTTAAAAGCTTTTTTCTACTGATGCTTTTTTAATTGTTTATATTTTCAGGGTTTCGTAATGCCGGACAGAAAACCTTATAGTTTCGGTCAGGTCTCCGTGCATCGTACTTTTTTCCAAGGAGGGGAAGTGAGGTAAAATAAGTGGGGAAGTGAGGTAAAATAAGGGAGGAAGTGAGGTAAAATAATAGGGGAAGTGAGGTAAAATAAGGGGGAAACTGAGGTAAAATAAGGGGAGAAGTGAGATAAAATAAGGGGGAGAAAGTGAGGTAAAATAAGGGGGGAAATGAGGTAAAATAAGGGGAGAAGTGAGGTAAAATAAGGGGGTAAAGTGAGGTAAAGTAAGAGAGGGAAGTGAGGTAGAATAAGGGGGTAAGTGAGGTAAAATAAGGGGTAAATTGAGGTAAAATAAAGGGTAAAGTGAGGTAAAATAAAGGGGAAGTGGGGTAAAATAAGGGGGGAAGTGGGGTAAAATGAGGGGGGAGTGAGGCAAAATAAGGAGGGGAGTGAGGTAAAATAAGAGGGGGAGGCAAGGGAAAATGAGGTTAGGAGTCATAGGAAAAGTGAGAGGAAGAAGCAGAGAAAGTAGCGAAAGATAGAAGAAATAAAGGGAGGGATAGTAGAGATATTAAGGGTAGGAAAGTCTCGTGCTATGAGGGGGGGGGGTTGAGGAGAATGAGGTAGGAATTTAGGGAAGTGAGAGGAAATAAATGATGTGGAAGTATAGGAAATAAAGAGTGATAACGGCAGGGGAAGTAAGAGAAGTAAGGGGTTGAGTAGAGGAGATTAGGGCAAAGCAAAGTTGAAGTAAGGGCAAATAAGTGGAGGAGAAGTAGGGAAAATGAGAGGAAGGAACATTAGAGAAATGGAGGGGAAATGAGGGGTGAATTAGTAGAGGATGTGAAGGTGACTTAGGGATATTCAGTGAGGGAAATGAGGAGAAGTAAAAGAAGGGCTAGTGGTGTAGTGCAGGTGAGTAGGAGATGGAAAGTGATAGCTAGAGAAGGGAAATAGAGGAAGGGGTGTGTTTTCTGGCAAAGTGAGGAAAGGAGAAGTAGAGGAGGAAAAAATTGGGAAATGCTGGTGTATCGAAGTGTGAAGTGTGGAGAGGGGATTGAAAAGAGGGCCCGTAGTGTAGTGTGGGTGAGTAGAGTAGGGACGTAGAGGAAGGGGTGCGTTATCTGGAGAAGTGAGGAGAGGAGAAGTAGAGGAGAGGATAAGTAGAGGAGAGGAGAAGTCGAGGAGAGAAGTAGAGGAGAGAAGTAGAGGAGTAAGAAGTTGTGGAATGCTGGTGTAGCGAATGGTGAAGTATGGAGAGGAAAATGTAGGGAACGCCAGTAGTGTAGTGCGGGTAAGTAGGTAAGAGAAGTAGAGAAAGGGGTGTGTTATCTGGATAAGTGAGGAGAGGATATATAGAGGAGAGGAGAAGTAGAGGAGAGAAGTAAAGGAGGAAGAATTTGTGGAATGCTGGTGCAGCGAATGGTGTAGTAAGGAGTGGGAATCAAAGGGAGGGCCAGGAGTGTAGTGCGGGTGAGTAGGGAAGGGAAGTAGAGGAAGGGGTGTGTTATCTGGAGATGTTAGGAGAGGATGAGTAGAGGAGAGGAGAAGTAGAGGAGAGAAGTAGAGGAGAAAGAAGTTGTGGAATGCTGGTGTAGCGAATGGTGAAGTATGGAGTGGGAATTGAATGGAGGGCCAGTAGTATAGTGCGGGTGAGTAGGAAAGGAAAGTAAAGAAAAGGGGTGTGTTATCTGGTGAAGTGAGTAAAGGAGAAGTAGAGGAGAGGATAAGTAGAGGAGAGGAGAAGCAGAGGAGAGAAGTAGAGGAGGAAGAAGTTGTGGAATGCTGGTGTAGCGAATGGTGAAGTATCGAGTGGGAATTGAATGGAGGGCCAGTAGTGTAGTGCGGATGAGTAGGGAAGGAAAGTAGAGAAAAGGGGTGTATTATCTGGAAAAGTGAGGAGAGGAGAAGTAGAGGAGAGGAGAAGTAGAGGAGAGGATAAGTAGACGAGAGGAGAAGTAGAGGAGAGGAGAAGTAGAGGAGAGGAGAAGTAGAGGAGAGGAGAAGTAGAGAAGAGGAGAATTAGAGGAAAGGAGAAGTAGAGGAGAGAAGAAGTAGAGGAGGAAGAAGTTGTGGAATGCTGGTGTAGCGAATGGTGAAGTGAGGAGAGGGGAAGTAGGGAACGAGATTGGAAAGTAGGAGGAGTGGGAGAAGAGGACGCTAAGTATGGTTGAACTCTCTTAGGCAATTACTGCAAATAATAATAATTTCGTAAATGAATAAAAAAAAAAATAAAAAACGAATAAATAATATAAATGATAAATAAATGATTTTTTGATGAAATAAAAATGATCGAACAGGAAATTCTCAACTATGTGGCAATCACCCTTATATGGTTTCAATTCCTTCAAGATTAGGATCTGTCAACTCACCACTACTTCAGCCCCAGGGTAAAACGGATCTTGGACCAGAATTGGATCCCCGTAACCAATTATGGCTTCAAGCGATTTACTCAGTCCATCTTGACCTCCGGCTACTATCACGACATCTCGACTCTCCCAGAGGGGTGGAGTATGTGCTTTTCTTTGAAATTCCCTTATTGCCTACAAATAAAATGGTTTTATTCATTTTTTTTTTTTTTTTTAAGAGGAAATTTTATTTTCACGATTTCATGGAATTGAGTGAGCGAGGGGGAAACAACTCCTAAAAATGCAATCTAGCGGAGATGGATTAAAACGAATTACATCGGATTACTCTGGATTACCTAAGATTACTTTGGATTACGTAGGATTACTCTGGATTGCATAGGAATACTCTGGATTACATGAAATTATGGTGGATTACTCCATCTAAACTAGACTCAAACTAATTTTCAACCAGAAAGAATTAGTTATTTACAATATTGTTTAATTTTCGAAATTGTTAATTTTAAAGGAATAGATAAACTTTTAACCAAATAGTTGAATTTTTCAACCGAGAAAATGAATTTTCTATAAAAAAAAAAATTTTCAACAAAATACATGAGTTTTTAACAATGTAGTTGAATGTTCAACTAAAAAAGGTCAATTGTTTACGAAAAATGAAATAGTTAAATTTTCATTGAAAGAAATTAGTGTCGACCCAATAAAAAAAATCTTGTAACCAAATAGTTGAATTTTTAACTGCGGAAAGAATAATTTTTAACAAAAATGAAGATTCTTCTATCAATGAAACAACATTTTAACGAAATTGTTGAATTTTCTACAAAGTTGAAAATTCAACATTTGAGCAATCAATTATCGATTGTCTGTAATCTTAATAGTCAAATTTTCAACAGTTGAAAATTAAGTTTTTAATTTTTTTCAATTTTCAAGAATTAAATTTTTAGCTGTCGAAAATTAAATTATCAATGTAATTTTCAACTTTCGAAAATTAAATGATCAATTTTCTTTAATTTTCAACTCATAAATATGGAAAAAATTCATATATTGAAAATTAAAATGCCAATTTTCTTAAGTTCTCAACTGCTTAAAATTCAATTTTCTTCAATTTTCAACAATTGATTTTTCAACCGTTGAAAATTCCATGAATTTTTTTCAAATTTCAACAACTGAATTATCAAAATATGAGAATGAAAGAAAATTCAAATTTTCAAAATTAAACTTCTGAAAATTTAATATCTGGAAATTGAATTTTCAATTTGGTTTGAGCTTTCAACTGTTAAAAATTCAATTTTCATAAATTTTGTTCAATTTGCAACAATTGAGAATTGAATTTTTAGCGTTGAAAATTGAAATGTAAAAATATAGAATTTCTAATATAGAAAATTGAAGAAAACCCAGGATTGCAAATTTTCAATTACAAAATTAATTTGTAACCAAATAAAAACGGTTTTTAAAAACAATGAAAATAATTTTTAAACAAAATAGTTAATATTTTAACAAAAGATATGAATTTTCAATATTAAAATGAAGAACTTCAACAACAAAAAATGACTTTTTAACAAAATTGTTGAAATTTCTACAAAGTAAATTAATTTGAATCCAAAAGATCTTAATTATTAACAAAAGTTAAATTTTCAGTTGAAAAACCTAATTTTTTCAAAAAAAAATCAACCAAATAGTTGAATTTTTGAAAAAAATAGTTCAATTTTCAACCAAAATAGATGCATTTTCAAGCAAGAAGATTAATTTTCTACATAAATAATTTTCAAGAATATATTGAAATTTTCACTGAAAAAAATTCATTTTCAATTTTAAAAAAAAGTCTACAATATTGTTAAACTTTCAACCCAAAAGGACAAATTTTCAGTAAAATGCACGAAATTTCAACCTTAAATTACTTCGATTTAAAGGATTACTTAACCAGAAAGTGAATTTTCAATTAATCAGATCAACCAAGCAGTTGAACTTTCAATCAAAAAGATTAATTTTTCACAAAAAAAGACGAATTTTCAACGAAATACATGATATTTCAACCAAATAGTTGATTTTTCAACTAAAGAAGATACATTTTTCACCAAAAATGGAATAGTTAAATCTACAGGTAAAAAAATATTCTTTCAAACAAAAAAAAAACGAATTTTCAACGAAACAGTTACATTTTTAACCATTAAGATTCAACTAAAATTCAACTAAAATGATAAATTTTTAGCCAAAGAAATAAATTTTGAAGAAGGTAGACAAATTTTCAGCAAAATAGTTGAATCTTCAACCAAATACTAGAATTTTTAACTAAAAAGTATAAATTTTCAAGCAAAAATAATTGAATTCAAATTTTAATTAGAAAAATTAATTTTCAATAGAAAAACGTTTCAACAATATAATTCTATTTTTAACCAGATAATAAAACTTTTCACTGAAAAAAATAAATTTTCAACCAAGAAGATTGGTGAGCAAAAACACTAATTTTCAACAAAAAACATTTTTTTCAACTAAATAAGATCAATTTGGATCCGAAAATAGAATGGCTAAATTTCTAATAAAAAAATTTACTACAAAAAATAATAATAATTTTCAATTGAATATTCAACTAATAAAGGTCAGTTTTTACCAACAATGAAATAGTTAAATTTTCACTCAAAAATTATTTGTCAGTCCAATAAAAACAATCTTTTAACCAAATAAAAGTGATTTTTCGATTAAATGAAAACAATTTTTCTACAAAATATTTCAATTTTGAACCAAGGAGAGTATAATTTTTTACTAAAATGAAGAATTTTCAACCAGGAAGATGTTTTTTAAACAAAATTGTTGAATTTTCTGCAAAGTTAAAAATTCTACAGTTGAGCAATTTATTATCAATCTTCTTCAATTTTCTTCAATTTTCAACAATTGAATTCTCAAAATATGAGAATGGAAGAAAATTCCAATTTTAAAAATTAAACTTTTGAAAATTCAATTGTCAATTTTCTTGAATTTTCAACTCTTGAAAATTCAATTTTCATAAATTTTTAATTATCTTCCATTTCCAACAATTGAGATATTAATTTTCAGCGTTGAAAATTGAAGAAAATTGAGAATTGAATTTTCAATGTTGAAAATTGAAAAAAAAATATTTCTAATGTTGAAATTAAAGAAAATTCAAGATTTCAATTTTTCATTTCCAAAATTAATTTTCAACCAAATGAAAACAAAAAAATGATTTTTTAACAAAATAGTTGATATTTTAACGAAACACACGAATCTTCAGCTAAAATGAAGAACTTCAACCAAAAAAATGACTTTCTAAAAAAATTGTCGAATTTTCCAGAAAATAAATTAATTTGTATCCAAAACATGTTAATTATTAACGAAGAAGGTTATATTTGATATTTCAACTAAAAAATAAATTGTTAAGGAAGAATATTTATTTTTCACTGAAGAAGACGAATTTTCCATAAAATACATGAATTTTTAACCAATTAGTTGAATTTTCAACACAAAAAAATAAATTTTTAACTAAGATAGAAATAGTAACATTTTAAAATACAAGAATCAATTTTAAACAAATTTGACAGAGTTCAATTTTCAACTGAAATGATACATTTTCAACCAAAAATGTGAATTTTTAACTAACCAGTTCAACCAAGTGGTTGAAATTTAAATCAGAAAGATTGATTTATTACCAAAAAGATGAATTTTTAACAAACCAAAAAAATGAATTTTCAACCATGTAGTTCAATTTTCAACTCGGAAAGATAAATTCATAATAAAAAAATCAATAGTTAAATTTTCAGTTGAATACCAAAAAAATGGAAAGATTATATTAAAGTTTTTACTAAAAAAAGATTCATTTTCAACTGATAAAGAAAAGATTTCCACAATATTGTTCAGTTTTGAACAACAAAAAAAAGAATTTTTTACCAAAATAGTTCAATTTTCAATCCAGAAAGACGAATTTTTAACCAAATACATGATATTTCAACCAAATAGTTGATTTTTCAGCAAAAAAAGAAAAATTTTCAACCAAAAATCGAAAAGTTAAGTTTTCAGGTGAAAAAAATTAATTTTAAATAAAAAAAAAACAAGAAATTTTCCACAAAACTGTTAAGTTTTAAATTATAGAGATGAGTTTTCAACTAAAATTTGAATCTTTAACCGAAAAAATGAATTTTTAACACGTTAGACAGATTTTCAGAAAAATAGTTGAATCCTCAACCAAATAGTTGAATTTTTAACTAAAAAGTATACATCTTCAATCCAAAATCGTATAGCTTAAATTTCAATTAACAAAATTAATTTTATATAAAAAAATATTGCAAAATAATAATTACATTTTCAATCCAATAATAAACAAGGTCAACTTTTAACCGAAAATAGAATGTTTGAATTTCTAATCAAAAAATTTATTTAAAAAAGAAAATTATAATTTTTAATTAAAATGATGAATTCCACTGAGAAGATGCGTTTTTAACCAAACAAATTTATTTTTTACCAATATAACGAATACGTCTAATCAGTGACTTTCAGTATCAATTAATCATTTCCGATTGATACTAAAAAAGTGCTTACGAAAGCAATGATTAAATGACACGTGGCACTAACAATTTCATACTTTTTTCCAAGTCCAAATTAGCAAAAAATTCAGTATAAATGCATATCAATTATAAATTTCATTTAACTATTTTATTACTTTTCACCTTGCACCGAAGATTTTTTTTCACTTGATCAGATCTAGAAAAGTGTTTTTGATTTGAAAAAAAAATAGTCCAATTATACTAAATCATTTAGGGAATGAATTCGTATTATTAAAAATGAATGGAATTAATTAATTTGTGTTTTAATAAATAAATTAAAAATAAAATATGACTTACTTCTAATAGTGGAGGAAAGCCTTGGCTCGGAAGATACTGAAGAGCTGCTCCTAATTCTTCTCCTTCGAGAGTAAATTCCGCTCCATCCTTCAATTTGACAGTGATTTCCGCGAATGGAAAAGTTTCCTCATTTGGCATGCCCTCAGCTAGGGAAATTACACTATGAGGTGTAGAAAAGGCAATCTTCGCTGAAATCCAATAAATCTTGTTAAATTTATTACAATTATTGCATCAGCCAGAAGCAAATTGAGGAAATGAAAATTACACAATTCAGGGTACATAGTCTCATTTCCCTTCTCAAAAAGCATAATCACAATAAAGGAAGAAAGGATTTGATCAACATTTAACATTATAGATTACTCACTTTGCAAAAAGTTGCAAAAAAATTATTTATTTAATTTGTTTAATTACACTTACTCAGTTCTCTCGTGGGTGCCGAACGCCTCCGCTTAGCAACTTCTGTTTTAAACTCGGCATAGTCCAGCTTGAACTTTGCTTTGCTTTTCATCATCTTTCCTGATTTCGCGAAAAGATAAAGACAAAGGGTAATAAAATGTACCGGATTGAATTTTACCTCACTTTCACACAAAACTCGAACCGAATTTCGACAACTTTCCTTCTCACAAATAAAGCCGTTGATTAACTAAACTTTAAACAAATTCCAAATTTACAATCAGTTTGTAAAATGAACACCAGTTGCAAAAATTAATCTCAAAATTCTCGAAAAGTCTTTTCAACTAAGTCACGTTTCGGAAATTCGTATGTATGGTGGAATCGGCTCGAGGACGTACACTTGACAATACTGACACCGCGCTTGGTTTGAACGGCTTTTATATTTAAACGATTGATAAGGTTGCGTCAGATAGCGTTGGCACACTCAAAACAAAACAGTGTGGCATAGGCCCGTTGATGACTTTCTGTGTTATTTCTCCCTCTCAACATGTCTTTTTGTTTCATCACCATCCATTCAAACCAAGTCGGAAGTGAATATTCATCTAATATAATTTCGTTATCAATCGCGGATTCAGAGAAATGACCCAATGAGGGAAAGCGGGGGGGGATAGGAAATTTTTTCACACATAGATAGCTATGTCTAATTTAATAGACCAATTGCTGTATATGATTTAACACATATACTAGAAATTATGATTTGTGCGCCATATGCTTATGATAAGCTTCTTATTGCCAGTCAAAATAATAATAATCGACAACCCTGATGCAAGAAATTTTTACAAAAAAGTACAATGTTTCTACATACTGTAAATTTTTGTTAAAATATGTACTTTTTTGTGAAATGGTACTTTTTTTCACACAAAGATAGCTATGAGTAATTGAGTAAAACAATTGCTGTATATGATTTTACACACTATAAATTATGATTCGTGCGCTATATGCTTGTGATAAGCTTCTTATTAGCATTAAAAATTAATAATAATAATCGACAAACCTCATGGAACAAATTTTCACAAGAAAGTACAATGTTTCTACAAACTGTAATTTTTTGTTAAAATATGTACTTTTTTGTGAATTGGGACTTTTTTTCACACAAAGATAGCTATGACTAATTGAATAGACCAATTGTATATGATTTTATACATGTACTAGAAATTATGATTTGTTATGCTTGTGATAAGCTTCTTATTAGCAGTCAAAATTCATAATAATAGTCGACAAACCTGATGGAAAAAATTTTTACAAGAAAGTACAACTTTTCTACAACTGTAATTTTTTGTTAAAACATGTACTTTTTTGTGAATTGGAACTTTCTTTCACACATATAGATATGACCCATTGAATAGACCAATTGCTGTATATGATTTTACACATATGCACGATCAGACATAAGTTCATGAAATTTCATGAAAATGTTAGTGAAGCTTTTTACACTACGGTTAGTGAAAAACTCATTGAAAGTGCATGCAACACTGAGATTTAAAGCGCCTTATTAAAATTTAAAGCACTTTATTGAAATTTAAATGTAAGTTTTCAAACTATTTCAACAGATAGTGCATTGCATTTTCTGTAAATTTTCATGAATATCCTATGCATGTTTATATAATTTACGTAAACCACAGTGAAATTTACTCAGCCACCAATAATATTTTATGTACAAGCAATTAAAACAGGTTTCAGAGTCAATTTTATGAAATTTCAATAACTTTTGCTTCAAAATTGAGTTTCGTGTCAGTGAAAACTTAATGAAGATGGTCTCAAATTAATTTTGAAAGCCAAATTTATGATATTTCAGTGACATAAGTCATTGAAAAGTAACTAAAATTTTATGAAATTTCTAACAGTGTACTAGAAGTTATGACTAGTGCGATATGCTTGTGATGTGCTTCTTATTAGCAGTCAAAATTCATAATAATAATCAACAGCCATGATGCAAACCATTTTTACAAGAAAGTACAACATTTCCACAAACTGTCATTTTTTGTTAAAACATGTACTTTTTTGTTAATTCGAACTTTTATCACACATAGATAACTATAACTGATTGAATAAACCAATTGCTGCGTATATGATTTTAGACATATACTAGACATTATGATTCATGCTATATATGCTTGTGATAAGCTTCTCATTAGCAGTCAAAATTCATAATAATAATCTACAGCCATGATGGAAACAATTTTTACAAGAAAGTAACAACATTTTTACAAATTGTAATTTTTTGTCAAATCATGTACTTTTTTGTAAAACTGTGTACATAGTTTAACCAAGACAAATACAGTAAAATTCAAATACCTAATTGTTTTATTGTATTTTCGTGTAGAAAAGTAAAAAATTAACAATAAAGTATAAGTTTCTGCAATTCAAATAGTTATATAACTTTTTATAAATGTTTTTTTTACTTTGTTGTAAAAATCTACGAGGTATTAGAGAAAACTACAGAAAAGTGAATTTTTAATTAAGCAGTGCAACCAAGTAGTCGAAATTTCAATCAGAAAGATTGATTTACTACCAAAAAACGAATTTTTAACAAAAAACATGAATTTTCAACCAAGTAGTTTAATTTTCAACTTAAAAAGATAAATTCACAATCAAAATTGAATAGTAAAATTTTCAGTCAAAACCCAAAAAAATTGCAAGAATATATTAAAATTTTTATTGAAAAAAATGCATTTTCAAATTGAACAAAAATTCACAGTATTGTTCAATTTAAAAAAAAAAAAAGAATTTTCTACCAAAATAGTTAAAGTTTAAGTCCAGAAAGACAAATTTTGAACAAATTACATGATATTTCAACCAAATAGTTAATTTTTCAGCTAAAGAAGATAAATTTTCCACCAAAAATAGAATAGTTATGTTTCCAGGTATAAAAATTGAAACTGAAAAATTGGAAAAAGCGAAAAAATTAATTTAAAAAAAAAAAACAAGGAATTTTCAACAAAAATGTTTATCAAGGTAGACAAATTTGAAGCGAAATAGTTGAATCCTCAACTAAATAGTTTAATTTTTAACTAAAAAGTAGAAAAGTAAAAAGCTTAACAATGAAGTACAAGTTTTTACAATTTAAAAATTTGTATAACTTTTTATTCATATTTTTTTCACTTTCTTGTAAAAATCTGCGAGCTATTAGAGAAAACTAGAGAAGTTTACTTTTTTTTTTAATTTGGGTGTTTGATATTTTTTTATATACTGGTAGTTTATTGTAAAAATGTACAAATTTAAGCAAAAAAATAAGTAATATATAAGTTTCTACAAGAAAATCGAATTTGACAAAAATATTACACTGTTATCAAGTACTTTTGCTATGATAATAAATTACATTGAACTGTAGTTCAATTTTTTTTGTTTAAATTTTAAATTAGTCAAATAAAACTCTCGATGGAAAATTTATAAACTATTCTTAATTTAAAAATAATTCCAAATCCTATTCAAATATTGTTTCAATCTATATCCCATTTTTAACCAATTTAATTTGAATTTTTTTAATTAAGGAAGACATTTTTTTGAATAATGAGCAATATTTTACTTTTCCTTTAAAATGAGCAATTATAAATCAAATATTAAGAACTCAACAATTTAAAACTGAATTATTTTAAATAAGAAGCCTTGAATCGTTAATATTTCAGAGTGTTAAATTAAAACTTTGAACATTACAATTTTAATTGTTTTATTTAATAAATTTGTAATATGTTAGTGAAATTACTGAATTTTGATGCATGAATAACAATCTCAATTTTGAAAAATTTGAGTTAGTTTTAAAGATATTTACAATTATTTAAAAAGATCCAAACTTAATTTAAAACTGGAAAAGATTTCGAAAATAAAAAGATGATTTGCATTTTTGAAGATTTAAAAATAATATTTTGCAGCTTTTTAAGCATCTGTGAAGATTTTAAGAAAATAAAAATATTTTTTTGAGTTCGCTCTGAAAATTTACAATGATTTTTCATTTTGAAAATTTTATTTTAGGAGAATATTTAGAAATATTGAAAAAAATTGATTGTCACAAATTTTGGTTTTAAAGGAATGAAAAAATTGTATCAAAATTCCTAGAAAAACTAACAATCATTTTTTTTTAACAATTAATTTAGAAGGAATATTTAAATAAAATATCAAATATTTTCGAAAAAGAATCTGGTTGATTTTAAGGTAGTTTTTTTACTTTTGCAGGATTTTCAAAAAATTGTAGGAAAAATTCGAGTTGCAAGATAAGGAAATTATTATTAGATTCCTGCAAAATTTTTAAATGATTTTTTCTTTAATTTCTGAAAGAATATTTCAAAAGATTTCAAAACAAATTTTAATGTATAAATTAATTACTCTAGCTTAAAATTGCTTGAAATGATATAATAATTTAAAATTTTTCTGTTTAACGGCTTTTAATTAAAAAATTTTAATTGAAAATTGTTAAAAGCTTCCATTTCATACGCGTAAATTACTGAACTTTTGAATAAACATTTTGTTAAGCTTTAATTTAAATTAATAATAAAATTGTTCAAGTGTATTATCATTACAATTTTTTAATTTTAAGCATGAGTGGAGTCCTTAACATTTTTAGTTGATTATTACAGAAAAATCAGAATTATTTTAAATATCATAAAATTGTTTAAATTTCTTAAATATTGCAGAACTGTAAATTTAATAGTTTAATCTTTAATTAAAGAATCGAAAGATAAAAATGATAAATATAATAATAATATAATAATAAATATACATAATGAAAACATAAATAAATTAATAACAAAACAAAAATATAATAATAAAATATAGTAATGAAAAAAAATTGAAAATGCAAATATTTACTACAAAATTCAACAGTTGAATTTTTAACCGACGAATTTTCTAAAAAATTCAACTGTTGCATTTTCAACTATACTACGAATTAAAAATTAAAAATTAAAAATTATTCGATTTTACGAAGTAAAAGTTGAGAATTTCCAAAAAAAAAATTTAGAATTGATTTTTTTTGTATTTGAATTGCTGAAAAATGGTACATTATCAGATTTATAGCTTTTAAAATTAAAAATTCACATCTTTTAAATCTCAAAAATGATAAAATAATAAAAAATTCTTTGAAAAAAAAACCTAATAACTGAATATTTTAAAATTAATATTTCTAATTAGAAATTAAAATTTCAGTAATAGTTGAATTTTCTACCGAATAGCTGAATTTTTAACCCACAAAGATGATTTTTCAACAAAGAAGAATAATTTTCAACAAAATATATGACTTTTTAACAAACAAGATTAATTTTCTAGCCAAATAGATGAATTTTCGAAAAAAAAAACAGTTAATTTTTCAAGCTGAAAATTCGAATTTTTTAGAAAATAGTCAACTTTTGAATCGTAAAAGAAGAATTTTCAACTTATAAAGTAAAATTTTTCAACCAAAACTGGAATAGCTACAATTTCAGATAAGAAAAAATTAATTTTTAACGGACGAAAAAAAAGGTTTTAACAAAATAGTTGAATTTTCAACCAGAAAAGATCAATTTGGAGCCAAAAATTGAATAGTTACATTTTTATAAAAGTAATTAATTCTTAACGACAAAAGAAAACTAATTACTAGAAAAATAACTGAATTTTCAACTAAATTGATGAATCTGCAAAAAAAGTGAATTTTCAAGAAAATATTTGAACATTCAACCAATGAGTTGAATTTTCAAACAAAAAGTTGATTTTTTTTAATTAAGAAAATTGGTTTTCTAAAAAAAATTAATTATCAACGAAATACATGAATTTTCAGCCAGCTACTTAAATTTTCAACTTGAAAGATGAATTTTCATCTGAAAAAGATACATTTTCAGCTAAAAAAGATAAATTTTTAACCAACGTTCATTTTTAACCAGTGAGATGAATCTTCAACTGAAGTGATGAATTTTTAAGAACAAATAATGAACGTTCAAGAAAATAGTTAAATATTCAACTATAGAGTTGAATTTTCAACCAAAAAGTTGATTTTTTAACAAAGAAAACTAATTTTCTACAATAAAAAATAAATGATGAAAAAAAATTTAATTATTAACCAAAAATGATAGGAATTTTTAACAAAATAGTTTAATTTTCAACCAAGGGATGAATCTTCAACCAAAAAAATTATCTTCCAACCAAAAATAGTTTTATTTTTATATTGGGTTTTATTAATCCAGTCTAAATTTAAGCGAAAAAATGAGAAAATGGGAAGTTTTTTGATAAGAGGGAAAAATTAGAATTCTTCCAAAAAAAGTGGAAAGAGGTTATGGAGTTCTCAGTTTATATTCACTTTCTAAAAATCATTTTAAATTCTCGAATATTAAAGAATTTATTTAAAATTTAAAATATTAAAAAAAAAGTTAAAATAATTATTTTAACAACAGTTTTTGTCAAAAAAATTTTCTTTATGTCGCTTCTGACCAATTTTGAAAAAATGTTTGGATTGTAATGAATCATGGCTTTTTGGGAAGGAAACATTCCCTACAAATCCACTGTTTCCAAATTATTCAATAAGTAATACAGTTATTTGTTCCAAAAAATTTTCTTTTGAAAAAAATGGTTTCAAAGATTTTAGGCATAGAATTTTTTTTTCAAAATTGGAAAAAATAAGCTATTATTCTTTCAAATCCAACCATATTCCAAAAATTTGAAATTCCAAGAATTTCAGAAGATTTGGATTTGGTATTTCAATTAAAATTTTGTTTAGTTCATCATTTCAATATAAACAATAAAAGTAATAACTTGAAAATCAATTATAAAGTATTTCCATGGGTGCACAAAATTTCGAACAGGCTATGATGCGGATTGCGATAAAAAACGTAATCTTTAGTTAAAATAAAAAGGTATTCCCGAGATATTCAAGTTTAGATTGTGCATCAGGTTTTTCAAAATACATCACTTTAATCTAAAGTACAAAAGTGGTAACTTGAAAATCAACTATGAAGCATTTCAATGGAAGCGCACAAATTAAAACTGGTTATGCTGCGGATTGTAATACAAAATGTAATCTTCAGTTTAAATAAAAATAAAAAATAGAATTTTTTTGAAAAAACGATAATAATTTCAAAAAATATCGTGAATTTTAAGGTAATTGTGCATAATCTTTTGCAATATTTTAAATATTAGTATTTTCAAAATTTTTCTCTTTTTTCCAGTAAAATATAAAAAAGTGAAGGTAAGTTAAAAAATCGTGACAAGCAAGTCGGAAGTGAAAATTTGTTTAATATAATTCCGTTATTCACGTAAAATGGGTCAAATACTTGAATCAACAATAATTGCTTTTATTGAATAAATTCATTACAGGTATTTCGCTTTACCTCATCCCAGTTGTTTCATATTTACTCATTCAAAATGCCATGAAATTAATAAACGACGCAAATGTTAGAAATCACGTCACATACGAGCAAAGTCAAATAAGAGGCATTTAATTATATTAAATTATTATAAATTAAAAACATTTTTAAAGTTTAAAAATAAAAAAATGCATAATTTAAAAAATTATTGCTTTTTTATGTGTACAATTTTCGATAAGAAATAATAATATTAAATAATATTTTAGGACAAATAATTGACTCGAAAAGGGTTAGAATGTGACAAAACTTACCCCTTTCCTTTTCCAGCTGGAAAATTACTATTTTAAATTGCAAACAAATTATATAAAAGTTTATAATTTATTAACGAAACAAAAATGATTCGAATCTATTATTATTTAACATTAATGAAGTCTTCGTTTGAAAACGCACAATTTGGACAGGCGAGACTGCGGATTGCGACACAAAATGTAATATTCAGTTTATATAAAAAATAAAAATTTACTCCCGAGATATAGAGTTCCAAATCGTGTAGCAGGTTTTTTAACATTTATCATTTTAATTTAAAGTACAAAAGTAATAACTTGAAAATCAATTATGAAGCATTTCAATGGAAGCGCACAAATTGAAACAGGCTAGGTTGCGTATTGCAATACAAAATGTAATCTTCAGTTCAAAAAAAAGTTAAAAAATTGCTCCCGAGATATTTAATTTCTAAATAACAGTGAAAAAGTTTTGATTTAAAAAAGTAACCCAATTCCCAGAAAATCCTCCAAGAATTCTGAGATTAAAACTTAACAGGTTTTGAAAATCGAATTTTCAATTTTTCACACAAATAAAAACTTGCTCTAGAGATATGGAGATTCTACATAAGAATAACAAATGTTTCGACACTACAGAACATTTTTAAAAGCTTACTTTGATTCTTTGAAATTCACCTTAAAGGAGGTCGACATGGATTATAAAAAAATATTTCCGGGGAATGAATTTATGGAATCTATTACGGAATTCAAACTTGTTTCCTTGAAACGTTTTATATTTGCTTTTTCGATTGTGATATGTAATTTCGAAATTAAAAACAAAGTCACTGACAACTTTCGACTTTTGGTCCATGGATCTCTTCTCAGCTGAGAATCTCATAGTGAGGCTGACTTTTAAGTAGAACTGGCTGTGCTGCGGATTGCGACAAAAAAATATATTTTCAACTAAGAATTTCGTTTTCAAGAAAACAATTGCTTTTTCAAGAAAACAATTGCATTTTGCACGAAATAATTAAATGTTAAGAAAATAGTTGAAGTTTAAACAAATAATTGAATTTTTTACTAAAATGATGAATATTTAATTGAAATAGTTAAGTTTTCAGTTATAATAATTAATTTTTAACAGAAGAATACAAATTTTTACTCAAGAAATTAATTTTCAACTAAATTAATGAATCTTAAACAAGAAAATCATTTTTTCGACAAATTGGTTTAATCTTTAACCAGTAGTTCAATTTTAAAGCAGCAAAGATGAATCTTCAAATAAAACAAAAAATTTCATTGAAAAAATTAATTTTCAAATAGTTGTATTTACAACAAATTAGTTGAACTTTTAAGCAGAAGAGACGAATTCTTAACAAAATTATTAAATTTTAACCAAGTATGGAAAGGTTAAATTCTCAGTGAAAAAATTATTTAAAAAAAAAAGAAAACAAAAATTTAACAAAATAATCAAATTTTCAACTGGAGAGATGAATTTTCAAGTGAAATAATGAATTTTCTATCACAAAAGTAGAATTTTGAAAAACAAAGATTTTTCAGTCCAGAAAGAGAAAATTTAAATTCATCCAATTTGTTAAACTTTCAATACAAAAAACGATGTTCCTGTCAATCAATGTAATCTTCTACACGAAAATATTAATTTTCAACAAATGGAAATGAAAAACAAAGAGCTAGTGATCACTTTTTTTTCTGACTTAATCAGGGAGACACTAACCACCAAATAGAGCAGGCTATGCTGCGGATTGCGATGAAAAAAGTAATCTTCATTTTATATCAAAAATAAAAACTTAACCCCAAACCTTACCAAACCTGGACTTGTTCCTAAGTGTACGTTACAAAAAAAAAACTTTCCTAAAATGTTCGGCCTTTTAACCTTGAAGATGACCTTTCAAGGTCACGTTTATGGTTTTCCAGTTTTTTGCGTATATCTCGGATTGTTTTTGACGGATTTTAATCAACCTGGAGTCAAATTAAAACTCTCTTAAAAACACATTCAACACATTTTTTCAACAATTTTTGGGGCGAAATTCAAATGTTGACAGACATTCAAATATTTCAAGCCGAATTTTCTCTAAAATAAAAATACATACATTAGCGAAAAAAATCCACACAGTTTGCTTCTATATCAAGTATCTATTATAAATGTTTCGAGATTTTTTGAAGTGGTGGAACATGGTAGAAAAAAGTTGAAAAACGTCCTTTCATACAAATTTTGGACTTCGAATACTTTATATGACTATTATTAAAATTATACAATTGACTTTTTCTACAATTTACAATAAAAATAGTCATCTAGAATGTTCCCGAAACTTCTGACACTGACAAAATATTTTTCTACACGAAATTATCCTAATCTAAGATCGCTAACCCACGCACCTTCACTGTACCGAGATTCAAACCTTCTTCTTCGATGTGTTTTTAGCATGAAATTGACGTTGAACTGCTATTTTGCATGTATGGAGCATGTTCAGGGCACAATAAAAGGGGATCAGAGGGGGGGGG